>CAWUFW010010519.1:0-687894 GCA_963921515.1 Calotriton arnoldi
TAGTTACGATGACGGCTCGGGCCACAAACAGCTACACAGCAGCGTGGACTATGATTCACGCTGCGGGGGCACTGTAGTCACGGGGCACTTTCCAACCAGTACCACGGACCCCACGGCAGTCTCAGGCTGCACACGCACAAAGCGTCGCTGAGACTCGGTTGGGTTTCGGGCCACACAGTCCCGGTGCAATGCTTACGAAGGTCTCAGGCTGCAAAAGCACACGCACACAGCGCCACTGAGACACACTTGGAAACTTTGATGTTCCTGAGTTTCCACAACAGGGAGCCAGCTCTCCTCGGGCCCTTGGGGACAAGTTACTTCGGGACACAACACACAGCAAAGTCCTTTCAAGCAGGGGGACACAGCACACAGCAAAGTCCCTTAGCCTCTCCTTAGTTAAATCAGAAAACTGCAGGGCAGCCCCAGAACACACAGCAATGGTCAGTCCTCCTCTTCAGTCTCCTCAGCTGTTCTGCCTTGGCAGAGGTTCCTCTTGACCACAAAGTAGTTTCAATCCTTTTCAGTCTTGATCAGTCCAACGTTCAGGGGCTTCAGCTCTCATAGGTATACCCCTAAATGTCTTTGAAGTCTTTGTGTTCAGGGGGCACTGACCCCTGTCCAAACCAGTTCTGGGTGTCTTCCTGCCAGCGGCACCTTCTTTCTTTGATAGTGGGGGTCTGGGTCCTCAATCACTCAGCAGGAGGGGGAGCCTTCTTTTATGGCTGCAGCCCAGGCCTCTTCACCTCCAGGGGGCTACTCCTCCCCCCTACACTCCAGATGCAGGTCAGCCTGTTGCTGTCTCACCTACCCCTCCCCTGGGTCAAGACATTTCCCAGATCCTATCACATTCAAATCCAGACAGTCAATCCACAACCAGGCAGAGACACACAGAATTGTTAGAACAAAAAAACAGCCACTTCTAAAAGCGTGGTTTCTAAACACACAATTCAAAAACCACCTTCACAAAAAGATGTGTTATTAAATTGTGAGTTCAGGCACAATAAACTTCACCTCTCCATCTTAAGCCTATGGGAAGATAGGCTGGAAACATATTACACAGCCTTCCCCATTCTGTCCTATGGGCAAGATGGCCTTGCAACAGTGAAAAACGAAATGGAGAGTATTTCACTGTTAGGACATGGTACACACCTCAGTACATGTCCTACCCTTCACAGACACTGCACCCTGCCCAGGGGGTGCCTTGGGCCTACTATAGGGGTGTCTGATGTGCAGGGAAAGGGAAGGGTAAGGCCTGGCAAGTGGGTGCACTTGTCAGGACAACATGGCAGTTAGCAAACTGCGCGCAGGCACTGCAGTGGCAGGCCTGAGTTCTCTCTTTAGGGCTACTTGTGTGGGTGGCACAATTAGTGCTGCAGGCCCACCAGTAGCATTTGCATTACCAGCCCTGGCACACATAGTGCACTTTACTAGGGACTTTACTAGTAAGGCAAACATACCAATTATGGACAACCAATTACCATAACACTTTTATACAGGGAGCACTTGCACTTTGACACTGATCAGCAGTGGCAAAGTGCCCAAAGCATCTAAGTTGGCAACACCATGTCAGAAAAAAGGTCTAGGGGGAAGGCAAAAAAGTTTAGGGAACTTTAGCCAAAAAAGGGCCAAGTCCAACAATGCCGAAAAGGGTCAACGTCAATTTTCGGCTGGAAGGCAAGAGATCCAGTTAGAGCAAATGGACTCCATTTAAGGGGTCCCAGTATAGAAAAGGTTGACTACAATGATAACTTGCATAGGTCTTGGAAACAAGTATGACTGAGGGAACGATAATTGCAAAACTGACATTAGGAAGTTTTTATTTGTGTGCCTAGAGTAACATTCGGCATGCAATTCTTACTATCAATGACAGCCATTGCATTTGCCATGGAGGCAACAAAATACTATGAGTGTTTTAGGGACAGCTTTTTCTGGAGAACAATAGTTATCGATTTTAACTTGAAATAAAATTTGGACCCGCATCTGTCAGTTTGATGACACTGTGCCATATTCTCCTCAAGAAAGTACACCAAAATTCAAAATCAGCCCTGCCAAGTACCACGCATCAGGTGTTAGACTAATGCTTTTAGTGTGGTGATCCGCATCACAGCGCTGCTGCTTCTCCCTCGTGAGCGCCGGGCTTTAGTACATTAAGTTAAAGTAGCAGTCATTTGAGCAAGCAGCAGGAGCGTGGACCACATGCTGGCGCTGCTGTGGCAGAGCTGGCTCAAATTAAGCACTGGACAGACTATGGACTGGCACTGTACTACTCTGCACACTGCGCAGTTCTGCCCTGTTAAAGTTACATTATGCAGGCACGCGCCGGCCAGGCTGCCTGGGGAGTACAGCTGCTGAGCGTTAGCTGGGTGTTGAATTCACTGCGGCGGCTGCGGTCACGTGACATAGTGTCACGACTGCAACAGTGTGTCCATTTCCTGAGAGGGGGGACAGGAAGTTAAGTTACTCCTGATGCGGGCGGTGTCACGGTGCAAACAGGCGGCAGTTATGAATTTGGTTCTTTAGTCCAAGCAGCAGCCACTGCTTGCACCCCTGTCTGTGCCTACTTGGTCACGGTGCCTCATCATGCCGCTGCCCGGCGACCGGACCTGGTCAGAGATCACACAGACTGTCATGACGGAGAGGCTGCTGCATGGCTGACTGAGGTAGTAATAGTGTAAAACTTTACAGCCTGACAGACACTGAGCCTGTAGCTCTGCTTACTGCTCTCCAGGCTCAGGGTAGTGCAGCAACGGGCTAGGCTCTATTGAGGTGACTCTTGATTTATTGATTTAAAGCACTGATTAGACTTTAAATATAATTTCGGGCCCTGACTGAGGGTCTCCCGTCCATGCACAACCTCTTAGTGTTACTCTGCTGTGCAGAAGATCGCGCTCACACTGGCAGCAGGCAGGAGTGTTTTTAACTCCTGCTGTGTCCCCCTGCTGCCTGAGCCTCACCAGCCATGGCCCCCAGCCAGAGATTACTGTTGTGTGGGCGGGCTTGTGATGTAGAGCATTCGTCACATGCCTGGCTCCATGTGTGTTGCAGGAATGGTGGGGCACTTGTGTCCGTCCAGGCGAGCGCTGTGCTGTACTATCTTGAAAAGGCAAAGCAGACCAGAGCCTGTGACTTGTCGATAACCTGAACTGGAATCTGCGACTAAGGAGTCTGCAGACTGTAAAATCTTTAAGCGATACAAAAGGGGATGATGGACGGAACGTTTGAGCCAATCAAACACTCACCCCCAGTCAACTGATCTGGGTTTAATCCATCATCATTCTTTAGCTCACTCCACCACCCCAGTTCAGACATGGCCATATGCAAATCAGTCTGACCCTGTGCCTCATGGGAACAGTCCAGCACGAACTGCCAAGCCATGTCTTCCCTGGACCGGAAACAAGCATCCTAGGACCGGTTTCTGGCATTCCAGCCATCATCAGCCAGGCTTGCTTGAATCCAGTGGCAAAGTGAGCAAGGGACCCACGTCTGGGCATACCCCGCCAACTTAGGGCGAACAAAGCGATACAAAAGGGGATGATGGACGGAACGTTTGAGCCAATCAAACACTCACCCCCAGTCAACTGATCTGGGTTTAATCCATCATCATTCTTTAGCTCACTCCACCACCCCAGTTCAGACATGGCCATATGCAAATCAGTCTGACCCTGTGCCTCATGGGAACAGTCCAGCACGAACTGCCAAGCCATGTCTTCCTGGACCGGAAACAAGCATCCTAGGACCGGTTTCTGGCAGTTGGCGGGGTATGCCCAGACGTGGGTCCCTTGCTCACTTTGCCACTGGATTCAAGCAAGCCTGGCTGATGACGGCTGGAATGCCAGAAACCGGTCCTAGGATGCTTGTTTCCGGTCCAGGAAGACATGGCTTGGCAGTTCGAGCTGTACTGTTCCCATGAGGCACAGGGTCAGACTGATTTGCATATGGCCATGTCTGAACTGGGGTGGTGGAGTGAGCTAAAGAATGATGATGGATTAAACCCAGATCAGTTGACTGGGGGTGAGTGTTTGATTGGCTCAAACGTTCCGTCCATCATCCCCTTTGTATCGCTTTGTTCGCCCTAAGTTGGCGGGGTATGCCCAGACGTGGGTCCCTTGCTCACTTTGCCACTGGATTCAAGCAAGCCTGGCTGATGACGGCTGGAATGCCAGAAACCGGTCCTAGGATGCTTGTTTCCGGTCCAGGGAAGACATGGCTTGGCAGTTCGGGCTGTACTGTTCCCATGAGGCACAGGGTCAGACTGATTTGCATATGGCCATGTCTGAACTGGGGTGGTGGAGTGAGCTAAAGAATGATGATGGATTAAACCCAGATCAGTTGACTGGGGGTGAGTGTTTGATTGGCTCAAACGTTCCGTCCATCATCCCCTTTTGTATCGCTTTGTTCAGCCCTAAGTTGGCGGGGGTATGCCCAGACGTGGGTCCCTTGCTCACTTTGCCACTGGATTCAAGCAAGCCTGGCTGATGACGGCTGGAATGCCAGAAACCGGTCCTAGGATGCTTGTTTCCGGTCCAGGGAAGACATGGTTTGGCAGTTCGGGCTGTACTGTTCCCATGAGGCACAGGGTCAGACTGATTTGCATATGGCCATGTCTGAACTGGGGTGGTGGAGTGAGCTAAAGAATGATGATGGATTAAACCCAGATCAGTTGACTGGGGGTGAGTGTTTGATTGGCTCAAACGTTCCGTCCATCATCCCCTTTTGTATCGCTTTGTTCGCCCTAAGTTGGCGGGGTATGCCCAGACGTGGGTCCCTTGCTCACTTTGCCACTGGATTCAAGCAAGCCTGGCTGATGACGGCTGGAATGCCAGAAACCGGTCCTAGGATGCTTGTTTCCGGTCCAGGGAAGACATGGCTTGGCAGTTCGGGCTGTACTGTTCCCATGAGGCACAGGGTCAGACTGATTTGCATATGGCCATGTCTGAACTGGGGTGGTGGAGTGAGCTAAAGAATGATGATGGATTAAACCCAGATCAGTTGACTGGGGGTGAGTGTTTGATTGGCTCAAACGTTCCGTCCATCATCCCCTTTTGTATCGCTTTGTTTGCCCTAAGTTGGCGGGGGTATGCCCAGACGTGGGTCCCTTGCTCACTTTGCCACTGGATTCAAGCAAGCCTGGCTGATGACGGCTGGAATGCCAGAAACCGGTCCTAGGATGCTTGTTTCCGGTCCAGGGAAGACATGGCTTGGCAGTTCGGGCTGTACTGTTCCCATGAGGCACAGGGTCAGACTGATTTGCATATGGCCATGTCTGAACTGGGGTGGTGGAGTGAGCTAAAGAATGATGATGGATTAAACCCAGATCAGTTGACTGGGGGTGAGTGTTTGATTGGCTCAAGCGTTCCGTCCATCATCCCCTTTGTATCGCTTTGTTCGCCCTAAGTTGGCGGGGGTATGCCCAGACGTGGGTCCCTTGCTCACTTTGCCACTGGATTCAAGCAAGCCTGGCTGATGACGGCTGGAATGCCAGAAACCGGTCCTAGGATGCTTGTTTCCGGTCCAGGGAAGACATGGCTTGGCAGTTCGGGCTGTACTGTTCCCATGAGGCACAGGGTCAGACTGATTTGCATATGGCCATGTCTGAACTGGGGTGGTGGAGTGAGCTAAAGAATGATGATGGATTAAACCCAGATCAGTTGACTGGGGGTGAGTGTTTGATTGGCTCAAGCGTTCCGTCCATCATCCCCTTTTGTATCGCTTTGTTCGCCCTAAGTTGGCGGGGGTATGCCCAGACGTGGGTCCCTTGCTCACTTTGCCACTGGATTCAAGCAAGCCTGGCTGATGACGGCTGGAATGCCAGAAACCGGTCCTAGGATGCTTGTTTCCGGTCCAGGGAAGACATGGCTTGGCAGTTCGGGCTGTACTGTTCCCATGAGGCACAGGGTCAGACTGATTTGCATATGGCCATGTCTGAACTGGGGTGGTGGAGTGAGCTAAAGAATGATGATGGATTAAACCCAGATCAGTTGACTGGGGGTGAGTGTTTGATTGGCTCAAACGTTCCGTCCATCATCCCCTTTTGTATCGCTTTGTTCGCCCTAAGTTGGCGGGGGTATGCCCAGACGTGGGTCCCTTGCTCACTTTGCCACTGGATTCAAGCAAGCCTGGCTGATGACGGCTGGAATGCCAGAAACCGGTCCTAGGATGCTTGTTTCCGGTCCAGGGAAGACATGGCTTGGCAGTTCGGGCTGTACTGTTCCCATGAGGCACAGGGTCAGACTGATTTGCATATGGCCATGTCTGAACTGGGGTGGTGGAGTGAGCTAAAGAATGATGATGGATTAAACCCAGATCAGTTGACTGGGGGTGAGTGTTTGATTGGCTCAAACGTTCCGTCCATCATCCCCTTTTGTATCGCTTTGTTCGCCCTAAGTTGGCGGGGGTATGCCCAGACGTGGGTCCCTTGCTCACTTTGCCACTGGATTCAAGCAAGCCTGGCTGATGACGGCTGGAATGCCAGAAACCGGTCCTAGGATGCTTGTTTCCGGTCCAGGGAAGACATGGCTTGGCAGTTCGGGCTGTACTGTTCCCATGAGGCACAGGGTCAGACTGATTTGCATATGGCCATGTCTGAACTGGGGTGGTGGAGTGAGCTAAAGAATGATGATGGATTAAACCCAGATCAGTTGACTGGGGGTGAGTGTTTGATTGGCTCAAGCGTTCCGTCCATCATCCCCTTTTGTATCGCTTTGTTCGCCCTAAGTTGGCGGGGGTATGCCCAGACGTGGGTCCCTTGCTCACTTTGCCACTGGATTCAAGCAAGCCTGGCTGATGACGGCTGGAATGCCAGAAACCGGTCCTAGGATGCTTGTTTCCGGTCCAGGGAAGACATGGCTTGGCAGTTCGGGCTGTACTGTTCCCATGAGGCACAGGGTCAGACTGATTTGCATATGGCCATGTCTGAACTGGGGTGGTGGAGTGAGCTAAAGAATGATGATGGATTAAACCCAGATCAGTTGACTGGGGGTGAGTGTTTGATTGGCTCAAGCGTTCCGTCCATCATCCCCTTTTGTATCGCTTTGTTCGCCCTAAGTTGGCGGGGGTATGCCCAGACGTGGGTCCCTTGCTCACTTTGCCACTGGATTCAAGCAAGCCTGGCTGATGGCGGCTGGAATGCCAGAAACCGGTCCTAGGATGCTTGTTTCCGGTCCAGGGAAGACATGGCTTGGCAGTTCGGGCTGTACTGTTCCCATGAGGCACAGGGTCAGACTGATTTGCATATGGCCATGTCTGAACTGGGGTGGTGGAGTGAGCTAGAGAATGATGATGGATTAAACCCAGATCAGTTGACTGGGGGTGAGTGTTTGATTGGCTCAAACGTTCCGTCCATCATCCCCTTTTGTATCGCTTTGTTCGCCCTAAGTTGGCGGGGGTATGCCCAGACGTGGGTCCCTTGCTCACTTTGCCACTGGATTCAAGCAAGCCTGGCTGATGACGGCTGGAATGCCAGAAACCGGTCCTAGGATGCTTGTTTCCGGTCCAGGGAAGACATGGCTTGGCAGTTCGGGCTGTACTGTTCCCATGAGGCACAGGGTCAGACTGATTTGCATATGGCCATGTCTGAACTGGGGTGGTGGAGTGAGCTAAAGAATGATGATGGATTAAACCCAGATCAGTTGACTGGGGGTGAGTGTTTGATTGGCTCAAACGTTCCGTCCATCATCCCCTTTTGTATCGCTTTGTTCGCCCTAAGTTGGCGGGGGTATGCCCAGACGTGGGTCCCTTGCTCACTTTGCCACTGGATTCAAGCAAGCCTGGCTGATGACGGCTGGAATGCCAGAAACCGGTCCTAGGATGCTTGTTTCCGGTCCAGGGAAGACATGGCTTGGCAGTTCGGGCTGTACTGTTCCCATGAGGCACAGGGTCAGACTGATTTGCATATGGCCATGTCTGAACTGGGGTGGTGGAGTGAGCTAAAGAATGATGATGGATTAAACCCAGATCAGTTGACTGGGGGTGAGTGTTTGATTGGCTCAAGCGTTCCGTCCATCATCCCCTTTTGTATCGCTTTGTTCGCCCTAAGTTGGCGGGGGTATGCCCAGACGTGGGTCCCTTGCTCACTTTGCCACTGGATTCAAGCAAGCCTGGCTGATGATGGCTGGAATGCCAGAAACCGGTCCTAGGATGCTTGTTTCCGGTCCAGGAAGACATGGCTTGGCAGTTCGGGCTGTACTGTTCCCATGAGGCACAGGGTCAGACTGATTTGCATATGGCCATGTCTGAACTGGGGTGGTGGAGTGAGCTAAAGAATGATGATGGATTAAACCCAGATCAGTTGACTGGGGGTGAGTGTTTGATTGGCTCAAACGTTCCGTCCATCATCCCCTTTTGTATCGCTTTGTTCGCCCTAAGTTGGCGGGGGTATGCCCAGACGTGGGTCCCTTGCTCACTTTGCCACTGGATTCAAGCAAGCCTGGCTGATGACGGCTGGAATGCCAGAAACCGGTCCTAGGATGCTTGTTTCCGGTCCAGGGAAGACATGGCTTGGCAGTTCGGGCTGTACTGTTCCCATGAGGCACAGGGTCAGACTGATTTGCATATGGCCATGTCTGAACTGGGAGTGGTGGAGTGAGCTAAAGAATGATGATGGATTAAACCCAGATCAGTTGACTGGGGGTGAGTGTTTGATTGGCTCAAACGTTCCGTCCATCATCCCCTTTTGTATCGCTTTGTTCGCCCTAAGTTGGCGGGGGTATGCCCAGACGTGGGTCCCTTGCTCACTTTGCCACTGGATTCAAGCAAGCCTGGCTGATGACGGCTGGAATGCCAGAAACCGGTCCTAGGATGCTTGTTTCCGGTCCAGGAAGACATGGCTTGGCAGTTCGGGCTGTACTGTTCCCATGAGGCACAGGGTCAGACTGATTTGCATATGGCCATGTCTGAACTGGGGTGGTGGAGTGAGCTAAAGAATGATGATGGATTAAACCCAGATCAGTTGACTGGGGGTGAGTGTTTGATTGGCTCAAGCGTTCCGTCCATCATCCCCTTTTGTATCGCTTTGTTCGCCCTAAGTTGGCGGGGGTATGCCCAGACGTGGGTCCCTTGCTCACTTTGCCACTGGATTCAAGCAAGCCTGGCTGATGACGGCTGGAATGCCAGAAACCGGTCCTAGGATGCTTGTTTCCGGTCCAGGGAAGACATGGCTTGGCAGTTCGGGCTGTACTGTTCCCATGAGGCACAGGGTCAGACTGATTTGCATATGGCCATGTCTGAACTGGGGTGGTGGAGTGAGCTAAAGAATGATGATGGATTAAACCCAGATCAGTTGACTGGGGGTGAGTGTTTGATTGGCTCAAACGTTCCATCCATCATCCCCTTTTGTATCGCTTTGTTCGCCCCTAAGTTGGCGGGGGTATGCCCAGACGTGGGTCCCTTGTTCACTTTGCCACTGGATTCAAGCAAGCCTGGCTGATGACGGCTGGAATGCCAGAAACCGGTCCTAGGATGCTTGTTTCCGGTCCAGGGAAGACATGGCTTGGCAGTTCGGGCTGTACTGTTCCCATGAGGCACAGGGTCAGACTGATTTGCATATGGCCATGTCTGAACTGGGGTGGTGGAGTGAGCTAAAGAATGATGATGGATTAAACCCAGATCAGTTGACTGGGGGTGAGTGTTTAATTGGCTCAAACGTTCCGTCCATCATCCCCTTTTGTATCGCTTTGTAAAATCTTTAATGCAGCACTGAGCCCCCAAAGTCAAGAGAGACTCAGCGCCTGCTGCTATCAGCGCAACACCAGCACCAGTTCAGGTGATCAGCAATTTAGCAGAACCCGTAGTCCAGAAAGTTGGTAAGTGGCCTGTCCAGAAGGGGTAAGCAATCAGTGCTGATAGAGTGATGTCTACGGTTGGAGGGGTGACTTATACCTGTGAAAGGTAACAGGCTGTACTTTAAATGGAAACATAGAAAAGGTGCTGGTACTTATTATCCACAGTACCTATTCGCTCCTCCAAAGTGTCGCTGTTCTCCCATTAAAAGTATTACAGCAGTGCTGAGAAGTGCAGATGCTCTCCCTTTTAAATTAAAGTAGTGCAGGTACTCAGTACCGGACACCATCTGCCCAGTTAAAGCAGTAGTTTACAGGAAGAAGTTTGGATTTAATGATCACTCTGGTAAGGTTTTGTAGCATGGAATGGCAATTTTATATTGGGGAGAGCGGTGTCAGTTTTCTGCGATATTGCGGTGTGGTGCAAGCAGTTGTAAAGTGTAGGATGAGAGGAGATTATGCAAGTGTATGAGAGAGTTTTGAAGAAGAGAGTTGGTGTTTTGAAGGAGTATGTGAACGAGAGAAAGCCGAAGAAGGATGTGGTATTGCCTTTGGCACCTGTTGAGGAGGACTGCCCTTCCATTCCTGGTACTTTGCAGCAGTTTTAAGATGATCTGAGAGTTTCTCGTTGCTCAAATGGGTGTAATTTCTGATATTTACATGTTTCCCTCGTCTCTGTTGCTTGTGAGAAAGTGTCAATCATAGTCGTTGAATGTCCCTCATAATTACACTGAAATTCTGAAAATGTCACACATAAGTAATCTGAAACCTTGGCAGCTATGCAAACTGACTGGACAACTGTGTCAATCTGTGGATTCGGGCACAACTGGTTATCAGAAGCGCACCAGAATATGCTACAGTGGCATGCACGACAATATGCTCTTAATAATGTTCTGATTAGTACAGTGGCACAGTTAGAGAGATGGAGCAGAGATTCTGCCCACCTCTCCTGCCACCCCCGTTGAGGAACCAGGACAGTATACCTACTTTGCAAACTTTAGCAAGTCACCACACTGATATTCCCCTCGGCATTAGAGCCCATGCTGGCCAGCCTCATAATGGCAAAGTGCTAGAACCATGTGCATTAATTCAGTCATTTTTTGGGTCGAGCATACAAGACAGCACACGCTTTCTGGTTGCAAAATACCTATTCTCAGCTTACCAAGATCTCTTAATGGGCTTAATGCCCACCCATTTCTTACCATTGGTTGGCCTCATTGTCACTCTAATTTGCTTGTTTCTTATTTGATGGCTTGGCTTGTCATCTTGTGTTTATTCCTTCTTTGGACGATATCTTCCTTACATTCTTCCACTGTTTACTTTTAAGGAGATATTTTTTGCTTAAACACTCTACGGAAGTTCATGTGTTATCCAGCTGTCCCCCTTATTTGCGCCTTTCCCCGTCACTCCGAGTTGTTCTCTTTCTTCCATCTGCTTTTCTCACCCCATTGCTATATCTCGTTTCTTTTTGCTCAAAAACTCTGCAAGTGCATGCTGTCCAGCTATCCCTTTAGTGTGCTTCTCTCCCACTCCATATTGTTATCTCTCGCCCGTGTGTGCTTCTCTCCCCCACCCTATGCTCCTTGTTTCTCTCCCGACTGTGTACTTCTGTGGCATTCTCTCCTTCTTGTGCTTCTCCCCTCTGTCCTCCATGTGCTGCTTTTACCCCTCTTCCCCCAACCCGTTCGTTCCTCCGTTAAAACACCAGTGGACATTTTTTTTATGCCACTTATGTGCTTAAAAATCGTAAATGTTTTATTCACCGATCCAAGTGGCATCTGCCATCTTGGATCGGTAAATAAATCATTGAAGCAAATGGCTTGTATATCATTCCTCTGACCCATGCTCGCATCAGTGGAATGACGTGACCACCATTGTGCCTTAATTATTTATTTTGACGATGCTGCACAGTGTTTAGGCACTGTATAACATCACCAAAAGCAATTAACAGAGCCAATATCTCCCAAAGGCTAGACCTATTGGCTTTGTCAATGCCTGTTTCATTATTTACCCACACGACCTATTTTACAGCACTGTCCTTTGTAAATAATTACCTTGTACACTGAAAAAACGTACACAAACCATGCATAAAGCACCAGTGTGTGCTCGAAATGCAAAAGTATTCCAATTTAAACCGAATACCACGCTTATTGTCTCTGTGAAACCTTTTGTAGGCGCTAGTAGCACGGCTGTGAAGAAGGGCTAGCCAGCTGCTACCCCTTGCCCTCTGGTGCGCCTGCCATTGACTTGCTATCCCTGGTCTCTGGGTTGAAGAAGGCAGTAGCAAGAACAGAAAGCAAGCAGGGCTCGAAGGCCTTTCTGTAGTCTCCCCTTCTAGCCCTTATCCTAACCTCTGTGCACAAAATAAGAAGCTGTTGAGGCACGAAGGGTGGGGCGAGGGGGAATCCTTTGATGTCATTGGGGGTCATATGGGGAAGGATGTCACTACCGCCATGCCTGCCGAGAGGTGATTTTGAACTGCACGGTCGTGAGGATGGCACTGATATAACTATGTTCCAGGTGGCGGGCTCGAATGACGACAAGTGGCGTAACAAAACTTGAGCCCCCCCGCCCCCCCCCGCAAGGTACGTGGAGGGGCGCCCTCCGGACTCAATAAGAAACTCTCCGGCCAGGATACTGTGCTGAGGGTGCCCCTGAGAGCTTGCTCTGCGCCGCCGCACACACACACCACGAGGGCTTATGATCAGGGGTGGGCGGAATTTGCGTAGTCGCGCTACGCAAAGCTCCGCGAAACGGTAAAAAATCTCCGCGAGCACGCAAAAGTTCTGCGAACACGCGGAATTGCTTGTTCCGCCCGTTCGTAATGCTTTTTCCCTGTTCGCGAACGCTGTTTGCGTGCTCGGGGAGAAATATCTCGCAAACACGCATTTTGAAAGCGCGAACAAGCAAAAAATTCTGCGAAGCCGCGGATCGCGGAATTTTTGGCAATTTCGCGTTCTCCGCGGGCACGGAAATTACCCAAATTTCGCAAATTCCCATGACGGAATTTACCGCCCAGGCCTACTTATGATATGCCACTGGATGACATAGGATGAAGGCGCATTCGGCCTTGAAAGCTAGAGCGGTGCTCAGCCGCTACCCCACACGTCACACTGTTAATCATCTGGACTTCTCTTGTGCAGTAAACGATCAATACTAGTTTGCACATTCTCACAGGTAAAGCCACTTTATGATTGGGTTCTCTTCTCCAAGTGACTTCTTGCCCTCTGTCTCAATGGCGGAAAAGCGCTTGGAAATGGGACCCATGAGCATAGAGAGCAAAATATAAAAGCGTCACTGCCTACAAACCTGCTCCCGGAAGTCCAAGTCATATTAATGCTCCAGGTTACATTAGTTTTCTGGCAAACATGGCAAGGAGCAGATCAGCTGTCAGAAGACCGGAAGCAACATTTTATAGTCTGGACCAGGGCTCATCAATAATGGTACTAGACTTGAAAGGAAAAACATCCTGCAGTGTCTGGGAAGGCGTCTTTAGAGCACAACAGAGCTGCGGCAGAAACAGCATTGATGTGCTGCGATATTTCAAAGGCTGCATTCAAAAGCCCTCTCCTTTTCTGATCCGGTTATAATAATAATAAGGTGAAAAAACAACTTGAAGGGGTGTACTAGAACACATGCATTAGAATACCTCATTTGCAGAACCGTGGTAGGAAACGTATTGTACTTACCTAGATAGAATGCATAAGTAGTGTGCTAGAACACATATACCATTATTCAATGAAAAAAAACATGTTATAGTAAGTTAAAAGCATGAAAATGTTTCCAGACAAAAAAATATTTGAAAATATGGTATGGTTACAGTCCAAACCCTAAAAGCACTACTAGGGTTCACTATTTATGGTGAGTGGTGCAAACACATTTACTACAGCAACAGGGAAAAGTAACAGAAGTAAACTTACTCTAGTACAGCAGGATACTTACAGTAGTTTACTTGAATACTAATAACACTGTGCCAGAACACATATAATACTATGTATGAACAGGTATAGTAGCATGGTGTAATACCAATATCACTACGGTGGAACACGGATAGTAGTGTTGTGTATACTGCAACACTAGAAAACTCACAGTAGAGCACCGTAACAAGTACAGTAGTACATTAGAATACTAATAACACTGTGCCAGAACACATATAATACTATGTATGAACAGGTATAGTAGCATGGTGTAATACCAATATCACTACGGTGGAACACGGATAGTGGTTGTGTATACTGCAACACTAGAAAACTCACAGTAGAGCACCGTAACAAGTACAGTAGTACATTAGAATACTAATAACACTGTGCCAGAACACATATAATACTATGTATGAACAGGTATAGTAGCATGGTGTAATACCAATATCACTACGGTGGAACACGGATAGTGGTTGTGTATACTGCAACACTAGAAAACTCACAGTAGAGCACCGTAACAAGTACAGTAGTACATTGGAATACTAATAACACCATGCCAGAACACATATAATACTATGTATGAACAGGTATAGTAGCATGGTGTAATACCAATATCACTACGGTGGAACACGGATAGTAGTGTTGTGTATACTGCAACACTAGAAAACTCACAGTAGAGCACCGTAACAAGTACAGTAGTACATTAGAATACTAATAACACCATGCCAGAACACATATAATACTATGTATGAACAGGTATAGTAGCATAGTGGAATGTCAATACCACTACAACAGATGTATACTGCAACACTAGAAAACTCATAGTAGAGCACCGTAACAAGTACAGTAGTACATTAGAATACTAATAACTTCATGCCAGAATACACATACTACATTATTATAACAGTTATAGTAGGATGCTGGAATGCCAATACCACTACAACAGATGTATACTGCAACATTAGAAAACTCACAGTAGTGTACCTGAACACTTGGAGTAAAAAACTAGAATACTAATAACACTACGCCAGAGACACATATAATACTGCACTAGAACAGTTATTGCAGTGTGCTGGAATGTCAGAACCAGGGTGCTAAAACATCGATAGTAATATAATAGATGTATACTAAAAAACTAACAGTAGTGTACCAGAACACTTACAGTAGTGTACTGTATCAGTAATGTTATTGCTGTGCTAAAGTTCCTATAGCAGTACGACAGCACACATAGATCATAAAAAAGGGCACTTTAATGATGTACTCATTGAAAAGGTTTATGTAGCACTGGTGTGCTACTTTCTAGTTCCTCCCGAGCGTTCTGCTAAGAAGCTGGTAACTCCTCATGGTATAGATACCAAGGGAGGGGGTTGGGAAATTGAGAGAACACGGACCCAGAAAAAGGATCAGCACTAGCTATAAGTCTGAATGAGAATCAGACAAACATTTGTTTTACTGTTGGACCTAAGGGAGAATATATGTCATGAAAGATCCATCTAGGAGTGAGCAAGTGCACTGTGGCCCTCAAGTAATATCAGCCTTCTTTGATCCCTGTTGTAGCCTGTGTTGTGGAAGGACCCTTTTCAAGCCAGCCATTGACTGAACATGCCAATTTTAGTTCTATGAGTTCTCTTGTGACTGAGTTTGGCACTTGAGAGTAGTTGATTGAGTGGAGGAAATTAGTAGGTGGTGCTTATTCTATGCGAATGGTAATTGTTGGAAGTTTTTGAAGTATATGACAATAGTCCCTTATTCAAAAGTCTGTCTTCATAACATTGCTTTCATGAGTTTTCTGAAACACACTAGACTATGTTTACTTCTTAGAGAAGGACTTAGAGAGTTCCAAAGTGTTTGCCCTAGAATTGTGAGGGAACAGCATGCGTGTATGTTTACAGTGCTTGAATCTAGGCTTATAGAAACAAGCATCACCTGAAGAAAATAATACACACCTAACAAACATCATCCCAAGGATAATTAAAAGGAGCTCAGAATGCAATTTGTTTGGGTATATGCAATGTCTAAAGTTATATGTCCTTTTAAAATTAATTTTATCTAATTATTTTTTTTAAAGTATTTACAAAGTGATTTGTTTTGGTGTCTGTAATGTATAAAGTTCTATTTTTCTTTTATTAATTTTTATTTGTTTAGGTTAGGTCTTTGTGCTGGTAATGTTATTCCTTGCATCCATTAATTTGTATGTTATTTTTTTCCAGTACCTGTGAATAGCCATGTCTGGGATGTGACTTATGCCAAGGATTGGCTGGAGTAGGTCTGAGCCTATTTGGGATGTAATATTACAGAAGATGGTGTGGGTGTAACGTTTATGAATTGCAACTAACATACCTGTTTGTGTGTGTCGTTATGTATTTATATGTTCCTTCCTGTGCCCCTGCCTAATTTTTTCTTTCCTCCTGCTTTGTAGCAGATAGTCCCCATTTTCCAGCCATTTTCCCTTGCTATTCTGACGTTTATACCTAAAACGAGGGATTATGTGAGGAGTTCTACACATTCTCGGTGGAGAACTCTGCCATTGTAGGTGTAGATCTACACTCGTATCTATTACAACTGCAAGTAAGAGCATGTGAAGTACTATTACTGCAGTACTACTACAAATATTCATGAATGCCTTTGTGAATTAGTGGTTGGTTTTTGTCTGGAAAGTTTTAGACTAACTATCCTAGTAAAAAAATTGAAATAGCCGCAATAAATTAAGATGAACACCTGTATCTAGGATTATGTCCGCTTGAAAATGTTGCCTTTAAACAAAAACCCAGCCACCATCACAATATGTATTGTGCCCTCCTTTACAAATGGTACTCTGGTCAGCAATAATCTGCTAACTCCAGAGCACATGTGGCTGTTACGCCTATGGTAAATACAAAAACTAGGGGTCACTGTTCCTAGAGAGGAAAGGGAAAGAAGAGTTCTATCAAGGTTGGACAGATTGAGAGGAACAGTCATTGAGACTGTTTCATGTTGCCCTCACACACCCCGAGCGATGTCATGCTTCATTATAGGGTGGTTGCTCCTCGTTGGGCCAGCGCTGCAATGCCCTAAGGTCACTTTAGTGGAGATCTTTTGTTTTATTGCCGTTTGATGAGTGCAAGTAATGTCTAAATGGGGTGGTGTTGGGTGTGCTGTGATGTGATGCGAGTTAAAACTGATTAGGGATATCACTGAAACTTTTAATACCTTGATTCCCCTGTCAGTTTAAAAAACCTTCATAGGTTGGTGCAACTAATGGAGTAATAATGTACCCTAGTAGCTTGACGTTTGCACCCTTGCCAGGGTTGATCAGAGTTTGACCCTGGCAAGGGTGCACACATCAAGCTTGTTTGTGCTGTATTCATACAACTACATACATACAGTATTTAAAGTAACTGAGATCCTCTTTTTCCACTTCTACGAAAATAT
Source organism: Calotriton arnoldi (assembly GCA_963921515.1). Taxonomy (NCBI): domain Eukaryota; kingdom Metazoa; phylum Chordata; class Amphibia; order Caudata; family Salamandridae; genus Calotriton; species Calotriton arnoldi. Next base: position 17,108 of record CAWUFW010010519.1, read on the forward strand.
CTCTTCAGGCAAATTTAGGGCTAAGTAAGGCAGCCTTTTAGGAACATGTGCACTAGAAACATGACAGTTTGTTCATGTATGTGGGTGTGTTTGCAGTGTTCTCACTCACTCAGCCCAGGGTTGTTTGTTATTTTATATACATGATCAATAAAAGCTTTGGCACGTATACCACTTAGAATCGATTTTTGGAGCTCATCCATAATGCTGCGTAAATTTAACATCCATCAGACTGCCTTCAAATGTTATCTTTTCTGTATTTTATTTTTCACACTGATTATCATAAGCGGTGGATTCCCAGTTCAATACTAGGATCCATGTAATCTGGTTCAGTACGTCTTGTGTTTTTTACACACTTGTACACTAACATTAGGGGCACCTGCCATAACACAGGGAGTGTTTTTAGGTAAAGTCTGGTACCCTGAGCCTCAAGAAAACACCGGACTAGTGAAAGGGTAAAACAAATACTGCTTACATGGGTTCAGGCCTTGTGAGCACTAAAGAACTGTATGTCGAGGGGTGGAAATCCTTGTCCTCACAAATGTAAGTGTAGATTAGTGAGGTCCCCTCCCCAGCGGTAGGTTTGAAGAGGTGCAGGCTTTGAGGCCTTCTCAGGGGCTATCTGTCCCTAACCCTTGTAATGGCCTGAGCATGCATTTTTATATGTTGACTGAGTTTAATTACTGCTTGCACTAGAGCACACCAGCCTAATTTCTGATGAACTATTGATATATACAGATGTTATGGTAAAGTTGGGTAGGCCTCGGATACAGCTGTCCACATGCAGGCACACCAAACCACATGCAGGCACACCAGCCTCAGATACTGCCGGCCACATGCAGGCAGACCAGCCTCTGATACTGCCCCCCACATGCAGGCACACCAGCCTCTGATACTGCCTCCCACATGCCGGCACACCAGCCTCTGATACTGCTGCCCACATGCAGGCACACCAAGCCACATGCAGGCACACCTGCCTCTGATACTACCACCCACATGCAGGCACTCCAGCTCCTGATACTGCTGCCCACATGCAGGCACACCAGCCTTAGACACTGCCACCCACATGCAGCACACCAGCCTCTGATACTGCCGCCCACATGCAGGCACACCAGCCTCTGTTACTGCCGCCCACATGCAGTGACACCAGCCTCGGATACAGCCGCCCACATGCAGGCACACCAGCATCTGATACAGCCGCCCACATGCTGGCACACCAGCCTCTGTTACTGCCGCCCACATGCAGTGACACCAGCATCTGATACAGCCGTCCACATGCAGGCACACCAGCCTCTGATACAGCCGCCCACATGCTGGCACACCAGCCTCTGATACTGTTGCTCACATGCAGGCACTTCAAGCCACATGCAGGCGCACCTGCCTCAGATACTGCCGCCCACATGCAGGCACACCAGCCTCTGATACTGCCGCCCACATGCAGACGCACCAGCCTCTGATACTGCCCCCCACATGCAGGCACACCAGCCTCTGATACTGCCCCCCACATGCAGGCCCACATGCAGGCACACCAGCCTCTGATACTGCCTTCCAAATGCAGGCACCCCAGCCTCGGATACAGCTGCCCACATGCAGGCACACCAAGCCACATGCAGGCACACCAGCCTCTGATACTGCCCCCCACATGCAGGCACACCAGCCTCTGATACTGCCTCCCAAATGCAGGCACACCAGCCTCAGATACTGCCATCCACATACAGGCACACCAGCCTCTGATACTGCCATTCACATGCAGGCACACCAGCCTCTGATACTGCCGTCCACATGCAGGCACACCAGCCGCTGATACTGCCACCCACATACAGGCACACCATCCTCAGATACTGCCATTCACATGCAGGCACACCAGCCTCTGATACTACCGCCCACATGCAGGCACACCAGCCTCAGATACTGCCACCCACATGCAGGCACACCAGCCTCAGATGCGGCCATCCACATACAGGCACACCAGCCTCGGATACAGCTGCCCACATGCAGGCATACCAGCCGCTGATACTGCCCCCCACATGCAGGCACACCAGCTGCTGATACTGCCCCCCACTGACAGGCACACCAGCCTCTGATACTGCCCCCCACATGCAGGCACACCAGCCTCTGATACTGCCCCCCACATGCAGGCACACCAGCCGCTGATACTGCCCCCCACATGCAGGCACACCAGCCGCTGATACTGCCACCCACATACAGGCACACCAGCCTCGGATACTGCTGCCGACATGCAGGCACACCAGCTGCTGATACTGCCGCCCACTGACAGGCACACCAGCCTCTGATACTGCCGCCCACATGCAGGCACACCAGCCTCTGATACTGCCGCCCACATGCAGGCACACCAGCCTCTGATACTGCCCCCCACATGCAGGCACACCAGCCTCTGATACTGCCCCCCACATGCAGGCACACCAGCCGCTGATACTGCCCCCCACATGCAGGCACACCAGCCTCGGATACTGCTGCCGACATGCAGGCACACCAGCCTCTGATACTGCCCCCCACATGCAGGCACACCAGCTGCTGATACTGCCCCCCACTGACAGGCACGCCAGCCTCAGATACTGCCGCCCACATGCAGGCACACCAAGCCACATGCAGGCACACCTGCCTCTCATGCTGCCGCCCACATGCAGGCACACCAAGCCACATGCAGGCACACCAGCCTCTTATACTGCCGCCCATAACAAATCTCTTCCTCTCTTAGAGCACTTAGCAAGTTTGGTGCGGGGCGCCAAGAACAGCAGCACAAAGAAGAGTACATGGCCACTCTGAAATGTTTTTTAAAATAACTGTAACTTTTATATGAACTGACAACAATGTGCTGCCGCTGATGGCATTCAACGAGGATAGAGTCAAAGATCCTTGAATATACTTGTAAAACCTTGCTTCAAACTGGAAACTCTCTGTTCGTCCAGATTGCAATCCTGAACCTGCATCTTCAGCATTAAATACCTATGTAGTAATGACAATAACAATAATACTGATTATATAGCTACTAATACAAGTGATAAGTACTGAAAGCACGTGCGGATTTATCGTGCAGTGAATCCAGTATCATTAAAAACTTGTATTTTTTCCATAGTGCTTGCTGCCACAATTTAGGCCTATTCAGTGGCACTGAGAATGAAAGGCAGGTGTTACTTTACTCAATAGTACTTATTTCAAATACTTCAGAAAGATTAAAGGCTGGATAAAGTTTCTACATGCATTGGTTGTCATGACCTTGTATATTGTGCATCCTAAAAATGTAATAAATACATTTTAAAAAAACGATGAAAGGCTGGATTCCGCAGCTCTCTTTGTACCCATGACCTGCTGCATAATACACAGAGTACTGAGTACCCAGCTCTTTAAACGTTTAGTTGCACACATATGTAACATTGCCCTGTGCACGGGGAGCTAACCTCACCCTGGGCAGACACTGGTCCCTTGGGGGATTGCCCCTTGTCACCATGAAGTACTGTATCAATGCTTTATGCAAGTGTACAAAAATAACAATTTCTGGTCTTCATATGTAGTTTCACGCAAGAAATCACAAAGTACCTTCAAAGCAGAAATTATGCAGAGGTCAGGACACATTTTATGTCACATAAGTACGGTGAGGTCATGTTATTTGCCAGTATAACAAAGATTAGATTGAAATTGTTTGTCTGAAAGTCAGATTCCATGTAGGGAGTTAGAGTTCTTATAATGATAATCCTGGGAATTAGGCAGTCTGGCTCCAGATGAAGGCAAGGCTTCTTGAAGGCCTGGCAGGGGTTCCTAAAGCCTATCAATGGACCGGGAGACCTGGAAGGTAAGTACACGTATCACATCTGGCGGCTCTTGGCTAAAGTGGCAGAGGGAGTGACACACCCAAACAGAGAGATGGGTCATTTGTTTAGTGAGCGGGAACGCTTTAGTATAAACAGCGAATCCGCTTGAGATTTAAACGGGTTATTTAAGATAGGACGAGCAGCCGGCAATCCTACTAGGGTAGCCCAATGCGCACACCATGGCAGACCATTTGTCAGATTTAAGCCTCTCACTGTTCCAGCAGGAAACTTCTGATGAAAGGTCTTCTGCCAACACAGTGGGAACACTTTTGGTACAAATTTAATGTCAGGTAGGCTACCAAATCATGGGATCAAACTGGGAATTATTTGTGTTTCTCAGAAACAAACACCCAAAGCGTGGGGTTGTTTCTGAGAAGGAAAAACACAATGGCCCTGATGCTCAGCGAGTATTGTCCCTTAGTATGGGGGCCATTGGTTACTTTTCCTCCTAGTGACTGCCATGCCTTGCAGGGCGACCCCGGGCAGAAAAAAAGTACATCAAAAAGTGTGCCCTAAACAGAACAAGCCTTCAGACACAAGGACCTGCTGTGGGTGGTCTGCTAGTAAAAGGTTTCTGATGGCAAAGCCAGCCAAGGCTCATCCCCAGAAAACTGGAGATTCCCTAAACGAGGTGAGGGTAACGTGAGTTTGGCCATGCCGGAATCCAGAGGGTTCCCCTTCTGCCAAATTTTAAATTGCCCTCTTTGAGTCAAATTACTTTAGACAGCAAACATGCCAGAGATGGCTAATTGCAAGCTTTGTCCGACCTCCATTATAAAGCCATCTTTTAGCAAATCTAAGCCACAACACGTTTGTCCAACCCTCCCCCACCTTTCTCAAGGACTCCTGCAGGATACAATTTCTATCTGCCCTTCGCAGGCTGTCCTGTTTCCACTTTTCTCGAGATCATCAGAGCTGTGTCCTTTGTATTTCCCAGGACCAGCCTCTTTGGGCGCTGCCTCTCTCTGCCCCTCCCTCAGTCCGAGGCTAGGACACCACTGAGCCCTTCATGTGAGCAGCCTGGGGAGTGGTTGATGGGAAGTCCCTGTGCTCTGACCCACACCAGATGCTGCTCTCATCAACGCATGCACGATCTATGATTACAGAAACCCATAGCTGAAATTGTTTACAGTTCTATCGATTTTACCATCAATGTAGGAAGTGCATTACGGACTTGGCAGGGCTGTAGTGAATGGAGAGAAACGCAACGCAGGATAAACCGCGCAATCTGCTCTTGTTTAGTGGAAGGGCTGATATTGGACGTGTCACCAGGAGCAGCGTGTTCATCATTGATGAGGCTGCAACAGCAGATAATTGCTTTTCATGCAAGATTATCATGTACAGTTATCCCCTTTCAAGTCAAGTCAAACCAAATACTTTATTTCCAAGAAAGAAATTCTTACAGATATATTGCACATTACCCATTTCATTAATATAAACAGTAACAAGTATCATAAACTCAGCAGTGCACAGCACACAGTTTGATCAATTCAACCAACACATGACTTTGGCTTATAAGGGATATAGCAATATGAGCATTAACATGTCTCCACACTAAAACTCAATAGAAGGTCAAAAGCCTAGAATCCCATATTTTAAAAAGAAAGTGACAAATTAACCAGCAGCTTGCAACTCATTTTGCTCAAATAAAACATTATAAAGTGCAGTGTGCATAGCAACAGATCGCAATCACAAGGGACTCTCTTAATCAACCTTACTGACAAGGTCAAATTTCCCCTCTCCAGACCCGTCCTTGTCAGGGCACCCCTTAGTGTGGTCAACATCTGCTTACCAGCTAAAGACACAACACTGCCAGCCTCAGGGGAGTGTCAACCTAGGTCTTAAAACACTAAGAGGAGGGAGGCCTATCATGGGATGTTGTGATTTTACGCAGGTACTGACCAGTGGCAATGGCTACATCCTGATATATGAGGCCACATATAAAGTTTAGACCCATTTCTGTTGACCGTATACCATACTTTTTAAAAACAGGCCAGAGAGGAAGAATACACAGTCCTTGAATAGGTGGCTCACTGAATATTTCCTACCCTGCTTACTGGGGTATTGACCATGATTCTCGGCTATTTAAGTTTTTAGCCCTGGTATTCACCAACAAGGGTCAATTCCCACCCTCAGAATTTCATTTCGTAGAAAATTATCTGTGATTTCATATAAGTACGGGAAGAGGTCCAAACTCTCCTGGGAAACTAGGAAGGGGGTAACTGATCTCTTAACCTTGAGATACTGAAGTTCCTCACTCCAGCTGGTTTTGATAGCACATTGCCTGAGGATGCTCTTTATTTGACTGAATTGAACTGCTTCGCCTCCTTCAAGGTGCATGTCAGGGACTCCCAGGCACTTTAAAATTACAGTCACAGGGTTCCTCTCACTTGGGAGAATTGACAATATCGCAGATACAATTAGCACCAACAGTTTATCATCAGGGACCCCATTTTTGATAAAAAAAAAAAAAACAAGGATCTGACATCCGCCAGCGCACTCCAGGCTATGGTTCTCAACTCCCGCCTTACAGCTTGGATCATCACATTTTTAGGTAAATCGAAAAGCAATTTCAAGGACTTACCTTCTAAGCCTTCCCATGAGGCCTGTCTATCCATTGCCAGCACCTCTGCTCCATAAAGAGCCTGGTGGATTAGTTTGCCCTGTATGACTGTACTTAGTGGGTCAAAGGTATAGCTGCCATATTTATGATCAAGCCTTTTCAGGTCATTCACTTCTGCTGATAACGAGGCCTTGGCATTTTGGACTATAGCAACAAACCCCTCCACTAGAGGGCACTCCAACAATCAGGTTTCAGGAGGAACAGTTCTGGGTAATTCATTAAGACCTCTCTATGGTTTTCCAATTCTATAAATGATTTTAAACCATGCACGTTCCATACCGGGACACAACCTGGCAGTATATGCCCTGACTCCTAACAATTGATTTCCTCAGCACCTCCATCACTTCAGGGAGGAATATAGCGATCATGGATGTCTTTAAAGGAGTGACTTTCCATTCTCCAGGGATGTATCCCTGACGACCATGGCCGCTTTTCCTCCTGGTCTCATCAAGCTCTGGGGGGTGAGACAGATTTTGATTTATCAAGTTTAGGGCTCTGTCATTATGGAACGTTATAGTAACTATTCTTTCTTGGGACCCATCTCGCTCCCACCATCTTCTTCCAACACCTGTTCTCTGTCCTACACCCAGGACCCTAGCAGGAAAACCTGATTAGGTTTTAACCCTCCATTGTCACATAAAAATGGGGTTGTCTGGTTGCCCTGGTTTGCCAACGGTTTCAAGCATTGTCTCACTTCCTTAACAGAGTCTAATGCCATTTGCAGCCAAGGCTGAACCGGAAGCTTCCATTAAGTTCTTTATCTCCTCAGAAACAAACAGTACACTGGTTAGTTCTTCCCCTACAACCTTCCTAAAACCAACCCGTGCCAGGTCCTTTGAGGAAATATTGTTAATCTTTTAATGTTGGCAAATACAGTTAACAGTGTGGATCTTTTAAGGGGTCGGCTAACTGAATGCCGCAATTTCCTTTTGGATTGCAGCTTTAGGAATAACAGCGGCGGTGCCATTGGCTTAAGAGCGCCTCCTGCATGGACTAAGGAGGTATTGTTTGAACCAGCCAAGAGTTTTCTTTTATTTCAATCACAACTCCGATATGCGGAGTTGTGTGGGAATCTCCCTTTACAACTTTTTGTATTTGTGCCCCCAGAGGCCTCTTTTACCACTGTTGAGCATTCCTTGATTTTCCCTCTCCCTTTCTTTGGATGTTTCCTTAACCTCCCTACGTCTTTCTTACCAGGCTTCCCCCAGTGATTGGTTTTTTACCCATCAAAGGGGATTCTGTTGGAATTGGAGACTTGGGTGGTTGGCTAAGGGGATCCACACCGCACAACTCTCATCGGCCTATGTGCTTTCAACCTCCCCTCCCTTCTTGGACTCTCCTTCTCCCCCGATCTCAACAACATGGTGAGACTGAACTTAATTAGTACCCTTTTTTCCCAAATGCACTCTCCCTTTTCAGTACTAGGTAGAGAAATCCTAAAACTTATGTCCCATCATTTACAGTGCAAGAATTTAGATGGGTCCCCTCTTAGTGAGGCGGAGGAAGGACCAGAGTCAGAAATAACCTCTTTTGACCCTCCTGCCAGGGTCACATCCCTAGACCCATCCTTTAGGGATTTGCTAATAGTTTCGAGCAGTTGGATAAGCTTAACACTATGAGTGTTATTCAAAACCAGCACCTTTAGCATTCCCTGAAAGGTTACTTGCATTAGTGAAAGGAGGTTCAACATTGACAAGTCTTGTGAAAAGTCAGAAGCATTTCCCAGGGAATAAATCTCATTTGTTAGTTGATGCTTATCATCATCAGTCCCCCTCGTTGGTCCAACAGCCGATTCTTCGTGCTCGTGGCACTCGGTAAAGGGTATATGTCCAGGTTGTGCACTACTTGGTGGTTCGGTCAAGGCTACTCAAGACTCAGCTCCCCTCATGGCTATTTCAGAGGATGTAGACCTTGGTGGTCTGGCTCCTAACCACCCCCACCCACCTCTGGCCTTGAAACCCCTCTACCAGATTCGAAAGACTTGACAACTCCAGGTCCCCCATATCTTGTCTAGCACACTCAAGAGGGAGCTTGTGGTACTCTACATCAATCTATTTGTCAACAGGGATACTGAATTGCGTAGCTTTAGGAGGCAAGAGGTCTGAGCTGGAGACTGAGTCAACAAGAGGTCTGTGCTTCACAGAGAGGATGGCAGCCCGGCAACCAACCTGATAGGCTTCTGCCTATACCTTAAAGACTGGGCCCTTTTTGTCTCAGAGGGGAGAAAGACAGGGATCACAGTAGTCTCAGTAGAGAGTGTGCTTGCTGGTGAATCAAATGTAGATCCCAGCATTGATTCCATCGTTGGGACTATAAATCCGCCCAGTCGGCCTTAGCTTAGCCATTTTCAAGTGAAGACTATTCATAAACTTGGATAACAGCGTGGCAATTTGCCCCATGATTACTGATGTCACACATAATTTACTTGTTACTCTAATTCAATTTTCTCAGGTGGATTATCAAATGTTGATTCTTATGTAATTAGGGTTATGCAGGACCAATGAGGATTAACTACCAGTGTATTTTAACAACACATATCACAGTGCATGTGGTCTTATGGCGCACATGTACTACCTTATTTGAGGCTTTAGTGCCAAGATACCCCAATAGAGGTGATAGATTGCGCTTTACCAATCCCATAAACATAAACAACATATTCTGTTATGTGGAAGAGATTGCACAAAACTGCACAGTGAGGTAGTTCCATGTTTGCCCAATCTCACTGCAAACCACAAGGTATATCATTTGGACAAAAACTGGGGTAACAGTTGGGACAGGCTTAACACGTCAAAAGATCATATCAGATACTTCCTGGACCTGTTCACGTAATTGTGCCAATGACAGTGCTTCTGAGAGGATGTGATTACACAGAGCAGGCCTGACAGACTCTGAGCGGATCCAAAAATACCTCTTTGTTTTCAGTTAGGAAAAAGAAAGAGTGAGTCCCTGAAATACCTCAGGGAGGTATGCACCAATACATGTGTGTAAAGAGTAGGACATGGATTTAAATCAAGGTGGACTATTGGAATGCCTCCTGCGCTTCCTATAAAGATGCCTCCGTGGGGGTTGAAAAGATGAGGTTGTACATGCTCCGAATTAGACCTGTTACTTAACGTTACACATGCAGATCTTCCCATAACGTGCATTAACCCACTGAGCTATCATATAAAAGGCGACAGGAAGAAGAGCTCAGGAATATTACAACAAACTTAACAATCTTTTGGTGCTTTCATAGCAGATGTTAATATTTCTATTTTATAGGACCAATACAAAGTAAAAGACTAAGCAGCCGTACCTGGATTCATACCTGCGTGCTAAACAAAATGTAAATGTGTATTCACCGTCATTAGGACACTCATTGGAAGTGGATGTTGTTTTTTTATTTCTTTATTGGCATTTTAGGAAAAAGCAACAATACAATAACAGAGGGGAGGTGGGCACGGTATAGAAGCAAATAAGAGTACAAGTGAGGACATCATATTGACCCACCAGTGAAGGAATACATTCACCGCAGTTGCAATATGACATTACCCACATGGATTGCCGTCCGTGGTCTGGCCAGGGTGAAGTGGGCGGACGACCATGATTTTTCCAGGTTTCGGACACTCCTTCATCAGGGGGATAAGTGAGCAGATGAGGTCAGGGTGTCGGGGATGGCTGTGTGCAGTACCAGGCAGGGGGAAGCTTTGCCACCCACCAGGGGACTCCCCGCCTTCTACCGGAGGGGCAAGTCTCTCTGTCTTAGATATTTTAGCAGAGGTTCCCAGGTGTCTTTGGGGGCAGGAGCAAGGAGGTATGAGCTCCCAATATGCGCAGAGCTGCTCCTGGCAATAGGTCTCATCTTGCAGCCAATCCTCCATTGGGAGAGCAGGTCATCTCCCCCTGTGTATGGCCACCAGGAGCTTGGTCAGAAGTAGAAATTTTACAGTGAGGCAGCGGACCCCAGAGGGGATTTCTTTGATGTTTCCCAAGAGGCCGACCAAGGGGGTTTGAGGGGGTAGGCCAGTGACAAAGAGCAGAGCGTAAAAAAAACCAGACCAGTAGCCAGCCACTTGTGGGCACTCCTTAGCATGGTGGAAGAAGGAGGTCTGAGGGGTGGGGCAGCGCAGACAGCGGGCGTCCTCCACTAGAAGAATGCAATGGAGCTGTATCGGAGTGCAGTATAGCCGGCGGAGGAATTTGAAGTGGATGAGGCGCAATCTATAATTCGGGGAGAGGGCAACCGTTTGGCCACAACAATATGACCGTTGGGCATCAGTGATAGGAGGATTGGTGGTGTCTTACCTGATGGTACGGGTGGCCAGGCTGTCACCGGTGCTGTGTCTTGCATAACGGAGTAAAGACGGCTGACCAGTCGGCGGGGAGATGGGTTGGTTAATATGTGTTCAAGGCTGTGCAATGCGGGAGGAGGTTCACTGACAAAACATCGACACCCAAAACATCCCCATACCACAATATCGAGTCATAAATATAGATGTAAAAAATATCAACATCCTCTATTTATAAAGGTAAGTACAAAAATATCAAAACAAAAATATTGATAACATAAATCTAGATGTAAAAAATATCTTTTATATATATATATATATATATATATATATATATATATATATATATATATATATATAAAATAAAATAATAAATATTAAATATATTATATAATAAACTTAATTTAAAAAATAAATATATTTAATATACATTTTAACAAAAATAACAAATAAAATCAACCTAAAAAATTTAAACACGGGGGCGAGGCTTGGCAAGCCGACATGGCGGACATAGGCTGAGAGCGCTCCGTCCAGCCCAACTATCTATCCTTAAGTATCCTGACTCTCCGATGATATCCTGAGATCTAAAGCTGCTCTGCTGCTGGGGTATATCGGCGACCCCTACCTGTAACGATTCTGACTCCGTGGCTGCAGCTGGGGACGGCTGTGCGCAGGTGGCGAGTCGACGCGGCCTGTGGAAGACGCGGCCTCGCGCGAGGCCGGGGCGTCGCCTAAATACTTTGGCCGACCGGAGGTGGTGCCGTTTCAATAGCGGAGTCGCTGTGCTGCGGGACCGGGGTGACCTCAACACCGGCAGGTGTTCCCGGGCTGGGAGTCCCCAGAAGTCGAGCAGACCTTCCCTGCAGCAAATGCCAGGGGGCGGCGACGCGACTCGGCGGCCGTGTCAGGCCGCAGTGAAAGCAGCGAGGGCCGAGCCGCCGCCATTACTGCACCGGAGGCAGGGGCTCTGAATAGGCGGTGAGTGTGGGGGTGCGCTCTTCCCCCCCCCGGCATCCTCCTGGACTCAGTGGCGGGCCGACACGCCTCGGTGCCCTCCGGGTGTGGGGGCCAGCTGACGGCCGGCATATTATTCATCGCCTGGATGCCCCGAAGCCTCTCCCCCCTCTCCCCATGCACATTTCACCGGGGGTCTTCGGCGGTTGTATCGGACCACGAGGGAGGGGGTAGAGGCGACACAGTAGCGGCTTTCCGGCAGGGGGAGATGCAGTACCCCGGTGGCCTCGCTGGGCGTGAGGGGTTCGCTGGACTGTGGTTCTTCTTTCCCCTCTTCCCCCCCTCCACTGACCATTGGGGGGTTCGAATCGGTGGCCGATCGGGCCGGGCAGGGGGATCAGGCTGCAATTGGAGAGGCTTGGCTGCCCAGTCCTTAGTTGTGACAGGGTACTGGGCAGTTTTCGGTTTGCTGCAGGCCCGGGGGCGTCCACGCATCGGCGGCAGAACCGGGCCGCACGGGCATCATCGGCGGGGACCAGCGCCAGACATTGGGAGGCGGCCCACCCACCAGAATTGACGCTGCAGCGGCTCCTGTCCCCCTGTTTCTCCCCCCCCTCTCTGTGAGGTGCTCGGCGGTCTTGCCGGACCGAGGGGGTGAGCCTGGTGGGGGTGCTGACTGGTGTGAGTGCTGGATGTGTTCATTGCTGCTACCCGGAGTGACGCGGGCCTCTTCTCCCGCTCCAGGAGGATGTGTGTCGGCGGCTGTTAGACTTGGCTTTTTCAGCGGGTTTACCCCCAGACTTTTTGCTTTTTGGCCTCCTGTTTTTGACCCTGTGTGTGTTGGTTTTAGGACTCTGGGCACTTTACCACTGCTAATCAGTGCTAAAGTGCATATGCTCTCTGTGTAAATTGTGTATTGGATTGGTGTTTCCATGATTGGCCTATTTGATTTATGTGTCAGTCCCTTGTAAAGTGCACTGAGAGTGCCAGGGCCTATAGATCAAATGCTGTTGGTGTGCTGCAGCACTGGATTGTGCCACCCACGCAAACAGCTCGTAAAGTGTAACTCTGGTCTGCCATTGCAGAGCCTGTGCGCAGCCTGGGGCTGCCATGTCGACTTGGCAAGTGCACACACTTGCAAGTCCCTAAACCTTCCCTTTTCTACATGTTAGTCACCCCTAAGGTAGGCCCAAGGTACCCCTGTGGGCAGGGTGCATTGTATGTGAAAGGTAGGACATGCCCTGGTGTGTGTGGCCTGTCCTGATAGTGAATTACAGCCTATTTCGTTTTTCACTATTGCAAGGCTACCTGTTCCCCATAGGCCAGAATGGGCAGTTTTGATTATTACAGCTTATAATCCTAACTGACCCAGGGAACATGGTAGAAATTCGAGTTTAGTATGCCTGGACTCAGAATGATAAAATGCATCTTTTAGTGAAGTTGGTTTTAACATTCTGTGTTTGAAAATACCACTTTTAGAAAGTGGGTATTTTCTTGTCTAACCATCCAAGCCTGCCTCTGCTAGGTTGTGTATTCCTTGTCTGGAGTGTGAGTGACAGGGGCTGGGGGATGCCAGGAGACAGGGTGAGTCAGCACAGGGCTGAATAGCAAGATCTACATGTAGATGGGTGGGAGGAGTTGCACCTGGGACCTGAATAGGGCTGTGCCTTCCCTCCACAATGCTGGCTCCACCTCCTGTGGTGCGTCTGATGTCCCTGGCCTGCACTGTGAAAGGAAAGAAGGAGACTTGTCAACAAAGTGCTCCAGGACTGACCAGAACTGGTTTGGACTAGGCAAAGGCCTCTCTGCCTTCAGAGGACAAAGAGAAATTGAGGATAAAAGGGGGACCCAAACCCCAGAAAATTAGAACTCTTTTGGATCAAGAAGACTGCCAAGAAGAAGAGCTGGAGAAGCTGTGAGGAGGAACTACCACTTTGCTGTGTGCTTTGCTGTGTTGGCCTGCAGTGGCTGCTTCTGTCTTGGGCAGTGAAAGGACTGGAACTGAACTTTCTGCAATCTACTTTGTGAGTGTCTCCAAGGGCTTGAGGTAGAGCTTGCCCCCTGTTCAAGAAGTCTCAGGAACAGCAAAGACTTCAAGTTCTTCTGCCCTCAGCACTGGGGACTGTGTGTTTTGTGCTGCAACAGAAGAAAAGCAACTCGACGACGACGACGCTGCCGACTCCGTGTCCCGACGGCACCGCAGAGGGCACCGCCGCAACTCCGGACCGCGACCCTGGTCTCACCGACGACGCCTGCTGATGCCGCCACCGAGCCGCTGCTCGCACCGCGACCTGTGGGCACCGCACTCCGCACCGCCTCGCTTCACGACGACGCCGTGGCCTTCCCGACGACGCCGCTCCACGCCGGACTCGACGCCGCTGCTTGCACCGTGGTTCGGGGGCACCGCTCGTAAGTTACACGACGCACCGCCCTCATCCCGCACCGCAGCCTTGGCCCACCGACGCCGGTGCCATCGACTCCCGTTCGTCAGCCGACGACAGCGCAGCAGCTACGACGACGCCGCTGCTGCACCATGACCTGCCAGCACCGTGACGAGCACCGCCTTCATCTCACACCGCGACCCTGGTCTCACCGCCGACGCCATCCGCCGCCGCCACTGAGCCGCTGCTCGCACCGCGACCTGAGAGCACCGCACGCCGCACCGCTGGACTTCGCACCGCAGCACCCGACGCCGGCCGACGCCAGCGCTCCTGACTTCAACAGAGGAGATCGATCTGCAACGCGTGTGACTTCGAGGGCCCCGACGACGCCGCACCGACCTCCGGAACCGACGCCTGCGGACGCCATGTTTTCGGAAGCTCACCGCGAGGTCATCGACGCCCTGCATTTCTGAAAGGTACTGTTTGCGGGTCTTCCCGACACCGTACTTGACCCGCGACGCCGCGGTCAGCCAGAACTGTTTGGATTTGTTTGTTCACGACGCCGTGATAGCCCTGGACGGAGCTATCGACATCACGGAACTGTTTTTAAAGACATTTTGAGAAGTAACTATTTCTGAAGTACTGTACAGTGGATTTTTATCGTATTTGGTCTTGTTTAAAGTATATAAAAATATTGGATATTTTTCTAAACTGGTGTGGTGTCAGTTTGTAGTGCTTACACTGTATTACTGTTGGTTTGGTGCAAATGCTTTACACACTGCCTCTAGAATAAGCCTGACTGCTCGTGCCAAGCTACCAAGGGGGTGAGCAGGGGTTATTTTAGGAGTGTAACTCCCTTACCCTGACTAGGAAGAAGGGTCCCTACTTGGACAAAGGTGCAAGCCCTTGCCAACTAGAGATCCCATTTCTAACATTGGTTGTCAGCGGTGAGGATAGGACTTGTGTTTGCACTTGACTTACAGTGATTGGTGTGCACTACTACCATATCGCAGACCATTACGTACCACTTACAGGCTCTTTTTCTTTTTGGCCTATTTTTGATCTTGCCAGTTTGAACTTGCTACTTCATCATGCCTGAATCAAGAGCATCATCAGTTGCATCCTGGGAAATTGCCTTTGAGGAGGATAGGTTGGAATCCTACAACAGGAAGGAGTTGAAAGGGATTTGTAAAAACCTGAAAGTCCAAATCAGAGGCCTCACTAGGAAGGAGAAGCTACAAAAGGCGCTGAGGGCCTAGGTAGCAGCCAGACATGCCAGTGGGCAGCCTGGTGATCTCAGTGGAGAGGCGGAGGAGCCTATTCCTAGGGTGGATGTGCTTTTGGGAGGGGGTGGACCCTCCAGGCAAGGCAGCATTGGCTTGTCCCCAGAGGAGCTGGAGGACAGGCGGGAAGCAAGGAAGTTCGAATTACAGAAACTCAGGATGGAAAGTGAGAGGGAAGACAAAAGAATAGCCATGGAGGAAAAGAAAATGATACTAGATCATGAGCTTAAAATGAGAGAGCTGGAGCTGGATTGGGAAGCCGGTAGGGCTTTGTCCAGCCCAGATGGTGGCAGCAAAAGTGTAGTGTCCAGTACTGAGGATGAGGTAGACACACACACAGATTTGGGACCCTACTTCAAGGAGGGGGTTGACATACACCAAGGGGTTCAGGATTGTGAGGTAACTCCAGTGGTGCTCAGTGTCCCTGAGGTGGATTGGGGAACTGGCACAGGGGATCATATTCCTGGTAGTGGGAGGGACACTCTACTGACTCTAGATGAGAGGTGCAGGGAGAGGGTTCCCCCATGGTAGAAGCCCTGGTAAGTGAGTATGAAGACCAGCCAGAAGAGTATGGGTTGAGGGACAGCAACAGTCAGACACTGTCTCGCCAGTCTTGTGAGAATGTTGTGGGGTACTTTTCTGAGGCACTGGATGGTTGGGTGAAGGGTAGTTTGGTTAACACCTGTGTGGGGCTGTGTGATTCAATTGTTGGAGAGCATATTTTAAGTCCCTGTTTTCCAGAGCTATGCCAACACCCAGTGGAGTGTGAGTTCTCTGACCCCAGGGAGCTTGCACTGGAGGCAGACCTTTTGGTGGATTCCAGAGGGTCTGGAGAAGCATCTGGGGGTGATCCTGGAGGAAGTGGCTTAGGTATTTCCCAACCAATAGTGGTGGGAAAGGTTTGTAATAGCCCAGATAGGTCCCGGTGTCATGGGAAGGGTGTAGGGACTCACGTCCTGTCTCTGCGGAGAAGGAGTGAGAATGGGCTGCGGCCCAAGGTGCCCAAAACCCGGTCCCGGAGCCTGGGTGGTTCCAGGAGGGAACCCCAGGTGGGGAGCCTAGACTGTACTGGTAGGCCGTCCGTTGAGGGAGATCTCCTACTGACAGGAGAACCTGGAGCATCTGTAAACAGAGCTCCAGTGGTTCTGGTGTCTGGCAGTACCGCTCCAGTTGGGAGGGTGCAGAAGTCCAGAGTGAGGGGTGAGAGGGGGATGTGTTCCCCAGTGGGAGAACCAGTGAGTCAGAGGCCAGCCAGAAGGGCTGAGCCTCCTAGCAGTGACCATGGTGACACCACTTCTGTCCTGGGGGATCTTTGCGCACTGTCAGGTGGACAGTGGTCAGGAGATCTGCGCCAGGCAGACTGTCACGCAACACATGAGTCATGTGTTGCCCTCAGGGGGGGTATGCGTGCTCCCAAGGAAGTCCTGGGGCGCCAGGCAGGTGCTCAGCTGCAGGGTTCAGTCCCTGGGTTGGGAGGCCAGGTTCAGGTCCTGCCTGACCTGGAGGGAAGGACGACTGTAAGCAGTGTCCAGACCGGTTTGTCTTCTAGGGGTACCACTCCAGGTGGGAGGGTACAGAACTCTGGAAGGGGGTGCAGAGGGAGGGAGTCCTCGCCTCTGACCCCGGTTCAACCTGAGGGTTTAGATCCAAGGGTGGTGAATCAGTTGCAGGGTCAAGGCCCTGAACTGGTGGAATAATTGTGTAGGAGGTCTGGTTCCAGCATCCTGACAGTTTTTGGTTCTGGGGGTGCTTTTCCTGGGAGGAGAGGGCCGGACCCCAGAAGGAGAGGTAAGGGGAGGAGAGCCTCGCCCGAGACCTCTGGTGAACCTGAGGGTGCAGACCCTAGGTTGGAGGATCAGTGGTTCTTTAGAACTGCACTGATGAGAGGAAGAGTGGAGTATGGTTACTATGTACCAGGGGTTACAGCCCCCCACTCTGTTAGTTGGCAAAGACCAGAGACATCTGGATGGCCTAGGGCCTGGTCCTGGCCATCCATTGAGGGTGATCCCCTAGTGTCTAAGGAACTGGGGGGGACTGCTGTAACGAGCATCCCACCGGTTCCGGTGTCTGGCAGCCCCGCTCCAGTTGGGAGGGGGCATGAGTCCAGAGAAAAGGGTGAGGGGGCGCTGTCCCCAGTGGAAGGACCAGTGGGTCAGGGGTTGCCCGCTCTGAGGTCAGAGCACCCCAGGACTGACCCTGGTGAGGCCACTTCTGGCCTGGGGGTCTTCATGCTCTGTCAGGTGGACAGGAGGCTGGAGACCTGCACCAGGCAGACTCTCGCACGACTCATGAGGAGTGTGTTTCCCTTGGGGAGGGTTGGTGTACTCCCCCGGAAGTCCTGGCTTGCCTGGCACAGGTTCAACCTAAGGGTACAGACCCTGGGTTGAAGGACCAGGTTCAGGGTGTCCCCCCTGACCTGGAGGAAGGGGCGACTGCTAACAGTGCCCCTACAGTTTGTCTTTTGTGGGTACCGCTCCAGGTGGGAGGGTACAGAGCCCCAGGGAGGAGGACCGGGTGTGGGGGAGGCCTCCCCAGTCCCCTGTCCAGCCTAAGGGTACAGACCCTAAGCTGGAATCCCAGTTGCAGGATAGAACCCCTGAACTGGTGGGCAAATTGTGCAGGACACCTGCCACAGGTGCCCTGACAATTCTGGAAGGGGGTACCGCTCCAGGTGGGAGGGTACAGAGCCCCAGGGAGGAGGACCGGGTATGGGGGAGGCCACCCCAGTCTCCTGTCCAGCTGCCGGGTACAGGCCCGGGGTTGGTGGGTCAGTGTCAGGATGTCATACTTGACCTGACAGGAGGGAGAGTGGACCAAGGGTGCCAGGCACCTGGGGCTACCGCCCCCCACTCTCTGACGCCACAGAGGTTAGAGAGCCCTGAGAGGCATAAGGCCTGGGTCTCCCCACTGACAACTGTCGGTAGCCACTGTGGCTTACTGTCCTGGTGAACAGAGTTGCCCCTGGGAGGGGGACAGGAGTCACACCCCGGGGGTGGACTGGGCCACACCACAGTGTTGGCCATGTGGGCACTGTCGGCCTGTTGGGACACATCTGTGAGCAAAGTAAGTTTAGGCGCTGCACAGATGGGGTTCACAGGTGAAGAGAAGGGTACCCCATGGGTCAGCTTAGTGGGCCCTGAGAGTATGGATAGAGGGATCCAACTGGGTTTAGAAAGGCGTAGAACCAGAACGGGCCCCCGCTGTTGTGGGCCAGGTCTATGTTCTATCGCCCCAAGCAGGGAAGTCCATCAAGGGATTGATTAGTCTACCCTGGCTTTAGGCTGGGAGGGGGTTGTGTTAGACTTGGCTTTTTCAGCGGGTTTACCCCTGACTTTTTGCTTTTTGGCCTCCTGTTTTTGACCCTGTGTGTGTTGGTTTTAGGACTCTGGGCACTTTACCACTGCTAATCAGTGCTAAAGTGCATATGCTCTCTGTGTAAATTGTGTTATGGATTGGTGTTTCCATGATTGACCTATTTGATTTATGTGTCAGTCCCTTTTAAAGTGCACTGAGAGTGCCAGGGCCTATAGATCAAATGCTGTTGGTGGGCTGCAGCACTGGATTGTGCCACCCACGCAAACAGCCCGTAAAGTTTAACTCTGGCCTGCCATTGCAGAGCCTGTGCGCAGCCTGGGGCTGCCATGTCGACTTGGCAAGTGCACACACTTGCAAGTCCCTAAACCTTCCCTTTTCTACATGTTAGTCACCCCTAAGGTAGGCCCAAGGTACCCCTGTGGGCAGGGTGCATTGTATGTGAAAGGTAGGACATGCCCTGGTGTGTGTGGCATGTCCTGATAGTGAATTACAGCCTATTTCGTTTTTCACTATTGCAAGGCTACCTGTTCCCCATAGGCCAGAATGGGCAGTTTTGATTATTACAGCTTATAATCCTAACTGACCCAGGGAACATGGTAGAAATTCGAGTTTAGTATGCCTGGACTCAGAATGATAAAATGCATCTTTTAGTGAAGTTGGTTTTAACATTCTGTGTTTGAAAATACCACTTTTAGAAAGTGGGTATTTTCTTGTCTAACCATCCAAGCCTGCCTCTGCTAGGTTGTGTATTCCTTGTCTGGAGTGTGAGTGACAGGGGCTGGGGGATGCCAGGAGACAGGGTGAGTCAGCACAGGGCTGAATAGCAAGATCTACATGTAGATGGGTGGGAGGAGTTGCACCTGGGACCTGAATAGGGCTGTGCCTTCCCTCCACAATGCTGGCTCCACCTCCTGTGGTGCGTCTGATGTCCCTGGCCTGCACTGTGAAAGGAAAGAAGGAGACTTGTCAACAAAGTGCTCCAGGACTGACCAGAACTGGTTTGGACTAGGCAAAGGCCTCTCTGCCTTCAGAGGACAAAGAGAAATTGAGGATAAAAAGGGGGACCCAAACCCCAGAAAATTAGAACTCTTTTGGATCAAGAAGACTGCCAAGAAGAAGAGCTGGAGAAGCTGTGAGGAGGAACTACCACTTTGCTGTGTGCTTTGCTGTGTTGGCCTGCAGTGGCTGCTTCTGTCTTGGGTAGTGAAAGGACTGGAACTGAACTTTCTGCAATCTACTTTGTGAGTGTCTCCAAGGGCTTGAGGTAGAGCTTGCCCCCTGTTCAAGAAGTCTCAGGAACAGCAAAGACTTCAAGTTCTTCTGCCCTCAGCACTGGGGACTGTGTGTTTTGTGCTGCAACAGAAGAAAAGCAACTCGACGACGACGCTGCCGACTCCGTGTCCCGACGGCACCGCAGAGGGCACCGCCGCAACGCCGCAACGCGACCCTGGTCTCACCGACGACGCCTGCTGATGCCGCCACCGAGCCGCTGCTCGCACCGCGTCCTGTGGGCACCGCACTCCGCACCGCCTCGCTTCACGACGACGCCGTGGCCTTCCTGACGACGCCGCTCCACGCCGGACTCGATGCCGCTGCTTGCACCGTGGTTCGGGGGCACCGCTCGTAAGTTACATGACGCACCGCCCTCATCCCGCACCGCAGCCTTGGCCCACCGACGCCGGTGCCATCGACTCCCGTTCGTCAGCCGACGACAGCGCAGCAGCTATGACGACGCAGCTGCTGCACCGTGACCTGCCAGCACCGTGACGAGCACCGCCTTCATCTCACACCGCGACCCTGGTCTCACCGACGACGCCATCCGACGCCGCCACCGAGCCGCTGCTCGCACCGCGACCTGAGAGCACTGCACGCCGCACCGCTGCACTTCGCACCGCAGCACCTGACGCCGGCCGACGCCAGCGCTCCTGACTTCAACAGAGGAGATCGATCTGCAATGCGTGTGACTTCGAGGGCCCCGACGACGCCGCACCGACCTCCGGAACCGACGCCTGCGGACGCCGTGTTTTCAGAAGCTCACCGCGAGGTCATCGACGCCCTGCATTTCTGAAAGGTACTGTTTGCGGGTCTTCCCAACACCGTAGTTGACCCGCGACGCCGCAGTCAGCCAGAACTGTTTGGATTTGTTTGTTCACGACGCCGTGATAGCCCTGGACGGAGCTGTCGACATCAAGGAACTGTTTTTAAAGACATTTTGAGAAGTAACTATTTCTGAAGTACTGTACAGTGGATTTTTATCGTATTTGGTCTTGTTTAAAGTATATAAAAATATTGGATATTTTTCTAAACTGGTGTGGTGTCAGTTTGTAGTGCTTACACTGTATTACTGTTGGTTTGGTGCAAATGCTTTACACACTGCCTCTAGAATAAGCCTGACTGCTCGTGCCAAGCTACCAAGGGGGTGAGCAGGGGTTATTTTAGGAGTGTAACTCCCTTACCCTGACTAGGAAGAAGGGTCCCTACTTGGACAAAGGTGCAAGCCCTTGCCAACTAGAGATCCCATTTCTAACAGCGGCCTAGACGTCCCTGCGGGCTTACCTCGGGTCTCCTAGCTGTGGCCCTGGACTGTGGTGTTACGCCCTGATCACTGGTGTCCGGTCGGGATCCCTTGGTGGTGGAGCAGTGATACGTGGCCTGTGTCGGACGGGGATTCCCGGGTGGGGGCCATCAGGAGCCTACCTTCCATTCCTTCCGCCTGTTATTCTCCATTACCACTCGGCGGCTAAATCGGGCCGCGGGAGTCCAGTGTGGGGACCTCCTTTGTTGCTCCTCCCGCCCTCCGTCCTCTGCTCGGACCATCAGACGTCTGCCCGGAAGGTGCTAGCGAACCCGGAGCCAGCTATGACAAGAGACAAGGGAGGAGGTGGGTCGTCTAAACAGGGCCCTATTGACAAGTTTACGGGATCGGGGGCTGCTGTGGGATCCTCTGGGGGACCGCAGGGGCCTAAGCCCGACAATGCGGCGCTCATGGCCGCTATCACACAGTCCAGGGACATGTTAGACGCTAAAATCGGGGAGGTTGGGTCCGACGTCATGTTATTGCGGCAGGATCTGCAGAAGGCCGTTTCCCGTATTACTGAGACCAAGACTCGCATATCGGGGGTGGAGGACAATGTCACCACGCTGAAGAAACGGATGGCAGCCATGGAGACCACCCAGCGAGGTCTTGCGATGCGGATAGAGGACGCAGAAGGAAGGGCACGACGCAACAACCTCCGCTTTGTGGGATTCCTGGAGGGTTGCGAAGGGGGCAACATGGAGCAGTTCCTCACGCGGTGGCTGGAGAGTTGGCTTCCCCCGGAGTCTGTCCCGTTGCTTCGTGGCTGAGCGAGCCCTTCGAGCGCTCATGCAAAAACCCCCGCCTGGGGCCCGCCCGAGGCCAGTCATCGCAAAGTTCTTGAACTATCATGACCGGGATGCTATTTTAAAGCAGGCGCGGCTCAAGGAACCCCTACAGTACGAAAACGCTTGCATCCTAATTTTCCCGGATTACACGAGACTAGTTCAGCAACAGTGGCAATCGTTCCTGGCCGCCAAGGCCCGCTTGAGGGATCTTAAGCTCCCTTAGGCATTGCTGTACCCGGCTCGCCTGCGAGTGGTTTACCGCTCCCGCACCCATTTCTTTGACTCGCCAGAAGAGGTGTTTAAATGGACTGATGAAATGGTGCGGGTGCGCACTCATACACCACCTGGAAGAGATCTGATTCCTCCTCGTCGGAGGTGGCTCGGAGGGGGCCCCCGCTAAAATCGAAAGGTGCCAGAAGATCACGTTCCAGGCGTCTCTCTGAGTCCTGCAGCGCACCATCCCGGACTGGCTCAGCCTCGGGCCGGCAGACATTGGGGCCTTATTGGTACACCTGCGAGGTGCAGTGGTGGAGCAGTCTACATTTACCTGTTCGGAGAGGCTTAATTATGGGCCGGGTCCTTAGGTGGACCTGTGCTAACAGAGACGGTGCCAACGATAGATGGGCTGTAAGTTGGGGATCCATTGGTCGGGGCGGGCCGGGTCCTCCCGTTGGGGGGCGCGGGCCGCTCCCGCCGTGACAGATGCTTCATTGTTTTTGAGATATGGGGTGGGGGGTTTGTTGGGCAGGGGGTTGTTCTGTTTGTTGATCGCACATTATCTCACTGACAATAGGCTTGTACACGCACACCGGGTTAGATCTGACGTCCTCGCATTTGCGGACAAAGCCCCGCATGGCAGATATCCCCCATAGGGAGCGCATATCCCCGGGTGCACTTCGCATCATTAGCTGGAATGTGAGGGGAGCCCTTGATAAGATTAAATGTGGGGCCATACTCCAACAGGCCAAACGGGCTGGGGCGGATGTCCTCATGCTACAGGAGACACACCTACTGGGGACAAAGACCCTCTGCTTTCAACGGTATGGGTTTCGACAGGTATTTCATTCGGGCTTTGTAAGGGGGTCACGCGGGGTGGCCATATTGATTCACCGTAGAGTCACCTATACACACATTAAGCAATGGACTGACACTCAGGGGCGCTACATATTCTTGCAGGGCAAAGTGGGGGAGGAATCCCTGGTACTAGGCAGCGTATACCCCCCTCCTCCGTTACAGTGGAACCTGGTGGAGCGTCTCATGACTATTTGGGTGGATATGCCAGACGGGGTATCTGTGGTTGGCGGGGACTGGAACGATGTGATGAATATGGCCACAGACCGTTGGAGGGAAAGGGGGGCTCCAGAGGGTGGCTGCACCACGAAGCTATATTCCTTAGTGACAGGGCTTGACTGGGTGGATGCATGGCGTCATTTGCATCGGGACGGCCGGGGGTTCACGTATCTCTCGGCGGTCCACGACTCCTATTCCAGGATTGAATATCTCTTTGTCCCCCGAGTGAATGTGAGCAGAGTGGAGGCGGCAGAGATTCTTCCAAGGGGTCTATCGGACCATTCCCCAGTGGCCCTCACCATACAGATAGGGCGGAGGAGACAACCATTTCGGTGGCGCCTGTCGGTGTAGCACTTGCAAAACGATGACTATAGAGAACACATGTGTGACACCATAGATGAGTATCTGAGAGTAAATGTGGGGTCTGTCTCCGGGGCCGATTCAGTGTGGGAGGCAATGAAGCCTACCCTGAGGGGGACGGACATATCCTGGTGCGCGGCGGCTCGCAGAACACGTAGGGAGGCATTACTACAGGCGGAGGCGGGCATTGAAGATCTTGAACGTCGGGGTCGAGAAGCTGGCGGTGGTCAGGCCAGGCGACAATTGCTGTTTGCCCAACAAAATTACGCCGCGCTACTGCTGGACGAGGCCCGGCAAGCCTGGCTGGCGACGCGCAGCAGAGTATACCAGTGGGGGGACAAATCTAGCAAGATGCTCCACCGACTCTGTCAGGGGGTGTATCATTCCCAGACTCTTCCAGGCATATTGGGCCCGGCCAGTGAGCCACTTACGGATCCACGGGCCCTGGCAGAGAGTTTCGCTACCTATTATGCAGACTTATGTGCCCCCAAAGAATGCTTGTCAGCTGTTATGATCGATCGGTTTTTGGCCGACCTTCCACCCAGGGATCTATCGGATGCGGTGAGGGAGGAGCTGGAGCTCCCGCTGACGGACGAGGAACTGGGAGCCGCACTAGGGGAACCTAATTCCGGGAATGCCCCGGGGCCCAATGGGTTTCCTAGCAAATTTTTCAGGCGTTTTTTTTGCAGCTGGGACCTCATTATCGCGCGGTGGTGGAGGAGACGCGAGACCGTGGGTCTCTCCCCCCGACCTGGAGGCATGCGGAGGTGGTTGTATTTCACATACCGGGTAGGCCACCAGATCAACACGCATCATATAGACCCATTTCCCTTTTAAATGTGGAGGCCAAAATCTTGGGCAAGGCCCTGGCGAATCGCCTACTGCCCCATATTGCCGCTCTGGTCCACCCCGACCAGGCTGGTTTTATGCCTCAAAGGGCGACTAGGCACAACATTCGGCGGGCGCATATAGCTGTGGCGGCCATTCAGCGACTGGGTGCACCGGCGGCTCTGTTGTTAGCAGACATGGATAGGGCGTTTGACTCCCTTAGTTGGGTGTATCTCTTTGCCTTACTACATAGGCTGAATTTCGGACCGCGATTTATATCCTATTTGACTCTTCTATATACGGACCTCACCACGTCGGTGCGGGTGGCTGGCGCAGCCTCATCCATGTTCTCTATTGGTCGGGGAACGAGGCAGGGCTGCCCCGTCTTATTTATTTGCCCTTGCAATGGAGCCGCTGGCTGCGTGGGTGCGAATGGATGCGCAGGTACAGGGATTCAAATGGGCTCAGGGATTGTCAGATAGGATCGCATTATATGCGGATGACGTCCTATTCTTCCTCACGAATGTGGAACGAACAGGGCCTCGGCTCCTGCGTATTATGCAAATCTTTGGGGAGACCTCTGGTCTGTATATGAACCCCCGTAAATCAACGTTGTGGATGCTCGGAGGGCGGAAGGAAATAGGTGCCTGGGCATCGTCGCTTCAGTGGGCGGTGGGAGGACTGAAATATTTAGGTGTCTTTATAACGGATGTGCCCGTGGTTTCCTGGGAGCGCAATCTGGTACCAGTGTGGGAGCGAGTACGTGAAGATATTAAGATCTGGTCCTGTATGCCCCTGACCATTTATGGCAGATCGGCTATATTTAAGATGGTGGCGCTTCCCCGTCTTCTCTACCAGATGCAGAACCACCCATATCCGACCCCCCCCCCCGATGGTTCCGGCAAGTAAACACGGTTCTTGGGCAGTTCTTGTGGGAAGGGGGCAAGGTGCATGTGGCCCTGCGTACGTGCTTCTTATCTACCTAATGCGGGGGGCTAGCATCGTCGGACATTTTGTCTTACTATCAAGCATCCCATCTGCTTGTATTGAATGAATGGTGGTATGGCAATAGGGAGGATCCGGCTTATGCAGTGGAGCGGCGGCTCATGGGAGATCACTCGCTACACAGGGTATTATATTCGGCACCATTGCGGGGATTGTTGCCTTTGGCTACGCAGGTCCAATTCCAGGTCTGGAGACAGGCATTGCGTAGGATGGGGTGGTGGAACACGCTGACGCGGGAGACTCCCCTCTGGGATAACGGGCGGTTACCGCAACTAGCTGCCTTGCAGGGATTCCGGGGCTGGGATCGTATAGGGATATCAGCCTTGGGGGACGTTATGAGGGGTCCAGTCTTGAAATCCTTCCAGGACCTTCAGACGGAATTCCGTATGCCAAATTCCCAGTTCTTCAAGTACCTTCAATTCCGGCACGCCCTGTCCCCCAGTCTGGAAGGTTTGGAGTCCGTAACTGAGTTCAGCCCCCTGGAAGCCAAAGTTTTTATGGGAGAGCTTCAGGATCGTAAGATTTCCAGAATATACCAAACCCTAGTTATTCATTGCTCCTCCACACTGCAGAAACTCCGGGAGGATTGGGAGGGGCATATAGGTCCTTTGAAGGAGGAGGACTGGGTGGAGGCCCTGGCTGTTCCGCGCGGGGCGGCCATAGCGGTGCGTCTGATCCAGTTTAAATACCTCCACAGGGCCTACTACACATGGAAGCGTTTGTGGAAGGCAGGGTTGATAGCCTCTCTGGTGTGCCTTAGATGTAACCGGGAGGAAGGTACTCTGGTACATACGGTTTGGCAGAGTCTCTCCCTGGATCATTTTTGGAGGGGGGTTCACACTTGTTTATCGGAGGTCCTCGAGTGGGACCTCCCCCGTTCGCCGAAACTTGCCTTATTACACGTCATGGAGGGGATAGGTGGAAATGTTTACAAACGCCATTTATTACTGTTGGGTCTTACATTAGCAAAACGGGACATAGCGAGGGCGTGGAAAGCACCAAGGCCCCCTGCAGTAGCAGCATGGAAGAATGGTCTGGACTTTTGCATGGGCCTAGAAAAACCCATTTTCATTGCCAGGGGGTGCCCCCAAAAACATTTTAAAATATGGAAAAGGTGGTCAGACTATCGGGGACTGCTCCTAGAGTCCTAGAGCCGGTTCCAGTGGCGCAGGACCCGCACTTATAGAGATCTGGGTTTCTCGGGGAGGATCCAGGGAGCGGGGTGGGACATGGAACCCCGGTGGGTAGCATTACTGCAATATTCAAATGGGTTTGTCTGAGAGTGAGTGTATAGTGCGATCGGGGAGAGGGGTTGGGAGGGGGGGGGGGTAGATTTTTATTGTATTACCTTCAATTTTCTTTTTCCTTGGGTATCATTATGAAAAATGTCAAGGTCAGCATTACATGCTCTGATTGTGCAGATGCCTCTGGGTTACAGGGCCCTGCTGTTTATGTGCCATTTGACAAATAAAATGTGTTTTTATAAAAATAAAAATAAATTAAACACACATATAAAATAATTATTATATATATTTACTGTAAAACTAATAATAAACGCTTAATTTAAATTAATTTTATAATGTAAAAAATATATAAAAATGTAACAAATAAATATATATATACATATACCAATAACATAAAATTTATGTTAAAAAAACATTCTATTAATAATTAAAACATTAAACTATTTAAAAATATTTAAACTTAAATTTCCCACTCTAATCAATGCAACAGTAGGGAAAGTGTTGGATAGTGGAGGGGTAAAAATTACTATTCCCACTCCAGTGAGTGCAACAGTAGGGAAGTGTTGGATAGCGGAGGGATAAAATTTACTATTCCCACTACAGTCAGTAGAACAGTAGGGGAAGTGTTGGATAGCGTAGGGGTAAAAATAACTATTCCCACTCCAATGAGTTCAACAGTAGGGAAAGTGTTGGATAGCGGAGAGGTAAAAATGACTATTCCCACTCCAGTGAGTGTAACAGTAGGGAAAGTGTTGGATAGCAGAGGGGTAAAAATTACTATTCCCATTCCAGTCAGTGCAACAGTAGGGAAAGTGTTGGCTAGCAGAGGGATAAAAATTACTATTCCCACTCCAGTCAGTGCAACAGTAGGGAAAGTGTTGGCTAGCTGAGGGGTAAAAATTACTATTCCCACTCCAATAACTGCAACATTAGGGAAACTGTTGGATAGCGGAGGGGTAAAAATTACTATTCCCACTTCAGTGAGTGAGAGTTTAGGGAAAGTGTTGGATTGCGGAGGGATAAAAATTACTATTCCCACTACAGTCAATTCAAAATTAAAAACAAACAAAATATCAACAACAAAAAATATTTGAAAAACAAAATATATTAAAAAAATATATAAATATATAAAAATTAAAATACAAATATGTTTAATATAAATGTTAAAAAAGAAACATATTATAATGTTAAATACATATCACTACTACCTACAAATATTATATTAAATAAAATATAAAAATATTTTTCAAAGAAATATTTTTAGTTACAAATTATTTATAAACAAAAACATTATTACATACATTCATTTTATTTACATCCTACCCTATAACACCACACAATTCACAACCCACATCTAAATACAAAAATAAAATGTACTTCCATAATTAACATAATGAATTATCAATTAAATAAATATTATTAATTAAAAAACAAATTAAAACACATAAAAATAAATTACTTCCCAACCTATACCCCTATAAACCCCTATAAACCCCACAACCTGCACCTAAAAATTATTACACAATTTCCATATTTAATTTTCAATTAAATATTTAATAATCATTAACAACCAATTATTAATCAATTAAAAATAAATTACTTCCCACCCTTTACCGCTATAAACCCCACAACCCGCACCAAAAATTAATTACACGATTTCCATATTTAATTTTGAATTAATTAATATTAATTAACAACAAATTAATAATTAATTAAAAATAAATTACTTCCCACAATTAATACTATATAAAATCAATTAAATAAATAGTAATAAATAAAAATATATCATTAATTTATTATAATTAAATACTTCCCATCCTATTCCCCTATAAACCTACAACCCGCTACGGAACTAAAAAATGAAAAATTTAATTAAAATAAAATTGATAACTACTAAAAATGTAACACATATATTAAAAAACATTAACAATACAAAAAAATACATCACATACATTTAAAACATATACTAAAATACATAACACTAATTAAAAAATCGATATTTTAAACAACTATATTTTTGCAAACGATATTATTGACTTCTATATTTTTAAAACAATATTTCTTACCTTAAATTCGATATTCTTGACCACGATATTCTTACTGACGATATTTAGGACTCAATACTCCTGTAGTTCGACATTTCCATCTCGATATTTTGTCTGCACACATCGGTAGGAGGAGCGGGGAATGTGTCATGTATATGATGAAGGGGGATCTCAAGCGCCCTGGGAGGGGAGGGACCAGAGGGTGCGAAAGGAGGTAAAAAGTGATTGTCAGGATATAGGTCCTCGGATGTGTTGAGGCTGCATCCGCACACCCTCGCCCTGGCCCCAACGTCCTGCAGAGGCGGTAGTAGAGGATTGCGCACAAAGGGGGTGGGGCATTGTCCAGGGGGTCTCACTCCTCACTGCCGCCTGGAGACAACCAGTGAGACTCTGTTCAAGGGAGAAGCAGGGCCGCTTGGCAGGAACTGGCAGCAGGCCCGGAGGCCTCGAGGTAGGCGGGGCATGCCGGCCATCCGAGGCCGCATGCCGCCAGTTGGGTCAGTGGGCCGCACAGGCCCCCAGTACTTCAGCATGGCCCTTGGGGACAGCAGAGCCAGGGCAAACCCATGATAAGTTGTTGCACGGCTCTCCCAATGTCCAGGCCGGTGCAGATTGCAGGGTGCATCCTAACAAGCGGGCCGCAACAGGAGTTAGGGTAATGTGGGTGACATGGGCTCCCTAGTGGTCCACCAACGGAATGTCTCCTGCAGGGTACAAGTGCAGTTGGAGCCTTAGAGGAGCCCGCTGTGAAAGGATGCCTGTGGGATTTTGGCATCGGCCGGCAGAGCCCTCTAGAAAACGGCCATCTTGCTGCCGGGCTAGGCTCCGCCCCCCCAAACATTAAGGTGTAGTTAATGTGATTATACTCACCAGGTATTTTCAGAATGTTTTATTGGTTAGTGTTGACCACTTACTCACCCACTTGAGAGGCTTTTTTAATCAAATGAAATAAATGATTGCACAAACCTGTGTCTTACAGGTTACATAGAGATCTCTGCTGCAATGTAATAACCCAGAGTGCTATCTCACTGAAAGTACAGCTTTAACCTATTATATAAACACACTCTTCATGCACATGAAACACACTAATTACCACTAATCCTGTTTGGGTTCCGGAGTAGCATGCTGCTCATTGAAAAGTGCTTCAACAACTCATCAGTGGTAGCAAGTGTTATATAAATGCAAACCTTTTCCCTCTTCTATCCCTCCACTATCCTTCTCAATCCAAATAAATGACTAACATATCCACCACTCAAATTACTTTCATATTTCACTATACTAATTCACCACTAATCCTTTATGGATTCCGGAGTAGCGTGCTACTCGCCGAAAAAGCGCTTCAACACCTCATCAGGGGTAGCACGCGCTATATAAATGAAAACCTTTTCCCTCTTCTATCCCTCCACTATCCTTCTCAATCCAAATAAATGACTAACATATCCACCACTCAAATTACTTTCATATTTCACTATACTAATTCAGCACTAATCCTTTATGGGGTCCGGAGTATCGTGCTACTTGCTGAAAATGCGCTTTGACGCCTCATCAGGGGTAGTAAGCGCTATATAAATGCAATTACATTAATTTTGTAGCAGACACTCTAGTGTCAGAGATCTCTTACATAGATTGGAACCTGGACCTTTAGATAGTAAACAGATTTTTACATTTGATAAGTCATTGTCTGAAGATATCTCACTGGAATTTGAATATGTGACTTGCATATAACACTCACATCTCTACAGCTGTCAGTAAACCAGTTTTCTCATATAAAAAATCACTGTGTGTCAGACTATAGTCTTAAATATCTTTCAAAGGATCAGCCTTCTGGGAAATAGGGGTGTTTCATAACAGGGAGGTGACTTAGGAGACGGGTGTGGTTAGGGCAAAGTCAGTCATGCTTCTGAGGTAATTTTATTAGGTCTCACCTACCAACTACGCAAACTGTCTGGTTGCGAAAGACATACTGTGGGCTTACCAAGAATTTATAGTGGGCTTAAAGCCCACCAATTGCTTACCATTGATTGGCTTTATTATCACTCCCATGCTTCTTAATCAATGGTTTTCAATGTCCATCTTGTGTATGGCCCGCCCCTGGGGCAGGACCTCTTTACCATTTTCACGTTTGGCTGTCTTATGTCCGCACACTGCTCTCTTTTATGGAACGACTTTTTTCTGTTTGGATAAGAACTACATTAGAGTGCATCAGTGGCATAACGAAATTTGAGGGGGGCCCCCTGCAAACTACATAGAGTGGGCCTCCATGCTCACGACACAGTAAGGATCTCTCTGGCTGGGGGTCCATGCCAGTCTCGAAGGGGGACCCCTGGAGCTCGGGCGCCCCGCACCGCACCGCAGGTGCTATTGTTACGCCAGTGGAGTGCACTTCGAGTTGCTCTCCCGCCTGCCTGTGTGCTTCTCCGCTGACCCCCTGCTCTGTGCTGTGCTCTCCCACGTGTGCTTCTCCTATCACCCATCTGTCGTAATCTCCCTCATGTGCTTTTCCCTGCGCACTCCACGGCTCCCTTACTGGTGTTTTCCTTCTCCCGTCCCCTCCAGTGCTTTCATTTTTACTTTACACCCCCCCATTCCCCAGACCCGCTCCTCTGTTGTCCCCCCAACCCATGCATTTATAATTCTTTTTCAGAAGGACCATCCTCTTTAAAAATAAAAAAGCACGTAAATTCAAATAAATTGCGCCAAATCATTTTACGGGCAAGTGCATACATGACGACACAGCCACTGGTGGCTGCGTCATTGCACCCTTTTTCTTCCTTTTGGCCATACTGCACAGCATCACAAAATATGCTTTTTTTGCCAATGCCGTACAGCATTGCCAAAAGGCACTGGCAATACCAGTATGTTCCAAAAGGAGTGTCTACTGCCTTTGCAGTGCTTGTTGACTTCTACAAGCTGAAAAAACGAGTCTTGTAATGCTTGCTAGTCTCACATGCCCTTTCCTTTGACAGTTTCACGTGTCACCGCTTTTGTCTAAACCCATTTAGTGTCCCAGAGGAATGGTATGGTTAAGCACTCCATTCCTAGATGAAAGGTATGACTCAGAAGTACCTAACCGCGCTCTATATGCCATTAAAAAAGGCAATTGTTTACATCTTGAGAGTACTCATATTATTAACCCCAAATGAATAAAAGGCTCATTCATTCTCGCTTCACATGGGATCAGCTTTGCCCTGACCTTAGTTCCTCCTGAAGCAATTAATTAAATTTAAATTACCTTAACTCTTCTCATATCTCATCCCTTCCCTGTGACAAATACCCCTTGTGTCACTACATCTTTTCAATTTCTATTGACCTTCCATTGTCAAGGCACCTGCTGAACACGCGCTTTTTAGGTCTGGCTACAGACAGCTTTAGCTTTCTAGAAACATCATTCATCAATTATTTAAAAAAAAAAAAAAAAAGGACATTATGAAGAAGTACAGAGCGAGAGAAGGATTTAGGTGAACCTATGCGGCCCTTGGCGTTCATGTGTTTGTTGTGGTTTGCCATTTCTCGGATGGGCTGTCCATGAAGACTATGGTATTTTGAGGGTAGTTACACTGTCTCATTTGTATTCCTCTTAGGTTTATTCATGAGGCAACAAGTAGATCTTATGTTACACTGCAGGTAGGACATGTTGTGTAGTTTGTCATTAAAAGCCAGTGCTTGTTCTTTCATGTATTTACTTTGCTGACACATTTTGAAAGTGGAAGTGCTGCTGTGTGGATGCCTTGGATGTCTTAGGAAGTCTTAGCTTGTCATAAAGACACAGTATTAATAGCCACTGCATGATCATTTGTTTTACTTTACTGCTGTGATTACATTGTGTTGGATTTGCTGCTTTTATTCTTCACGAAGTAAAGATGTGCACGCACAGTGCGCTCCTGGTCACTTGTCAGGAGTATCTACAATGCAATATTTTACTGTGTACAGCCTATAACTTCACCCCTTACAGTACAAACCTCATTTCTAGCTCCTTTTCATAACACTCTTTGAGGTTAGATCTTAACTCTGGTAATGCAGTCTGTTCAGCAAACATATCAATATTGTTGTGGCGCAAGATATTGCTTCATTATGCAGCTTTCTTTCTAGGACACTTAGGGCAATTGATACAAATTCACCCAGCAGGTGCCAAACAGTTGACAAGACAAAAAGACAACTATTGGCTTTGCCAATACTAGTTTTAATTTCTCACAGTTTGGTGATACTTCTGTTAGCAGCCTCAGAATACTAAAAGGCAGTGCTTAATTTGTAAAAAAAAAAATAAGT
The DNA here is from genome assembly GCA_963921515.1 of Calotriton arnoldi. Lineage (NCBI taxonomy): Eukaryota > Metazoa > Chordata > Amphibia > Caudata > Salamandridae > Calotriton > Calotriton arnoldi. The sequence goes on from CAWUFW010010519.1 coordinate 50,160, forward strand.
GTTGGGGCCCTCGTCAGGAGGCCACCACAGTTTGCACCACACATTATCACTGTACTTACACAACTATTAACATCACTCTGATACAAGTGTGACAATTCAATCTGCTTGAGGACACTAAAGCTTTAAGAATGGCTTGGGTGGCAGGTATTAGTTGTTTTTAATGTATATTGAATTAACAAACCATTGTTTTTCTGCTCATCTTTAAATTGCACAATCATTGTCACCATGCAGCAGCTGTCTTAAGTGCAGGTTCCAGCAATTCTCCGTGCTGAACACCGGAAACCACCAGCTCAAATTAAGCACTGCTAAAAGGCTGAGCCACACACTCTACACGTGACGGAATCTACCTCGGAATTATCTGCATTTTAGATACACTTGAATGTGAACATACTGGGGTCGATTCCGATCTCGGCCGGAAGCGCACCTAACAGTATTAGTCCGGAAAAAATACAAGCCGAATGCGTGTTTCCCGACCGATTCGTACACTCGTCCGGACGAACAAGTACGATGCGTATAACAACCCAGTTTCCGAGCGAGCCGTACTCACCCAATTCAGCTCCTGTTCCCCGCCCGAGCCAGATCCGTAAACGCCGATTCGAGCCGCACGGAAGCAAATACACAGCACCTTCCGGCCGGACTAGTACGATGCGCATTCCGTACGCGCCGAACCCGTCGCTACGTCCGGCACGTTTGAGCATCCGGGCGAGCCGTACATAAGCTCCGTTGTGCGCCACAAGACGATCCACGGCTACGAGACGAACAAGCCAGCGACGAGTACGAGTCGAAGACACGAGAAACCCGAACGAGACGTTCCAAGCATGAATCCCATTGCGCAGGTCCTACCTATACTCTACATCTATTACCGGGACCGGCACGGAAGCGTACGGCGCAGACGGTAAGTCAAACACCAACAATACAAACAAACTACACGTACCCGAAATATGTCACACACACATAGGGATGAACAAATGACGTACACAAGCAACATCAGAACCATAGGGGTGGGATGGCCAACACCAATGCCATACACACCCATAGGGGGATGGATGCCTACCACTAACACCACCCTACCACCACCCCTACTCATGGGGGACTAGATGCCTGCCACCACCACCACCCCTACTCAGGGGGGGCTGGATGCCTACCACTACCACCACCCCTACTCAGGGGGGCCTGGATGCCTGTCACTACTACCATACCCACCCTTAGGGGGCTGGATGCCTGCCACTACTACCACCCCTACTCAGGGGGGCCTGGATGCCTGTCACTACCACCACCCCTACTCAGGGGGGCATGGATGCCTGTCACTACTACCATCCCCACCCTTAGGGGGATGGATGCCTGCCACTACCACCACCCCTATCCAGGGGGGGCTGGATGCCTGTCACTACTACCATCCCCATCCTTAGGGGGATGGATGCCTGCCACTACCACCACCCCTACTCAGGGGGGCCTGGATGCCTGTCACTACTACCATACCCACCCTTAGAAGGCTGGATGCATGCCACTACTACCACCCCTACCCAGGGGGGCCTGGATGCCTGTCACTACCACCACCCCTACTCAGGGTGGGCTGGATGCCTGTCACTACTACCATCCCCACCCTTAGGGGGATGGAGGCCTGCCACCACCACCACCCCTACTCAGGGGGCCTGGATGCCTGCCACCACCACCACCCCTACTCAGGGGGGCTGGATGCCTGTCACTACCACCACCCCTACTCAGGGGGCTGGATGCCTGTCACTACTACCATCCCCACTCATGGGGGCTGGATGCCTGTCACTACTACCATCCCCACTCATGGGGGGATGGATGCCTACCACTACCACCACCCCTAATCATGGGTGCCTGGATGCCTGTCACTACTACCATCCCCACCCTTAGGGGGATGGATGCCTGCCACTACCACCACCCCTATCCAGGGGGGGCTGGATGCCTGGGACTACCACCACCCCTACTCAGGGGGGCCTGGATGCCTGCAACCACCACCACCCCTACTCAGGGGGGGCTGGATGCCTGTCACTACCACCACCCCTACTCAGGGGGGGCTGGATGCCTGTCACTACTACCATCCCCACTCATGGGGGGCTGGATGCCTGTCACTACTACCATCCCCACTCATGGGGGGATGGATGCCTACCATTACCACCACCCCTAATCATGGGTGCCTGGATGCCTGTCACTACTACCATCCCCACCCTTAGGGGGATGGATGCCTGCCACTACCACCACCCCTACTCAGGGGGGCCTGGATGCCTGCCACCACCACCACCCCTACTCAGGGGGGGCTGGATGCCTGTCACTACTACCATCCCCACTCATGGGGGGATGGATGCCTACCACTACCACCACCCCTAATCATGGGTGCCTGGATGTCTGTCACTACTACCATCCCCACCCTTAGGGGTATGGATGCCCACCACTACCACCACCCCCATTCAGGGGGGGCTAGATGCCTGTCACTACTACCATCCCCACTCATGGGGGGATGGATGCCTACCACTAACACCACCCCTACTCATAGGACGGGTAATGCATGACACAACCAGCATACTCCCACATAAGGAATGACAGAAAATTACATCCCCCCCAACACCATGACAAGCGTGTGTAGTGTGTGTCAAATGCCTACAAGACTGAACATGACATTGAACATAGAATGTGACCCCTTATCACATGTGTCACACATAAATGTGTGTGGCCTCCACAATGCAAGCCGACCATGGCCACTGTGGCAATGGGCTCGAACACCCCATCACCACAGTGACCAAAAGGGAAGTGTGGGGTCCATAGCTGATGCACATTTTTGAACAGTGTGGCAATGGGGCCTAAAGCCCCATCACCACAGTGACCAAAAGGGAAGTGTGGTGTCCATAGCTGATGCACTTTTTGAACAGTGTGGCAATGGGGCCTAAAGCCCCATCACCACAGTGACCAAAAGGTAAGTGTGGTGTCCATAGCTGATGCACTTTTTGAACAGTGTGGCAATGGGTCCAAAAGCACCATCACCACAGTGATCATAAGGTAAGTGTAGTCATGGTAAAAGCTGCCAAAGCCAAACTGCAAGGATGAATCCTGGTCACACAACAACAAACACATCAGTGGCATAGTAGTGCTTGTGTCCCATAGCAACATAGATTGGTCGAGGCAAACAGTGCAGTGTCACTGAGACATCGTTTTGGCCATGTGCATACAAACATCACCCATGGGGGCCCACATTGTCAACATTCACAAATAACACAATGACAGAAGTGACCATCATAATGCTGACCCACATATCTGCACCAATGGACACACAAATGTAGATATCCTGTGGAGACTGTAGATGTGAGGTGAACAAATACCATACCATGGCAGCAATGGGACATACAAACCATGATTATTGTGCTGACTGATGACCTAGGAGTCCCAGGGACAGCAGGGGAAAGCCACCAAACAACATACAGCCAATGGCACACTCAAGATATGCCAATGCAGTGGTGCTAAGGCACAAACACAAACAGGCAGACTCACACTGCATATCAAACACAACGGGTGATGGGGGTGTGTGCCAGTGTCCCCAGGCAACCACACAACACATGAGGAGGCCTGAATTCCAACCACACAGATGTGTATACAGTGCCATACAAAAGTTACTCATGGATCGGATACCCCTATGTGGGCAATCAGGCATTGTTAGATGAGAGGGAGCACAAATTACACATGTCACACAAGCTTGTAGGAACAGCAACTAACACAGCAAGAGACAGACCCACCACAGCACTACCCCCAGGGACCCCACATTGTGCTGACACTAGCCTGCATGATAATCCCACTGTGATGACAAAGGTAGATGTCGTTCACACTGTGAACCACAGCCATGTGTCCTGAGCAACAAACTACCATCACACCTACACAAGCTCTAATCAATCAGCACGGCCTGCCAGCCAAGGCCAATATGGAGGTAGGGGTCTAGCCGTGCAACAACTCACATTTGCACACACTCAACACCACACACCCTGATCTCCACCAATGTGCAGCAGTGAAGCTCACATGGACTGGTGACATTGCACATGCACCCATGACAATACCAGGGGTGGTGGTGGTGGGAACTAAGTTGCAGAAACCCATCACACATGGCCAGTCAACAAGACTCATCAATGTCTGACACACAGCACAGTACGCCGTACATGGGCATGATGTGAAATCCACCACAATCAATGGGATCCTGGCCATAGTCACACACCAACGAAGAAGCCAAGGTGACACACTAAGAACACACGTACACAACTTCCAACATTGCAGCTCTGACCCTGAGGAGTGGCAGCAGTCACACACACAACGTGTCACAATCAGTGAAAGCTACCACAAACTGTAAATCACATGACTTGTGTAAACAACAAGTGCCAAGGGGAATCCTGAATGTGTCCCATCTGCGTTTGACCACATCCCCAGCCCTGACAACAAAGACAACCTGGGATGACAACCTCATGAACATTAGTTTGCCATGCACCCACATCACGGAGAAACCAGGTCCAAGATGCTGGATGAACACAGAACAACTCAGCAAGCATCACAAACAGTAACATCCCTAGCGACACAGCCTGTGTAGGAAAAGGGAAGGGAACACGCACAGACATGCTTACACAACACAGGCCCACGCAATGTCACCGGATTACACACTGCCATGAGGGCACTCCACTCCTGTGGAAGGTCCGCTGTGCCAAACCTTGTCTGTGCACGACCCAAACATGTCAGCAGAACACTCCGTCAGTGAGTCAACAACTACAACACACAGAAGGCTCTGCTCACATCAGCCTGGGTACGGGAGTGTCACGTCAGTCATCTGCATACACCCAAAACACGTGTCAAGCAAGTTGCACTGTATACACAGATGAGTCCTTCGACATTGATGTGCAAAACTGCATGTCCAGTGGAGCTGGGCACACAGTCAGGGAAATCGGAACATTGAACAGTGGTAAGCCCACCAGATGTGCATCAGTGTAAGACAAAGATGTTCATTTACAAATGCAAAACGTACATCCCTGTGTCAAATGCTGAACATTACACCCTCAGACTGCAGCAAAGGATGCCATAGATCCAGACTACAACAAGACACATATCCCTTGGACCACATGGAGTCCATCACAGCAACACTTCATTTTCCTGATATGAACACTATTACAACTGCAAATGCAGGATGCTACTCATCCACATCATGTACATCAAAAGAAAACCCACAATTAAACAAAAAGAGGCTTTATTCAGCAAATGTCAAGGAAAACTCTGAAGTCCAAAAGAAACTAAGGCCAATGGCCAGTCCAAAATCACAGTCCCAACAGGGTGATAAGTGACAACTGGTCACCCATTGCTTGCCTGCACTGGTACGGACAGGGGACATCCCTTGGAGGGGCATACAAGGGGCAGGCCAGGCACCGCAGGGACAGGATCAGGGGATGGCAGAGTGAGGCAGTGAAGGGGTGGTGGGTGCAGGAGTGTGGCGGCCGGCATCACTGTGGTACACAAGTCAGTTGGTGTGGGTGCTGCAACCACTGCAGTGGGCTGGTCTGATGTAGTGGACTGGGTCCCCACTGCAGTGCCCGAGTCAGATGGGGTGGTTGTGGTATCCACTGCAGTGCATGACTCCAAGGGAGTGGAAGGGTGGGCAGATGAGGTGGGCAGGACAGAGGGGGGGGACCCGGTCTCCACACCAGTGGCACTAACAGGCAGAGCGTCTGGGTTGGGGGTGGAAGAGCAAGTGGCAGGGGGGAGGGCCTAAGCAGTCTGGGGATGCGGTATCGGTGTGTGGGGGAACCTGGGGCAGGGTGTGGCGGGGGAACCTGTGGAGTGGTGGCCTGGGGGATGGAGGAGAGAGACTGGGTGGTGGAGCTGCGTGGTGGTGGTGGTGGGGTCTTGCTCTTTCTGGTCCGGGGGACTTCCGAATGGGGTCCTGTGTCTGCCTGCACCTGGGGGAGGGTGTCCGGGGGCGAGGGGCACTCCCTCTGTGTGGGTGGACTTCCTCTTCCCCCGGTATGCTGGATCAGCAGGATCGGAGGGGAAGAGGCCGAGGTCACAGAGGAAGATCTGCTGTGTAGGTGGGGTAGCAGGTGAGGCAAGGGAAGGGGTCTTGGAGGGAAAGGATTTGGAGGACTGCGGAGTGACTGTGGATGCCTGTGTGTGTGTCTGTTCCCCATCCCCTGTGTGTGTGGTATCAGTCCCCTGAGGATGCTTGTGTGCACGTCTTGCCTTTCTCTTGGGTGTGTCTGTGCTGCTCGTGTCTGTGTGTTTGGGTGATTGTGCAGGTGTGCATGTGCTTTGGACAGGTAGGGTGGCAGGAAGTGTGGATGGGGCAGAGGTGGGAGGGGTGAGGGTCTGTTGGAGGAGGGACACGGCTGCCGTCAGGGAGGAGTCCATGGACTTATTGCTCCTCTGTAGGGCAGACATACCCGTCGAGATGCCCTCCATGAACAACACCAGCTGTGTCAACAGAGTGGTGTGTGCATGGAGGACACTCACCATTGCTGTCTGCCCTACATGGAGCTGCCGAAGGAGGTACACAGACTCCTCACTCAGGGCAGCAGGGGACACAGGGGCAGGGGGTGCGGTGCCTGGCATGAAGGAGACACGCTCCCGAGCACGGGAGCCTCCACGGACCTCAGGAATGGGAGCCAATGGGAGGGCGGTGGTGGTGGTGGCGGGGCCAGACAGACTAGCTGGCCTTTGGTGGCTGCTGAGACCCGCCTCCACAAGGGAGTCATCCTCCGAGCTGCTGTGGTCCTCAGCTGAGGTGGATGGTGCTGAGGACTCCTCGGTGTGGCTTCCCTCACCCTCTGTGCCACTGGGTCCCTCTGACCACTCGTCGGATGCTGACCCAGTCTGGCTCCGCTGCTCCTCCTGGTCCGTGGAGCTGTCCCCTCCTGTGGCCGTGGATGTATCTGCAAACAATTAGGGAAACAGACAAACATCAGTCACCTGCACTGACCGCACACACCACAGTAAGTACAGCACATCACAGAGCAAGCCCTGGCATCCTTAGTTGAACATTGCCTAAAGTCCTCACACAGATTCGGGAAGCCAATTGTCAGTCTGATGGTCAACCATGGGACTCACACCCCTCCTGCCCTTGCACCCATCTGTCTGGTGCCTGTCTGATGGTAAGACCCCAGTGTGGACACATGCACCACCTACACAGTTGTTGGAGATTGCAGGGAACACGGTGAAGTATGTGAACATGCACACATCACATCTCTTGCCACTGAGTCAGTGCAGTTGTCCGGATAAAGGGATGGCCAGAGTCTAAATAGAAATGCATGTGATGCATACCAGCACCAGACACCATGATGCACCCATGTCCGGATAGTCAATGCCACAATGGGGTGCATGTTGCACATGTCACTCCCCTGCAGGATCAGTCTTAGGAAGTTTAATGCCATGACACAGGCATGCGTGCAAAGTCATACATCACTGTCTCCAGTCACATGGCCATGGCAGCCAGCCAACAACAGTCTGCACTGTGTCACAATCCTAGGACATGGGGAATGCAAGTTATGTAACTGACAAGTGCACATGTCCATCCCCCAAAAACCACATCATCTGAACTACTATTTGTCCACGTCATACCAATTGGACATAATGGGGGACATGAAACACAACTCTCTGAACATGAGCACCTCACAGTGTGCTGTGAATGAAAAACAGCTGCCTGAAAGTCACAGTCGCATATACCTGTGTGCACAGTCAAGTGATCAGACACCTATAAGTCACAGAAGTATCGTCTATCATGGTCACATCTCCGATGGCATGCTGAGCCCTAACCGATAAACATACCAGTAGTCCTGACAACGAAGACACAGCACAATGAGACAGAGGCAGACACCTGAGGGTACATTTCACTGATCACAACATGCCAGATGATACACGGGAGTGGGAGTACAGAGTGTATTGTATGCCCTGGAGTAGGCATGACTGTCCAGCTCCACCTGTAAGAGGGATGAGTCCTGGACAGTAGGCAGGTGGCTAAGCATGTGTGACACACTTGATACACATACTCCTGAGGCCCAAACATTGTTCCCACCGGCAGCATGGGTGTGTGCCAAATTCCCCAGGGACATGTGGTGATTCAGATCAGCAAGTGGATCACATATCAAAGTTACACCCAGATTACATGTCAGAACTTAGGCATTGTGTAAGCAATTGACCCACCCATGAATCGCACAACATAGTCACAGGAACAAATGCTGTCCCCCACCTTGAGCGAAGCTAAATGCAATGACACAGTCCCCAAGTGACACAATTTCCTGACTGTAAGGGCCACACATATGCGTATCAGAGGAGAAGTGGGCATGTCACAAATGAGGGACATGGGTCCTGGACCACATGACTGATGTACTGTGGAAGTTTAACCAGGCCAGAGGAGGGCACATAGCATGTCAGACAAAGTGCACAGTGCAGTCATGGACTCACCCCCTCCTTGCTGCTGTCTGCCCTTCAGCTGCCCATCCAGGTCAGGGAAGACCACCGCCAGGATCCGGAGCATGTGGGGGTCAGGGTCCGGTGTCCGCCCCTCCTGCGAGGAGACGACAGCTTCAGCTGGACCCTTGCGATCCTCCGGGTCCAGCCCCGAAGGTCCTGCCACCTCTTCTGGCAGTTGCGGATCCTGCGCCTGTAGACCCCCACGGATCTTACTGCCCGGGCAATGGTCAGCCAGATTTCCTGCTTCTGGTGGGCATCAACCTGTGAGGATGACAAAGTGAAAAGGCCATTACTACACATGCAACATATACGTGCATCACACAGTTGGAGATACATGTCTCAATCACAGGGGCATATGATGTACATAGGCAGTGCAACAATGGCTATGAACAGTTTGCCAGCAGTCACTACATGGTATCATTGCATGGGAAGTAAACCTTGTTGGAATGCACTGTTACTGCACTGTACCTGTTCAGTGCATGTAACTACACACTTTGGGGTGTGACAACTACTCAGTGAGCATGCTAGCCAGTGGTGTGCACACTGTAAGTCCTGCTAGTCAGACAACATGCACAATTAGTAAGGCAGTGGACAGCACACTCACCTGCTCCCCTGGTTTCCCATACAGCTTGCTGTACTGTGGAAGGAGGTTGTCCAGCAGGGCCTGGTTCTCCTCGAGGCTGAAGGCTGGGGCTCTCTCCACAGTACGTGCCATTGCAGTAGCCAGAGGATGCAGAGACAGCAGCAGTGTTGGTGGCAGATGTCGTCCTGGAGCATGTAGTGCAGGCAAGTGAGCTCTCAGGGGAACAGCCAGCATTATATGTGTGCTGCAGAGGCAGATACTGTCCCATGTGTCCAAAGTGATAGGTCCAAGTCGTTTGCATCTTCTGAATCTGACCAATCCATGGAATAGCAGCACTAATACACGCCCACAGCATCCTTCAAATCTTCAACTTCATGACACCCATGATTTTGCAACATTGTTGTGGCTGGCCAACTGAATTCACTGCATCAGACTCGTTGGAGCTTCGAAAACGCGTCCGTTGCCATGCCAGGCCCCAGCCAATGCGTGCGCACCGATCAGTCCATTGCTGTACAACGCGTATTTCGGGATACAACGCGTACCCGCTCACAACAGATGCAATGGGCCGGCCGGGCACACCGATCGGTCCATTGCTGTACAGCGCGTACCCGCTCACAACAGATGCAATGGGCCGGCCGGGCACACCGATCGGTCCATTGCTGTACAACACGTACCCGCTCACAACAGATGCAAGGGGCCGGCCGGGCACACCGATCGGTCCATTGCTGTACAACGCATATTTCGGGATACAACGCGTACCCGCTCACAACAGATGCAATTGGCCGGCCGGGCACACCGATCGGTCCATTGCTGTACAACGCGTACCCGCTCACAACAGATGCAATGGGCCGGCCGGGAACACCGATCGGTCCATTGCTGTACAACGCGTACCCGCTCACAACAGATGCAAGGGGCCGGCCGGGCACACCGATCGGTCCATTGCTGTACAACGCGTACCCACTCACAACAGATGCAATGGGCCGGCCGGGCACACCGATCGGTCCATTGCTGTACAACGCGTACCCGCTCACAACAGATGCAAGGGGCCGGCCGGGCACACCGATCGGTCCATTGCTGTACAACGCCTATTTCGGGATGCAACGCGTACCCGTTCACAACAGATGCAATGGGTGGGCCGGGCACACCGATCGGTCCATTGCTGTACAACGAGTACCCGCTCACAACAGATGCAATGGGCCGGCCGGGCACACCGATCGGTCCATTGCTGTACAACGCGTACCCGCTCACAACTGATGCAATGGGCTGGCCGGGCACACCGATCGGTCCATTGCTGTACAACGCGTACCCGCTCACAACAGATGCAATGGGCCGGTCGGGCACACCGATCGGTCCATTGCTGTACAACGCGTACCCGCTCACAACAGATGCAATGGGCCGGCCGGGCACACCGATCGGTCCATTGCTGTACAACGCGTTCCCGCTCACAACAGATGCAATGGGCGGGCCGGGCACACCGATCGGTCCATTGCTGTACAACGCGTATTTCGGGATACAACGCGTACCCGCTCACAACAGATGCAATGGGCCGGCCGGGCACACCGATCGGTCCATTGCTGTACAACGCGTACCTGTACAGGTCAGTCGCATATGTCACCATGCTTGTCACTGGTGAACGTATGCCAGCCACATATACCTGCCAGAGACCCAGGGGCACACCTACAACACCACACCCAGTCCACACTGTTTCCTAAGGCATGTAAGGCTGCATTACCTTTTCTGTGTATGGGGGTTAACATGTGGTTTCTGTGGTGGCACTTGTGGGCAGCCACACCCAGGCTGTGCATGTGTTCATGGGGACAGGGTCCTTTGTGTGTTGTGCACATGACCACTGTGATGTGCAACAGTTCATTTCGGAGCATGTGGCATGGTCACATTTCCAGGTTGTGTATGTGTGTGACATGTCACATACCCCCAGGGTCCCATGGGGGAAGGCATGTACGTCACAGGATGACCCATTGCCACAATAGTGATGTCCCTCCACAGTCTGTGTGCATGTTGTGTTTCCGATGTCTCTGATTCCATGTGCACGATGGGTGACAGTCTCCACATCAACGTTGTTTGTGCATGGACTTTGATGTTGTGCGTCACTGGCGTCCATGTCTGTCCTGCGGAGGCGACAGGGGCCACTACCTGTGGGAGTCATGTTTGTTTTTCTGACGTGTACATGATACGTCATGTCATGCCAGTGTCCATGTGGCAAGACAGGGTCACTGGGAATCTACCTGTCAATGAGCTGTGATGCCTGTGGCGCATCTGTCCAGACATGTCACTGTGGTGTGTGTGTAGAACGTGACAGCAGTAAATGGGTACTGTGACACAGCCTAATGGTTTCCCATAGCACAACCTGGTACCTGTTGTGCACACATGTTGTACTGAGAAGTTAGATGATGGGCATGTAGGTGCGAGTTATGTCCGAACAGAACGGCACACACATCAAGTACTTGTGTCTCGTAATGATGTATCATGTGAAATTGAGTATGGTGAATGGCACATATGTGGGGTGACTGACAATCTTTCTTTCTTCAACCTATGCACTGCAGGGCTCCAGCTGTCCATAGACCATTCCCTGACCTGGCAACGATGGTGGAACGTGACAGCATCCGACGGTACCGCTTCACCAGGCAGCTGATTGATGATTTGGCAGTGCGCTTGGCACCACATTTGCAACCTGGCCGGACGTACCCTACGGCGCTGACACCCAAGGTGAAGGTAATGGCAGCCCTACACTTCTTTGCCACTGGTACCTTTCAACACACTGTGGCGACTGCCGGTGGGATGTCACAGACTATGTTCAGCCGTGTGCTACGCGATGTTTTGGAGGCAATGTTGAGATGCCTGAACCAGTACATCTATTTCCCTACACGTCAACAACTCACTGACGTCAAGAGTGACTTCTATGCCCTGGGGAGGATGCCACATGTCATTGGCTCCATTGATGGGACACATGTGACTTTGATACCACCACAGGCACATGAGCAGGCATACCGGAACCGTAAACATTACCATTCGATCAATGCTCTGGTGGTATGTCTTGCAGATATGAGCATCACACATGTGTGTGCCCGTTTCCCTGGTTCAGCACACGATGCCTACGTGATGAGGAGTAGTTGCATCCCGAGGATGATGGCACAGATGCAGAACCAGCATGCCTGGCTTGTCGGTGTGTACTGACTTTGTACCATTGAGTGTGTTTTGATCTGTAGTATTCCACCCACTTTTCCAAATCAGCTAATGTGCACTTGTCTATCCGTAGGTGACTCCGGATACCCCAACATGCCGTGGTTGCTGACACCCCTCAGGAACCCTGTGACACCAGCCCAGATGCGCTACAATGAGGCACATGGTCGGACCAGGAGAGTGATTGAGCGGACATTTGGTCTCCTGAAGAGCCGCTTCCGCTGCCTGGACAAGACAGGAGGGGCCCTCCCATATGCCCCAGCAAAGGTGTGCAAGATTGTCATCGTCTGCTGCATGTTACACAACCTGGCAGTGCGGAAGGAGTTGCCTCTCATCCTGGATGACGATGACCAACGTCCGCCACCTGTGGAGGATCCTGGCCTGGACCACGATGCCAGTGATGATGATGATGATGATGATGGTGATGTCCGCACACAGCTCATCACCAACTTCTTCAGCTGAATGTGAGTATCCAGGGAGATGTAATGTGAATGATGTGAGTTTGCATGATATGTGTGGGTGGTGCTCTGGTGCTGTTTGAGTGTGGCCATGTGCTACTTGACTGGATGCGTGCAGCAATGTGTCCTTACAGGTAGTCTGTACTCACCAACAGTTTTGACATGCTAACTTGGTTTTGTGTAGTTGTCTTGTGACATGTATTGGGCATGAGTATTGCAGTTCTGTCCTGTTCTTCAGTGGTTTTAACTGTGTGTCATGTCTGTCCTTCACAGGGTGCTTACTGAGTACTTTGGTCAACTTGGATCCCCCGACACCATGATTCAGCTTTCAGGGTGACAGTAGTAGTTTGCCTACAAGTGATGTGCCACACACCCCTGGACTTCATATCTTCTGCACTTGTTGACTGTGTGGCCACTGCCACGTGGGTAAACCTTGCATTTGTAGTGGAAACAACATGTTGCAAATGTGTAATGAACCTGTGCTTCACTTTGGGATGTGCGTTGTCTGTGGTCACACATCTGACTGACATTTGCTTACTGCACCTGTGGGCTAGTTGATACAGACTCTGATTAGGTGTGGTGTCTGTGCATTCCACTGTATTTCCTGGCAACATCACTGTGGGCGATGAGTCTGATGGCCCTGGTGTCTCTGTGTTGTGTAGCCCTAGTGGTGTGTCTCCCTCATATGTGTCACGTCACCATGACTCACACGACAGTGTTGTACTTGCTGTAGCAGTTAGCATACACAGTGTAATTTAGCAGATCATCATCACCATAACAGTATCCACATTTGAATAACAACAGAGGCAAGTATGGTGTACTAGTGATTTTATTTACAGAAATGTGTGTGTGTATAGTGCACAGGATGGTGGGTGCTGTACATTGGGATTGGGATCCAAAGTTCCCAGATGAGTTGGAAGTCTTGGTAGCAGAAATGTCCTGAGTGAAGTCCACAGTCATATGATACATTAGTCCAACTTGAACTCCCCATGTCATGTGGGAGAGTAGTGTTGCATTCGACAGGGTGAAACGTTTGCACACAAAGGAGAATTTCCGGAACAGGTGTTGGCTTCCTGGGGGATGTACGTGGCCATCAACCTCTCAGTTTTCCTTCCTCGGACGACCCCTCTTCTTTGGGGGGGGTACCCTCACGTGCAGGCTGTGGCGGTGCAGGGGAGTCTCCGCCAGAGTCCTCCTCCCTCCCTGTGGCAGTGTGAGTTGTTGCAGCACCAGATGTTGTGGGCACACAGGGAGGTGTGGCCATGTTGGTGCTAATCTGGTGGAGGCATGTCAATATGTCCCTATGCACCGCTGTGAGTTCTTGCAATGTGTCCCACTTGGATTCCATGCAAGACATGTGTGTCTCCACACGGGACATGTGAGAGTCCAAGCGGGCATGATGGGCAGCCTGCTGCTGTTGTATGTCCTTGAGGATCCCCACTACCTGTCTGACCTCTCCGGTGCTATCCTGGTACGCATCAGCGATGCGTGCCAGTTGTGGGTCATCATGCAGTCCAGACCCCTCTGCAAGCAGCGACCTATGTCTACCACCCCTCCCACCACCCCTGGCGACACGTGCAGGACCTGCGGTGGCACGCACAGGTGACCCAAGGCCCCCTTGGGGGTTGTTAGTGGTGTTGTCGTCCATTGCTCCACGGTGGGCCTGGGGCCCTGTGCTCTTGTCATCGGTGGTCCTTGGTCTGTCCGTGTCGGCGGGGGTGGTCTGTGTGTTGGCAGTTGTTGGAGGGGTGGGTGCAGGGGGTGCAGATGTTGGTCCAGCTGGTGCTGCATGATGACTCACACCGGAGGTGCCAGGTAGGTCTTCGCCATCCGAGGAGGGCAGAGGCTGTTCCACACCAGTGAGCTCTGTGTCCCCCGGAGCCTGGGACAGGGACTCCTCCTCGCCTGCTGCTGTGTCCCCATCATCATCACCTGTATTTGGAAGAGACACACATTGTATGTTATGTTTCTACAGGCATCAATGGTTCACACACCTGACAGTTGTGACTGTACCTCTGGATGCGGGCATGTACATTGCATTGTCCTAAGTTGTCACAGTAAGAGGTTGATATTGGTGTAGCACATTGTCATGCATACCTGGGGCATTTCAATGTGAATGTTGAGGTGTGTGCATGGCCAGCATTTGTTGTATTTGGTGGACATCCGGCCATCCTTCTCCACCTAGCCCAGTTATCCCACCATGAAGCATGCCACCCTTGCAGTGGGTTCAGGTTGACTCTCAGGATGCCATTCAGTGGTGTCTTGCTGTTGGTTGTTGCACAGTTCCCAGCAGGGCCTTGTGCACCCCACAGCAGTACCCAGTGTTAGCCATCTTGTCAGTCCTTATCCACTCCCTGTGATGTGAGCATGGTTCAGAGTGGTGTTGATGGGCCAATTGTGAGGGTGAGCAGTATCTGTGACTACAACTCCCATCATGCTATTGCCTACACCCCCTTCCCAGCATGCCCGTACTTCCTTCCTTTTGACTCTGCTTCCCTGTGGGGTAGTGTGCCTGTGCTGACAGGAAGGCTGACAGTGTTGTCCTTGTGTTTGTTTGGCTACAAGTCCCAAGAGTGTCCCTGTGCTTCACACAGCATTACCCAGGGTGGTGGTTCTTTGTGGGATCTTCATTTGGTATGTGAGGCATTGCATTCTCCCAGGTGGGTTATGTGGAGTTTGTGTTGAGGGGGTGTGTGAGGTGAGCTGCTTCTAACTATGGTCAGTGCTGTGAGTCCTCCTTCCCACCCAGCCAGATATCCCACCATGCAACGTGCTTGCATTGCAGGGAGTGCAAGTTGGCTTTCAGGATGTCAGGCAGTGGTGTTGTGCTGTTTGTTGGTGCACAGTTCCCAGCAGGGCCTTGTGCTCCCCACAGCAGTACCCAGTGTCAGCCATCTTGTCAGCCTTATCCACTCCCTGTGATGTGAGCATGGTTCAGAGTGGTGTTGATGGGCCAATTGTGAGGGTTAGCAGTATCTGTGACTACAACTCCCATCATGCTATTGCCTACACCCCCCTTCCCAGTATGCCCGTACTTCCTTCCTTTGGACTCTGCTTCCCTGTGGGGTAGTGTGCCTGTGCTGACAGGAAGGCTGACAGTGTTGTCTTTGCGTTTGTTTGGCTACAAGTCACAAGAGTGTCCCTGTGCTTCACACAGCATTACCCAAGGTGGTGGTTCTTTGTGGGATCTTCATTTGGTATGTGAGGCATTGCATTCTCCCAGGTGGGTTATGTGGAGTTTGTGTTGAGGGGGTGTGTGAGGTGAGCTGCTTGTAACTATGGTCAGTGCTGTGAGTCCTCCTTCCCACCCAGCCAGATATCCCACCATGCAACGTGCTTGCATTGCAGGGAGTGCAAGTTGGCTTTCAGGATGTCAGGCAGTGGTGTTGTGCTGTTTGTTGGTGCACAGTTCCCAGCAGGGCCTTGTGCTCCCCACAGCAGTACCCAGTGTCAGCCATCTTGTCAGTCCTTATCCACTCCCTGTGATGTGAGCATGGTTCAGAGTGGTGTTGATGGGCCAATTGTGAGGGTGAGCAGTATCTGTGACTACAACTCCCATCATGCTATTGCCTACACCCCCTTCCCAGCATGCCCGTACTTCCTTCCTTTGGACTCTGCTTCCCTGTGGGGTAGTGTGCCTGTGCTGACAGGAAGGCTGACAGTGTTGTCCTTGCGTTTGTTTGGCTACAAGTCCCAAGAGTGTCCCTGTGCTTCACACAGCATTACCCAGGGTGGTGGTTCTTTGTGGGATCTTCATTTGGTATGTGAGGCATTGCATTCTCCCAGGTGGGTTATGTGGAGTTTGTGTTGAGGGGGTGTGTGAGGTGAGCTGCTTGTAACTATGGTCAGTGCTGTGAGTCCTCCTTCCCACCCAGCCAGATATCCCACCATGCAACGTGCTTGCATTGCAGGGAGTGCAAGTTGGCTTTCAGGATGTCAGGCAGTGGTGTTGTGCTGTTTGTTGGTGCACAGTTCCCAGCAGGGCCTTGTGCTCCCCACAGCAGTACCCAGTGTCAGCCATCTTGTCAGTCCTTATCCACTCCCTGTGATGTGAGCATGGTTCAGAGTGGTGTTGATGGGCCAATTGAGAGGGTGAGCAGTATCTGTGACTACAACTCCCATCATGCTATTGCCTACACCCCCCTTCCCAGCATGCCCGTACTTCCTTCCTTTGGACTCTGATTCCCTGTGGGGTAGTGTGCCTGTGCTGACAGGAAGGCTGACAGTGTTGTCCTTGCGTTTGTTTGGCTACAAGTCCCAAGAGTGTCCCTGTGCTTCACACAGCATTACCCAGGGTGGTGGTTCTTTGTGGGATCTTCATTTGGTATGTGAGGCATTGCATTCTCCCAGGTGGGTTATGTGGAGTTTGTGTTGAGGGGGTGTGTGAGGTGAGCTGCTTGTAACTATGGTCAGTGCCTTGAGTCCTCCTTCCCACCCAGCCAGATATCCCACCATGCAACGTGCTTGCATTGCAGGGAGTGCAAGTTGGCTTTCAGGATGTCAGGCAGTGGTGTTGTGCTGTTTGTTGGTGCACAGTTCCCAGCAGGGCCTTGTGCTCCCCACAGCAGTACCCAGTGTCAGCCATCTTGTCAGTCCTTATCCACTCCCTGTGTTGTGAGCATGGTTCTGAGTGGTGTTGATGGTCCAAATGTGAGGCTGCCCATTATCTGTTACTACGAGTCCCATCATGCTCTTGGCTACACTGACTTCACCAGCATACACAGGATTCCTTCCTTTCTGTGAGCTTCCCTGTGAGGTGGTGTTCTAGTGGTGGCTAAATATCTGACAGTGTTTGTTGGTTAGATTTGTGCCACTGCCTAGCTCAATTTGGTATTGGATTTGTACATGTCATGACACAGTTACATATCACTATGACATGGCATGTATTGTGTTTATCTGACTGACATACACTTCTTGGGATGATTATCTTTTGGTTGCTGTTGATTTGCTAGGGGTGCATGGTTTGACTGTCCCCTTGACAGTGATGTGTGTGTATTGGCACACAATATTGTGTATATTAGTTGTGTACTCACCAGGCTCTGGGATGTTTGTTAGTCCATATACGCTCACTGGTGGTAGGATGGCCCGCACCTTGTCCTCCCAGGGCCTGAGGTATACTGGTTTGGCAGGAGGGCCACTGCCGGTGTGCTGGCTCAGGAGGTAATCCTTCTTCAGTAGGTCCCTGACCCTCCTGCGCACATCATACCACCTGTTCTGGATGTCTTCCTTTGTGCGCAAACATGGTGATTGTGCGTTCACCCTGTCGATGATCCTCGCCCACATCTTGGTTTTCTGCGACATGGGGGTCTGTTGGACCAATGTACCAAACAACTGTGGCTCTACCCTCAGGATCTCATCTACCATGACTTCCAATTCACTATCTAGGAACTTTGGATTCTTCTTTAGGGGCATGGTGATGGGTGGTGGTGGTGATTGATGTGTGTGTGTGTGTGTGCAAGTGAGGGTGTGTGAGTGTAGGTTTTGCTGGATGTGTGTGAGGGTGCTATTTGTTGAGGTGCTGATGGTGTGTGGCTTTTGTGTTGGATGAGCTGTGTGTGTGTCTGAATTTGCTGTGTGATGGTGTTCTCTGCTGGCAGGTCAGTGGAATTTGCAAAGGATCATGGTAGGGATTTGTGGCCTTTATGTAGGTGGAGTTGGGGGTGTGTCCTTGTTCCATTTTTTTCAGCCCCTGTATTTATTGGCTTTGTCATTGCTTGTTTGGCCCTTTTTTTGGTATTTTTTCATTTGTGATTATTGTGCATGTAGGAGTCGTTCTTCTGACCGAGTAGGACGTTGCAGTTGTCTCGTGCGCGCCTCTCCGAGTCGTTCCCGCCTTGTTTCAGCTCAGTTTCATATGCGGCGTACGCGTCGGTCGCGGAGTATTGTGTTTGTTCGGCTGGCTTTTGTATGCGTGTCGGTCGTACGGCTTGGGCTCCGTGTGAATCGGTCTGAATTTGCACCCATTGCATCGTACTGCGTGGGTCGGAGTTCGCGGGTACGTTTCGTTCGGGTTATTACCTGGTGTGTGTCGGTCGGTTCGATTTGCGTGGTTTCCCGGCCGGATAGCTTGTTTCCGTCCGGGTCGGTCGGTCGTTCGCCTTGAGTTCCGTACGAGTCGGTCGTGATTCCCATGCATTTCATCGTACTACCCGGGTCGGACGGCGCCGGTACGTGTCGGTCGGACTAAATTCCCGTACCGAGTCGGTCGGTACGTTTTCCGGCCCGAATCGGAATCGGCCCCACTGTCTTAGATACGCTGCACTAATTCCCTTAACAAGCGTATATTAATCTTTGGTTCAGACCAGCTAAGCCGGGTGAGAGTCTCAGACACCGCTTTTGCTGCTGGGTGAAAAGGGGGGAATACACTTTCTAGGGATTTTTTAATGCTATAGTGAGCTTAACAATGCCACCAGTATCTTTCCATGTTTAGCTATGGATACACTGGCTTCTGCAACTCTTCATGTCAAAAATGTGCAGTTTACAAAGCATAGAAATATGGTTAGGAATTGCATGCCAAGTAAATTGAACGAGCGTAAATTCTGGAACTGCCATGGGACTCCTTTTCTTTTACCTATCCACGTACAAGAGTCTTAATCTATATAGTACAGCACCGTCAATGTACTTTAAGCAACCTCATCATTGACGACTTTGATATACTGCTAAATGCTGACTACAGCGGGAATGAGACATTGTGCTGGCCTCTTCCTCCGACCATGTCTAGCGGTTCAATTTACTAAGCAGAAATATTTCAAGAAAATGTATTGCGATAGTCAAGTGGAGGAGCTGAAACCAAGTAATGATCTCTTCCAGCTCCCCATACTTACCATTTTATTGTCATCTACGAATGGTTAGATTGATATCAAGGCATATATTTTGAGTCAAAATGTACATCAATATGTAAAAAGTTAACATGTTGTTTCCTTTTTATGACAGAAATATGACCTCTTTTCTTCCAATAAAACATTTTTTTTGCCTCGCTCATATATTGGCTTATTGAAATGCTACTAAAATATTATTTTTCCTTGCAATAAAAGGTGCCATGTATAAGCTGTGTGAAAAAAATTATAAAAACCTACTTAATTCTCAATTACTGCTTACTCATAGGGAAGTTTGGCAATGGACTCCATCAAGAGAACTCATCCTTATAACTCAAAACAGACAACAAATGGGGGGCAGGGTCATCAGTTCTACTTTGGAGAGGGGGTGGTTGTGAAGAGAGTGGAAGGGTTGCACTGTACAATTTCCTCGACGATACCTGTAAACTGTCTGAAGACATTTCTAACATTCCAATATTTTCCAATATTTATAAAACAATACATGGCATTATGCTACATGGCTTAAAAGTAATTGCTGGTCTAGAATTTGCTTAACTATGCACAATCACACTTTATTTTTAAAAACAAAAAATATGCTGTGGTGTGAATGCATTTTAGTCACTCCTCTGTAATGTCACTACAAGTAGTCCTCTTAGGGCCACAACACCTAACTCTCATCACTATTTCACATTCTTCAAAAGATAAAATAGATGAATATTTCTATACCTCCTTTTCGCAGCGTTTAGCCGTCAACTGGGCTAAAAAGAATCAGACAGGGGCTGCCACAGAAAACTCGAAATCTACCATAAAATCAACTCTGGATTGTGACTCTGCTTTGCCATGCCAATGTGCACTTTACAAATGACAATAAAATAACATAACAAAGTCAATTCTAAAATTATGCAGAATCAGAATAAAAACAGGAAATTACTACTCCCACCTATTTTAAGTTTGGTGATATTACTCTATGTGAGAGTATTGTATGGCATAAAAATCATGTCCTGAATATCGTTTACAAAATAACTTCAATGGGATGATATTTTTGTAAACCATATTTAAGACACAATAGTGATGTTCGATGATATTCTGATTACGATATTCGTGTACCGCACCTCTCAGAGGTGGTATCACCAACATAAGAAATTACCGCATATGCTGCATTATCGTAGGAGGTAAACCCGTCCCTGAGCTGTTCAAAAACATTTTAAATAAATAGCAAACTCTCATAAAAGTAACTCCACGAAATAGGTGATGATTACCACCTGACTTGTAAATTACAAATAGTAGGGATCACATTTGTACACTTCAATAGGCTGTTGACATTGTGTATCACAACCGGTGCTAAAGATGACATTAGGTAATATGGCAACATTGGTATATTTCTGCATGTGATCATGCTGGTAGCTCTATATTTGTGAATGAATATTGATGAACTCCCTACGCATGTTTTAGGTACGCTCTTACCAGCTCTGAACTTATCACTCTTGGGATGGTTCCCAAGTCATGCGCTTGCTCTTTTTTGCGGAGGTTCTTGGTAAACTACCACATTTGTCTTTACCCTATAGCTTTTTCCTCAGGTAAGCCATTTTCTATCTAATCTTTCCCCTTCACAAACACTATATCCTAACCAGCCGCGGCCGGTGCAGGTAAGAGCAGTGGGGAGGTGGGGCCCAGTGGGGGGATTTCGACGGACGATGACGAGGAAAAATTAATTATTTATTTAATTTTCCTTCTTCATCGTCCCTCGAAATCCTCCCCCACCAGGCCCCACCGCTCTTACATGGGCCGCGGCTGATCCTTACTTGGGAAACTCCTTTGAATTTTCCTGTAGGGACGCTACAGCACACCTTTCTCAGTCCCGATGACCGCGTACACTGACTCCAGGGCCAGACTGGCGGTAGTGGGCACTGGGCGTTTCCCCAGTAGGCCAGAGGGGTGGGGGCCGGTTTTGTACCTGTGGGGGCCGGTTTTGTTACTGGGGGCCCGTTTTGCAGCAAATGTTAACCAAGATCCCAAGGAAAAGACTTTGCATTATAATTTTCTCCCAATGCAAGTATATTCTTGCGCTCTGTTATTATTGACAAATTGCCTTTACACATTAGCAATCTAGGCACGCTACAATATTTGCTAGAATATGTATTAAACCGATGAAGCATTACTACCTATTTAACTACATGTTATGCCGCATATGTTGGCATGGTACACGCAGTAACCTGTAGATTTCACTAGTATTTGCACACCTCTCGGACTGCGGATGGTAGTAGCACATCAGGGTATTTTACTCGATACGAGTCCAGTATTCTAATAGAATCCCTTAGGCTTTGATTAAGAATGCCTCGTGAATTTCCAACACCCGTGCAAACCCCGTTTGTATGTGTGTTGGATTTTTAAGTTGCTGAAATTCACTTGCTGAAAAATGCCTGGTAAATCTGGACTTGTGGATTTTGGTGCAGAAAGAACCAAAATATGCATGTTATTCATCATTTGAACAAGGACGCACATAATTGTCACTATTTATTGCATCTAATAAATAATGACCATGGGGTTATTTTTCGGATGTGATAAAGATGATACAAATACTGATGCACTCGTAAACAATGCCTTAGTGGTTTTTTGGTCCGATTTACAAAATCCCTAGAGAAAAAGTCACAAATGTATTCAGTTAGGCTTACTACTACATTTGGAGTATATTTTCTTCTTTGTTGCAAATTTGCAAATCATAGGTATCCATGAGCACACAAATGCACAGCTTTTGACGTATGAGGAACAGTAACATAGCATGGAAATGTAACGCAAAAGAACACTTGCATTTGTAAACTTGTCTTTTATTTCTCCTTAAAGAAAATATTTGTCCCAAAACTGAAAATTGATTGCAAGTATGTTCCCTCACAATGCCCGCCATGCAAGCCCTGAAATGACACTTACTCCTTCCTTGACAGGAGTAGGTTTATAAATATTTTCAGTCTGGGGAATCTTCCTAGAGAAATTTGGTGACTATTGACAAACTTGGGTGGGTGCTCACCAAATTTTAGTGATGGTTCCAACCAGAAACCCTTGTTTAAGAGCAAATTTGATTACATAGAAATCCCTCTATACTGGCGGAATGCCATTGTGAGTGAATCCAATGTACAAGCGCGAAGCAGTAAGCGGGATTCTACCCTTATCAGTTACTTTTATGTGCATATAAACGGTACACAGGTGCCCAAACGTTTTAGAATCAGGTCCTTTGCATTCATTGCAGTATTCTTGAAAAGAGAAGACATTAAACTAGATGGATAAGGAGACTAGTTAACTTTAGTAGTACTAACTTTCACGAAACTAGAGACAAGCTAACGGGTCTTAACTTGCTTGGTTTATCAAAGAAGAGAGGTATGGCACATACTTTACCAATGTGAAGCCAGTCACAAAATAAGTTAATGGAGTGGGGAGATGTTCAAGTAATGGTATGGTTGGTGTGGCGAAGCTGTCAGGTGACACAAGGCACACTCAAACGTTCAATAGGGTATTTTCACATGTGCATGGTATTGTACGCAGAACATTTTTCTATAGTTTCTTTTCTGGAACATCATAACTTTGACAGTGGACAATGAACAGTAATCCTCTTCATCTCTCATAGGGGAGAGGATGTTGCATTGAGCGTCAGCTTACCATCCTGTGATTCTGGGTAAATCACTTAATCTTCCCGTGCCTACCAAATGTGTCCTTGTGTGATGTAACTGGTGCTCATGTAAAGCACTTCAATACCTTCAGGTTGAGTTTGTACCGTATAAAAAACTGATAAAAAATATGGGCCCATTATTTTGCATGTTTTTGTTGCTTGAACATGAAATACCTTTGAAAAAAACCAAAAGACAAGAGGCATTTGACAAAACAGGAACAGTTTGTTTAATTAAACATTGCTGCTGGGAGATCAGTTACAGGCATAGGGTCCGTGGACTGTCTCAATTTACAATCGGTCTGCGGCCTCTTTTTATACAGTTTATTGTATGCAATAAAGTATGTCCAGCGGTCCATGTAAGGTAAGGAATGTAGTTGCTGCCTTTGGAGTCATAAATTAATTGTCTAATGGAAAGTACAGGTGGGCACCAACCTTGCGTGGATTCAAAGCGGCCAGTGGGTAACGTAAACAGATGTTCGGCATGGGGAACAAGTAATCACTGCGTGTGCTGTGTCCTGATTGGCTATATTTTCCTAACTAATGTGACATCTGACTTTATGGTGTTGTTGGGAGTGCGCATACCCCTGCGGCCATGTGTGCTTTACTGGGGCCGAGCGCCCTGGACCATTGTGGTGTCGCTGTGCCTATCTGTGGGATTGAGCTGGGATTTCCTGTTGTTTGTGTGTTTGTCTACCGGCTATGTGCCACCCCACCTATGATCAATCAGTGACCTCGGGCCTAGGTCTCAAAGCCTCCCAAACGAAGTATTTGCGAGTCGGGTTTGATGTGTAGTTTATAAAAGGCGAATTTGTCAATAAAGATGCAATTTCGTTCTTATACATGAATGTATCATTTTTCATAATAACACCGGCAGCGAGTAGTGAGAATTCAGTCTTCCTTCCTCCTCCATCGAACACTGAAGTTATTCCTCTTACTGCAAAGAACTAAAGGGGCACATTGTTCACCAGAGTCCAGTTCCTTCCATTACAGTGGTGCCATGTTGCTATTATCTGTGTCGCTGCACTCATTGTTCGCAAAAGGTCACCAAAGATGCACTCGATCCACTGTTACTGTGTTGAGCTTGACCTCAGGTAATGTGTTTCCCATAGTGCAGTGCATGACTATGGTCCAGGTTGTAATATCAACCACACACACGAATCTGAAGCTCTGGCGGTCCGGAGTATCAATTAACAACTGCAGCCTTGTTAAGGCCTATTCCATGCATGTCACCAGAACTCCACCCCTTAAAGCAAGCCATGGACAGCTTCATTGTGATACTGGTTTAGTCATGTCTTTGTTTTTAGTTTTCATGACATGCTTTGTCTTTACTGGCTTTGCTCTACAAACTTTCTTTCTTCTGGATGAGCTTAGCATTTCTTATTCTCTTTAGTCTGTATTCTGTTTTTATATATTCTTGTGACCCAAGTGAGGAGCCTCACACTCAGGAAGGACCGACCATCACTACAGAGATGGCAGAACAGCTCACACAAGAGCCTTGAGGTCCTTCTCGATCCTGCTATCACCCGCCATCGAGGTTCTGGACACGTGCCACAAAAGCTAGCTCAGAAGATAACAAAGCAATAAACGTTGGGGGCGGGAGTGTGCATGCCGGGCATGGTAAGTCACTTCTGGTGAGGAGTAGAGGGCTTCCACGGGCTATGTCCACTTGTCTGCACGAGCTGGGGTGGCTGATGGATTTAATGCAGGTAGTAGCAACAGTTCAGACCAGCTAAGCTTCAGAAGGGCCTTCAGGCTTGTTCCCAGCCACGAGTAGACAGACTGTAATGAGCTCAGGCTCAGAAAATACCACAGGAGGGTCAATGTAGTTTTCTGTCGGTGTTGGTTCAATATTCTTTGAGCTGAAGTGCGACTGTGGTTTATAGGCCAATCAGAGTTGGTGCTCCTTTGCAGTTTAAAAATATAACCACTCAGCTTGAAGTAGAGTTTCCTTCCTCAGAGAGGCTTCAGGAAAGACACACCTAAGCCTCCTTCATGAATACACTTCAGGGGCTATTGCCTATGTGCAGCTGGACAGATATAGCCTTCAGGAGTCAGCTCTGTTAGGAAACCTTTTGTGTTTCCCTCACAAATGCCCTGGAGAAATAAGAAACCAAGGAAGAAAGCGAAGGTGAGGCATGCACTGTCTGTGTTGTACTTCAAACAATGTCTGATTTTCACTATAATTGGAGTAAAACCTATGCTCACAACGTCATGAATAGTTTCACTCCAAAACACAAATAAACACAAAGGAAACCTCACTTATCCAAGGTCACAAAACTCTATTTACAGATGCTGTACTCTAAAAATTGTAAAGCTGTGCCTTCCACAGCCTCTTCAAAGAGAGCTGAGGTGTCCCTTATGATCACCAGCTTTGCAGTATAAATGTTTCCTCAGGAGTATGTGCCACACAGACTGTTGTCAAAAAATAATCGATGTATGGGTAGTTTAAGGACAAAGGCAAGACTTAGGGAATGGTAGCAAGGGTCTGGGACTTGGGTCCCTTCACTGACGATCCTCTCTATTAAGTCATGGATGATCTATATGTAAACCTGCCTTGAAACCTGCATTCCGTCTTCTCCTTACAATTTACTGGGGAGGCTTGTAAAAAATCCCCTTGGCAGGGCAAAGGTTGGTGGGTATAGGGAGACCATCATATGTGTCTTAGGTAAGCTCTACCAACACCCTTGCGAAGAAAGATAAACAGAGATCAGTTAAAAGTCTCCTTTAACTACCCTTAATTCAATATTTAGTGTCAGAGCCCAGCTCTTCTCAGAATGGTGCTAGCAGATACAGGGAGCAACAATTTCAAAAGCAACACAGCTAAAAGATTAAAGAAAGTCCCAAATCAAGTGTCTATAAAATTTAAACAAGCCTTAGCAAAGCCATTCGGTCTCACTATAATGTACCAACAGATGTAAACACAGGCATCCACAAAAGCTATTTAGAGGCACTGCATGCACAAATGTTGTTTATCTCATGAAAGCCTGCCCTATTAGTTTTGCCAGTCCTGAGGCATTGCATGCACAAATACTGTTTGTCTCATTAAAGTCTAACCTATTAGTTTTGCCAGTGCTGAGGCATTGCATGCACAAATGCTGTTTATCTCATTAAAGCCTAACCTATTAGTTTTGCCAGTGCTGAGGCATTGCATGCACAAATGCTGTTTATCTCATTAAAGCCTGCCCTATTAGTGTTGCCAGTCCTGAGGCATTGCATGCACAAATGCTGTTTATCTCATTAAAAACTGCCCTATTCGTTTGCCAGTGCGGAAATGCTGTTTATCTCATTAAAGTCTGCCCTTTTAGTTTTGCCAATCCTTGTGCATTGCATGCACAAATGCTGTTTATCTCATTAAAGCCTGCCCTTTTAGTTTTGCCAGTGCTGAGGCATCACATGCACAAATGCTGTTTATCTCATTAAAGCCTAACCTATTATTTTTGCCAGTGCGGAGGCATTGCATGCACAAATGCTGTTTATCTCATTAAAGCCTGCCCTATTAGTTTTGCCAGTCCTGAGGCATTGCAAGCACAAATGCTGTTTATCTCATTAAAAACTGCCTTAGTCATTTGCCAGGGCAGAAATGCTGTTTATCTCATTAAAGCCTGCCCTATTCGTTTTGCCTGTGCCGAGGCATCACATGCACAAATGCTGTTTATCTCATTAAAGCCTAACCTATTAGTTTTGCCAGTGCTGAGGCATTGCATGCACAAATGCTGTTTATCTCATTAAAGCCTGCCCTATTAGTTTTGCCAGTCCTGAGGCATTGCAAGCACAAATGCTGTTTATCTCATTAAAAACTGCCCTATTCGTTTGCCAGTGCGGAAATGCTGTTTATCTCATTAAAGCCTGCCCTATTCGTTTTGCCTGTGCTGAGGCATCACATGCACAAATGCTGTTTATCGCATGAAAGCCTGCCCTTTTAGTTTTGCCAGTGCTGAGGCATCACATGCACAAATGCTGTTTGTCTTATGAAAGCCTGCCCTATTCGTTTTGCCTGTGCCGAGGCATCACATGCACAAATGCTGTTTATCTCATGAAAGCCTGCCCTTTTAGTTTTGCCAGTGCTGAGGCATCGCATGCACAAATGCTGTTTGTCTCATGAAAGCCTGCCCTATTTGTTTTGCCTGTGCAGAGGCATCGCATGCACAAATGCTGTTTATCTCATGAAAGCCTGCCCTTTTAGTTTTGCCAGTGCTGAGGCATCGCATGCACAAATGCTGTTTGTCTCATGAAAGCCTGCCCTCTTCGTTTTGCCTGTGCCAAGGCATCACATGCACAAATGCTGTTTATCTCATGAAAGCCTGCCCTTTTAGTTTTGCCAGTGCTGAGGCATCGCATGCACAAATGCTGTTTGTCTCATGAAAGCCTGCCCTATTCGTTTTGCCTGTGCTGAGGCATAGCATGCACAAATGCTGTTTATCTCATAAAAAAAGGCCGGCCCTTTTAGTTTTGCCAGTGCTGAGGCATCGCATGCACAAATGCTGTTTGTCTCATGAAAGCCTGCCCTATTCGTTTTGCCTGTGCGGAGGCATCACATGCACAAATGCTGTTTATCTCATTAAAGTCTGCCCTTTTAGTTTTGCCAGTGCTGAGGCATCGCATGCACAAATGCTGTTTATCTCATGAAAGCCTGCCCTATTCGTTTTGCCAGTGCTGAGGCATCGCATGCACAAATGCTGTTTGTCTCATGAAAGCCTGCCCTATTCGTTTTGCCTGTGCTGAGGCATCATGTGCACAAATGCTGTTTATCTCATTAAAGTCTGCCCTTTTAGTTTTGCCAGTCCTGAGGCATCTCATGCACAAATGCTGTTTATCTCATTAAAGTCTGCCCTTTTAGTTTTGCCAATGCTGAGACACAAGTGTGTTCTGTGTAGTATTCATAAAGGAAGATGCATAGAGGAGAAATGAATACGACAAACAGTATGACGATGGACTGTTCTCAGAAGTACAGTTCCTCTTGCGTTCTAATGGAAGCATCGCCTGCAAGGGGAAATACCAAATAGCCATTAGCATGGTGTGAGAGTACTACCCCTCTCAATGTATATTTTAAATTATTATTGACAGTGTCTCTGCAGGCAGCTGCGCTCAGACCTAAACAAGTACTAAGTGAAACGATAAAACGAAGTAATATCATTTTCATCAGTCAATCAATGAACAGTTCATTTTGACTTTACCAGTTAAGAGACATATCCAGTGAACGATAAGTACAGTTCATTAACACAAACATCGTTAAAACTTTATAAAATGACGTGTAGCATGCAAGACAAGCTTTAAGTGCAAAGATTGAGCCATGACAGCTACAATTCATCATAGAGCACCAATAGGACAAATGAGCGAATAGGTCGCCATCATGGATTACAACCTTTAAATGATGATATGGACTTAACCCTACACTACCCAATGACTGCCTTGCAAATACTACCATTTTTATAAACAGGTCGACAACAAAAAATATTGATAATGTAAGGAGCATCAACAGGCTTAAGAAAGCTGTTCTGCATCTTCTATGGTCCGAAGACCTTAGCAGAGGACAAAGAAAGCACTGACTGAGGCCACTGTATAACTTATAAAACAAGCATTGGTAATGCATCGCTTTTGTCTATGTAATGAATAAAGAGCTGTTTTCATCAATCATCGTCCGGGAGAAGGAAAGAGCTCCCTGACAGATAACACTGGAGTGGAGAGGATGTGGTGCAGCGGCCAGAGCTGCTGTCATGAGAGCTGGGGGTCCCGATTCGAGTCTCGGCGGCGCCGCGCAACATCCTGATTCTATGCAATCACTTAATCTCTCCAGATGATAAATTGTTATATAAATATACTGCAAGAGTGAAAGGCAAAACTTTATGAAAGTATAGTTCCACTAAAGCGGATGTTAACAGTATTTCGGCTGTGAGAAACTGATACAAGAAGCAGACAAGGAACAAGCATTGGTAAATGTAGGAAAATATGCTACAGCTAATATAAAATGAAGGAAAGGTAAGTGGCACACACAGGAACTAATGAGAAGCCAGGAAAGAGAGGAGGCGGGATGTAAGTCCCTTTTAAGTTTATATTAAAACAATAGATTTCTCAAGCACAGCGTAAGTGCTGTGCAGGCAAAACCTAAAAGAGATGCACCCAATGTCTGTACAAATTCATCTTCACAAGGGAAAAGTGTAGGCAAAGTCTCCTGTAGCGTGGCTTTATGGAACCTTAGAATGCCTTCTGCAGTCCAGGTAGAGAGGGAATACTCAGCCAAACCTATATATATCTTACCTTGTCTACCAGGAGGAGAGAAAGCAACCTACTATACACCACACAAATTCCAATATAACACTGGGATATAGTCGTACGAGGCAGTGATGTCCTTTACCAAACCAGTGTCACCAACGCTGCTTAATCCCGATCATGCCCCAGGGTACTGAGACAAGATGATTAGGGAGAACTGAAGCAACACTGGTGGATATATGTGACAAAGGACATCCAAGAACCTCAATCTCCTAGTTGCAAAAGTGGCAGCTGCAACATAGCGATCCATATAGATGCAATCCAATTATTTACTGGGTGGGGCAGAAGGACTGAAAAATAGAGACACAACAGTTATTGAATCTCTGTTCAAATATCACTCCATAAAAAAGTATCACAGGGCTAGTGGGTAACTAACTTACAACCTGTGTCCAAACGGACATATGTCGCTGAATGGAAAACTGAACTGGGTCTAGAAATCAATGATGAATCCTGCATGAATGCAGGCAGCACAGCAGCCTCTACGTAGTTGTGTAGCCGACACAAGGAAAGCAGCTATACAATACTAACATGTTGGTATCTGACTCCTGTCAAGTTCCACAAAATATTTGGAACTCCTGGCGTCTGTTGGCAGGAATCTGGAAATAAAGGCACTATGGCACATATATTGTGGTTCTGCAATGTAGCTCAATTGTTTTGGGAAGAGACTCTAGTACAAATTAAAAAAACAACAGCTACTGAACAAAAATTAACCCCATTAATTTTACTTATAGGTGACATAGGAGAATACCTTGAAAACCTACTCACTACCATTAAATGTAATCGCCTAACATCAGTGGCGTAACACAGGCCCCCGCAGCCCCCGAGGTGTGGGGGCCCCCTAGCTGCAGGGGGCCCCTCAGCACAGTACTCTGGCCTGAGAGCTCCAGGTTAAATCGGGAGCGGGGCCCCTCCATGTACCTTGCACGGGGGCCCCTCAAGTTTCGTTACGCACGTGCCTTATATACATGCATCGCTCTCACAGCCAGACTTACAAAAACACACTTGTAGAAACATCCTACCCCTTCAATAAATATGGGGTGGACCAAATTATGGTCAATATATTTGATGAAAAAGCTAATGAAAATAGTCCAAGATAAAGTGGACAAAATTCAAGAGTCTGGTCGCCTTTCTGCACAAATGAAAAGAATCTAGGACGCCACAGGTTGGGCCCGGGCCACAGGTCTACAATTATACATAGACCAGGGATATGTAAACCTAGCTCACCTTCTGAACCTTGGTAACAAATAAAGATAAAAATGGTTAGTTAAAACCCAAAGAAGCAAAAGGTTACAATTAAATGTAAAGTCTATTGTAAGGCAAGAAGCCAATAGGAGGTGGGGGCGGGGAGAATATTTGATTAAAGTTACGTATTACTGTATCATAAACATATTTAATATTACTTATGTAAATTGCCGAAACGTGTATCTCATTCTAAATGTAACAGATATTGATAATGTCACAGTACCAAAAAATGGTTTCAACAAACTATGGGAATAAAAGGAGAGCTTCTGCATAACTAGTCCAGAATCTCGCAAGCACTACCAGTCTTATGAACCAAACACTACCCCAAGATAAGGTTACATCATAGAAGACGTTTTAATGGGTATAGAAGTTATTGTAAGAATTATTCCTTTACCTCAGGCTCCAAGTTTACAATTCATAAAATAAAGTGTCTCACCACTTTCTATTTGACATTAGACAAGCCGGCTGGACCTTTAAAAACGATGTCACAACTCACCCTGCTGGCCGTTCTAGAAATAAAGTTAGCCCAGTGTATTGAGTGAGCATTGAACATCTTTAAAACATCAGTCAAAATTGTGTATAGCATGGTATTATTCTAAACAGAAGAGCACCAATCAAATGGAAACCATTTGATGCTATCCTAGAGAAAAGGAAATGAAATCTCTTTATGCGATGCAGGATTTGGAATTGAGGAGGCAAAAACAAGGATTCTTTTAGCAAATGTATTACCCTCCATCTGTAGTACTTTAGTGTTTAGTACCACCAGAGGCCCACCCGATAACACACAACCGGAGCACTTACGCCTCGGTATCCTTTTTATCATAGAGGTCGCGTGAGTACCACCATCTTTGTTAGTGAAACTAAAGCTATCCCTTTCAAACTTGGAATCTTTTGTGCACATAGTTGTAATTATAGGGTTTGATTTAACTTTTAGTCAAAGGTAATACCTAAGTATTGGAATCATGTTGCCCTTTCTAGCATGATATTGTTCACATGGACTGGCTTGATTTTCATATTTGTAAGGTCCGAAGTCTTTGATTTTGTTATATTGGCGGTAAAATTAGGGATCCTCATAAATGACAACTCGTCTTTCTTAGCCAATAGCAGAGGGTGATGTTTGAACCACTTCATCCACATACAGTGGACTGGAGAGCAAGGACCAGACTGGGAAACCCAAATTGACCCTGGCAAATTTTGTCAGACCAGCCCCATAAGGTGCATAGCGAGCGCAGCAAGCGAGTCTGACCGCTACAAGGTGGCTTGGGGGGTTTCTCCCCCCCCTCCCAAGAAAATTTGGGGAAAAATGGCAAAAATGGTGCATTCTATGACACATTTTTCATTATATATTCAATTGTATTCGTTTTTAAAGCATAGTAAATGATGACCTTACAGTGCACCAGGATACAGAAATCTTTTATTGGGGCTCTTCTATGATTGCCTCACTATCACTCTGCAACAGTGCCTCTCATTTCTCCATAGCCCCTCACTCACATGTATTTCATTTGTTTTATAGTGCCTCTCATACCAGAGTAGGGTGTTGGAGCATTTTACATCACACACACACACGAAGACATGAATCATACGTGTATAAATCAGTGTATAGAAAATGTTACAGACGACAAATGGAACTACAAGGTGTAGGATTAACATGTCATCCATACTGTTAGGCATTTTTTAAGAGTGCTTGTCATGGGAAGCAAAAACTCAGAATTCAGAACGGAACACAGTCGTTAGGGTTGAATTTACTAATAAGAATTTATTTCTACCCAAACAAACCCTTTTTAGCAAAATTAGGATAATGAAAGACTGGGAAAAAACATAACTTTCCAACCTGGATTACGATTGTAACTTATGAACTGCATGCTAACAAAACCCTCTCTGTGACAAAAGTGATAAACTGAAGCCGCTCATGAGTTTTAGGAGGTGTGCTAATTCTGGAGGTGCCCCCACAGAACACCTTAACCCCAGTATTTTGGACGAGTTAACCATATTCTGCGTCGGCTACACTGGATTCCCATATGCCAGAGAATCAAGTTTAAGATCTGTTGCATTGTTCAAAAAGCATTAAATGGCAAAGGACCTAGCTATATAATTGATAAACTCATCCCCTATCAGTCTGGCAGAGCCTTACGCTCCGGAGAGAAATCCCTCCTTATCACACCCCATTTTAGGTAGTCTCATATGGGAGGTAAAGCTTTTTTTTATTTTGCTACCCTCTATTGGAATCTCCTGCCCTTGTACCTCTGAAAGTGCACGGACCTCCTCCTTTTTAGGAAACTCCTCAAAACCGAATGCTCTTGCAATTGAATCCACAGGTCCAGTGTTCCACTGCCTTCAGCACGGAGATTTGATTTGATTTGATTTATAGATTTGTAAAGCGCACGTATGCCCGAAGCGTCTTGGCGCTGAAATTGGCAGGAACGCTGAAATTTGGCAGGCCCTGGTGCTTCTAATACAATATATGAACAAGTCAGTTGGAGAATAGCCATGTTTTCAGCAGTCTTCTGAATGACATGAGCGACGTGCCAGAGATACCCCTTAGGGGGTGATTCTGACGCTTTATAAATCATTCATTCATTCATATCAAAAGCAGAGGACAGCTACATAAAGGCCAGATGCATGGCTCCTTTTTAATGTTACCTATTTATAGCTTAACATTTTCATGGGCAGTCAATGGAATAACCCTTTGTATGGATGACATGAGCAGTGTAAGTGGGAAAGGAGAGCAAAAGAATTCAAACTATGAACATCCAGCAGAAGCTATGACCAAAGAAAAATTCTGAATGGCCTCCAAATGTGGGTACACTTTTGATTTAAGGCCCATGTCTTAGAGAGATGGGAAATCTATGCCTGTGATTTCAATGGTTGGTACTCCACTGGTCACATTACTCTTTGTAGCATGTTATGGGATATATATTGTAACCTATATATGAGAAAGAACACACAAATTCAAGCCTGAGGGTCTAGATCCAGATATATTGTTTATGCAGCAAGAGATAGTCCTCCAAGTAGAGACAAGCACTAAAAACCTTGTTTGTGCGCGTTTTTTGCATAATACACATATCTCTGTTTACTCCCTTTCGCCCTTCCATGGTCTCTCTTGCTCCAAGACGTGATACATGAGACTGCCCGAGACTACACAATTTACACGACTGCTAAAAAACACAGTCTGCCTCTGGGCAGTCAATTATATTTTTTAATGGGATCTCCCAGAGCTGCCCAGGAGCACAAGGTGGCATTTATCAACAATCAGCAGTGTACGCAACAGCAGAAAACCTTTAGGACTTTTATTTCATTTAGCTAATACCAAAGCCATCACAGTTCAGCCAGGCTTGTGATATATTAAAAGGGTTTCCCAATTACCAGGTTGAAGGGCTTAACAGCAAGTTGATGTGAGCCAGCCACTCTTTTTTATGTATTTCTATGTGTGGGGTTGTGGAGTGCAGACTAGAGTACGTCTCCCTTCTGCTTGTGTGCGTGCTGCAGGTAGGTGAGTGCAGTGCTTTATTCACAGCCATTTTGAGGAAATTATTTATTTAGCCATTTATAAAGCCCACCTGGGCCTATCACTTTACACTGAAACATAGTTCACATAACCAGGATTACATCGAGATGGGGAGAGGGTTTAACAAAATACATATATATATATATATATATATATATATATATATATATAGATATATATATATAGATATAGATATAGATATATAGATATATAATATTGCAGCAGACTTCCAACCACAAAATATTCTCCAGGGAGGAACGGCTCTCGACAGGGCTTGCGTTGATGAAGATGTTGTTTTCTTCCTTCAAGAAAAACAAATCAGTAAAAGACCATTTTATATATATATATATCTCCCTTGATTAATAAGTGACAGCACATATGGTTTAATGCGAGGAAGGATGGAACATTCTCGTTTTGCATGTTTATAAAATAACAAGTGTTTGTGTCTTCTTGTATACACCAATTAATGGCAAGATTGGGAAATATGTGTGAACTTTACTGGAATTTTCCTTCTAACACGAATACTGCCAAAAGTTCCAAATTAACATTTGACATGCAAATATGGCTGCCAAAAATAGAGGATTCAGTTTGGACGGCCTAGCCCTTCCTCTGTGTTAATTTTGCATTCACCAATGGGAGTGAAATCAGGTGCATTTAAACATCGTTGCTGATGGGTTGTTTTCATCTAAGCAAACATTGAAAAAAGCAGCATTGCCGAAACCGGTCTGTTTGCAGAATAAATCCTTGGAATTGACCCCGAGTGTGCCCATCTTCTTTTGAAGAATTTTGTGTATTTGTACGTGAGTCCGCCCTCACGAATGGAACACCCATCTACAAAGTGTTCGACAGCATTGGTGGAACTTGTTGAAACTAATATATATATATATATTAATCACCTCGCATTTTCACCTTCCAGAATAACGAGCGTGAACCCAAATTCGTGCTGCAGTGTATTTTATTTTCAGCAAACACAGATGTCCGCCATGACGCGTTTCTGCCGTCCAAGCGGCCTTGATCACATGACACTGCTTAACTGAAGCCTCCATTTTTAAAGTGCTAGTGCTCAAACATTTTCATAGACATAAACAAAATACTTCATATATATGCATAAATGCCTCAATTCAATTAACTGGAACATTGTGATGATATATGTTTATCCCTGCGCCATCGAATTTCCGATAGTTCCCTTTCAGAATATAAAAAATAATTTTTATGTATATATTCTGTACATTCATTTCAAGTATCCAATATTTAATTTCCGCATAAATGCTTAATAATAATTTTTGTTGTCATGTCCTGAAAATTAATTAAAAATGCCTTAAAATCCTAAAAGTGCCCCCTATACAACGTGGAAAAGTGCTAAAAAAAAATTATTTTTATATACATCAAAAACAATTTGACACGCATATGTAGTTCCTTTACATTTCATAATGGTAGGTATTAATGTTGAACTTGTCTGAATCACAGTTTTTTTTATTATTTTAGTCCAAATCACAGTTTTTTTATTTATTATTATTGCTCTCCTATGAAAAAAATCCTCTAAACTACACATGACTCTAAACGTCAATGCTATATGTTTCTGTTCTGAGAACAATTGCGACCTACTTCAATCTATATAATTAATAAAGTGACTACGTGCTACAGTACATGTCAAAACTAACATTTTTTTGACCAATATTAAAGTGCTGAGTGCTTATTGATAGGCAAAATCGTCGGACAAACTTCACATATACGGTAAGAAGGGACTCCATTCAACTAAAGGAGATATAACATAGTTGAGGCATTCTACTCTCTTGATCTCTTTTCTTCATGAGTTAAAAGGTCATACAGTATCCTACTCATATGGACATATCCTATAAGAACTATATCTAGAATAGTTAAAAGAAATTTCATGTATCTTCCCAAGTAAAAAAACTATACCAATAGCCATTCAAATAATATCTAATTATATAAATATGTATGAATAAGACCATAAATATCTATAAAACCTAAAAACTTCATAAGACATGTTCTTAAAAACAGCTAGATATAATGATTCGACATGAGTGCAACTATGTGATATCCCAGTTAAAGGAAAGTGTAAAGATCTTCAGTGGCATTGAGACCGCCCGGATACTTAGAATCAAATTCCAGAATATAACTAGTCTCCAGGCGTCTCAATCTAGCCTCCCTATCCCCACCCCTTTTGGATATAGGGACGGCATCAATGGCAAAATATTTTAAACATTTCGGGTCACTGTTATGAAAAACCTCGAAATGTCTTGCCACTGGATAATTTTGATCCTTATTTACGATTGCTCTAACATGCTGCAGGATTCTCTTATGCACCGCCAATTTGGTGCTACCTACATATTTAAGTCTGCAACTGCATTTGAGTACATATACAGCGAATTCGCTTTTACATGTCAAATGCTGTTTAATCTCTCGAGGTTTATTGGAGAATGCCGTTGTATATATATATATTCCGATGCTTAAAGACTTTGCTGTAGAAATGGCAAAAGACTTTGTCCCTTTCTATCTTGGCGTGGATGGCACTGTGCTAATCCTATGCTTAAAAACTTTGATAGAAAAGCAGACTTTTGAGGTGAGCAAATTTAGAGTGTTGCTGGTGTTCTATACAGGAGCTGCCTTCCACCTAAACTTGGGAGCTACCCAGAGTTATCTGCTTCTTTTTTGCATAATTTATGCGTCACTCTATGCCTGCAAGGGTATTGTTTTGACTTATACTGGGTGCTCCCTTGTGTCTGGACAAGGCTAAACCTCTCTGAAGAGCTGTAATGACAGCGAAACACGTGTCAGGGGTTGCTTTTATTCATTTCAGGTTGGCTTGGATGGTATTTTACCAACCCAAAGCTGTAATACTGTGCCTGGAGTGGTAAATGGCTTTTGTCATTTTACAGCTCGGCATGGATAGCACTGTGCTAATCCTATACTTAAAGACGTTGCTGTAGAAATGGCAAAAGACTTTGTCCCTTTCTATCTTGGCGTGGATAGCACTGTGCTAATCCTATGCTTAAAAACTTTGATAGAAAAGCAGACTTTTGAGGTGAGAAAATTTAGAGTGTCGCTGGGGTTGAGGGTGCTCTACACTGGAGCTGCCTTCCACCTAAACTTGGGAACTACCCAGAGTTCTCTGCACTCTATGCCTGCAAGGGTATTGTTTTGATATATATATATATTTTTTTTTGCAGTTTTATATAGCTGAACTCGATCCCACGGTGTTGGAGGCTGTACATGAGTACCAGTTACATTACACAATGCCAAGTTCATTTTATTATAGGCACTGGGAGATTACGTGATATGCTCAGAATCACAGGATTTTGAGCTGACGCTGAGACTTGAACCTCGTTCCCCAGTTCCGAAGTTGGTAGCTCTGGCTGTTACACTACATCCTCTCATTCTGTCATCAGATGCACACAGGCTTAGAGTCCAGGTACCCTTTAGGAGAATAGTCTAGGAATTTTCTGAAAAGGAGAGGCTGGGGCTCCTTGCAGACATGGACAGCGGGGCCAAGGCTCTACGGGTGGGAATCTAAGAGTTGCAGACTGTAGTGGCCTCACCAAAGATAAATTCAGATTTATATTTCATTATAGACTCATTGTTTGCTTGAGGACCCAATTTCAACTTGCGATATACTTACCCACACGCATTACAAGAGATCCAGAAGTGAAATGGTTTACAATAATAAAACAATAGCAATACAATGTTGATCAATGAGGGGGAAGCAAACAGAGATGAAGCCACCACAATTAAAGCGTAATTACATAGCATAAAATGTTAAGTTTAAGGTGTGAACCTTTACTATGATGGAAAGTAGGGCTGGAGGTGTAGCTGGATGCATTCTCGGAGTCAGAGAGGTGGGCCTTGAGTGTGTGCTTGGATTTTTTGCACTGGTAAATGCAATGCGTTGTGTGTGAATGCACAGCAGGAAGATCACTTTTCAAGAACAACAATGTTGAAAGGCCCACAGTGAAGTTCCTATTTTACAATCTGTTTATGTTAACACTGGGGTTGACCTCTCGCTCACTGCAGGGTATTTATCTCTGCATCTCCATCTCCCAGCCCACCTGTGTACCTGTTGTCTACACATTATGCCCATCCGCTGCTTCTATTTGTCTTCACGAGAAACTGCAGACCACAGTGTAGCCCACTTCCCTTTCCCAGCTGGGGCCCGCCTCCATGTACCTTCCTGAGCAGTGGCGGCTGCCTCTGAATGGGGGTGGTGGGGAGGGGGATGAAAAGATGCAAAAAAAAGAATATTAAACATACCTACTTTGCCCCCGCCACCGCTGCACGCCTCTCCTCCGTCTTCTTGTCTTCTTCCCGGCTGCTGCCTGCAGCCTGCACCGGAAGCATCCCAGGCTTCTGAACTCTGCCAGTCAATCACGACACTGCAGGAGCAGCGTCGTGATTGGTCTGAGCAGCCTGTTTGGCTGCTCAGGTAGTGCCTGGGAAGGCTGGGTATGTTCTCCATTGGGCTGTGCAACACAGCCCAATGGAGAACATGCCAACTAATCATGACTGTTTGGCCGGAGGGCCGCCCAAAGCGTCATGCACATGTAGTGCAAACCACTCCTGCTCCCTCTGCGGCGAGCCAGCCCCGCCCCGCCCGGAGTCGCAAAGGAAAATAAAATTATAATAACTTCTTGTTATTATCATTTTATTTTTTATTTTCCACTGCTCAACAAGCAGTGGGGCGACGCTCCTCCGCCTTAGCGGAGGAGCCGCCACTGTTCCTGAGGTGCTCGAGTCCATCTGCCCTTCTCGTCCATTTTCTCTCCCTTTTTCCGTATGTTGTGCCTGGTTTGTTTACTCATGGGGTGGCACCTACTGCCCTCCGCCTCTCTGCTTCTACCACCTCATCTCCATGGCTGCATTTCAGTATTCCAAATGGGTTCCCTGCAGTTGCACTGGTAACGTTCAGCTTGGAACATGCCATGTTGCATTCCCAGGCACTAACTTAACTGCAGTGAATACCACATACCATCGAGCTCATATCAGGCAAACACTGATGCAGTAGGACAGGGGTGTCACATCCATCATGTGAAACTGCAAATCCATACGGCCATCCTTTGAGCACTCAATTCAGTACCCATGCTTAGATACTGCCCATAGATTGGGACATTCGTCATAGATTGGTGTATATTAGCTATATAGCTTTTAAGTATTATGAGATTAGAAATACCCAGACTTACATGGACATAGGACAAGGACAACACAAAACAAAAGGATGTGGCCTAGAGTGAATGCACTGCCTCAACGCCAATGTATAAGTACATCTTAAAGGGGATAAGGTGAACGCATGCATCTACGTAGTCAATGTAGTACACATACAGATGCAAGGACCGTGATATGCTATTTATTAACATTGTTGGTTGAAAATGCAGAAGTACCATGTCTCATGGGAGGCAAAGCCTCGAGTTCGTCGTGAGGCCCACACCCTCCCTCTACAATGAGAATAAACATCATATCACACGCAGCGGTTCAGTGTGTATCGTTTATGTCAGAGTTTTTTTATTTGCAGCCAATCTAAACAAGATTGTTTACTCCCACCCATAGCACAAGGGGTTAAATTTGTGCAATGAGATAAAATCACAGAGAGCAGTCCCTGTGGCGGTAAAGTGATGGAATCGATGAGCATTAAGTAGTGTTTTCTCAGGTAAATTAAGCTGCATTATGGCAATAACATCGGATTTGACCTTTGCACTGTAGTAATAAATAGGCGAATCTGTGTTTACTGTGTTCCAAATAACGTGGTATTGCGTCACATATATTTTCATTGGTATGGCCAGGTTCATGTTACACTATATAGCCTGACTACAGAGTGTAACATTAAACCAGACCTGACTGGCTGAAATTCTCAATATTGTTTATAAGCGGTGGGATTAACAGACATTATACTTGTGTAACAAAATGATGTGTCTGTTTTTGTAAAGCCTCCAATGGACACTACCTGAAAAAGTTAAGTATTTTCCTAAAAGCTTTCAAATAAACTATTTTGTTAGCCTAATCAAGGCAAACAAGTGAGGTTCCTCGTCCACAATGCTCTGCTCCCTGCGCCGTGCCTGCTCACAGGGGAACCACTCCAGCTGGTAGATTTCATTGTAAATCTCTCTGCAAAAGGGAAGGGGGCAACTCCAGCTAATGTCTTGCACACTATTTACTGTGAGAAAAACAGGTTGTAAGGCTCGTTACAGCCAAAGAGTTTGAAGCCTGTCAAAAGGTCTTGATTAATGCAAGTCTCTTTTCTGTGTCCATTATTTTAAATGTTGCGACAGTCCATGTCAGGATTGCTGTCAAGGGAGTAGCCAGAAAATTAAAATACCCCCCACTTTTATCCAAATATCTATCCATTCATCCTTCCATCCACCTGCTGATATTTACCATTTCACCTTTACATTATTTCATCCATTCATTCTTTCTTCCATCCTTCAGTCTTTCACCATTCAGTCCACCCTCCCATCCATATCCAAACCTATTCATCTATCTCCAAACCTATCCATTATATCTATTCATCCATCCATACAGCTATATATACATCCATCCTTTCACCTATCCATCTCTCCATCCACCCTATTACTCATCCATTCATCATTTCAGTAATTCATCCATCCTCCCTTTCACTCATCCATCCTTTCACTAATCCATCCACCCTTTCGCTCATCCATCCATCCTTTTACCCTTTTGCTCATCCATCCAGCCGCGCTTTCTCTCAACTGTGCATCCATTCACCCTGCCTTTCACTCATGCATATATTCTTTCACTCATCCTTCCAACCAGCCTTTCATCCACCCATCCACACTCCCTTTCACTCATCCATCCATTCTTTCACTCATCCATCCACCCTTTTGTCAATCCTGTCATCCATCCACCCTTTCACTCATCAAGCCATTCTTTCTCTCATCCATTCATCATTTTACTCATCCATCCATTCTTTCTCCCACCCATCCACCCTTTCACTCCATCCATCCGTCCTTCCCCCTTTCACTCATCCCACCTATCCATTCATCCATCTATCCTCCCTTTCACCCATCCATCTGTTCTTTCTCTCATCCATCCTTTTATCCATCATCCACCCTTCCTTTTACCCATCCATCCATTCTTTCTCTCATCTATCCATCCTCCCTTTCACTCATCCTTTCACTTCCCCATCCATCCACCTTTTCATTCACATCTATCCGTCCTATCACTCACTTACCTTTGTCTGCCAAGTTGCAGACACAAAAGGCCCATCAATAACTTCACCCCGCTGTAGCTACTAAGGTTGGGGGTTCATGACGCCCCAGCATCCATCCTTTTACTCATCCATCCTTTTGATCATCCATTTATTCACCCGTTCACTTTGTCCATCCTTCCACCCTACTACTCCACCCACCCATCCGTCCATTCATCTATCCATCCATCCTTTCACTCATTCATCCATCCATAAACCCTCCCTATCATTTATCCATGTTTTCATGTATCAATCCATCATTTTATCCATCCATCTACCCTCTCTTTCACTCACCCATCCTTACATCCATACTTTCACTCATTCATCCATCCACCCACCCACCCTTTTTACGTTATGTATGAGCCTTTGTCTGCTGAGAAGCAGACAGAGTAGGCCCATCGAGAACTCCACCCCGCTGCAGCTGCTAAAGAGGTAGGGGGGGATGCTCGAGGGGGGGGGCACGACGCCCCTCTCTGCTGCAGATTCTAGTTCTTTACAGGTTAGAAAGCCTCTGTGATTTAATTATAAAATACTCAGGTCATTTTTTGCAATTTTAGCGACATTTGTATATACATGATCACTGGGGTTCATGGTTTGTCTAGTTCATTATACTAGTCATACGCCGCCCTCCTGTGGTCTAATCTGTATGTTTGTGCATTTGAGATCATTTTTCTCACAACCCTGGCGTTTACGGTCTTTGTTACAGGTCTTGCCGCAGAGAGTTCTGTATATCAATGTAGAAGGCATGACAAGCCTTTATTTCCAGCAAAGGGTGTGAAACAGGGTTGTGTACGTGTTATATCCGGCTGATGTGTATTAGTCCTTGCAGCACAACAACGTACAGCGGTAGGCCTCATGAAAACATATGACTGTATAATGTTCATCTTGTGGGCAGTACCATACAATGCTGCAACCTCCCCTCTGTTCTGTAGTTATATGTTCATCCGCAGTACCATACAATGCTGCAGCCTCCCCTCTGTTCTGTAGTTATATGTTCATCCGCAGTACCATACAATGCTTCAACCGCCCCTCTTTTCTGTAGTTATATGTTCATCCTGTGGGCAGTACCATACAATGCTGCAACCTCCCCTCTGTAGTTATATGTTCATCCGCAGTACCATACAATGCTTCAACCTCCCCTCTGTTCTGTAGTTATATGTTCATCCTGTGGGCAGTACCATACAATGCTTCAACCTCCTCTCTGTTCTGTAGTTATATGTTCATCCGCAGTACCATACAATGCTTCAACCTCCCCTCTGTTCTGTAGTTATATCTTCATCCTGTGGGCAGTACCATACAATGCTGCAACCTCCCCTCTGTTCTGTAGTTATATGTTCATCCTGTGGGCAGTACCATACAATGCTGCAACCTCCCCTCTGTTCTGTAGTTATATGTTCATCCTGTGGGCAGTACCATACAATGCTTCAACCTCCCCTCTGTTCTGTAGTTATATGTTCATCCGCAGTACCATACAATGCTGCAACATCCCCTCTGTTCTGTAGTTATATGTTCATCCTGTGGGCAGTACCATACAATGCTGCAACCTCCCCTCTGTTCTGTAGTTATATGTTCATCCTGTGGGCAGTACCATACAATGCTTCAACCTCCCCTCTGTTCTGTAGTTATATGTTCATCCTGTGGGCAGTACCATACAATGCTTCAACCTCCCCTCTGTTCTGTAGTTATATGTTCATCCGCAGTACCATACAATGCTGCAACCTCCCCTCTGTTCTGTAGTTATATGTTCATCCTGTGGGCAGTACCATACAATGCTGCAACCTCCCCTCTGTTCTGTAGTTATATGTTCATCCGCAGTACCATACAATGCTGCAACCTCCCCTCTGTTCTGTAGTTATAAGTTCATCCTGTGGGCAGTACCATACAATGCTTCAACCTCCCCTCTGTTCTGTAGTTATATGTTCATCCGCAGTACCATACAATGCTGCAACCTCCCCTCTGTTCTGTAGTTATATGTTCATCCTGTGGGCAGTACCATACAATGCTTCAACCTCCCCTCTGTTCTGTAGTTATATGTTCATCCGCAGTACCATACAATGCTGCAACCTCCCCTCTGTTCTGTAGTTATATGTTCATCCTGTGGGCAGTACCATACAATGCTTCAACCTCCCCTCTGTTCTGTAGTTATATGTTCATCCGCAGTACTATTCAATGCTGCAACCTCCCCTCTGTTCTGTAGTTATATGTTCATCCTGTGGGCAGTACCATACAATGCTTCAACCTCCCCTCTGTTGTGTAGTTATATGTTCATCCGCAGTACCATACAATGCTGCAACCTCCCCTCTGTTCTGTAGTTATATGTTCATCCTGTGGGCAGTACCATACAATGCTGCAACCTCCCCTCTGTTCTGTAGTTATATGTTCATCCTGTGGGCAGTACCATACAATGCTTCAACCTCCCCTCTGTTCTGTAGTTATATGTTCATCCGCAGTACCATACAATGCTGCAACCTCCCCTCTGTTCTGTAGTTATATGTTCATCCTGTGGGCAGTACCATACAATGCTTCAACCTCCCCTCTGTAGTTATATGTTCATCCGCAGTACCATACAATGCTGCAACCTCCCCTCTGGTCTGTAGTTATATGTTCATCCTGTGGGCAGTACCATACAATGCTTCAACCTCCCCTCTGTTCTGTAGTTATATGTTCATCCGCAGTACCATTCAATGCTGCAACCTCCCCTCTGTTCTGTAGTTATATGTTCATCCTGTGGGCAGTACCATACAATGCTGCAACCTCCCCTCTGTTCTGTAGTTATATGTTCATCCTGTGGGCAGTACCATACAATGCTGCAACCTCCCCTC
Organism: Calotriton arnoldi; assembly: GCA_963921515.1. Classification (NCBI taxonomy): domain Eukaryota; kingdom Metazoa; phylum Chordata; class Amphibia; order Caudata; family Salamandridae; genus Calotriton; species Calotriton arnoldi. Next base: position 94,372 of record CAWUFW010010519.1, read on the forward strand.
TGTTCTGAAGTAAAATGTTCATCCTGTGGGCAGTACCACACAATGCTCCCATCTCCCTTCTGCTCTGAAGCTCAGAGGACCGCTTGTAGACTGTACATTTAATGGAAGCGCGTGCTGCCACAAAGGGGCTTGACATGATGCTCGGCCGCCGAAGCATGCATTTTGCAATAACAAAGCACAGCCAGTTGGTTGATGCTGGTGCGGTGGAGGTGACTGCCTGTTTGGGGTTTCCTAACACGACTTTAAAGGTATCCTGGCCCACCCAGGTCTGGACCAAGAGGTATTATTGGCATTTTTAAATCCCTCCGTTCATGTTTGGCGCGTCCTTGAATGCCACACTTCCCAGGCTTCACGTGATCTGAAAAACGGAAGCTGGAAACGGCCCTGGCTGCTAGTTGTGAATCATCTGCTGCTGCGTCAGCTGTAGTGTGGCAGGTCCATGCATTACAGGCTACAGTACGTAAGCTGTGCTAGCACCACCACACATTCTCGGTGCACTGTTCTATCACTTTAATGTTCCTGTAGTGACATTTACTGCCTCAGCCAGGTTTGACAAACCTGCAGCATTTTGTTTTGAAGGAGTATTTACGTCACATCAGTGCAGCACGTGCACTTCTAAAAAATGTTCCCCTAAGATATATCCTCATGGAGTCAGTAGAAACATATCTCTTGTTGTCTACAAGGTGATCTCTGAAGACTGAGTTCAATCAGGTCTAAAGATCCTCTCACCGGACGCATAACATCATTTGAGGAGGGTGTAATGATAAAACAGAGAAGGTGAACTGGTGAGACCTCTGTCTTTTCACAGAGGCTTGCAGAACAGAGTGCTTTAGGCCTTGCCTGTGTGTTTTGGGGTCATTTATTGGTGTTTAGTAAATACAGTATTAGTTCTTGGGGACGTGAGTTACATTTTAAGCGTGGGAGAGTTACTCTACGCAATCATCAGTGTTGTTTAAAGATGTGGAATTACACACTCCCTTATTGGAATGAGGCTAAGAAACAAGAATATAGAAATAGTAGAGGAATGCTCACTTCTCTAGATAGAAATGCCATGCTATATATCTCTTAAGTTTAAAAAAACGTCTTACTTATTATTGGTGTCAATCGTCTCTTTAATATTTGAGATATTACGGTGGGATACTGAACCCTCTCTGTCAATATTTTACTCTTTTTAGCAATATTTTAAAGATTAACTGGGAAGAGATACAGGGGGATGTGTTTTCATAGTATACCTTTATTGCCGTTACTTGTCTCAATATTATGTCTTTTGTCCCTGTAATTAGGTATCCTGACAAACAGTGCTCTGAGGGCTTTTTTTGGTTAGCATAATGTAACATTTCCTCACCTATTACTGCTGCATCCCCATGTTTTCTAATATTCCCGCTCTTCACAGATTGCTTCACCGGGAGTCTTATTCCACCTCCTTACCTCTGGTTTCCAAATGCTGAGTTGTTTATATTAATTCTGTGATTTAAATCTTCATTGTACAGTAGTGTCCCCTCTTCCAGGGACCCTTCTTCGACTTTGCTCAGAAAGAAAAGTCTGATTGGGGACATTGTGTGTTTGCAAAGTTACATCTGCACCCACAGTCTGTATTTTCTTCTTTAGTGACATTTATGGATTCTCCTGTCCTGTAATATTCTTCAACTCGTCGCATTTCCTTCATTTTCGCTAGAGCTACTTCCGTTAAACTTCCGGCTTTCTTAGGCTGGGTGAACTTTTCCAATTGGGTTTGTTGCTGTGCCCTTCTCGATCGTGAATTCGGGTAATCTGGAATCTGACCTCAAGAGTAGATGGGGCCTTTTAATTAGCCTTCAGCTACATACGATCTGCCCTTTAAAAACACAACCGTCTTTGAATTGTACACGTTGGTAAGTCAAAATTAATGTGCAATAGTTTTGTCCAGTTGCACAATGTTCTTATAGGATACAAGAGGGAAAAGAAAGTATCCCCATTTCCATTTACAAAAGGTATCGTTTTCTTAAAAGCCTGTTTTTTTGCAGCAGACTGTGGATACCTTTATCTACAATGTGAAGTGGGCAAAAAAGTTAAAATGCTAACTTCTTATAAGAACATATTACAAACGTCAAATTCGTAACATATGCATAGTAAATATGACGAAATCAACCGAATCATTTAATTGTAATTATCTATACTAATTTTCTTTTTAACAGTTTGACATTTTGCCTGCTTGCCACTCAACCATGGTGTTCAGTCAAAGATTCTTCACTTGCCCTCTCTGACCAATTGTGGCTAGCATCTGCTTGTCCCTTTTCACTCCTAATCTGCCCTGGGCCTACTGTGTGGCTGAAAACATGTTGACCTCAATAAATATTCTTAATGCAAAAGTAACACATGTGACAAGGACAAACCACAAACTCTAACAAGGATAAGCTACCATGTTCCACATAATTACAAGGATATTTGAATTTCCACTATTTTCTATGAAAATATTTGGTTTTACAATAACTCCTAATCCCTGCCTCACATTGTCCTCACTTTTGTGTAATTTTAGCCATTAATCCTTTCCATTTTTAGCTAAAAGGGTTTGGAAAGTTTTTGTAATTAATTTTATAACTGATGTATCGTTTTTGTGTTGTTCCATATATACTACATTTATCTCTTTCTGAAGAAAGCCAGGTATACTTTACAGAAACCAGTTTGCCCAACAGGAATTAGATTGTTTAGGCTTGTTGTAAACTCAGACACATTGGGGGTGATTAGGATGGCTGGCGGATCGCCATCGCCGGCCAGGCGCTGGCGATCCGCCCGCCATCTCCACCCGATTTACCCCCGCCAGATTAGAATGGCAGGGGGTATTGTGGCGGACGCAAAGTGCGTCTGCCGCTCTTCCGCCGGTCGGCAATCGTTCCGATTGCCGGCCGGGCGGAGCTGGGGCATAATATGGTGGCGGTGCCTAGAAGGCACCGCCATCCATATTAGAATGTATGGTTCCAGAGGCCTTTCCATGGCGGCGATGCCGCCATGGAAAGGCTGGCGGGGAATCGCTTTGGGGGCCTGTTGCGGGCCCCCGGGGGGTGGGGGGGTGGGGGGCTGCACTTGGGGGGTACCTACGGTACCCCCCTACATTGCCATGCACAAGGTGGCAGGCACTGCGCGGTGCCTGCCATGTTGTGCATGGCAATGCACAACATAGCACTTTGGCATTGCGGCGGGTGCTGCTTACAGCAGCACCCGACGCAATGTCAAAAATGCGGAATGCGACCGACAGGGTGGCGGTCACATCCTAATCAGCGGTGCGGGACCGCCACACGTCTGGCGGCTGGTCCCAGCACCGCTAGGGTGGCGGGCGGACTAAAGTACGCCCGCCATCCTAATAACCCCCATAGTAAGTATGTATATTAAGAAGCTTTCATCTCTCCATGAAGGATTAACAATTCAGTTCCCTATGACAGATTATTGTTAGTACCTTGCTAAATTCTGCTTTTAATTCGTTTGGATAGTGTCTATAAAAAAAATAATATATATATATATGTAAGCTCCAAAGTGCCCTGAGTCGAGAAAGCACTCGACTGCCAGCTTGTAGGTATTTCCACCGTCTCGAGCCTCTGAGGAAGGGTTTACTGAAACGCGTCAGGCATCGAGAGACGACGGAGCTGGAAGACGCATCGGCGTGACTGAAGCTGTTTTTACCTACAAGCTGGCAGTCGAGTGCTTTCCGCCTCAGGGCACTTTGGAGCTTACATATTGGGCGGCAGCCTGGCCGCCGAGAGAGCACCACCCCGTTAATGTGGGGGCCGCATATTCGGGATTCACCTGGATTGTTGTTGCGGACTGACCATGCAGGATTTATGATGGCGACAGCATGCTGAGGCCCATCGAGGGCTTTTATCTTTTGTAAGTAATATTCGCACACAAACTGACTACAGGTCCCAGCATGCACTTACTTAATTAAGCAGCCCATCCAGGGGCGTATCATGGGTATAAAAGGAAGTGAGTCAGCTTTGCACCTATTTCCACCGTCTCGAGCCTCTGAGGAAGGGTTTACTGAAACGCGTCAGGCATCGAGAGACGACGGAGCTGGAAGACGCATTGGCGTGACTGAAGCCGTTTTTACCTACAAGCTGGCAGTCGAGTGCTTTCTCGCCTCAGGGCACTTTGGAGCTTATATATATATATGTTAGTTGTAGAAAAATTCTGGGCAGCAAATTTGCAAATCCTTAGAAAAAGATTAAAACTCAAGAGAACCATTGCCCGAACCGCAGAGTACTTTAACACTGGTATTAGTGCACAGCTGGCTAGGGAACTATGCAATACTGTGCATAATGTTGGGAAGAAGCAGTTCGATATCCTGTAAGTTGGGAGGGGGAAAGAGAAAACTCTTGGGTGCTGAGGAATACTTTCAGTTTATAAAAAAATAAAAAATAAGACACAGATCCATTCTTTTTCGCAACAGCATTTCCTTACTTTGTCAATATTCATTAATTTATCCGTTGATTTTGATAGAGCACAACCAACGCCAGCCTGGCTTGTCGATCGCTGAAGAGCGGCAAAAAACACAATCTAAATATAATACAATATGTTCAGTGCAGTGCAGACAGCTTTCTTAAACAGGCCTCTGTTCTCCAGGCACTGCTTAAAGATCTACTTCAGAAACAGAGGCCTGGAAGATATGCCGCAGAGAGCGCCGCATTTGGTGGGGACATTGAGCGAACCCTCACGTAGTTAATGAACGATAATGAAAAAGGAATGCATAAGTAAAAGGTCGCAGCTGAGCTCCTGATGAGATGAAAAGGCAGAAGCAGCACTTTCAGTGATGGCTCTGCAGACTCTGCTACCACCGGATAAGGTCAGCTGTGGTCCTCCAGAACAAAAATGGGAATTCAGATGAGAAGGCCAGGGCAGGAGTAATGTCAGTGGATTTTGCATACGGCACACACTTCACTGCGGAGTCGCGGAGACTAGGAAGAGTGCGCATAATTTAAAGGAGTTAAGCAGCTCCCACAAGACATACTGTGTGCAAGCATGAAATAGGGCTCCAGCTTACGAGTTCCAACAGAAATGATAGAACCAATTGGTCAAGTTGACGCGAATAGCTATATGGGGATTTGGAGTGATTGCCAACATTAGTTTAGCTGAACCAGGTGTCTTGGTAGATTCAGCAGGTCAAAGTGGCACTGTTTGGTTCTAGACAGAAATTGTGCCTTCAGGGTGGCGTCATGAAGTGAAGAATTAATCACACATCCATACAACGAGTGTGCATTTAGCACAGCAAAAGTTCTCCTAGTAATGAGGAGCCTCGTGTCTGGGCAGTATGTCAGGTTTGCGTAAACAGACGAGCAGTATGGTAATAGAATTCCAAACTGTCCTGTGTAGACAAATCTAGTGAGTAGTAACCACAAATCTGTAAGAACACAGCTTCATCTTACTTTACGTGGGGGCTTTTACAGACTTCAAAGATGAATGCTGGCCTGGAAACAGCCCTCACCATCTCTGGGTGAAAAGTCTGTTTTCCATATCAATCAATCTGTGGGTGAAAAGTCTGTTTTCCATATCAATCAATCTACGAGGAGGGCACAAAGAAGCCTCCTTCCCGAGCACTGTGCTGACCTTGTACCTCAGGTAAATGTCAGATATTGGTAAATGATAGTCACCAACGGAGTAGATTGAATGATCAGCCCCTTTCCCTTCCTAATAGTTTGGAAACCGAGGGAAGTATTTTACAAAGAAGAAAGGACAATAGTAGGCACAGTAATAGAACATTAAGAACGCACCACTGTACCTTCAACTATAAGTTGTACAGTACTAAGGCAGGAAAACTTATTTTTGACATACTTTAGTGGACTTACTGCAGACCACCGTGGTAACCTGGGGCCCCTATGTGGCTAACATACATGGGAAACGCCATTTCCCATACACTGGCACTAGCTGCAATCATATTACAAAAGGTGTTAAGCAGCTTCAGGAACTAAGCTTTAGTGGCAGAAATACCAGTGGCGGCTGGTACGGAACAGGGGTGGCGGGGTAGGGTAAAAAAGATTACATTTATCTATGCAAGGCCGCTGTCTCTCCTCTGTCATCTCTTCTCCGCTTCTCTTCCTGACTCCCGGAAGCAGGAAGCACACAGGCCCCCCTAAGTCAATCACAACGCTGCTGTCACCAACATGACTGCAGCATTGTGATTGATTTGAGCAGCCTGGTTTGGCGCTCAGACAGGGAGTGGGAGCCTGTGCATGTTCTCCACCCAGGCTGTGCAATACAGCAGGGGGGAGAACATGCTAAGTGCGCATGACTGTTTGGCCAGCCCAAGACGGGCAGCCACACAGTCATACGCACTTAAGTGCACCAACCACTGCTCCACCTGTGGGCTGTGATGACAGCCAAGCTCCGCCCCAAAACTGGCTTCAGCATTTCATTTTTCCTTTTTTGCACTGCTGAAAAGCAGTTGGGCGACGCACCTCCGACTCAGCGAAGGAGCCGCCGCTGAGAAATACAGCATTCCAAATATTAGTATTTTGTGTGTAATCCTCACACAAATTGTATTGGCCAGTGAGCTGAGGTATACACTGAGGTTCAGGTTAAATATGACACAGTGGGCTTATGCAGTCACACCAATGTGTCCACCTGCTTGTATATTTTAGGTGTCAAGCATACCTGCATTTCTTCTCCACTCCACACGCCATTGCCTGATTAGTCACAGCTCTGTCCCCTCTCTCTGCTTCCTCCCCCTCCTTTCCCACATTGCCATTTCAGTTCATACCCCCTCCCTCCAGTCTCACTCTTTATCCTGTTACTTCACCCTACCTTAGCTCTGCGTGCTTGCCTTTAGTTTGCCTTTGTGTCCTCTGCTACCGTAGCTCTTATCCACCCAGATACCCCGGCACAGCTTTTGCAGCCCTCCCTGAAAGATGGCTTTAACCAGAGCTTTCTTCAAAAGAAGCAAATTACGTGCTCACTCTGTGGCATTTGTTTTTTTAATTAAAAATATTGTTCAAACATTTGCTTTATTTTGCCATTTAATCAGTCATAAATACGAGTGGTGACAAATATCTACATCTTCAACAATACAAACATCTATGTTAATAGCACCTAGAAAACGTACAAATATTTAAGCTTCTTTCTAAAATGTTGAGGCCGATTCATAAAAAAAGTCTGAATTTTACTCCAGTACAATTAGACCCCCATATGAGGTAATCTTCATACTTTTTAGGATACTCAAAGAATTTCAGGATTACTTGTGGAAAGCTGTGACTATGGCAGCTTTCAGGGAATAGTCACTTAAATATTCACAAATATGTAAATGTACCATGTATACATTTATGTTTGCATACACGACATATGTTCATCAACAATTACTAAGTTAATTTTTTGTTTCTCTAATGGAAAATACTAGTCCATCATAGATGATCTCTTCTTCTACACCTCTACCAATTTTGGGGCTGGACCCTCCCAATTTCCACCATGATGTGGGCTTGCTCCTCCCCTTGTCAAGAGTAAATCTCCAACCGTATCTATGGTGGCAAAGAGCCTGAAAGTTTTACTAATACCCATAAACTTGCATGTTTGTGGGTGTTCATCTACTTAGACCCCCCCCCTGAACATTTTCATAATGAAGTCAAAATAACCGTACATTGTTACAATCATATCAAAAAAGGGAAGGGGGGAGTGAGAGTGTGTGTGTGTGTGAGGTTGTGTGTGTGTGTGTGTCTGTCTGATTCTCTCTCTATGTAAGGCCATTTATAGAGAGTGAGTCTAGCTGCAAATAATTAAAGACTGAGATATGAAAGAAGGACGAAGTGGAATTGAAGGTGCTGTTTAGTGGATTTTTAAATTAAAGATACAATGTGTGTAAGCTGGTGATTAGTGCATATTTTTCAGGTGAGTAATCTTGAGGAAAGAGCCCAAACAGCTGCTCCAATTTAGGAAAGAGTTAAAGACTCACCTTTTTAAAGAACACTACATCACAATCCATTAACCATCCACAACCTAACTTCCTCTTCTATTACTCATCAACGTAATGCTTACCTTTGACCCTGTATCGAGCGCCACTGCCTTTTGGCTAGGTTCATGCCATAGATATACCACATACATACATACATACATACACAAAGAGTTAACTTTTTCATAAACAGCATGCATGCTATATTTGGAAGAGCCAGCACTGCTAGCTGCGGGCAATGGCAGTTTTGACAGAATGAAAAGGAGCCGAGCCCAAGAGAAAGTGTATGCTGTACATAACTAATTATTCCTCTCGTGAAAATTGAATATGCAGTTCAGTGCTGCAATTATTCTACAGGGAATTCTCATACATATCAAATCTTTAGGGGGATGTTTCTTTTCTTAAATGATTGGTGACCTGAGCGATTTTAATAAACACTTTTATTCCCTGCTGGAGAAGCAGAAGGTTTAGAAAAACCTCCAGTGAGAATAAGTTGAGAGGAGTGTGCTTGTGCCCGGAGGTGGCTATTGCCTTCATTATGACCGGTGCGAGATGGATCCTTTTCGGTGGGGTGTGAGGTAGGACATGTATAAAGCATCTCTTGGAGAAGAGGCGAGAGCTAACCAGGGAGCGCGGAGCAATGTGCGGCGGCAGCCCCAGGGCGCAATTGTTGTTCCTGCAAATAATTGAATCTGTGTGGTGTTCAGGTGTGCAGCTTAGCTAGGGAAATGGAGCCTGCTACCTTTTAGCACAGTAGGTGCCGCAGGCTCACAGAAATCATCTCAATGAAACAGAGATGGAAATCAAAGCATTTCTTTTGTTTCTGTCTTTTCTTTCATTCCTTCTTGTTGTTTCTTTCACTCTCGCTGCAGGTCTCTTTCTTTCCTCCATTTCTTTTTGAAATATTTCCATCACTATTGTTCACAATTTGTGTCTTGATCACTATTTCATTATTTCTTTTACTTCTTACCTCCTGGTCCATTTCATTCCTTCTTTCTTTCCTTTATTCTTTTGTTCATTCTTTGTTTCTTTCACTTGATCCCTTTATTTATTTCTCTTGTTCTTTTTCTTGCTTTGCTTTTTCCTGCCTGACTTCCTTTTTTATCCTTCTTTTCATTCTTGACAACTAGCCCTTTTCCTTTCTTCTACCTTTCTTCCATCCTTGGTTCGCCTATTCCATCTTTTTTTCTCTCATTTGTTCTTGTTTTCCTTTCTTTCTAATGCCAAGAACTAGCACATACTCTATTTGTAAAACCTGAAACCTATTTGATAAAAATGTAATACCTAAATGTGTACTCTATTCCTGATTTGAAATTAGGATAGATGTGCGAATACTAAAATGTTTTGTTCCATATTTTACCTAGTGCCATTCATTTGAATTGGGCTATTCAGGCTAAATGAACTTTGGGTTCACATCAAGTAAAATGTAACAATTTATTACACCTTAATTTAAAAAAAAAAAAACATTTATGATTCTTAATTGTGTATTTGTTATGACATAGGCATTGTTCGTTATTCTATTATCTATTCACACTTATTCAGTGATGCTCACAGATATGTGCATTATGTTATTCTAAAGCATGGCATGCCACATTTGGAATATTTTAGTTCATTGTTGTCACTGCATGCTGATATTTACAAGGAACTGGCAATACCCCATCCCTTGGTTACTTCACACAGTGTCCTACTTGTATAGTCAAATGTACAAATGGATTGCTATCATATCCACGTCTGTTGGCCCTGTAGCATTTTGTGTGCTTGTATAATTTTAACACTGATTATTAGTCGATGTTCTGGTATTTGTTTTAAGTTTCAGATTTTTTTAATTAAAACAATAAAACAGAATTACACAGAATAGCTTATACAACAAGATAACTATGTCTAAAGGCTATTAGAATTAAAAAAGGAACAGAGGAACTAGAAAGAAGAAAAGAAAGCAAAAGACAGATAAACAAGCAAGGTTAAGTAACTGAAAGAGTACCTAGAAATGTAGTAAAAAGCAAACATATTAAATTATTCTTAATTTTTCTTTCAATAGGTACAGCACAAACAGTTTCAAGTCTACAGGTTACCTCATATATGGTTTCACCAGGACTGAAACATTTTTTGTAAAATGTTTCCAACAAGATGTTTTTGTTTAAAGGCAATGACAATAAGAAGGTCCACCACTTAACTTTATAAGTACAATCATAAGAGGAGGGTGATAATGAACCAAAGAATATAGCATAAAAGGAAACGGGAAAAATAAATTAGATAATCTTGGAACCTTAGACCATATTAATTTCCAGAATGAATTAAAATATTTACAATAAAATAAAATATGACGCATTGTACCTTCTCTACTTTTAAAAACCGGCATAAATTAGAAACATAATTATCTGACTTGGAAATATGAACCAGAATTGAAAACAAATATTCTATTATAAATAAACAACAACAACTGAAAGGTAATTACTGACTTAGATGTTTTGAATACCTTAAGCCATATCATGTTCCAAGATTGTAAAGCAAATTCATGTTGCATAGTGTGTTCCCAAATTATTTCAACTGGGGATTTAGTTTCCATTGCAGTTGGCTGGTGAAGCGATCTTTAAATGACAGCGGCTTTGACATACTACCATTCCAAATCAGATTGTTGGTGGTATATCAATGAGTGGTAGTAAATTTAAGAACTCAGAAAAATAGCGAAGAGAGAAGCATATTATAAAATATATATCCTTTAACAAACATATTAGTTTGCAAATAAATATCTTGTAGTTTCTCAAAGGGTACCCCTGTACCATGCTTGACTCAGGAAATACACTTTTCTTCCAAGCAAGATTTGCCACAAATTTGGATTTTCAAGAAAGTATTGTTCCAAATTACAGATAAAAAGAAACCTCTTAAAGGGTAAAGTTCATGATATGTCTATTTGAATATGATATTTATGTAAGCCTTACCTATTGGCATATCATTTTCTTAAAAGAGAAATCAGAAAAGAAGGTGCATTGAAGATTAACCTCTACCAGTGCAAGAGCATTAGCATAATGAAAAAATAATGCACAATTATGTCTGATAATGAACATCTTTAAATCAATACATTTCACACTACCTTCAATTTTAAGTTTCTTATGATTCTATAGGGCAATTCTATGAGTTTTGGTATTCCATAAAAACTTTCAGCATATGCTGTCAAAGTGCTTAAACTCAAAATGTGGAACATTAAATGCCGAGATTGATTTGCGCTACTGCCAGCAAGTTAGAGCGTCCCCAATTGCACTCGGTTAGTTTTCAATAATCCTTAAACTTGTGTAGACATGTTTCGAAAAAATCAATTTTATTCTTCTTCTTTTTATTCTTTTTGTTCATTCATGATATTACTTTCTTCAGTAACATTGGAATTTGTTATTTTCACATTTGTAGGGTGTTATGCCCAATGCATTTCGGGCTTGGCCCTTCATCAGGGGCTGTTATACGACGTTGTCTTCTGAACGGGAATTCTATGAATCCCCCAACGTTCCGTTTTCAAAATCTGCTCGGGGAGCCCAGCGCACACCAGCTTAGACAGAGAAACTTAACGCCAAACACTTCACTTCGGAACGTTGGGGGATTCATAGAATTCCCATTCAGAAGACAACGTCGTATAACAGCCCCTGATGAAGGGCCAAGCCCGAAATGCTTTGGGCATAACACCCCTACAAATGTGAAAATAACAAATTCCAATGTTACTGAAGAAAGTAATATTATGTATGAACAAAAAGAATAAAAAGAAGAATAAAAAGAAGAATAAAATTGATTTTTTCGAAACATGTCTACACAAGTTTAAGGATTATTGAAAACTAACCGAGTGGAATTGGGGACGCTCTACCTTGCTGGCAGTAGCGCAAATCAATCTCACTGTTTATCCCCACACTCAGGGGGTTTACCAATCTGCACCAACGACAGTAGCACCTTTTGATTTACACAGATTAACTCGGAGTGCGCAGGTCCTCCATCCATTTGGATCAATACATATGAACATTAAAAGGCAACATTGAAAATGTAAAAAGGATATGAAGAATGATCATAATTTTTATGGTATCTAATCTGCCCCACCATGAAAGTGAAAGAGGGACCAAATTGATAGTAGGTCATTTTGCTTGGTTTTAAGGGAAGAGGTAGTAAATGAAATTGTTTTCTTAACAGTAGGTGAAAACCAAATACCCAAATATATAATGTTGGCTCGGTTCCACATGACGTTATCGTCATTAAGCATATATCTAATAAACAATGCATTCAAAGGTAAAACATAGTTCTTATTTATGTTCAACTTATAACTAGAAATTTGGGAAAAGAATTGAGCCTCATCTAAGAAAGTTTTCAACAAGGCGGAGGGATTAGGTAAATATGATAGAATACCATCAGTATCTGCTGAAATTGTAATCTCAAATTCATGATATTGAAAACCAGTAACATAAGAGTTACATTGTCCTTTTTTAGAGAAATAGAAACCTTGTTTAGAGAATTTGTCTGGGGAAAGAAAGTATCATGGGTTAAACTGACTGTGGTGCAACTACCTACCGCACAAGGGGGCTTAGCTTTGCCTCATTTAAGAACTTATTACGAGGCCGCATTTTTAGATTCAGTGTCTGGCTTGATGGGATCTAAATGTACTAGAGATAGCTTCTTTTTAGATAAAATGACACAAGAAATTGGTTCTCAAACTCGAGTGTTTTTAAAAACCTCCAAACTTCCCAAGAGAACAAGATACAAGACTTTAAAGGATTATTCCTGTAGACTTTCGTCCTTTTTAAAAAGACGGGCTCCTCGGGTCTGCAATATTTAAGATTGGGAGAATGTACTAGTCTCGGCCTCCAGTTTCGAGCAAGTTATATTAACAATTGGGAAGGTTGTGGACTACGTGAGTTAAGACATTTTATTATTCAAAATAGGGTGATTTCCTGGCAAGAGGTAATGGCAAGGGCGGAGAGCAGTAGGAAACCCGCCTTTTTGAATATTTACAAGTTGTTCATTTAAAAAAATACTAGTGGCATTTTTGATGCTCCAAACCAACTTGTGGTAGCTCTCTACGGGGCCAAAGTCAGTGGTGTAGGGAATTGGTACCGGTTATTACATCACCGGGTTCAAGTACCCTTGATAGAGAGCCATTTGGCTAATATAGTTCGCGAGACACAATGTTTTTTTTCCCTTAATGATTGGGAAGCCTTATGCCACCTAGGAAGCAAATCCCTGCGCGCAGCGAATTTTAAAAGGATGGCCTTCTTATCACGTTGGCTTTCTTATTTAACTCCGGCAGCCTTGAAAAAAAGATTTCCGGAAGTTGAAAATAAGTGCTTTCGCTGTCAGGCGGATGGGGAAGGTGGATGGCACCATATTTTTTTTGCATGCCCACGGTTGAGGCCCTTCTGGGAGGCAATTTTTGTAGATATTGAGCAGGCAATTGGGAAGAGAGTTCCGCTCGAGGCCGAGGCTGTTCTGTTTGGATTATGTCGAGACAGAATGACGTTAACAGAGGCCGAGAAAGTTTCTCTATTTATTTCTTGTACTGTAGCCCGCTCTTTAATTCTTCAGAATTGGAAATCTAGAGAAGTTCCCTCTCATTTGAAGTGGTTTAATAAAATGAAAAGGACTCGAAATTTTGAAGAAGCTTACGCCAGACGGGTGGGAGCCACTAGGAAATTTGAAAAAAATTGGAAGTTTTTCAGTGATTTAGAAAAGCTAAAGGAGGCACATTAACACTCGATATTGATATTGATGTTGAAGTTGTAGCAGTTATCTGTGATAAAAAGCACTAGCACTTTCTTTGTTATTGCACCTTAGAAGCATTAGCACTTTCCTTGTTGTTGCACTTTATTAGATGATTTGCACATTGCTATTTCTGGTTGATGATGTTATTAGCTGCTACAGCCATATCTTTTCTAAATTTTATCATGAAATAAGAAGCTATCGTATTTTTTGTACAATTGGTTTTTAATAACGATTTTAAGCACAATATCTATTTTATGTACTTAATGCTCTGCTCAATAAAAAATGTAAAAAAACAAACATAAGAGTTACATCTTAAATATTCAAGGAAAGGTTCTAACCATAGTAGAAACAACAAAGGGGACACATTCCATGGGTCAAACTAAAATAAGAGGCAAAACAATTGCTTACAAGGACACTGGTTTCTGGAGAGAAATGTAATAATTTAACCTAGGAAATAAAAAGAGGACCAAAACCAAACCATTGAAGAGATTTTTACACAGACTGCCAATTAATATGGTCAACAGCTTTCTCAGCATCTAGCAATAAGGCTACTATTAGGATCTTGACTTTGGAAGCTAGTGAAACAACACTGGAGAAAACAAGTGCTTTGCCAAAAGCCACTCCCCCTTTATAAATCCTGATTGGTCAGTTTTTTTAAAAGATACTCTGTAAAAGAGTCACGAAGAATGACCACGATTCTCGCATTAATTTTGCAATCACAATTAATTAATAAAATTGGCATATAATTTTTGCAAAACTCTGGATCTTTATCTTGTTTTGGAATCACAGTGATGAGTGCATCCAAAAAGCTACCAGTGGCACATGAATTATGAAGGAATGAAGTATATAAGTCAAATAGGGACAAAAAAGGATGTGAAATGAGCTCAGTGGAAATACCATTGGGACCATGTGCCTTAGCTCTTTTTCAAAGTGTGACTGCTTGCAAGACTTCCTATAGAGAAATATATCTTTAGAGATCTTTGTAATCCATGTCTCGCCAAACTAGTTTGGCATGTCAGAAAATAATTTACTAAAGTGCTTGAATGATGGGTTTACATCCTATGTATAAAGTTGCTTACAAAAGATTTCGTATGAGGCAGGGATATCAGTGTTAGGAATGGCAGTGGATTTTTAAGTTCATTAATGATACTGCCTATTAATTTAGACTCAATCTAAACCTTAAATTAGCTAATGTTTTGCTAGTTTTATTTTTCCCACCTTTAATTTAGAGTTAATACACAGTAAGGCATTACATTTATCTGTGGTGGCAATTATATTTAACTCAAATTTAGCTTTGATAAGGTCTTGCAACATGTCATTTGTTTTTGAGGTGAAATAATTATGCTCAAGCACTTTTGTAGTTTCAAATAAGTGTTTATGCTGGGCATTTACTTTCTTTTTCCATGGAGTAAGAAATGATATAACAAATGCTTTGAGAGAAGCTTTAAATGCATCCCAGTTATTAGCTAACGAGTTATCAGTAGGCCTATTAAAATGAAAAACAAAATAATTAAAATGAGCAACAAAGTTGTAATTCGAGGGAAGATAATTTTTAAAACTCCACCTGTTTAACTTGGCATTAATAGCATAGATGTCAAAAGCTAAAAGAACAGGAGCATGAACAGAAAAAAGGATAGTACCCATTTCACCAGATTGCAAACATTGTAATAGAGGTGTAAAAACAAAAATATAGTTGATCCTAGCACAGGAAGAATCCATTTTACAATAAAAGGAAAATGTAATAGTTTCCGGGTTACAGGTACTCTACATGTCAATTTATGGTCGAGATGCAATTACTGCTTTAAAAGCTTTATGTGATTTATCAGGATGAAATTTAGATGGAGATTTTCTATCTAAAAAATGGTTGAGTATTTAGTTAAAATCCCCTTGTAACATAATATTAGGATTTGAGATGTTAACTACAGTAGTCTTGATATGATTCTAGAAAAAGATTCAGGTTAAACATGTCCATAAACATTAAATAAAGTCAAAGCTATTTTGTCAAAATTTATGTTGGTCAATACTCAACAAATTTCTTAATCACATTCCTGGGACAAAATATCAAACATTATAGATTTGTGGCATATAATAGCAACTATCCCTTGTGACCAACAGCAGGCGAGAAGAAAACATTCCTAACCAATTTCCATTCATTTTTTTAGATTCACCTTATTTTCAGTCTGTTTATTGTAAAGATCAATTTGAGCATTTACTATAGAAAGAAGAGACAGTACCTTTGCCTTTTGACTGGATTATTCTGGCCTCGGACATTCCAGGAACAATGTTAACCAGGGGACAAGTAGACAGACAGGAAACTGGGAACAAACATGTTCATCTATAGTGATAACAAAAAACATATAATATTGACAACCATAGAACAAGGAAATAAATAAAGGAAAAGCATAAGAAGTTTCATATTGAGAAAAAAACTTAGAATATGTTAAGATGAAGACATAAGAATAAAGAAGATCAAAATGACAGGGAAGAAGAATAACAACAATAGCATAATAAATCAAGGGAAAGAACCCAGATCTGAAGAGAACAAGCAAGAATGGGAAAATTGTGTTTGACAACATAACAAGATAATCAGCAGAGTGATAAAAGTAACAATAAAATATTACATTCTTAAAAACAAAACATTATAACAAAAAATGGGACTTAGTCAGGGGTGTGTCCATGTGTGTTGAAGAAAGACTTTGGAGATATTCTCTTAGTTTAACGAGATCATTAGAGAGTTTTTTGCATCTACAAGGATGCAATATGCCATGTCTTATGTTAAATCAAGCAGTGGTCTAAAAGCTAGGAACTCTTTCCTCCTGGCATTTGCAGCATTTGGCAAGTCTTGAGAAATATAAATATTGTGACCAGACCATGTCAACTTTTTCTCGTCTCTAGCGCAGTGGAGGCTGCTGCCATATAAAGTGGGGGGGTTAATAAAAATTAAAAAGACTTACCTGACTCTGCTGCTGGCCATGGTGCTCCTCTGCCAGTCGCCTCTGTGCTCCTCTGCCACTCAGCACACAGAACAGGCTTTCAAACTCCCCCGCCCAATCCCGACACTGCTCTCATGCTATACCAAGCATGAAATAAGTGCTGGGATTGGACTGAGTGGGCTGATTTGACGCTCGCTCAGGCATAGGGAGTCTGTGCCATTTCTACACCCAGCTGTAGAATACAGCTGGGCTGGAGAAACCTAAGTGTGCATGTCTGTTTGGCCGGTCTAAGATGGCCGGCCAAACAGACATGCACACTTATAAGTGCTCACCACTCTTCCTCCCTGCTATGGCCCGGCCCGCCCTAGACTGGCATCGGCTAAGTCAGTAAAGCAAAATGATAATGAAAGTATTTTATTATCATTTTATTTTTGCTGGCTCACAGTGGGACGACGCTTCTTCGGCATTACGGAGGAGCCGCCGCTACCTTAACGGCCCTAAGGAAGTTTAAAAGATCAATATATTCTAGAACAATATTATGATCTCTTGAGGTTTTGAAGAAGTAGAGATTCTTCTTCGAAGTTGATGAGCTCTTTGTAAGTTCAGAGGTGGTGAATTACAAATACTGAGCAATTCTAGGATGAATTTCTTTAGAAAGAGATCTTCACCCTCAACCCCCTCCAGCAAACCATACAGGCATACCTTGTTACATTTGTTGCTATTCTCCAAATCTCTGTATGTGTTTGAAGCATTTGTAGTTCATGTTCCATCCTTATAATTTTTGAAGAAGTATCCTGAATATTGCTGACACACTATTCTGAGCCTTTTCTCCATAGCCATCCTTCGGTCTTCAATCTGCGGTAACTTAGCATTCACAGCAGTCAAAAAAGTTTGCCATGCTTTAATTTCATCAAGAATCTTGTCACTAGTAGGGTTGCTGGTTGAAGCAATAAGAGAAAGAGCATTATTTTAGGCCTCTTAGGGATAGCTTTGGTCTGGGTGTCTTTCACAGGACCAGGAGTTTAGATCGTCCCATACAGAGGTTTAGGGAATAAAATCCAACACCAATATGCTGAATATAAATTAAAAGAAATACCTATAATATAAGCCACAACTAGTGAAACAGAATTAGTATTGAAGGCAAGAAACTAAACTGCAGTAAAGCACTACTAATATGTGAGTCTAAGTGAACATGCGGCAACTAGTGGATAAATAAAACTGAGAGTCATTAATGTCGAAGAACTCATTACTGTCAGTGAAACACATGAGATGATACATCATACCACTGTCCAAAAATGGCAGCTGACTTAGAATATCGTATCAAGCAATGCAGATTATCTAGATGTAAAAGGACCAGCATATGTGAAAAACACTGGTCCAACAGTAAAATGGGCAAATATTAGTATATAAGCGCCTCAGAAATTCATTGAAATATAAGAAGAGCATTGCGTCATAAAAACAAAATGGCAGCCCCCTGCAGGGTCATGTATGGTGCCTCAAATGGAAAACAAATGACCGGAAAGGTCAGAGAAAACATGACAACTCATGGTCAACTCCTCTGTAATCCAGATGCCAAAGCAGCCAGAGAGATGCCGCCATCTTGTTTCCCGCTCAGCATGTGCTTCTCTATGTTCCCGATTTTGGAGGCAGGATTTCAACAGTGGCCAGAGTAGATACTCCAAACATACTCACACCGTTGGCATTTAGAACTGATTAAAAAGTGAGTGTCAACTGATAAAGGCTGTGGCAGCCTACTGTGAGGAGTGCCCCATTATACTCTGTGGTTCTTTTTAGAAGTGCACAGGGAATGTTAAGCAGATTGTGCCTACTCCAAGCCCTACTACTATGATACAGATACAAATACAAAATTAAGTGTTAACTAAGGAATCAAACAGCTACATTTTCATCTACTACTAAACAGCAAATATAAGCCAATAATGGGACCTTAAATCTCAACATGGGAAATCCAGGGGTCCTCCAAGACCTCCAGTGCTTTCTACAATTTACACATCTTGAAGAAATAGAAATAGTAGAAGAAAGACTATGCTGTAAATATCTTCAAAAGCATAAACTAATTATGCAAATAAATGATTTCTACAACTTTTCCATACAATCAAATATTTAACAATGTTAAACCTCTAAAAGCAAACATTTCAACAGCCTAAAATATTGGTTAATTGTAGCATTCATGAGCTCTTATGAGCTATAAGATTAGAAAGCTTAGACTCTTGAGAAATTATGAGAAATGTGTATGTTAAACAAAATAGTGCTATAAAATGTTGTGTAGGACTGGTGAGATGATAAGATGTCACCATATGTTTTAATAGCTCAGACATCATCACATCCATGGTGAAATTACAAATTCCTGAGTGAAACTTAAGTATGATTTTTGACATGATTGTCAGCAGCAGTTAGCCAAAATAAAGACTGGACATATCAACCTGCAACAATTCAGATTACAAAATATCGACATGCAAACATGTACAGTATTGTTAAAGTAAACATACATAAGGGAGTATGAGTTAACTTTTTCTACCTCCACATCTATTTCCTTTTGTGAAACTGTGCAAATCAATATCTTGGAGTCAATATTATTGCAGCTCGATAGTTAAAAGTCAATATTTTGGTACCACGCCTTGTCAGGTCATTTATTCCAGCACAACCCAGCATGTCAGTGTTCCACTGGCAGCATTTGGGGGCTTTGTTCTGGTCTGCAAAGAAGTAGGTTACAGATCCCCAAAATGTTTTTGGACCAGGCTCTCGTCCTATGCAGGTATCTGAGGGTCAGGTTGACAAAGAAATGTATATGGCGATTAAAGGATAGTGCGTTGTGAGTCAGCCAGAGCTGTGCAAGCCCCATGTATCAGTGCTCCAAGTTCATGAGAGATACTGAGAAATGGGAGGTAGAATTTTAATGGGGTCATACACACTGTAGCCTCCTTGCCAAAGCACCGCCCTGATTTGTTCAAAGTTTGCAGTGCATAAGGCACTGGCACCGGTAGGCATCACAAGTTACTCCATGGGTAATCATGAGTGACTGGTGCAGCAGAAGAAAAGTAGGTGCATGGTGGCAAGAAGAGGTGGCAGAAGTTCTGATGTTGTCAGACATATACTTTACATGGGTCAGTGGTGCTAACCACCAGTACTTCAGACCCTCCTTCTCCAATCACTGGCATAGTCGCTGTATGTTCTCCAGGCCATAGGGTGTTGGGAGGACTGAAGGGCCTGAGCTGGTAACTGTTGTTCCAATCTGTTCATCTTTTGTTGCTGTGCACTTCACACTAAGACACCTAGGAACACTATTGACACACAGGGTGTCACTTCCCTTATTCCCTCTTTCTTGCTGTCTTCTTCCTTTCCTCCATCATACTAGTGGAACAAACTTCCTACTCACATACAAAAGTGCACTGATCACCTTCTTTTCTGAAAACGTCTCAAAACCGAACTATTCTAACACTATGGCTACCCCACTTGTTGGTCTCTGCTGTGCTGTGATAGCCCTTTGGGGGTGATTCACGCGCATTATAAGCTAATTTAACATAACATCATTATGTAAAGATCCCCTACATAATCTCTAAGAAATATACCATGCCACCTCAGTTTGGAGCCAGTCATATGCAAATCAGTCTTGCTCCTGCTCCAGTGGGGACAGTCCAGCCCAAGAAGCCAGGCCAGGTCCTCCCTGAACTTGAACACAAGCAACCCATGACTGATTTCACCCTAGTTAGGCGGCATAGTGCAAAATAACGAAGGACTGGGATGCGGCCTGAGTGATTACCAGTGACTGAGATTAATTCAAGCATTCCATCCATCACTTTTTTGTATGCTTTAGTGTGTCATTGTATGTGGGACGGGTATGCCAAGAAGTGGGTACTGATCGCAGAAACCAAACTACACCTCGCTGATGAGCCCTAACTAGGGTGAATCTGGTCCTGGGTTGCTTGTGTTCTGGTTCAGGGAGGACCTGATTTGGCTGTTCAGGCTGGACTTTTCCCAACTGGCTTAACTAATGCTTGTTTTTTCTGCAGCAAAATAGCCTTTCAATCAAAATGCACTGGTGTGGATAACTGAGGTTCATAAATAAGGTGCTCGTAAAAACAAAAAATGACACTGACCCTTACTTACAATTTTAATCACTTATTGGTGAATCTATACTGATTTTAGGAACTGGTGAATTTCAAGGCTATTTCCATCATGTTTAGAATACTTATCAACTTCTGGGGTTTGATGTATTCTATCTAAGAGAAATCACGTTTCTCTCATGATTAGTACATGAAAATTATGAATAGCGTGCCAGAGTTCTGAAATGTTGTTATATTTTCTGTAAATGCATCTGATACTTCACACAACTCACAAAATCCATCTCATATTTTGGGACAAAAAATATGCTTTCAGGTACCAGTATCTCAACTGATCCCACAACGTTTGACTGTAGCGCCACAACTGAGTTCTAATGAAGAACTAGAGTGCTAACATTCTGTATTGGAGAGACCCCGCCTAAACATTATTGGAACAGAAGTTGTAGAATTCACAGCATTTGATGCAAAGCAAGATGCAGGAAACAAGAAATAAATATGAAATGTAATAGTACTGATTTGTTGGACTTTACACTCTTGGAAAACTAACCTGCTGCTGTGCCACACATCCCACAAACCCACATGAATTCATCTGGAACCAATTCATAATTGTTTTATGCCTTCTACATGCACTGACCAGCCTCCTGGTGGACAACCTCACATCACCTACTTCTCTCAACAAATCTATTTGCATAGTCTTCATCCACTCTGACAGCCACCTTACCACCCACAACTTAAGCAACCTTCTGCCATCAGATGTGTCCCCATCATCACCACCATCGCAGAGCGCCCGGGGAAAAAACAATTAGCTATAATCGTTTCCTCCCTACTGCATGCGCCACCAATAAGTGGTAATAAAACTGTTCAAAAAATCTATGCACTGTTCTGGGTGTGCCACCGACAGCACTAAACTTTGTCATGATATGAACTCGAAGTTTGTGATGTCCCCCAGTCACACATGGTTTCCTCATAAATACACGGTATCCTTCTGAGACCCCCACCAACATGCTATCACCTCCTAATCAACGATGGAGTAATAAATGTCTCTTTGCTTCCTGTAGCGTTCGTGAGGCACAAGTAGTTGTTAAAGGCCTTCACTTGCATCGAACACAAAAGTGCTCGAAGAACGTTCTTGCTTGCATCCAAGTGTCTTTGCACAAACATGAGAACACTCCGGTGAAACATTCTCAATTCATAAAAAGAATGAAAATATAATACCAGTGACATGTAAACTAATTCATTGTACCAATACAGTGATTCATGTTAAATAGAATGTAGTTAAATAGAATGTATTCCTACATAAGCAATTCCTTCATTGGACAAAAGTCATTGACATAGAGTCACTGATTAATAAATATGGAGCCAATCATTCTTGCAAAAAGCATCATGTATGCACATAAAGGTTTTAATAAAAACATTCGTCCATGAAGAAATCGTTCATTCATAAACAGTCAGCTGGACTGATCAATGAATGTATTTAAATCTACAGAAGCTTGTATTCAAATAAAACAAATAATGTATTCTCACAAAACGATGAATTCTTTAAATTAAAATTCCATTGGTTTCCAAAGAATACGTGGCTGGAGTAAAATGCCATTCGTTCATGTAGAAAACTAATGTGTTTATAAACATAAAGGGCCAGATGTAGGAAGCCAATTTGTGCTGCAAACGCTGAAATTCACAGAATTTCAGTGTTTGCGATCGCAAATTAGCAGTGTGCAATGTAGCACACAATGAGCCCCTCGCAAAATAAGGAATCGCATAATTTGCGATTCCCTATTTTGACGATTGCATTTAAGGAATCGCAAATTGCGAATCCTTAAATGCAATGTAAGTAGCACAAAAGAAAGTGCACTTTAGACTTAAGGAATCGCTAATTTCCACCAACTTCAAGTTGGTGGTAATTAGCGATTTCCTTTAAAAAAGCACTTTTTTGCTTTTTAAAAGTGCCATGTGGCACACATTCATGCCCTTAGGGCATGTATGTGTGCCACATGTGCACACATGCACATTTCAGGGGTGCAACAGGGTGTCCCTCTGGAACCCTTGCACCCTTGAAATAGCACGCAATTTGCGAGTACCTATTGGGTACTCGCAAATTGCGTCAGTGCAATTCCCATTCATTCCTATGGGCCTCTAGGCCCATAGGAATGAATGGGAAGCTATTCCTTCATTGCGAATCGCAATTTGCGATTCGCAATTAAGGAATATTAAGGAATCGCAAAAAATATTGCAATTCCTACCTACATGGCATTTTGCGAGTCCTTAATAGCGATTCCCTAAAAATCGCTATTAAGGAATCGCAAAAATGCTTTTACCTACATCTGGCCCAAAGTCATTAACGCTGCTCCTATTTGTCAATGACATTGACACAAACAAGATGGGCATGCGTGTCAAAAGTGAATGAATTCATGAAAAAGCGTTCCATTTGAGCATTCAGACAGTGTCTCTGCGCCAGCAATCCGCTGTGTCAGTACTGAAGGAGAGATGCCATCTTGTCACCAGACATGGCACCCAAGGCGGTAGCGCGCCCTGTCTGCACGCGACGTTTCTGTCATCCTCGTATCCAACACACACAGTTGGATGGTTTTGAAATGAGCCCTTTGTGGAGAGAGCCTGCTCTAGGGTAGACTTTCAGGGCCAATAAATAAGTGTTGTTAAAGTATGTACTCTCTAAACGTTGTGTGCACACTATTTCAGTGAAAGGCGTGTCGAAGATACATCGAGACCCAGTTCATATTTTCAATTTGCACGTAGGTAGACGTATTCCCATTATTATTTATTCATTAAAAAAACTAGTATTTTTGTCGTACGCCAAGAAAAACCCACTCTGACCTTATCAACATATTCAGCAGGAATCAGTGACTGAAAGCTTGTTAGGATTATTAGGATATGGCGCTAGAAAAATGACATCAAGCCTATATTGGCTGTCAATTGTATAACCTGGTGCAGAAGCGGCGAGTCGTACAGACCGCAGGTTTACTCCGACAGTCCTCTAGCGCTTACTGGGCCTTTCTAGTGGGCATGAGCTTCAAAAATATCAGCACCAGGGAAAGCTCCTGGTCCAGTAAATTTATTTAAAACAGACATCTACCTGTGGGCCCTAATTTTAACAAATGTTTTGAGAAGCGCTGTGGAGGGCGAAATCCCTAAATCATGGAGACGGGCAATTTTGGTCCTCGTTTATAAAAAAGAGGATGCATCATTCCCTACCAGTTACAGGCCAATCTAGTTAACAGAAGCTACCGCTAAAACCCTGGGCGGGTAATCCTGGCGTGCAAATGAGAACAAGATCTTAACCCCTGTACAATACGGGTTCTGTCCCGGTATTGGGACTACTGAACAAGTACTAAATTTGCACCTTATTAATAACAAATATGATAAGGCTAAAAAGGGGGAATTTACATGGCTTTTTAATGATCTTTCATGCGCATTTGACCTGGTCATTACTATGGTAATATTACTATGGGTAATAATGCAGTAAATGGGTTTTGAACTGGACCTCATTTCCCTAATAAAATGTCTACAGTTTGATGTAAAAAATGCAGTATGCTTTGGCCCCCGTGGGGAGCTAACCCAATTAATTGAATCTCATAGAGGGGTAAAACAAGGCTGCATTTTAGCACCGTTCTTATTCCTGATTTACATAAATGGTATAACAGATCATCTATCAAAAGCTGAGGTGGATGTACCAAGGGTAGGTGACCTTTCAATTACCATACTCTTATACGCAGATGATGCGGTCCTGCTTGCCCGCACACTCATTATCCTCCAGAAACTGCTAGATTATTTTACCGAGTTAATGGAGGGACAGGGTCTTAAAATAAACCAGTCTACATCCTATACAATTACATGTGGACCCTCAAACATGAAATCCAGGTTTTTTTTAGCGGGGGGACCACACTCAGTAAGGCCAAAGTTTTTAACTATCTGGGGATTACTTTTAGTTCTAACTTAAGCTGGAAACCCAACAAATGGGAAGAAACACAGAATCCATTTTCCGTTTTTCAAGGATACTAAAGCAAAAACCATTGCCAGAGATGAACATTTTTTCAAAACAAAATGCATCTCAGCTGCTACTTATGGGATGGGAATATGGGGATATTATAATTTAATACACACAAAAGAAGGGGTGAGGGTACGGACTCACCTACTCCGAACCCCCTGTAAACACTTTATGCACCAGAAGGAATAGGGAGTAATAAAATATGTAACGTACTGGCATATACGATACGTTCTAATACTGCCCTCACTCACACAAATGTGTGACATGCTTCATCATTGGGCTGCTACAAAAAACACCCCGGCGTAGCCACGCCTGGGGTGGAGCAATAGGGTGGGGGAAGACAATACAACACAAAGAAAGACACAAATAAATTCTGTAGTGACTGGGAAGGACGGTAGTGAAAGTGCAGTTAAGTGAATTAAAACTAGCTCGGAAGTATCGCTGTACCTGAAACTTTAATTCCTGGATCTTCCGGCCAGAATAAAAAGTGTGAAGGATGATGGTGAATGGGAGATTCTATGTGCTCCTAACACCCCTCCTATACTGCGAAGTGGTCAACATGTTTCGGCCGTCAATGTGTGCCCTCATATAGGGTCACGCCGGCCTTCTTCAGGACTCTACCTTTCCCAGTGAGTTCTCCCTCACCTCCAATTGAGATGAGAGAAAATTAAAAATTAGTTCCTTACGTATTCAGGGTTTTTTCTCCCATGGATCGTGTAGTTACTAAGGAACCAACAAGACAAACAAAACAAAAGAGGACAACCCATCAGGAATAGTAATCTCCTGTAGGTCAACACTAAATCATATTGAAAAATTAACGCAAGCCACAGTACCAACCATGGTGTCATTCATACTCCAAGGAATGACTATTATGTCTATCCCATCTTCTATTTACTTGTGCCAAAGAAAATAAAATAAAATCTGCGATCATATCCACAATAAAATAGTTCATATAATCATATACATATTGATTATATATATATGTATTTCTATATTTGTTATTGTATGTCTTTCCAGCATCATCAACCAACAGGCATTAATACACACAACCACAGTCATTGTCCAATAGGGGTCCGGTGTATCTCTTTACTCACCGAGTTTACCCTAAAGTCAAATTTGAACTGGCGGCGGGCAAGGAGAGACCCCCTATGGTCACACTCTTTCCAAGAGGAGAATAAAAACAATTGAGATCATTACACACAAAATAGGGATCCATACTACGGAACTTTTCTCTATATCTAATATGTGTTAACAGTTTTACGAAGTCAAGGTTATGTCAAATAGGGTAATTTCAAATGCATAACTGGCGTGTATTAGCAGATGGTGATAGCTGCTAGTCCCTAAGAAGCCAAACGCGGCTGGTGGTACCCTGGGACAACTTACTACTACATCTCCAGCCCTGGATATATCGTTTGTCCTCCTCTCTAGCATTCAGCCATGTCAACAGAGTGCCTCTCACTTCCTGGTATTCACTCGACAATGACTACGCCACTCAGTAATCCCTTGGGTGTTCTATACAGTAGATGAAATCCAACCCACATATATCAGCCCGTTAGACTCATGTATGCACCCACAGCACACCAGTCCCCCTCCTTACTACATCAAGGGTGGTTCTCCGCAAATACTGCTCGCTCTCCGTCCGCCGTGAAGAGTGGCAGCGGAGTCGAGCGTACGATGTTTTATCCCTCTCAAGCGGAAGTTCATAGTTCCGGTCACCTGATGTACGTAATCCACGTAATTCCAACATCCCTTGTGACCCTGTCTCAGTATATCATCTAGACCGCTCGCCCTCCGTTCCAATATATTTCATACGCTTGATTCTCATCAACCACCGTCCAACGTGCACGTGGTGACGTCACCCGTGGCAGAATCAGTGCGTATAGAGAATATTTTTCAAAAAAACATATAGAAAGGGTGATCCTACCCAAATTAAATGTTTAATTAATTCACTAATGAATGGGGACAAATCAATATCATAACTTAATGAGACAAAAAGACAGGTATTAAACTATACTGCTATAAGGAGAACATCCCATTTGAAATTAAACCTGAACTTGACATATACCCCGATTAGAAACAACCGTAGTAAGATGCCATCAAGTGGATAAATCCCCAAAGCCAGAATATAGTTCATCTAAAGGGGTGATAGAAATGCACATAGGATGGAGAAAGGCGATATACCAGGAATTGGCACTAATCATTAGCAATTTAGAGCATTCCAAGGAATATCGTCATTGAGCCCCACTTCATGGCTCCGCAGGCGATACACCCATTTTTGTTCCCTCAAAAACAGGGCTCTAGTCTTATCCCCTGTATAGCTATTGACTATCAGTTTCTCTATAACAGTCCATGTTAGCTCTTCAACAGTATGATTATGTTCCAAATAGTGTGCTGTCAGTTTCGTGTTAGACCTCCCACACCTTATGGTACTCCGATGTTCCATGATGCGTGTCTTAACCCTCCGGTTAGTCATACCTACATATCGCATCTGGCATGGACAGGTAATGAGGTAAATAACACCCTCTGAGTTACAATTCGTCTGCGTCCTTTGTTCCCAGGGGTACGCAAGGCCAACATCAATAAATTTTGTGTTGTTTGTGAGGTGACAAACATTGCAACTCCCACATCTTGAATGACCCCGTACTGGAGGCAACTGACCTATAGTTGTTATTTTACTTGATGGCAAAAGAATAGGTCTAGTGTGTACTAACATGTCTTTTAGATTGGCGCTTCTCTTGTAAGAAAATAAAGGCTTGTCAATTTTCATTCCATTGGTATTAAGTATTTTCCAGTGTTTCAATACTACTCGTCTGATTTGATGCGAAGTAGCACAAAAGAAAGTGCACTTTAGACTTAAGGAATCGCTAATTTCCACCAACTTCAAGTTGGTGGTAATTAGCGATTTCCTTTAAAAAAGCACTTTTTTGCTTTTTAAAAAGTGCCATGTGGCACACATTCATGCCCTTAGGGCATGTATGTGTGCCACATGTGCACACATGCACATTTCAGGGGTGCAACAGGGTGTCCCTCTGGAACCCTTGCACCCTTGAAATGCAGACGCACATTTGCGAGTACCTATTGGGTACTCGCAAATTGCGTAGTGCATTCTCATTCATTCCTATGGGCCTCTAGGCCCATAGGAATGAATGGGAAGCTATTCCTTCATTGCGAATCGCAATTTGCGATTCGCAATTAAGGAATATTAAGGAATCGCAAAAATATTGCAATTCCTACCTACATGGCATTTTGCGAGTCCTTAATAGCGATTCCCTAAAAATCGCTTATTAAGGAATCGCAAAAATGCTTTTACCTACATCTGGCCCAAAGTCATTAACGCTGCTCCTATTTGTCAATGACATTGACACAAACAAGATGGGCATGCGTGTCAAAAGTGAATGAATTCATGAAAAAGCGTTCCATTTGAGCATTCAGACAGTGTCTCTGCGCCAGCAATCCGCTGTGTCAGTACTGAAGGAGAGATGCCATCTTGTCACCAGACATGGCACCCAAGGCGGTAGCGCGCGCTGTCTGCACGCGACGTTTCTGTCATCCTCGTATCCAACACACACAGTTGGATGGTTTTGAAATGAGCCCTTTGTGGAGAGAGCCTGCTCTAGGGTAGACTTTCAGGGCCAATAAATAAGTGTTGTTAAAGTATGTACTCTCTAAACGTTGTGTGCACACTATTTCAGTGAAAGGCGTGTCGAAGATACATCGAGACCCAGTTCATATTTTCAATTTGCACGTAGGTAGACGTATTCCCATTATTATTTATTCATTAAAAAACTAGTATTTTTGTCGTACGCCAAGAAAAACCCACTCTGACCTTATCAACATATTCAGCAGGAATCAGTGACTGAAAGCTTGTTAGGATTATTAGGATATGGCGCTAGAAAAATGACATCAAGCCTATATTGGCTGTCAATTGTATAACCTGGTGCAGAAGCGGCGAGTCGTACAGACCGCAGGTTTACTCCGACAGTCCTCTAGCGCTTACTGGGCCTTTCTAGTGGGCATGAGCTTCAAAAATATCAGCACCAGGGAAAGCTCCTGGTCCAGTAAATTTATTTAAAACAGACATCAACCTGTGGGCCCTAATTTTAACAAATGTTTTGAGAAGCGCTGTGGAGGGCGAAATCCCTAAATCATGGAGACGGGCAATTTTGGTCCTCGTTTATAAAAAGAGGATGCATCATTCCCTACCAGTTACAGGCCAATCTAGTTAACAGAAGCTACCGCTAAAACCCTGGGCGGGTAATCCTGGCGTGCAAATGAGAACAAGATCTTAACCCCTGTACAATACGGGTTCTGTCCCGGTATTGGGACTACTGAACAAGTACTAAATTTGCACCTTATTAATAACAAATATGATAAGGCTAAAAAGGGGGAATTTACATGGCTTTTTAATGATCTTTCATGCGCATTTGACCTGGTCATTACTATGGTAATATTACTATGGGTAATAATGCAGTAAATGGGTTTTGAACTGGACCTCATTTCCCTAATAAAATGTCTACAGTTTGATGTAAAAATGCAGTATGCTTTGGCCCCCGTGGGGAGCTAACCCAATTAATTGAATCTCATAGAGGGGTAAAACAAGGCTGCATTTTAGCACCGTTCTTATTCCTGATTTACATAAATGGTATAACAGATCATCTATCAAAAGCTGAGGTGGATGTACCAAGGGTAGGTGACCTTTCAATTACCATACTCTTATACGCAGATGATGCGGTCCTGCTTGCCCGCACACTCATTATCCTCCAGAAACTGCTAGATTATTTTACCGAGTTAATGGAGGGACAGGGTCTTAAAATAAACCAGTCTACATCCTATACAATTACATGTGGACCCTCAAACATGAAATCCAGGTTTTTTTAGCGGGGGACCACACTCAGTAAGGCCAAAGTTTTTAACTATCTGGGGATTACTTTTAGTTCTAACTTAAGCTGGAAACCCAACAAATGGGAAGAAACACAGAATCCATTTTCCGTTTTTCAAGGATACTAAAGCAAAAACCATTGCCAGAGATGAACATTTTTTCAAAACAAAATGCATCTCAGCTGCTACTTATGGGATGGGAATATGGGGATATTATAATTTAGACACTCTCCAGCGTATTGAAAACGGCTTCATACACAGGCTGCTGGCCACCCCAAAAATGTAGCAAATTTCATCTGTTATGAAGAAGTGAGCTTTGCATTTTTAGAGGAACAAATAGAATTGCCACCACTGTTGCTTTGGTTGAAATGTGGCTAAATCCTGAGGCGAGTTTGACAAGACAGTGTATATCTGATTGTTTGTCTCTCCAAAATATGTCCAAGATACCATGGCTGGTATATGTAAAAACATGCTTTGATAATTTAGGACTCCAGGAAATGTTCACTGAACCATCATTAATTGACACTGTGAATTTGCACTTTCAGGAATCTTGTGTCAACAAAAGATTATGTCAGATGTTGAATATGAAGACTGTGGAAGCTTATATCCCCATTGTGACAGTTAAAAGCCTTGAACCATACTTGTGCTGGATTAAAAACCCTTTTAATCATTTGCTTTTAACCCTTTTAGACTTAATCTTATACATCTTAAAGTGTCTTTCCCCATTCAATGAACCTGGAACCTCGATTTGCCACTATGTCACTGCAATAGTGTATCCAAAAAATGCACATTTCACTTTATCCTGTTTTGTCCCTATTTATGTAAGCCCTAGATCTGTTTTCCTAAAGTCTTTACTGCGCCAAGCTGGTTTTTAAAAGTTATTTGCCCGCTATGGAATTTTTTACAAAGGCTACCCTCTTTAGAAATATGCACTGGAATATTGAATTTTATTAAGGGCGTCTTGAAAATCAGAAATCGTTATGAACAGCTAACCTTTGAAAACAGATCCCTTTAGCTTTATGCACCAGATTCTATTGCTCTGTTTTTAAGATTTTAATGAGATGTCGGTTTAAATTATTTTGACATTTTATTGGATTTGTCCTATGTATGCACGTATTTTATCAATGTACACTTTTATGGCATTTCTAAGTGTCGAATAAAGATTTGAATTGGATTGGGTATATATACATATATTCTTTTTAATCCTTGCTTTTAACTACCCTCGGCTTTTGGCATATACTGTATTTTCACCCCGAGTAGTTAGATTTCATCTTCTACTCTTCCCTGGGTGAAGCCAGTACACTTCAGCGGTTCCTCACCACAACTCCTGAATGTGCCCACATGCATGGTATCCATCAGCAGGTACCTGACCCTTACCACAACTACAGTGATTCCCTGCAATGGTAGGGCTCAGGTTAGAGTGACAGGTCTTACTCACAATCCTCTCATTAGCCCTTCAGTACTCAAATGTTCTGCTTCCAGAAACCTTCAAAGCTAAACAGAAAGAAGTGGCATCACAGTTAGCTCTTTACACCTCCACACCACACACCACCCTTCACACCTCTGGACAAAAAAATATTACAAGAAGAATGAATGAAGAATAAATTGCTGACAGCAATATGGGAAACACAGTTACAATGCTTCCATTGCTTCTGTGTATGTGGTTCTATCAGATAGTGATGGCAGCAAGTTCTGGTTTGCATTCAAATGTTTTTTGATTCTGGGTCTCCAAATCAGGAGGCTTTGAAATGCAAAGTTTTACCTCACAAAGTTTCACGTAATTCTTGCAAATACTATGCTTACTACCAAAGTCATGAAATTTTCTAGATGAGGATTTATAGAGGAAAAAAAGGGACTTTCAAGAAAAAAGCAGGCCTATTTGTCGTGCCAACTAGGAGCGGCTAGGAATTCTTGGCAGTCTGAGTTAAAAATAAATAAAAAGCTACATCACAGAGCAGATATAAGCAGGCAATCAATATGCAATAGGGGTATTTGACCTGACCACTGCCTGATGAGCAGTCAATATTAAATAGGGGTGTTTGACCACTGCCTGATGTGCCTATGGAAAAGGATATATCATGGCCATTTTTTCGGTGGATAATGTGGCCCCACTTGCCTGGGCTGGCTCCATTGGTACACAACCTGAAATCCGGTGCGGCTGTAGTTGCATGTGGGCTGGATTTTAAGTCTCACAAAATCAGCCCAGCTAATTGTCATGAAAAAAGAGGGGCCTGGTGAGCTCAGCATGAGGTACATCTGCTTCCAGCCCTGCCTCTGGGCATAAGAAGTAGAGTAAGCAAGAGCCGCTACTTCGAGCAGCAGAGTTAGTACTCAACCGGACGTGAAGTGAAGGATGAGTTGTGGTCGGCACCAGCTGAGTGTGTGAGGTTCTGCTGCTATGTTTATTTCTACAAGCCAACATCCCTGTCTTGGAGCTAGCACTGTCACACCACTTTTAGAGCTGGCTGTACACTTATTTTCTTTACCCTGTTAAATGCCTTTAAAAGGGATAAATATAGAATTATAGATGGGTAGCAGTGAGTAACAAGGATTTGTCAAACAGGGTTCAGAGGGACATCAAATAGATAATGGGCGCGAGCTCGAGTTGTCTATGATGTCACCCGTAACCCACTATTTAGCTGCCTATAATTTTATGTTATATTTTGCCCCCAAAATTATGTCTCCCTTCTTTTAACTGCTAAGTAAGGGAGGAAGAGAAATGGGCAAGCCACACATAATATCGTATTTGCTCCCTGTCCCAAATGTAAAAAACATACTAAAAAAATAACCTGGCCTCTTGCCGCCCACCCTAAAAACCTCTGTGTCTGCTGCTCCTTTCCTGAAGCTGTGCTGAGGTGCTATCTATTGGAAGAGAAAACTACCACATCACGGACAAGCTCTCAGAGGCCTGTGACAGCAGCCTGGAATTCCTTTCTGAGTAGCAACAGTGGGCAAGAAATGTTATATCCCACTTTTGCTACGTCATATCTGTGAATAACCGGATTTAGAATCAGGTATTCACACCAGTGGTACTCCGTGAGACCCACACAAAACAAAGCTGTAAAAAACATGAAATGGCTCCTTTGACGAGGCATGCCAGACTGAGCGCCTTACATTAAGGAACATAAAGGCAGGACTTAGAGGATTCCTGGTGGGGTTTCTCGCTTGGACCCAGGTCTCCAGCACTTGGCTACCTCACAATGGACTTTTAGGGTTGCCACTTCTGCTTAAAGCACACTCCAGAGATGTGTCTTTTTTGCACTTGTTTTACATTTATTGGTACATATGCTGTTTTACTTCTTTTTTTTTTTTTTTACAAACCCCTTGTTACCGCAGTCTGCAGGTTATAGCAGTGTTAATACAGATTAACCAACAGTGACAGTTCCTCCGCTAAGGCAGAGGAGCGTTGCCCCTCTGCTTTGCAGCAGTGAAATAAAGAAAAAGTAAAATGATAATGACTCAAGGTTATTATCATTTTATTTTTTCCTGTTGCGGCAGCTTAGCGGGCGGGCGGGGCTGCTCTGCCGACAGAGCAGGGGAGGAGTGGTTTGCACTCCCTAAGTGCGCATGAATGTTTGGCTGGCCGTCTCAAGCCGGCCAAACATTCATGGGCACTTTGCATGTTCTCAACGCAGGCTGCATTACAGCCTGCGTGGAGAACATGCCCAGGCTCCCATTCCTGTGGCTGAGCGCCGAACCACGGCGCTCGACTAATCACAAAGCTGCATCGCAGTGTTGTGATTGGCTCAGGGAGCCTCAGCCTGGGTCTTCCTGTTCCTGGATTACCGGCCGGGAGAGGCAGTGGCGGGACGACGGAGGAGAGGTGCAGGGAGGGGCTATCTTTTTTTCTTTTTTTTACATAGGCACGTTTGATCCCTTGCAAGTATATTTCACATTTTCCTTCTCCAGAGGGTTCTTAAATGAGTGGCATTTAATTTCGCACCTATTAAGTGCCAAAAATAATTCTGCTTGCATTTTGTGATGGTAAATGATAATTATTGTTATAATTATTCACAAACACCTGCACTTATATTGTATACTACATTAAATTCAATAAGCACATTACATTGCATTGAATACACATGTTAATGTTTCTGCGTTTATTGAAGGCTGGATGCAACATATCTTGCAGCAAGTAATTTCTACTGTCTCTCTTTATTGTTTTGCTCTTTTGGTGTCATCACACATATTTTCTTTAGAAATGCTTTTTATTTTTACAGTGCTAGAAAAACTTGCACTCTATCTTGTTGGTTTGTCTCGAGAGCAACGCTATGGCAGAATATTTCCAAAGGATGGCCGGTTTGGATGATTTATTTCTAAAACTGGCTTACTGCTTTAATATGAATCCAAATTAAGGGCCAGAATTATAAGTTTGCCGAAAGGGTACAACATCACAACGGCTATGGAGTACCCTTCCTGCCAACATAATGGTATGCCCCCAAATTTAAAAGCAGGCGGACCATAGTTTGGCAATTGTGGAGACTACTCTTCGTCCGCCATGGTCAAACTTCTCCGACAGCCTGACGGAGTGAGGGCCGTCGGAGAACTGGCTAAATTTAGATGGGCAGACATATAGCAGTTTTTATGGCCTATCACCGCCATGAAAACCCTGGCAGTTAGAGGCAGTAAAACTCAAAAAATGCCCCTTTTGCCATGGGAGATGACTCCCATGGTGAGAGTGGCATTGTTTTTTTTTATTTTAAAAAAACAAAATCCCACTTTGGGATTTTGTTTTTGAAAATAAAAAAACTTTGTAACTTTGCTATATGACTACGTCACGTTTGACAGAGCCATATGTAAAAGCTACAATGTATTCACGGGAACCTCCTTGACGGCCGTTCCTGTGAATGCTAAAAATGCCCATCGGGCTGAAGGACATTTCTAAATTTGGCAGGCAGTTACTCCGTCAGGGCAACGGAGCAATTGACTCTGACTCTATCGCCCTGGAGGAGTAAAATCCATCCACCAACATCTAAATCAGCCCCTAAAAACGTTGGTCTCAGGGGCCTTTACGAAATAAAGATTGAACTGACATGCATCTGTAAGGCAAAATGAAGCACAGGCTTATATTTAGGGGGGGCTAAGAAGCACTACTGGGGGCAATATTTCCCTCTTCTAAATTCATTTATGTCAGTTTGTTCAATGAGCTAACTTGCAGCGAAACAGGGCAAGATTCCTAGCTCGTCCAATATTTTGGAGAAATGTCTTTTTGATTTGTGATTATCAATCAGCGGGCCAACTAGGGCAAAGGAGACAAGGTGCGGCAGTGTACTTTGCTGATCTTTAACACAGCCTGAGGACACATTTTCTGACAATATCAACTAGTAATTGCCCCTCAAATGATGCATTTGCATTCTTTCCTGCAGGTCTTTTCTTTCTTTACTGTAACTAATTACTGCCCTTTTTTGCTTCTAAAAGATGTCTGTAGTATCAAGAAACAGATGAAGGAACTGAAATACAGGCATCCGGATTCAGCAATGTATATTTAGAGTTTGGAGTTTAAAACTGCATGGATGGTAACTGATCCCACCGCTAGGTCCATTCAGGCAGCCAAGTAAGTTGCAGAACAAGGGAGAGGATGTACCCTTACCGCTAGAGCGGTTGACCTTGAAACTGGGGAACCGGGTTCGAGTCTCGGCAACGGCGCTAATTATCCTGTGATTCTGGGCACATCACTTAATCTCCCTGTGCCTAACAAAAATGAATTTGTCCTTCTGTAATGAAACTGGTGCTCATGTAAAGCGCTCTGATACCTGATATCCTCGGGTCTAGTTCGCGCTATATAAAATGCTAAAAAATTGTTTTGAAAAAAAACAACAGTAATTGCTGGTTTCAAAGAGTCGTCCCTCCATCTGGAGGACTGTCTTTCTCCAGTCCAGTGCAGGCCTAGATCTTCAATGGCTCCATAGAGCACCCACCTCTCTCCACTGAGGCACTGGCAGAAGCCGGGTGCCAGGCAGAAGGCAGGGTTTTAATTCCCGTCTCTGTATTCAGAGACACCATCCAGCCTCTTCACTGTTCCAGAGGAAGGTAGGGAGGTAGTGTGACTCTTCCAGGTCCAGCAGGGGTATAGGGGCACAGCACAACTATAGCAGACCATAATATCCACTATACATTCTACTGGGCCATGGTGCTGCCAGCCACCCAGGCCCCATTTAGCCAAGGCCCCCTCCACAGGCCCACTACAGCAGGCAAACCAGGCATTCAGCTCTCTTCCATCCTGTAGCTCAGAAAATCCTGTACAATATCCAGTACAGCTTCCATGTGGGTCAGCGTTTCACCCAGGCTTTGTATCTAGGCCGCCAAAACCACCACCACCACTAATCTCACTGGCCCATCAAAAGAGAACACCAGATAGAAGCTAGGCCACTGTAAGGGCAACCACCAGATAGTCCTAACTGCAGATGGGCTAGCTACTTTTCATTGATCATGGCACTCATGGTTCCAGGGAGTTGATAGCTTATCTCTTACTGTGAAGCAACTAGGAACAGGTATGAAACAACACTTTTATTCAATTTTTCAGATTCTTTCTGCAACAAAAATTGAGCCCTTTGTCCGCAATTCCAGCTCTAATTTCAGGGCTTAGTTCTAAATGCAGACAAGCGATTCCTTTCTGCATGCACCAGACACATTGGGGCCGATTCTGATGCGGGTTGGAAAAGCTTCCCGACCGAGGGCCTGATTCTGATGCGGTTAGGAAGGCCTCCTAACGGCATTTGCTCCTTCCAAATCGGATCGGGAACGTGTCTTCCCGACCGAGGGCCCAATTCTGATGCGGTTAGGAACAAATGTTCCCATTGAAGTCAATGGGAGTTCAACCAAATCGTATCTGGAAGCATCCGGATGCATCCTACTCCGCCGGTCGGACTTTCCCGAACCGAGTGGGTCGGACACCATTACCCAACCGATTCGGTCGGGAAGCTTTTCCAACCCGCATCAGAATCGGCCCCATTGTTTGAAAGTTATAGATCTGCACATTGAATGTAGTTATTCTGTGCACCATTCTGGAAGTGTGTCACTTTTAGGGCCTAGGCCAGAATATGCAAGCGATGCTCCTTTCTGCCTGCTGCCAAACATACTCTAGTGGATCCAGTAGAATAATTATATTTTCCGTCTTGACCAATGAAACTGGCTTCACAGTTTTGTAACACTTAAAAATGAGTTCCTGAGTGCTAACTAAGCAATGCCTTGCGAAAGGTTTCAAAGCACATATACGGGCCACATTTTTTGAGTGCACTGGCCCAATTTTCAGTCCCAAGCAAACTCTGAAAATAGGATAAGCAGGAAACACTGTGGCTAGAACAATAATCCAGATCTATGAAAGTCTTTC
Organism: Calotriton arnoldi; assembly: GCA_963921515.1. Classification (NCBI taxonomy): domain Eukaryota; kingdom Metazoa; phylum Chordata; class Amphibia; order Caudata; family Salamandridae; genus Calotriton; species Calotriton arnoldi. The sequence goes on from CAWUFW010010519.1 coordinate 131,222, forward strand.
CTTGGTTGATAAACACTCACTGACCCCTAGTCTGCACAGCTTGATTATTGAGCACAGCAGCTGGAATCTTACATAGACTCATGGAAAGGGATTAGTGAAGACAAATTCCCTAGGCAACTATCTTTCTATTCAAGATATAAGACCTTAACCTCAACGCACATGATATTTATGGACTCAGTGTACAATCGTATTCAACAAAGGTTCATTTTATTTATATAAGGTTTTTTTTAAAATAGAGTAAAAAACATACATTCCAAAGGTTGTTTTGTGATAATTCATATAAAAGATAAATATGAAAGAATAACATCACAATATGACCCACAAAACAAATAGTATTGAATATATACAACATACATACTTATATAGTCAATCATAGGACAAACTAATTAGATGTGATAGAAGTGACAACAAGTAAATGAAAAACACAAAGACATAACTCAACAGTATAATCTAGTGGCTTTTGATGTGTTGATGAATCTTCTTAGTAACTCTACGCGCGTTTCGGCAAACAAGGCACCTTCATCAGGAAAAGCCACAATAAATCCGAATTCAGACCAACGAAGGTCAAAGAATGTATGGATGATACATATATATGAAGATCAGGGTATATAATTAAATGGCTCTTAATGTAGTAAATACGACACTCAACACCGGTCACAGCAAAGATCCGGATTGCAGCATAAGGTAATGAAATTATCAGAGGTCGACAGCAACTTGATTAAAGGTTGATTGGTTATGATAAAGAAAGGTTAAAAAAGGGACTTCTCCGGGATAGATATGTCCGTCCTCAAATTGAAGGTGTCTGAGGCAATCAGGTGTCAAGTTTTACCAGACACGAAAACTCCGCTCAAGCATGCGGTGGCCTCGGTTGCGAGAAAGTACTTTCGTTGTTCTGATTTCAGTTTTATTGTGGCTTTTCCTGATGAAGGCGCCTTGTTCGCCGAAACACGCGTAGAGTTACTAAGAAGATTCATCAACACATCAAAAGCCACTAGATTGTACTTTTGAGTTATGATGTCTTTGTGTTTTTCATTTACTTGTTGTTACTTCTATCACATCTAATTAGTTTGTCCTATGATTGACTATATAAGTATGTATGTTGTATATATTCAATACTGTTTGTTTTGTGGGTCATATTGTGATGTTATTCTTTCATATTTCTCTTTTATATGAATTGTCAAAAAACAACCTTTGGAATGTATGGTTTTTACTCTCTTTAAAAAAAAAAAACATATAAATAAAATGAACCTTTGTTGAATACGATTGTACACTGAGTCGATAAATATCATGTGCGTTGAGGTTAAGGTCTTAAATCTTGAATAGACCGACAGTTGCCTAGGGAATTTTTCTTCAATAGTTGCATTTTGCCCTGTCCTAGGAACTTTCATTAGTAGCAGGGGGTCCTTGTATTGACACTCATGGAAAGGGATGACATCAAAGACAAACACGTCCACGTAGCCTGCCCAATCATGTGACTGCTGCAGAATGTAGTGATTCCAGCAAATCTCTGTGTTAACTACTCCACGTTTTGTCTTGTAGAAGTTTAAGGTTTGAATTTTGTTTCACGGGGGCATAGTACATTAATAAATTAAAAAATTCATGATGAATTCAATTTTGCCTGTAACGTTATGCCAGGATATTCCACAGAGTAACTGATCTCCACATCCAGCTCACACCTCGCAAGCAGGCAACTCTCAAATGGTTCCTCTCCCTGTTTGGGTCACAACATGAACATGCTAGTGCCAAGCTTGAGACTAGGTGCATACCCTGTGCAATCGGAGAAAAGCTGAATGAAGTTGAGAATCATTTCATAGGAAAATCTGGTGTTTTCCTTCCTCATACCACCTTTTACTCCCTTTTGTATCAAATGTAGTTACTGACAGAAGAACATTTCTAATACTAGGGTAATTGAGGAAACACCAGTGAAGAGTTTGTGGAGGTGATCTTACTTTTAATTGGACCGACGCTTTTAGAGCCTCACTATACCCATGGCCACTGGAATTATACGATAGTGTAGCCGCTGTGATTTCCGTATAATTATAGATTTGCCGCATTTGCCACTTAATCCATCATCTGTCGCATAATCTGCAGATTTTTCAAAAATTGTTTCTAGTTCAAACGATTCAAAAGTTACTAAAGATGCAGCGACACATGTTGCCACGCTGTGGGTGGCCCTTTGCAAAACTGGACTGGCCACTTTTCTGTTGCCTTTTGATATATTTGGGTGTTAAACTGGTACTAATGAAGTGCAACCAATGCCCATACAGTGGTACCAAGTTTAAAAATGTCGAAATAATGAAGTAATACTAATACAAAATGTGCTGCTTTATGCCGCATAATTTGCCTTTTCTTGCTGCATAATTTACTCAACGCTGCCGCATAATTTGGCCCACTCCTGATGCATAATTTCAGTGGCCCTGGCTATACCTTTCATCTAGTGCAAATGAACGCAATTAGCAAACGCATGCATTTGTATCACCAAAATGTGTGCAAGGCAAAATATGGGAGAGGGAGCCTGGCACTGAGAGGGTCCTGTCACTTGTTCTAGAGCCAGACAGCATAAATTCGCAACCGTGCGCTATGGTGTGATGCTAGTACGACTTTGGCCCCAATGCTACTGAATGCACAGCAAAAAGGTGGTAATTTAGGGGTCTTTGTCATATCTCCTTTCTTTTCTTTTTTTTTGCAGATTTATACAGCTCAAACTCGACCCGAAGGTATTGGAGCACTTTACATGAGCACCAGTTACGTTACACAAGGACACATTCATTTTTTGGTAGGCACGGGGAGATTAAGTGATTTGCCCAGAATCACAGGAAGCTGAGCCGAGGCTCGAGCCTGGTTCCCCAGCTCCAAAGTCGGCAGCTCTGGCCGTAAGGTCACAACCTCTCCCCTTTCTTCATGAATAGCAGAAGTTCCTCAGAAAAGCTGATTTTTTTTAAGGATCACACCAACTGTCCTTCATATGCCATGCCTGGGATTCAAAGCCCTCTTAGCTTCCTGCCCTCTTCAGAGCCTCCCCCTCTAGGGAGCTCAGACCAATCAAAGAGAGGATGTGGAGAGAGGATGTGGTCTCAGGGCTAGACTGCCGACTTTGGAGCTGGGAAACCAAGGTTCGAGCCTCGGGGTGGACTCTACATCCTGTGATTCTGGGCAAATCACTTAATCTCCCTGTGCCTGAATGTGTCCTTGTGTAACGTAACCGGTGCTCATGTAAAGCGCTCCATACCTTCGGGTCAATTTTGCGCTATATAAATCTGCACACAAAAAAAGAGGAGACGGTCGCTTCCGTCAAGCCATTAACAAGTAGTAAACACAACAGTGCCCCTGGAGTGGAAGATAACGCTGCTAAATGTCACGTAGGCCTCACTAGCATCTCTGGGTGTCCCTTTATGGCGCTGACAGATAAAGTCACTTTGTATCGCTTTGGTTGTACTGCTGATTACGGCCCTAATTTATAACAACAGATTCCATTAAATATTTATTACCTAGTGATAGCGAGGGGGTAGAAAACTGAGCTGAAATACATCCCTTTGCATGAACTCATATAAAGGCGTAAACGTGCCCCGGCCTGCCATCGTGCATGCGGCTAACTCGGCTTGTTTTAAAAGGAGCTAGATATATATATTCTGTTCCTCTTAACCACCAAGGCCTGCTACACCGCGCCAGCCGGCTACCTTGTCGTATTGCTAAACTGTCGCGTGTCTCTGTCTTAATTTCCAGCTCCGCCAAGCAATCACCCACCGCTTCAACATTTAGCTAAGTGCACGGGAATATATGCATCTGAAAGGCATTCAGAACCCCGCACTTTCCTGTCGGCTATTTAAATGCCATGTTGTGTCAGTAATAGCCCGGCTAGCGCGCATCCTCTGGCTTCCGAACCGTCCTCCAGCAGACATGTTACAAAAGAGCTGCCATGTCTGACTGGCACGTACCGCCAGCAAAATTAGACGCTGAACAATGAAGAAGTAACTTCTGTCTGGAGCTGTGACGGATGGAAAACTTAATTTAATTTGCACGCTATTAATTTGAAGATTCATTTGGCGGACATACTATAACATGAGCAGAATTATTTGCTGAAATGAGAAGCGTGCTTATCCGGCTGAGTCACGCGCTGGTGACGTATGTCACTGAGCGGGTGTCTGCACGCGGATGTGTAAATTCATTGTGGTGCTGTGTAGGGAAGCGCGAGTCAAGGGGCGACTGTCACAGAGTGGTTGGTTAAATGGCGACAGATTCACTCCCAATACATTTGAACAGTATGTTAAGGAGTCTGTAAAACACGAGTACTTGAATTATGAAAAATAATTACTTTATCTTTCCTTTTCTTCTGGTTCTTCTATTAATGTAAAAATTCCTATTAGATCGTAGGTGTGGCAGCAAGAAAGCCCGAATCTTTCTAACAAACCTGAACTCACACACATGTATCGCTTTGAGGTGGCGTTTTCGCATGAAGCAGATCATTGAATTAAGAAAATAAACCTGACCAACTAAAACTCACCGATTTGTGATTTTTTTTTTACATGGTGGATATCTAGCCCAGTGAACCACTATATGTGTTTTGCTAATGTAGGAGTTGTGTTATTTGCACACTACTTTGCTGCGTATTTTGTCAATCAAATGGGTTTTGAGCTCTATAGAAATCCCGCCCACTAGAGATGGTGGCAATTTTTTTCTACCCTAGAGGTGATGGCAGGCAGGAAGTGATTACACTTATAATCCGCATTGCGCAAATCTGAGTAGCAAAATACCTGTGTATCATGAGTATCAGGTGTGCATAGCTATGTGCTGAGTCTTGGTCCCTTTCTGTTGATTGAGAGAGGACACCGGTGACCCCTCAGCCCCAGCACACTGTGTTGCAAAAATAAAGAGCGATAACTTGAAAACACTGAGCCTCGTACGTCCTACTCTGCAGAATTTAATTTTGGTTTCCCTTTTCACACTTATTCTTCTATTCCTGTAAGAGTTTATCTCCACCTATGTGGTCCTTTCTCTGACTTGACCTGGAATGTCCACACCCCCTCTTCTCTTCCCACAACTTCCTGTTCAGATCTGTGTCAGGAAGGGATGTCCAATATCCATCCATGGACCATGAATTGTCCCGGCTGCAGGAGCTTCTCATCCAATTAGCAACAGGACACAGTGGTAGGTCTCATGCCTTCTCTGCCAAAACTTCACCAAGATTGATACTAGGACAATGCTTGTCTCAATCGTGGCAGTGTTTCCTATTAGCTGGCAGTTCAATAACAAAATGTTATACAGTAATAAAGGTGGAAAGGGGCAGGCTGCATTTGCATAAGGCACACCCTATGGACATGTGGGTCTCCCCACTGTTGGTGTGCTCCTGTCCGCATTAACTAATGGACAGTTGGTATTGTTGCTTTCATGTGCGTAGGCCACACAATCCAAGGCACGATCCAGTTTGTACAGTTGTTTCCTCTTTGATAATCCTGCTTGATTCGAATGATATGTAAAAAAATCCAGAACCAAAACATCTGAAGAAAAAAAAAACTGAGAAAAATAAGTTTTCCTTACCATTCTATTTATCAGCAAAACGGAGACTGAATCGCTGAAAGTTAATAAGATATTTAACTCACCAAGTTAAGCATAATTAAAATAAATGATTTGCATTAAACAACATTATCACAAAGAACAATTGTTAAAACTCTATCATGGCTTGGATTAGTCACCATGTGATATATATATATATATACAGCCACAAACGCCCTTCCTGGGAGCTCCGCCCGTAGACCAGTGGCGCGATGACCGCCGGTGGTGCAAACCGGCAAATAACTTCTTCGAAAATGCCAATAACACGCGCTCTCAGAATCTCGTACAGCGAAAGTTTATTATTATAAGGTAACGCGTTTCGGAAGCAAAGCTTCCTTGATCACACAAGGAACCCGTTGCAAATCGTGAGTTTACATAGTGATGGTAATGGCAGTAGAAAGAGGACAGCAAACATTACAAAAAGAAATTGGCTGCCATCTTAGAGTGCCCAAAACCTTGCAAAATATTGATAATATACGAATATTCGTATACCTTTCTGCACATTATGATATAATATAAATCTGCCCATCTAGTTACATGTACAAATGCTTTATACAAGAAATGGTAATAAATTAATTCAATATTAAATACTTGAAAGCAACTACGCATTCCACATTATTTGGTAGCCTTAAAATTTACATCGCCATGAGATATGGAACATGAGTGCTACAGAGTGCGTGGGTCGAAAAGTGCATGCAGCGAAAAGACCTCATTAGTTACATACTTAGTTCATTTCATGTAACTAATGAGGTCTTTTCGCTGGAATGCGTAGTTGCTTTCAAGTATTTAATATTGAATTAATTTATTACCATTTCTTGTATAAAGCATTTGTACATGTAACTAGATGGGCAGATATATATTATATCATAATGTGCAGAAAGGTATACGAATATTCGTATATTATCAATATTTTGCAAGGTTTTGGGCACTCTAAGATGGCAGCCAATTTCTTTTGTAATGTTTGCTGTCCTCTTTCTACTGCCATTACCATCACTATGTAAACTCACGATTTGCAACGGGTTCCTTGTGTGATCAAGGAAGCTTTGCTTCAAAGCGCTACCTTATAATAATAAACTTTCGCTGTACGAGATTCTGAGAGCGCGTGTTATTGGCATTTTCGAAGAATATATATATATATATATATATATATATATCAAGAAAGCTTCAATAATTTGCGCTCTCAGGATCCGTTATGAAATCTTGCCTTTCATAACGGATCCTGAGAGCGCGAATTATTGAAGCTTTCTTGGTATTATGATGCCGGTTTAGCTCTACCGGCATGTCGCGCCACTGAACAACAGGCGGATCTCCCAGTAGGAGCTGCAGGGATTGTGTATATATATATATATATATATTATATATATATATATAAAGAGAAGTTGGAAACTCTGGGTATTTCCCAAGTTTTAAGTGGAGAGCAGCTCTACACCACCGCAGACACTTTCAAACTGCTCATCTCAAATGCCTATTTTCTAGCAGTTTTTAAGCATGAGCAGGGCCACTGGAATTATGCGGCAGGAGTGGCCAAAGTTAGGCGGTAGGATTGAGTAAATTATGTGGCAAGAAAAGTCAAATTATGCGGCATAATGCAGCAAATTTTGTAATAGTGTTACAACATTATTTTGACATTTTTAAACTTGGTACCACTGGCTGGGCATTGGTTGCACCTCATTAGTACCAGTTTAACTCCTAAATGTAGCATTAGGCAACAGGAAGGTGACCAGTCCAGCTTTGCAAAGGGCCTTCCACTGGGCTGCAACATGTCACTGCATCTTTAGTAACTTTTGAACCGTTTGTGCTAGGAAATGTTTTAGGGTTAAAATCTGCAGATTATGCGACAGATGTTGGATTAAGTGGTAAATGCAGCAAATCTATAATTATGCGGAAATCGCCACTGCCGCACAATCGCATAAGTTTTGTGGCCCTGAGCATAAGATTAGCACAGTGCCATCTACGCCGAGCTGGAAAAGTGAAAAAGTCCTATGCCATTTTTGCAGCAAAGTCTTTCAGCATAGGATTAACTAGCGCCATCCAAGCTGAGCTGAAAAATGCCAAATGCCATTTACCACTGCATGCACAAGATTACAGCGTTGATTTGGTAAAATACCATCCAAGACAACCTGGAATGAATAAAAGCCATCCCTGATACCTCTTTCACTCTTATTAGAACTTGTCAGAGAGACACAGCTTTGCCCAGGCACAAGGGAGCACCCAGTAAAGGTCAAAGCAATCCCCTTTCAGTCTTAGAGTGGCACATAAATTATGCAAACAAAGAAGTAGGGAACTCTGGGTAGTTCCTAAATTTCAGGTGGAGAGCAGCTCCTCATCTATAAATCTATCTATCTATCTATCTATCTATCTATAATAACCCCAAGGACTGTAAATGTGGAGTTAAAAATAGTAAGTCGGTATTCTAGATACAATATTTTGACAGGACAATATTTAAAACTTGGTATTGTGATATAACAGCTTATTTACTTATTCTAGATGTATGTTACATTTCTTTTTCTGATGAGTAAACCAAACATGGTGAAGTATCGCCAACAATGACTTACTCCAGAGCAAAGACTAGCTTTCAATAATTATTTTTAATGTTGTGAAAAAAAGAGGTTTCCTAGGAGACTGTGTTGAATATTTTTATTTTTGTTATTGTTACTGTTTTTGTTATTATAATTATCACTAGGCCATTGTATTAATATTTTCATACCAGTGTCTATCTTTACAAGTTACCTCTTTACAGAAAGCTGCCTCAAACAAGGCATAGAAGGGTCTAACCTATAAAAAAGAAATATCAATCACATCTCTCACATATTTTAATTTTCAAAGCAAGATCCAGGTCAAATAATGTAGTGTCCATTTATTGGGCACAACTTTGTTCCTCCTCAATCTTCCTGGAATGGGCTTATTTCAATGCCTCTACATCAGAGACTTCCACAGACACAATTTTCTCACGAAAACCGGGTGGGTTAGATTAGGTTAGAAAGGGAAGGGCTGATTAGGTTAGTCTAGGATACGTTGGAGTTGAGTAGGCTTTTCTATTTTATAATGTCTTTTAATCCCAAGTGGATGGTGTCTTGATCCAAATTCCTGTTCTGAGAAGCAGGAAGAAAACAATCAATTGCCTAATTTAGAGTTCAGAGGGGGTGGAGTGATGATAAATTCAAAAATTTCTGAGGAAGGGATTAATCATGAAAATAAGCAACCTGTGGATTTTTCCCCTTCGTGCTGTTCCTATGGTGGATGAAATTCCACTGGTGGATTCTCAAAGTATTTAGCACTTCATCAAGAAATCAAAGGACTACCACCCACTCCATGCCCGAGTATGAAAGTGCCTCTGAAGGATAATATAGCTCATTGTGAATCAATGTTGAGTGGGACGACAATTCCACAAAGATGAGGGAGCACATAATAAAACTGCATTGACTAGACAGTGTGAATCGTATTATAGGTGCTTGTACAAAACAGTAACCAAAACTGAGGCCAGGTGCTAGGGCGCATGTCACTTAATGGGACTTGAAATCTCACAAGTTCACTCTCATAAGTAACACTGTTCAAAGGGGCTCTTTAACAGAAGTTATGACCATAGACCATCTCTTGAAAACAGTCATGGGTCTCCTAACCAAGTTGTTCACTTTTTCAGAGTTGAAGAATATAACTCAACCACATTTTAAGTACACTCTCTTGTTTCCTAGATATTTCCATACAATTTACTTGGGCATCCGAAGCAGACGGAGTGCGGAGAGCGACAGATGGCGGTTCTATTGGAAAATGGTGTACGAGTACGCAGACGTCAGCATGCTGCATTTGCTGGCCACATTTCTGGAAAGTGCTCCTCAGCTGGTCCTCCAGCTGTGCATTGTTGTACAGACTCACAGCATACAGCCCCTCCAAGGTAAGGGTATACACTTAAGTATTTTTCACAGCTGTAGCTTTGATGCAAATGTATTTCCAATATGATTTAATATAGAGTCTTTTGTTGCTATATTTCAGTAATATTTGGTGTTAGTGTCAAACATTGAGTTTTAATGTTCTGTTGGTCCCCAGAAACCAATGGCCACTCATTTTTCACAAGGAAGTGAATGATCCTCATAAAACAAGGTGTTAATCATTGAAACAAGCGAACACTGTAGTACATAACACAACAGTATGTGCTTGCCAACGCTATTAATGAAGCTGTACAACACACTTGAGGCGATATACATGGTGGTGTAACGTTGTGGCACGAACGTTGCCTGAATCTTCTTCAGACACTTCACAAGTATCTCTGAAAAGCAAACTATATTTTGCAAATGTTCTTGGAAAAATGTCCTTCTTAAAGGGACAGCTAAACACATTTCAATGAATTAAATGTTGAATGTGCTCATATAATAAACAATGAACATCTGTTTTTTTCTTATTTTCTTGGGAAGATATACATACACACCCACCTCCCAAAGTCCCATATATGGTTTGGTGACTGGCACTGCAGTTGGGCATAATTTGTGAAGGAATTCACAATAAGTTGGGCACAGCTTATGACTAATAAGATAGATGAGGACTGTTTTTCATACCATAGTGGCTTCCCGTATGTCAATACTATTGTTGACAACAGTTGAAGCAAGCCTATGCGTATGGCCTTTTTTATGTTCTGCAGCAGGCAGTAAACATTGGGCAGTATTTGTGGTAGGTACTGTTGTTTAGCACTGGTGCCGCAGGGCCTGTGGTGCTACTGCATTGCAAATCAAAAACAAGTTACATTCCTTGTACAGTTGACTCTCCAAGAGTAGCTCAGGCAACAGAGATAATGTTACAAATGTTTCAGGAAAACTATGATATGTCTTCTCTTTATCCTATTTGATCTGCTCTTTATCCTACCTAATCAAAAAACCTGGTTGCAAGGGAGGTAGTTCAGGGGCTTTGAACATAGGCTGCTGGAATATGTTTAAAAAATTCAAAATCCACTATCCAAAATTGAACTGATATTTCCAGGCAATAAAAAAGGGTTGATTTCTAGTTGGCAAAAGAAAGTAGTTTAAACTTGAATATTCCCTCATCCACTTTAGAAGGCCACCAGGGATTGACTGGTCAGTGACCACAGCTACGAGACACAATTTTCAAACATGAGGAGCTACTGGTGCTGAAACTGGGAAAACATCCAAAATGGTCCCCAGGGGGATGAAGTACCCCTTGAGTGCGAAATGTACAAGCTCATATGTCACAAATGTATGACTGAAGTCAACCTTTTAAGGGGGCAGGTGTACTCTCGGTTCTGCTGCATCCACTGGATCAGTTGGTGGCCTTTGACAAAGGGAACACTGGTTAGACGAATAACACACCTTTAAACCACGCTATATCATTCTCAATGAATGAATGGTTCATATGTTACAGTATCAGTATGGCCAGCTAACAGGAATAACTCCAAGGATTTCAGGTGGAAGGGGAAAACCTTTTTTATGTCTCTCTTGGGCAGAAAACTGTGGGATACATCCTACGATGATTTGGGGGGGATTTCGCAGCATTGCCGGGCTTAATGATCCAAGCTTCAGGGGAAGCGAATGCCTCTGCATATGGATACGGTCGAATTCTGAGACCCCCTCCTCTGTTTCACCATAAACTGGAGCATTGCCATATTTCATATCTCCATAGCAACTCCACCATTCACAAGTCCGCTCCCAGTTAATACTCTGTTTGTTTGATTATTCCATTTTTGGGTTTCCACTGAGTACTGGTTACTCTAACTAATTTCGCTACTGGACCTCCAGGCCAAATGTTGATTGCTCTCCTAAATTGTTAATTATCTTGATGTTGATTGGAATTGTCCAGAGTCATTTGTCCTCACATGTATATACAACTGTCACTGTATCACGTTTGTTGCTCTGTGTGATCGCTTTGATGAGCAATCCATTGTCCTTGAGAAATGCGTAAATAACCTCTAGAATTGTAACTGATTACATGTACTGATTACAACTCGGTGGCCATGCTTATGAATGCTTCTAGTTACTGTGAATGATTATTTACATCCACCAAACTTGTTAATTATTATTAGAAATGAGTGCTCTGTGAATCCTGTTCACTATATCTGAGTTGATTGCCCATGGTTCTGAATTGCCTTACTGGGTATCCCTTGTGTTTTTTTTAACACATTGGGTACATGTATCATAGCACGTCGGCCTGGATTTTTTTGGCTCCAAGGTAAACTCAGTTATTAACTCACCCTGTGTTAGATCTGACAACCTTGAAAATATGTTTTTACCATGTAAGAGAAAGAGGGGAGGGCTTTGGAGGGGCGGGGTCTGGAGATTGGCAGAGCTGTGAGCCCATCACTGCTTTTCCAGCCCTAATGGGGGTTTGGTGAGGGAAGGATTGCAACCCAGCATGGCCTGAGGAAACACTCCTACACTCCCTATTACAATAAAGAGTCTTCTGATGCTACCACTCATGCTTCAGGGAGCTGTCAAAACACCTGAGGGACATTCACAGTGCACAACGTCCACACATAAGGTGGAAACCTATTCCATGCAGGGATTTCCTGCTCACCATGTGTTTTCCACCATGTGAAATTGCCGCCTCTTCAGGAGGCAGTGGGAATACAGCCTACATTGTATGACACATGGTGGCAGGCCTGCCTCATACTGATACAGAGACTGAGCTAGCTTTCTGAGTCAGACAACTAATCTCCTCGCCAGGGCAGCTAAAGTATCCCTGGGGCACAATATCACAGTTCTCAGTGAACTCCTCTGGCATTCAATTTGAATTACTTAATTACTTATTTTTAAGTGTTTTGTTGAGAGGCACATGCCACCTTGCAGCCATTTCTAGAGCACCTATCCACCACCAGTCATTGCTAAAAAGGTATCCAGCGCTCAGGTCAAGAGGCTGTGATGATACTGTAGTCTGTCGATCATTTTATCATCCAGGATCGAAAGAGAAGGAGCTAAAGCCCCATCCAGAATCTAGCGGGGTGATCCTGGTCTGGATATGGCAAGGGGATGAAAGATTCCGTAATGCAGGGATATCTTCAGCCTCTTCTTAGAATTACGAAGGCTTTAAGATGTAGGAGGGATCCAAGGAATTCCACTGCTTGTTTGAATAAATCGGGGATTGGGGAAGCTCATGCTTCACAGAACCTTAGGATTCAAGTCATTGTTCAGTGAGACGCCACCTACATCTGGAGCATGCACCCCTGAAGCGGAGCAGAAGGTGCTGTCAATTTTCATCCCTTCAGGCTCTCTTGTTACGTGTTTCTGTGATTGCTCCAGCGGGGCAGAAAGAGCGAGACAGACAGACAGAGAGAGAGAGAGAGAATGTGTGTGTGTGTGCCTTTATGAGTGTGAGAGAGAATGTGTGAGAGAGACACACACAACCACACACATTTATTGAGAGAAGTAACTGGAGCTGAGGTGTATAGAGTTAGCTGGCAGACAGATGTGTAAATCCTGCATTTCCAAAACATTGCATCTATGTGTGTGTACAGCCGAAACCCTCTGGGGAACTGCAGGGAGGGGTGGAGTCTGAAGCTGTGAAGTGCACTGGCAATGCCTGCTGCCCGCATCAGATGAAATGTTTCCATTTAGCAGGTGAAAACGAGGTCTGTCTGAAAGGCTGCAGAACTTTCAGCAGGCTTCTATTGTGACTCAAAACCCAGAGGCCATTAGTGGCACCGTGGAGTTTACAGCGGCGGAGCACGCGCACGTAATGCGTGCATCCTCGCGTCTCCGAGGAGGGCACAGCTCATTCTGCATGCCAAACAAACCTAACCGCCAAGCAGGAGCTTGAGAAGGATTTCACAAATTATGGTCCCATTCTGACCAAAGAGGGGTTGTTTTTCCTGCTGTGCCAGCAGCCATGAGACAGAGTCCGTGCTCCTTGGAGGCATGAGAGGTAGATAACTCTGCTGTGTCCTCACAAACCACCACTAGGGTAGAATTATTCATCTCTGCCATGCCCTGGCTTTTCACTGCACATTTTCAATCATTCCCACTCGGTTATCGTTTGTTTCCTACAACAACATAGATTCTCTGCTTACTTTTTCTTTGAAACCGTACTAGAGGCAAATATTTTATCATTGCATACCAGTCCCAGATAAGTCTTTTTTTACTATTTGCTCCTGGTGGAAATTAAATATTTTTCAGTAATTTGTTGTGGCATTTTAGGTCGAGCCTGGGCAGCGCATGCGCTGCTGCGAGGCATGCAGTATTGGAGTATGGCTTTGAAGCCCCACCCACTCTCCGCCTATATTTTTAATTGGCTTGTGTCATTGTCCTTTGTAAATGCTGGCTTCCGAGTCGTTATTAGGCTTGTTAGTCCCTCCTTGGTAACGCCTTGGCTGCATTTGTAACCTCCCATGGCGACTGGCCCTTTTTCTTCTGTCGCGACACCGTATGTCTTATTTAATCTGTAAGCACTATTTTCTTTAATGAGTTCCCCCTACTGCAGGCACGACGTTCTTTCCTCGCCATGCGCGCTTTCACTTTCAAGCGGCCCCGGGGACAATGGCGGCCGCTTCTTCGAAGTGAAGTAGGTCTTGCATTTACAAGAGTTTGAGCTATTGCCATTGTAAATGACAATAGCTTAAACTCTCGTAAATGCGAGACCTATTGCATTGCAAATGCTTCTTTATATTTTTTTATTTAGATTTTTAGAACACATTTACTGATACAATGGAATGTGCTATTTCGTCCTGCATAGTGTCTGGATGTTCATTTCAAAAATACAATTTCAATTATGTCTTTCCTTGGGAAGTTTCCTCCTCAGTTTCATGCCATTTCCAACCTCAATGCTTACTTTTGTAGTAAAGTGCTTCATCAGTCTTTGCATTTCTTTTTTACTCTCTAGGCTGGGGAGTAGTTAGTGCCTAATGTGGATAAAGTGTGAGGCTAAGAGTGAGCAATGTGTCTTCAAATAATCTTTGTACTCTGCTAATAACATGTACGCAAGTGGATTTCGGTCTTAAGAGTCCATTCTGCTCATCTTCCTTTGCATTATTTGTGTTATTAATTATCAGTGGGTGATTTTTGGGCTGAACGCGGTAGTGCTTCGAGGCCGGTCTAATGGCAATACAAATCTGTAAAAATCTTTACCATAATTTAACATAATATCACATAACATAATATCGCATCACATTAAAGAACAGACTAGAGTAAACACACTAATTCAGTTTTCTAATACGGAGTACATTAGCAAGCGCCTGCTTCTCTTAGACAGGAATAGCTATTCGCAGATCTTTTAATTTGATTTTACACACTCTTACAGAGTTAGTGTTTTTGCAGCAGATGTTCCAAAGCTTAATAAAACTGCATATTGTGCTAAACATTGCGGAATGTGTGGGTGTAAGACAATAAAAAGCAGCATGGTTCACTTCTCTAAAAATGGATGAGTAAAAGCAACATTTAAGAAATACATAATATTGTATTATGAATTGGATTTATTTGGACAAGGAATTCTAATTTATGCACAAAAGCAGCACCTTTGAAGATAAGACAGGAGTATTAAAGTAAATAATTACCAATTGAACTTAAACAGACCCAGAGCATTTCCAGCATGCTAGCCAGGTACCAGGCCATGCAACGGAGGCAACTCGGTGACAAACAGGTGAGCAAAACCACCAAGACCCTTAAACACCAACATTGCAACAAAGCCCAACCCCTCTACAACAAATTCAGGGAATAACTGAAGACTGATCTTGTCAATTAAGTACTTAATGTTCACAGGGCACAACTGGGCTCTACCTGCGCCAATCCAGGACCTAGCCCGTGCCCACCCCAATATCAACCTAAGAACTTCGGTGTTGTGGACACTGACCTTGCCCAGAAGGTGCTGTTTTATTCTCACTGTGAGCATATTGGTATGCAAACCTATAGAGTAGTTGACCCCTTAGGTAACCCTGTCAGCGCATGCCAAAGAAGGGTCTGTGAGAAATTCAGTTCAGGCAATCCCCTTCAATCAGTACCAGCCCCTGTTGTGTCAATAGGTGTCTTTTACCTCTGGGGTCCAGGGCCTTCCCTATTGCAGATCCTCTAACTGGAGACAAAGTGCCCTGTAGTACTTGACTCTCATGGTAGCGAAAATGAGCAGTCCAAAGCTGTCTCGAGGAGGCGCTGTACTCTAGAGCTCAGAACTCAGCAATCAACAAAATAACACTCACTAAATAATTGTTCAGGTAGTGTTTTTTCTTTGAAGAGGAAAAGTGCTGATATGTACACAAATAGGTATTACACACAAAAATTACAAATATTTACAAGCTCTCAGGTAGGAATACCAATTGGAATTCCTCCTAAATGGGCATCGTAGACTAACCAGGATGACAGACATAAATCCTAAAAAATGTCACAGGGGGCAAACAACTTTCTAAATTTCGTCGATTCCTGTTATCTGCAAGGTACCCTGTGAGAATTTGTTCACCAGCAGGCCCATAACACTAAAAGCAGTAGCAACCAAACAAGTGCCTATTACAGAAAACAAATATGGCTTTTCACTATTAGAAGGTATACCTATTGGCTTTGAAAGAGATATTCACAAGCAAAACACTAGGCCTGCAGAATCAATATCCAGGAGCATTGCAATACAGATATTTTCACTAGGCCTTCCTGGAAGCATCTGACAATAATGCATTCTCCTCCTTAGCAACAATTTAGCATGGGGTACTTGACTTTCCCTCCTGTCTGGTCGTGGTGTTCTGATTAACAGGGGTCTTTTTTGCAGCATTCCCTGAGATCCTCCACGGCAGACAACTCTACTTGCCCAAGCTGCTCTGCTACCTGGTCCTTTGTTATTTATTGAATGACTGCGACACCAGCATCTACACTGCCCATTCCTAGGGCATCTGCAAAAGGACTAGAGCAGGAGTACAGGAGGCTTCCTCCGTCAGGTTCTCAAGCAACTCCACCCTCCTATGGCCCTAGAAAGTTGTCGGGCAGATGGTGTGGCAGCCATGGAGACAGTCCACCAAGTCTAGATTAAGAGCCCTTTCCCTCACCACACAACTACATCTCATGAATTCTGGTTTGGATACCCGTGTGCCAATCAAAGGAGGCAATGACAACATTTAAAAGATGTTATGTTACACACACTGCTCAGCTGCACCGCCTCCCCCTCAGACAGCAAAAGGTAGGGCTTCATGATGCCCTGATGGAATGGGCGTCACAGGTTTACAGGTAATGCTTATTCTGACAGGACACTTGT
The DNA here is from genome assembly GCA_963921515.1 of Calotriton arnoldi. NCBI lineage: Eukaryota > Metazoa > Chordata > Amphibia > Caudata > Salamandridae > Calotriton > Calotriton arnoldi. Next base: position 147,932 of record CAWUFW010010519.1, read on the forward strand.
GAAGGCCCTAACCTGGAAAGATGTAACAATACTTTGAGTTCTACATGCAACACAATCTTGAGGTGTTGCCTTGTCTTATTCTTCAGAGCTTGTCAATGAGGATAGAGCTGCCTGAAACATTGTTTGCCTTGCCTGGTGCGGTGACAAGACATCTTGTTTCCCTGATTCAAACATTTTCTATCCACTCAGTGAGGTCTGCTCCAAAAAGGTGAATTTAAAGCCTGGTTGTTAAAGTGGACAAAGAAGCCTTTGGGGTAGGTCAGTGAATGAATGCACTGAAGGTATAAAATGAAAGAACTTGAGCCTCCCAGTGGGGTTGACTGACCTTATGCCCTTGAGGTCGGTGAACCGAGTGCCAATAGTAATTGGGAAATAACAATTTAAGATAGCGGGTTTTTTTGCGAAGTGCTGTTGTTAAAAGCACTCTCTTCGAACTAGGTCATTGATATGATGAGAGTGTTTTAAAACTTAGTTTTTAAATGATTTCACGCAGATCCCTTTTTATTTGAGTCTCACTCAGTCCATGGATTTGAATGACTAAAAATTAAACTGAGGTACTGAAAGTGTTTCTGATGGTGCAAGTTACTCAAGGCATCCTTCTGACAAGGCCTGAAGGAGTAGGCCTCCTGCTTCATAAATCTTACAGAATGCAGTAGGGTGGGTGGGGACCAGTTGTACGTGGCAGATGGGCAAAGGCAGTTTTGTATTTCATCGGAGTATGACATAATCATTCAGCCTGCTGAATATAGTCTTTTAGCTATAACAATTGGACAGTGGCGACGTTTAAATATTCTTACAAAGGCCAACTGACATTGACTTACAGCTGTATTTCAGAAGAGCAAGAGCAACAGCCAGTTCAAGGAAACATAATATAGATTCACTCTCTCAAGGTAACGTTTAAGGAGAAAACACGAATAACCTGGAAGGGTAGAAAAACAGGTACTTACAAATGGCAAAGTGATCTTCCCCTGTAGAGTAGAAAGAAAGTCCCGACCTGGAACATGGTGATCTTGGTGATGCTAACAAAAACCATCTGCAGTGGAATGTGGCACTTGGCAGCAAAATGGATTGCACTCTCTGGCAGAAAGGGTAAGAGGTTGTTGGTGATATTGGCCCTCTCACTTCGGAAAAGCCCGGTCACAAACAGTTTTAACGGTATCCTTGGTCATCTCTAGATCCATCTCTACCCACCTCACCGGTCAGGGCGAATCTACGCCCAGTGTTTGTCGTCAAGGGAAGGATCTGGGGTTTAGGGGTAGCAGAGAGAGATGGAGGAACACCTGGGGTGAAGGAAAGGCCAGTGATGCATCCCTTCAACAGTCCAGACAGAAAACAACACAGTAAGGAGAAACCTCATGCATAAGTATGTAAAGGAGGATTTATTTAGGAAAACTTACATTTCAGAATATCTAGACATTAGAATTTGGTCAGAAGAGTCTAATGTACATTGTTCACGAATATTTGTAAAGACATACCAAACCTCTACAAGAGCATACTTACAGATTTACAGTACAATCATATTAAATATATATTTTTCCCCAAACCTCAGGTTGCATTGCTTTACTAATAGCAAATCATTTTGTAATCGGGCTCATTCACTTCCTGATTTTTCCAAATTCATTGTGCAGGGTACAGCAAAAGTTTATAATGGTCATTAATGCTTCCTCAATTCTTCCGATACTAGTCTAGTAAGCTTTAAAGTGACTTCCAAAGATATAGTCTGTCAGAATGACTTTCTAGAAGAAAGCAGTGTTCGGGTTAAATATCCAGCTCATTTGCAGGGCTAGGAAACACTCACCGTACCCCCTATTGTCAGAGAGAAAGAACCCTTCTAGGACTATTGGTAAATGGAATGTGCTTCTGGGACACAAGTATCCCGCTTTCCCAAGAAATTGCTACAACAATTCTTCGATTTTTTCCACATAGCAAAGGAAGAAAGGTATATGTAAAAATATTAATCAAGACTTAAAGAATCATGGCAGGACAACCTTTTTCAAATCAATCACTCATCATACCACTATTTCATCTGGGTACTTTAAAGTTTTCAATATTTTCACCTCAAGGTTAAGGCAAATGTTTCAGGTGCTCTGTTCTAAAGAAGTGCAGGTAACATGTAAACCATGCTTGCTGCCTCAGTCTATGGAGAAATCAGGGGGCAGGACACTTTTTGTTATGGTCTTTTAACACTGATCCCTACCACTGCTTTGAGGCCATCACTCAATTTAGCACTGAGGAGTTGGCCTCTTACGGCTAGGGCAGTCGACCTCGAATCTGGGGAACTGGGTTCCCATCCTGTGATTCTGGGCAAATCACTTAATCTCCCCGTGCCTAACAAAAATGAAAGTGTCATCATGTAACACAACTGGTGCCATGTAAAGCGCTCTGATACCCGATACCTTCGGGTCAAGTTTGCGCTATATAAAACTCCGTAAAAAAAAAATAAGTGGAAATGGCCATTCTGGATTCTCAGAACTGTTCTAAGTATCACGATTCAAGGGACCTGTACGTTGGCTTGAAAAGTGGATACCATCTTGCAGCTGTTTCAAATTGTTATCTCAAGTTGCCATTTAATGTACTCAGTTGGAGAGAAATTTTAAATGGGTGTTCATGTCAAGATGGCAGAGTAGCTAATATATGTCTCAAGGTTTTCTCATTCTTTTGTATGGCTTGAGAATAACAAATTATGACACATAGTTTCAATTCATAAGAGGGTGACACATTGGCAGTATTACATCATTGTCTTTATTATGGTCTTCCAGCAGAATGGGTATTTGAATATTTGAAAATTGCTAATAAAATTCCTCAGGAAGGAAATAAAGGCCAGGGTGCTTGACTTTCAAAAGTGGTTTAATGACTTACTAATTTTCAGGGTAATCTATTGCTTAATTCATGAATCTAGTTCTTTAAAAGGTATACTTGGTAGATAGCGGTCTTATAAAATTGTACTTATATCTGTGGATACTACCTCATCCCATTTGTAGAAGTTTTCATAATATAATTGAATTCTAAGCTGATATATTTATTGTTACAGGAGTGCCATTTAGATTTTACTGCTGTGTACCATATTAAAAGTTTGTGTTTTTAAGTCATCAAGGCATTACCACCCTTTTAACTGGGAAAATAACGCAGCCCTCTTTGCATAATGACAGTTAATTTTTAACTTCATGTTTACCAGTTAATACTTGATGTTAGTGTTAGCACAGCTAAGCCCCTAAGCAAAAGCTGTCAGGGACAACCAAATTAAGCGAAGGGTTGTCACAGATCCATAGTCGTTGCGTGTCTGAATATACAATATTTAAAACTTGATATTTCGCTGAATACCTCCATTGTTTATACTCAGAAAATATTTGAAGGCAGAAAATAATAAATTTTTGATATCTTTATTTGAAAGCAGTGAGACGTGCAACTTCCAATTAAATTCTTTTGGGTCAGTCATTTGACTCAACCATTCTACTCTCCCTCCAGATATCCTGCGCAATAGAAATGTCAAAGTTAAGATGAGCGATGGAAGAGACAGACTTTCTCTGACTAGACTTCACTTTTGGACTCCAGGATATTTGGAAGTTGCTACCTCTTTCAACGAAACACTAATAATTTAATTTAAAATTACATAACTCATACACAAGGTTTGGCAACTTCTGTTACTTAAGCAAGCATCTTTAGATTTTTTGTGTCAATATGTCTTTTCCCTTTTAATAATGATAATCACAATCAGTTTAATTATAATGTGCCAAGAACTCAAATAAGTATCCTTGTGCGGTGACCGATAAGGTTCATTTGTGGGATCTTCTAATTTTGTAATTCCTCAGCATGTCCCACTCACTAATATTCTTCTTCAAACATATATTTTGTTTGTACTGGGCTTTGTAAAGTGCAACGTAGACCGGTGTGTAGTGCGTAATTTGGAAAGGAGGCCACTGCAGCTTGCACCGTCAATTGCCCCTGCCAGTGACAGTACCAACACAACTGCTAACCATCACACTCCTACAAGAGTGACAATTCAGACTATTCCAGGCCCCTAAAGCTATGTGAATGGCTTGGACAGCAGGTATTAGTCCTTTACATTTTTGATTCTAATAATAAACAACTTTTAGGGTGCTCAGCTTAAATTTAAACAACCAGCGCCACCATGTGGCAGACTGTCATAAGTACAGGTGTTGGCAAATAAGTGCCGTGCCGAACACTGAAAACCACCGGCTCAAATTAAGCACTGCTAGTGTGCCTCTTGGCTCTCTCAATAAAGGAATCCAAAGTCCTGCAAGTTTAACCAGTGTGGATAGAGCCATTTCATTTCTATCCTTTGGAGTCTGAGATGCTTTGGGTGTTTGTGAACTGGCTCTGGTAAGGAGTTCCCCAGAGTGGCAACACAGAGTTTTGACATGTGCCTACTAAGCGTAGATGATTAGGTTCCTTTTTGTGGAGTACTCTTTGTGGTTTTACTTGTTAGGAACTACGTATAGAGATGTGAAGTATTGGGAAACCCATGGGGTAGCATCTGCTATCCCTATGTTACTGCTTGTCATACCTGTAGAATGTTGTGCAAACCGTTAATTGTATTGTGTTGTATGGTAGTGTCATTTATATAGCGCTTTCTACACCTGACAAGGCTCTAAAGTGATTTTCGGACGGGCAGCATGCTACGAAAAATGACGACGAGGGAAAATTAATTATTTAATTTTCCCTCGTCGGATGTAGAGTCCCCCTACCCCCGCCCTACTGCTCTTACCTGCATGGGCCGCTCCTGCATGCTACTCGTTTAGTCATACATATTGGGTTTAGATTATCAAGCTGTTTATTAGCAGTGATCAGACAATTAGTAAGTAGTCTAACATGCAGTTTCTCATGCAATCTGTTATGTAAGGCTGTCAGGCATCCATGTGCCGTCTGTAAAAAGCCTGTCATGCAATATATGTCCTTATCTGGTTTTGCAGTCTGCTATGCCATTGTTCATTTAGTTGATTACATATGTTTGCTTGAATGCTAGGGATTGGCTATGTATGCCTAAAAAATAATGCAAGCAATCATGAGAGGCAGGCGCCACCATGCACAATATCAAGCAATATTTTCTGAAGAGCGAATACAGTCTGTCATGCTGGTGGTCATTCCGGTGATTGCACGGGCTGTCAAATAGTGGCCATTCATGTGATCATGCCAGGTGTCATGCCTGTGGTGAGGCCAGCACACACATGAATGTATGCAAGCTATCATGGAAGGGTCACGCCTCTAAGCAGGGCACAAGTAGTAATAGTTCACAGATTTCCCAGTGGGCTACTTTATGTAAAATATTTTATTGCAATTCAATATAATAATAGACATTGTTCTATATCATTCAGAGGCCCTTTCAATGTGGACACTCATTCAATGATATCCATAGCTGCTGCCTGAAGGACCTTTGTGCGTGACGGTACCTGGCACTGATCTGCAGCCTTTTCCTTTCTTGTTCATTTCATGCTTTCCATGCAGTTGTTGTATCTATGATGCATGTTGCAGCCCGTATACAGAAACGCTATATTCATTCTTTATCTCTTGCTATGACCAAATGAGAATTTGTGGCCAGGACTACTTTGTGCGGCCTCATCTAAGGAAGAGCCAGATCTCTCCCATCCCCCTAAATTCCAGGTGGTTTTCAATGGTTCTCATTCCCTCGTGAAGTGAGTTCCAGAGTTCAGCAGCTTGAACGGAGAAAGACGTACCACATAAAGGTTTCTTTTTCAAAAGAGAGATGACTCATTGTGGTGCCATTCTGGATCGCAATGTTCTTTGCTCAGAGTGTATTTTGACCTTCACAAGTAGGGAGTCTGGACCCCATCCATTGATGGCCTTATGTGTAATGCACAGTACTGCGGAAGCAGATCTTCTAGCAACCGGAAGTCAGTCAGCTGCATCTAATGCGTGGGAGGTCTGATATCTTAGCTAATGTGCAGGTGTTGTCTTGCTGCAGTGTTCTGAATTCTTTGTCGCTAACACGTATCTGAAAATGAGACCGCCCTGGTGAAGATCACTTTTGTAATCAAGACATGGGAAGTTAACGGAGGTAGTTGTCTGGATCTTCTGTGCAAAACCCAGATATAGGAAGATAACCTTGCAAAAGGATCATATCTTTTGCTACTTGCTTCTCAGTAGTTAAGGTTTGCGTGCTAGCAATTACTGTTTTTCAACACGATAAAGCCCCAAGTTGCCAGTGTACTTCTTTTCGGTTTCCAGTTGCCGTCTTAGTCAAGATTTAAACTATGTCCTGCCCTGTGATGGTATGGGGTTTCAAAGGCGTAGGATGTCACTTCCGATATACCCATCATTTGGAGTAATGCTCCACTGCTTAATACCAGTATTCAAGTAGAGAATTTAGGATATTGTCTCCCTTATCTACATCTACTGAAGGACACTTGCATTTGTCAGCATGCAGAACCAAGATGGACGATTTGCACCCTGATCTAATCAGCCGACATGATGAATACTGCTCCGAGAGCTTGTTATGCTTAATCACTTGGAGAGAAACTTTCCAAGCTTACCTCAGTCTTCCACTTTTGAACACAACTCACATTGCTGCCTGCTCAGCTCTGCACTGTGCTGTATTAAAGAGCAGCAACCATGGCAGGAGAGACCTCGAAAGTAATGGAAATATTGATCTCTTTGCATTTCCTGTGATGGGGATTGACTGTGTGTGCTGCGGGCTGCGGCATTGGTGATTAGAGGTATGGTCGCTGTTCCATTCTCTTCGGCTTGATTCAGTGTCTTGAAATCCGCTGTGATTTATGCGGATACGGTGTTGTCCATTGACATCAGCCAACAGCAGAAGAGGGCAGAGTCCCTGCTTACTTAGCACAAGAGGCTGGAAGAACCTTCTTCACAGTGCAGAAGACAAGTGAGAGTTCATGTATGACTGGAACGTGGCTGGCGACCTATACCACCCCCTGCCCCTTGACGCAGCCTACATATTTAGAGTACAACTGGTTATTGCACGGACTGAACAATACTTTTTTACAAAACTATCATCATTACGTAAAAATTAAGATCTATGTCAACTTCCTTTACCCAAAATACATGTAAAAAAAGGACAATTGTTCACTCGTTAATTACAAGACATCAGAGCAGTGCTGTTAGAAAAATGAGTAGGTTAGTGTAGGACGATCTGGGCGGACCCAAGAAAGTCATGGTGCTGCAATAAAAGCAAGGATAAACATGGAAAATAAGTGCTGTTTGCTGTCTGATAGAAGAGGTAGGTGGACTGAGCGTGACCGCAGCTCTAATTGTCTGCCAGATCAATGCACAAGTAAAATACAACATTTTTGGGTAAGATTACTCGCTGCACGTCACTTTCTTGATTGCATCCATTTTGACCCCTGCATTCCTTTCTCCAATTCCCCACTTTTCATCTCTCCCATCCGTCCCTTCAGTACTCGGAGACAACCCTAGGGTGGCATAAAGTGCTTCACATTTAATTAACGAAACATAACCTACCATGGATTGACTCAGTCCCAGCTATCCTGGTATTTAAAAATCCCAACATGTCCTAAAATCTGTTTGTTTCCCTACAGACCTAGTTGTTTCTCACTGCTCCAGCCTCACCTCAAGCAGAGGCCTCACCATATTATGTGTCAGTTGTCTCGTAATGTACTAATATCTCTGCATTTGATATGCCTACATGAATTTGGCACTGCCTCAGCCCTTGCAGCCTCTCAGAATCCCCATCATGTCATGAAATCATTCCAGTTCCCTATATGGCTAAGTTTGTGTCCTTCTACCCTGATCATTCCAGTCTGTCAGAAAGATTAGCAAGTCCTGAAATCTCTCTATGTACCTACTGCTTACTTGTGGGTGAGGGTGCTCCGCAATCCCGTCCTGCCAGAATTCCATTATGATCGGATACCTTTCCAGTACTCCCAAGCTTCCGACTCTGCCCTGGTCACCAGTTAGAGGCCCTGTTGTGCTCTCATGCAGCTGCTTCTCCCTATAAACCTGCAAGTGTCTGGCTCTCGGAAGCCCCACCATTTCCTGAAATCTCTGTTTTTTGAGAGAGGAGTCAGGAAGTGTCTCTCGACTGGCCCTTTGGTGTTTTGAGTGCCTTCACCAGGCTAACTGGCCCTTAGTGTGTTGTATTCCTTAACATGCCTGTCACTTTCATCACTGTGCTTCCTTCTCAGAGCCACACAATGCCCTCGCTTCACATGCTGTTCCAATGGCGCAATTCACTGTGACAAAAAATCTTTTAAAAGCGAAACGCATTGCCTTACTGTGCTCATTATGTGCACCCCTGACAAGCCTGGAGGCGCTTGATTTTACTGCTTATCTTCAGCCGGGGCCCATGCAGTTAAGAGCGGTTGGGCGGTGGGGCCGGGTGGGGTGGGGTGGATTTCGATAGACGGCTAGGAGTGGAAATTAAATAAATAATTAATTTTCCCTCGTGGTCATCTGTTGAAATCCCCCTCCCCCCACCCGGCCCCACCGCCCCACCGCCCCACCAATTTTACCTGCACGGGCCGCGGCTGCTTATCTACACAAGACACCAACGGCAAGGACTGAAACAAGTGAGGATAGCACAAGTAGACGTGAAGAGCTGTATTGGGGTTTTAAGGTTTTTTTTGGTTTGGAAATATTGTGCACCCTCCTATTGCACCAGCATTCGGCTAGCCATAAGGTAAAGTCCTGAAAATCTGTTTCCTTTCCATTCTCCTCCATGCCTAGCTGCTAGCAAGGACGGCTCGCATAATTCACTACTGCTATGTCTGGTGAGATGCATAAGTTTTGGGGAAGGCCATTACATCCAAAAAGGCTTGAATCACCTACCCTTTACCTTGTCTCCTTCTTCCCGCCCCCCTCCCTTCCCACTTCCATGTCTCCATCTTTCCTGTGTCCCCTTGGTGCTTTGAGGCAAACCTACAATAGCATAAAGCACTATTAACTTAATACAGCACAGATTCTAACTGCTGTCTAAGCTGCAGACTGCTTTATAGCACGGTCCAAATATTACTGTTAGGAAAATCTTTGTTTTCCTAAACTGAAATGTATATATCATGGCTCCTCGTTACAGCTTGCACTGACACAAACAACTCTTTTCGTAGAAAATTCCCACTTAAACTGTTTGTCTGGGTCATTGGCTACCTTCATCCACCCAAGCATTACTTGTTATTCCTTGTTTCATATACTTAAGCACGGGTCGTCAATTTTCAGTCAGATGTCCAGGGCCTGAAATACTCTGTTCTTAAAACCATACAAGCTACCAAACTGTGTTGGAATATTTCATAACTGCCCTGGGTGAACCGCCTTTGAAGCATATTATGTTTAGGCACTTTGTTACAACATTAGTTCATTTTGTAAAATGACCCATATGCATCCATGCGATTCGATGTTTAACGTGTTTTCCCTGCGTGAGAAACCTCACGAGACAAACCGGAAGGGATGGGCCTGCACGCCTCATTACTGCCACAGTCCAATATGGAGTACAGTTTGGGCCCCACTAATGTGAAAGTTGACCAGCCGCCATTGTTTGCACTGAAGTTTTCGACTGGCAGGTGTGGCTCACAAAGCAGCCTTCACCTCTGCGTGCCCTCTCAGTTTCTGAGAAGCACAGCACACAGTGCAAGGCCTTTGGTGCCAGGTGGGTGACGTTATGGATATCAAAAAGGCTGAAAGAACCCCAGCTGCTGCCAATGAAACATTTGCCTGCCTTGTAACGAACGACACGTTCAACATCAACATGCGCACAACAAAGAGGCATGATTACTCAGACAGTTGTGGGAGTTCTTCATTTCCCGCTTTTTTTTCTGGCAGATAGTCTTTGTCAGTCTTTTGTTGTTCAAATAGTGGCAACATCATAATAAGAATTTACAAAAAATCTGCAAATAAAGGCAGTGGCGTTTTTCTTTGATACTGTGGTTCGCATCATCTTCGAAACATATGCCCCTTAGGTGTAGAAGAGTGCCCTTCTGTCAGATGCGGTGAATGCACAGTGGGCCAGGGACATATCGTAAAATGTTGTGCGGGCTCAGCGCAGAGCCAAGCACCCATTTTGTGGGCGTTTGAGGTGTCTAAAGTTTACAGTGGCATGAACCAAGAGTGGCATCACTAGTGTAGAGCCAGGGGAGCCCATGACAATTCACTCTATGCCCTGAAACCTGTGTTTTTTTCAGTGAATTTCTAAGGTTTTTTAAATGCTAATTCCTAACTATAACGTCCCTGTCACCTTTGGTTTTTTCAATTAATTTTTAAGGTTTTTTAACTAGCAGTCGCGTTTGCAGAGTGGTGGAGAAAGGGGGCTGGGCCTCCAACCAGCTCTCAGGAATTCCGCTGTGTAGGACTTACAGGAGCTACCAGGAGGTCTTCTTGGCCCCCAAGGTCCCTCTGGAGTAAAGCCTACCTGTTACCTTCAGTAAGCCCCACACAGTGGGATTGCTGAGAGGTGGTTGCAGGCCACATCCCCTTTCTCCACCACTCTGCAAACACGCCTCCTGGCGCGCTCTTGGTTGCGGGATGAGCAGTGCTCCCGCCACCCCATAGCAAACTGCAATGTCCCGGGGTGGGCACCCCAGGACATTGCTGGAGCCGGCCCTGGTGGGTGGCGGTCCCCAGGGCCATTTACGGCTCCAGAAGGGGGGTCGTGCGGCCCCCCTCCCATTTTAAAAGTAGCCCCGGGGAGGTGGTGATCTCCGGGGCTGTGTGGGGGGGGCAGGAGCCCCCCCACACCTAATTATCTAGATAGCCCCAGGGAGGTGGTGGTCCCCGGGGCTGCGGGGGGCCTCGTAGATCCCCGCATTGACTGTATAAGCCCCGGGAGGTGGCGGGCCCCGGGGCTGCTGGGGCCCGCGCAGGCCCACGCATCTCATTTTGTCATTGCACCCGGGACCTGGCCCACCCGGGGGCTTAAAGGAAATGAAGCGCAAGAGCCTGCGCTTCGTTTTTTAAAACATTTTCGGCTGGATTCGCAGATCCACCGCAAAACCCGCCGAAAATTTTAAATAAATGCTTTTTTTGGCCCTAGGTGTCCTTGTGTGAGCAGGCCTAGGGGGTCAGGGTGTTTCTACCCTGACCCCTTTTCTTGTTTTTTCACATTTATTTTACCTTTTTTCTTGTGACTCGGTTCAACCAAGTCACACGATGGCTGCCAAGACTTCCTGGTTTGAAGTGTTCGCAGCCAATCAGATTGCAGGCATGAGATCAGGAGGGTTCACGGATCCTCTGCGTCCCCAGTTGTATATCTGAGAAATTTTAAAATTTCTCAGGAATTACTGAACTGATTTACACCATTTAACAAAAAGAGTGCTTTCTGAACCAAGAGCTACCTTTTTGCCAAATTTGGTGTAATTCCGTTCAGTAGTTCGGGCTGTAGCCGTGTCTAAAGTTTCCTATGGAAATTAACATGGAGAAAAAGCTTTTTAGGACCCCCCTTTTTCTCGGCCCCCACTTGACGAATAACCCCGAAACTGAACACAACACAACAGCTGAAGTGAGTGGGCCATTAGTTTTGAAAATTTCGCGAAGATTCGTCAAACGGCGCCAAAGATATTGGCAAAAGAAAAAACACTTTTTCAATAGAAACAAGGTCCTAATTACAGCTACCTACAGGCGACCGCCAGTATGTAATATATATATGTATATGTATGTATATATGTATATATATAAAAAAAAATTGTGTATGTATATATATATATATATATGTATGTACCCCCCTTTGCGTGGCATTACAGCACGCATTGAGCGAAGGAACTTTTGCCCCACTCAGTACTCACCGCAACACGGGATGCTGGGAGCTGTAGTCCTGCACATCGGACTGCAGCAGTTATTAATTGAAGTGGAGCCTGCTGACCTCCTACAACTGGGAGGGTCTAAGGAGTACAAAGGAGGGTGGAGAAGGGACTTCATTTTGGCTGGCGGCATCTGATGAAGGCATTGCGCCGAAATGCATTGTGCCTTGCAGCAAAGTTATTAAAGAACTCCCGAAAGTTCCCCGCTGTGTCCCTGGGTTTCTTCATGGAGGAATCGTTTGTTGGATATTTTCACGCGATTTGCCTGCAACGCGTGTAAGGGGACCCGCTCTACAAGAGTCCTGTGGATTGCAAGCAGTGTGGCAAACCTTTTTCGTCCGAGGTATCGGAACTGCAGGACCGCCTCATGATCAGGCCAGACAAGCGGCTGTTGTCATTGACAATTCGTGACTTCACGAAGGAGTGGGTTTATTATATCCTTCTCTACGGCCCGGTTTGAACTGTTAATTGAGGCAGAGCGTTGGGGACCCAAGGGGGTTCTGAACTGTTATTCAAGAAGCCTTCCCGCAATACAAACACCCCCCTTTGCTTGGCATTACAGCACGCATTGAGCGAAGGAACTTTTGCCCCAGTCAGTACTCACCGCAACACGGGATGCTGGGAGCTGTAGTCCTGGACATCGGACTGCAGCAGTTATTAATTGAAGTGGAGCCTGCTGACTTCAATGGTTCCCGCCCTGGTCACAGTACAGAGACGGCTCTTCTGGCGGTGACAGAACATCTGCGGACCCTTCTTGATTCGGGTCATACGGCGGCACTGATTTTACTCGATCTGAGTGCCGCATTTGACACGGTTTCACATGGAATTCTGTTACAGCGCCTGGAGGATGCCGGGGTTGTGGGCCTGGCACTAGAATGGTTTAGATCATTCCTGAAAGAGAGATCTTTCCGAGTGTCGGCCCCCCATTTCTTTCTCAGGCTCATTCCATCGGGCAGGGGTACCACAGGGCTCTGCATTGAGCCCTATATTGTTCAATCTTTATGTTCAACCTCTGGCTAGAGTGGCTAGGAACATGGGCCTCACTATGGTCTCGTATGCAGATGATACACAGCTGGTGGTGGCCCTGTCCGATGGTTCCACTCTAGATGCTTCTAGGTTTCGGAGCGGCTTGACCGCTGTGGCTGAGTGGATGACTTTAAACTGTCTTCAGTTGAATGCGACTAAGACAGAGTTATTGTTAATGGGGAGGGACAGAAGCCTCTGGAGTGAACAATGGTGGCCCAACTTACTTGGTAGCTCTCCCACACCTAAGTTGGTGGTAAAAAATTTGGGGGTATGGATGGACGATACCCTTAGTTTTCAAGAACATACCAAAAGAGTTGCAGGTACCTGTTTTGGCCTCCTCCGGGGACTTAGGCCCCTGTTGAAATTCTTTGATTCATCCACTCGCCAAGTGATTGTTCAATCAGCCATTTTATCCAGATTGGACTATGCTAATTCGCTCCTTTTGGGAGCTAATCAGGCTGAGATACTGCGATTGCAGCGCGTTCAAAACGCTGCCGCCAGAGCCTTGGTGGGGCTCCCACGTAACTGTCCTTCCAGTGGGGCCATCAGGAGGTTACATTGGCTTCCAGTGGCCAAAAGGATCCAATTTAAGGCTCTCTGCCTTTCTTTTAAGGTCTTGAAGCTCGCCTCGCCCAGTCTCCTGACTAATTTGCTAACCTTGTATGTCCCCACTCGCCAGCTGCGTTCTCTGGGACAGCATTTGGTAACTGTCCCCCATGTGAAGCGCCTTCGGGTGGGAGGTCGGTCCTTCCGCTATTTAGCTGCTAAGTTGTGGAACTCCCTGCCCCCTCAGATTCGCAGCTTGGATCGCATGGTGGACTTCAGGAAAGCAATCAAAACGTTTCTCTTTCCTTCTGTCTAGTCCTTCTTGGTTCGGTCTGTTCCCTTTGCCTACTTGTTGTGTTCTTGGCCTTGTTCCTTCTGACGCTGGTAGCGCCGGGACGCCTCTTTGCTGGGGCAGCTGTGCGCTTTATAAACTCGGATAACATAACATAACATAACATAACTTCCTACAACTGGGAGGGTCTAAGGAGTACAAAGGAGGGTGGAGAAGGGACTTCATTTTGGCTGGCGGCATCTGATGAAGGCATTGCGCCGAAATGCATTGTGCCTTGCAGCAAAGTTAGTAAAGAACTCCCGAAAGTTCCCCGCTGTGTCCCTGGGTTTCTTCATGGAGGAATCGTTTGTTGGATATATGGATATATATATATATATATATATACACACACACATAAAATGTTCATGTTTGTCCCTTGTAAGTGACCCTACTAGTTTTACAGGTGGCCTTTTCTATGCTCTCATTACAAATTATTTCTAGAGATGCCATTCAAATTTATATACATAATGCAAACTTTCTCAGAGTTAATGCATACAATGAAGACAGTACAACTCAGAAACAGTGAGCAGAGATTAACTCTCTCTGCTCCCAACTTGTTCTAAGTTCTTGCATTAACTCAATGTCAAAATGAAGCGCACAGATCCTTTCTGTGGTGGCACTGCGCAAAAAATGTCATCATGATACAGCCCTGCATCTTATCTCTGCACCTTCCTCACAGATGTTTTGAGGTAAGCTCTCATGCAGAGAAAAAATATGTTGCTCTCTATTTCAGATCCCCAGGTTTCCCCTCCTCTCTCCAAAGTCGGTCCTTGAGGGCTGGATCCATGCCTGATGTTTAGCATATCCCCATTTAGATAAATGTAGTTATATTAAAAATCTGGCATGGATCCGGCCCTCCAGGACCGAATTTAGAGAACCCTGTAGGATTCTTGCAGGGGGCTTGATTGATGGGAGCATCGTGGGTCGCAGGCAGATCACTGAAAGCAGGGGTCGCTATATATTTGCATGTTATTTCCGCACTCTTGAGGTATGACTTCATTGTGTTTACAGGTTTCTCTCTTTGCCCACCTTAAAAGACAGGCACACGGTGAGCATGGAAAACAGACCTGCTGCTGGAGATTGGGGCACCAGAATGAGCACTGTGTGGTCGCACCCCCGCCTCCCCCACTCTGTATATTGGTATAATCCCCTTCACTACTGTGTTGGCAGCAAGTCACAGCACATTCCATGCTGGTTTCCTCTGGAGGACAGAGATATTTTCTCTCGACTCGTGCTAAATGACATCTCAATTCTTCCTCCCCATAGAGAGTTGACTGCAGACATATTGCTTTCCAGAGGAAATTACCATAAGTGACTGTCCGTAGGAGGCCGCTATTTCATTTCTGTCTAGTATGCGACTGAGGTTACCAACTCAGAAGCCACAACTTATTGTGTAAAGCCTTAGTGGCTGGTCAAATTTGCTTAAAAATGCATATGCAAAACGCATTTAAGTTGTTAAATTGTGATAACATGCTGAGAAGCAGCACTGGCTGGGAGTGTGTGTGCGATGTTTAAATGTCAAACCAGGACTCGCTGCACGTGCTGGTTGTGTGTGCGATGCTTAAATGTCAAACCAGGGACTCGCTGCATGTGCTGGGTGTGTGTGCGATGCTTAAATGTCAACCCAAGGACTCGCTGCACGTGCTGGGTGTGTGTGCGATGCTTAAATGTCAAACTAGGGACTCCCTGTTGTTGCTGGTTGTGCTCGATGCTTAAATGTCAAACCAAGGACTCGCTGCACGTGCTGGGTGTGCGTGCGATGCCTAAATGTCAAACTAGGGACTCGCTGTCGTTGCTGGTTGTGTGCGATGTTTAAATGTCAAACCAGGACTCGCTGCACGTGCTGGTTGTGTGTGCGATGCTTAAATGTCAAACCAGGGACTTGCTGCATGTGTTGGGTGTGTGTGCGATGCTTTAATGTCAAACCAGGGACTTGCTGCACGTGCTGGGTGTGTTTGCGATGCTTAAATGTCAAACCAGGGACTCGCTGCACGTGCTGGATGTGTGTGCGATGCTTTAATGTCAAACCAGGGACTTGCTGCACGTGCTGGGTGTGTGTGCGATGCTTAAATGTCAAACCAGGGACTCGATGCACGTGCTGGGTGTGTGTACGATGCTTAAATGTCAAACTAGGGACTTGCTGTCATTGCTGGGTGTGTGTGCGTTGCTTAAATGTCAAACCAGGGACTTGCTGCACGTAATGGGTGTGTGTGCGATGCCTAAATGTCAAACCAGGGACTCGCTGCACGTGCTGGGTGTGTGTGCGATGCTTAAATGTCACACCAGGGACTCGATGCACCTGCTGGGTGTGTGTACGATGCTTAAATGTCAAACTAGTGACTCTCTGTTGTTGCTGGTTGTGTGCTATGCTTAAATGTCAAACCAGGGACTCGTTGCACGTGCTGGGCGTGTGTGCGATGCTTAAATGTCAAACTAGGGACTTGCTGTCGTTGCTGGTTGTGTGCAATGCTTAAATGTCAAACCAGGGATTCGCTGCACGTGCTGGGTGTGTGTGCGATGCGTAAATGTCAAACCAGTGACTCGCTGCACGTGCTGGGTGTGTGTACGATGCTTTGATGTCAAGCCAGGGACTTGCTGCACATGCTGGGTGTGTGTGCGATGCTTTGATGTCAAGCCAGGGAATCGCTGCACATGCTGGGTGTGTGTGCGATGCTTAAATGTCAAACTAGGGACTCAATGCACGTGCTGGGTGTGTGTGCGATGCTTAAAAGTCAAACCAGGGACTCGCTGCACGTGCTGGGTGTGTGCGATGCTTAAAAGTCAAACCAGGGACTCGCTGCCATTGCTGGTTGTGTGCGATGCTTAAATGTCAAACCAGGGACTCGATGCATGTGCTGGGTGTGTGTGCGATGCTTAAATGTCAGACCAGGGACTCACACGTGCTGGGTGTGTGTGCGATGCTTAAATGTCAAACCAGGGACTCGATGCACGTGCTGGGTGTGTGTGCGATGCTTAAAAGTAAAACCAGGGACTCGCTGCACGTGCTGGGTGTGTGTGCAATGCTTAAAAGTCAAACCAGGGACTCGCTGCCATTGCTAGTTGTGTGCGATGCTTAAATGTCAAACCAGGGACTCGCTGCACATGCTGGGTGTGTGTGCAATGCTTAAATGTCAAACCAGGGACTCGCTGCACATGCTGGGTGTGTGTGCGATGCTTAAATGTCAAACCAAGGACTCGCTGCACGTGCTGGGTGTGTGTGTGATGCTTAGATGTCAAACTAGGGACTCGCTGCACATGCTGGGTGTGTGTGCGATGCTTCAATTTCAAACCAGGGACTTGCTACACGTGCTGGGTGTTTGTGCGATGCGTAAATGTCAAACCAAGGACTCGCTGCACGTGCTGGGTGTGTGTGCGATGCTCAAATGTCAAACCAAGGACTCGCTGCACGTGCTGGGTGTGTGTGCGAGGCCTAAATGTCAAACTAGGGACTCGCTGTCGTTGCTGGTTGTGTGCGATGCTTAAATGTCAAACCAGGGACTCGCTGCACGTGCTGGGTGTGTGTGCGATGCTTAAATGTCAAACTAGGGACTCGCTGTCGTTGCTGGTTATGTGCGATGCTTAAATGTCAAACCAGGACTCGCTGCACGTGCTGGTTGTGTGTGCGATGCTTAAATGTCAAACCAGGGACTCGCTGCATGTGTTGGGTGTGTGTGCGATGCTTTAATGTCAAACCAGGGACTTGCTGCACGTGCTGGGTGTGTGTGCGATGCTTAAATGTCAAACCAGGGACTCGCTGCACGTGCTGGGTGTGTGTACGATGCTTTAATGTCAAACCAGGGACTTGCTGCACGTGCTGGGTGTGTGTGCGATGCTTAAATGTCAAACCAGGGACTCGATGCACGCGCTGGGTGTGTGTACGATGCTTAAATGTCAAACTAGGGACTCGCTGTCGTTGCTGGGTGTGTGTGCGATGCTTAAATGTCAAACTAGGGAGTCGCTGCACGTGCTGGGTGTGTGTGCGATGCTTAAATGTCAAACCAGGGACTCGCTGCACGTGCTGGGTGTGTGTGTGAACCTTAAATGTCAAACCAGGTACTCGCTGCATGTGCTGGGTGTGTGTGCGATGCTTAAATGTCAAACTAGGGACTCTCTGTTGTTGCTGGTTGTGTGCAATGCTTGAATGTCAAACCAGGGACTCACTGCACGTGCTGGGTGTGTGTGCTATGCTTAAATGTCAAACCAGGGACTCGCTGCACGTGCTGGGTGTGTGTGCGATGCTTAAATGTCAAACTAGGGACTTGCTGTTGTTGCTGGTTGTGTGCGATGCTTAAATGTCAAACCAGGGATTCGCTGCACGTGCTGGGTGTGTGTGCGATGCTTAAATGTCAAACCAGTGACTCGCTGCCCGTGCTGGGTGTGTGTACGATGCTTTAATGTCAAGCCAGGGACTCGCTGCACATGCTGGGTGTGTGTGCGATGCTTAAATGTCAAACCAGGGTCTTGCTGCACGTGCTGGTTGTGTGTGCGATGCTTAAATGTCAAACTAGGGACTCGCTGCACGTGCTGGGTGTGTGTGCGATGCTTAAATGTCAAACCAGTGACTCGCTGCACGTGCTGGGTGTGTGTGCGATGCTTAAAAGTCAAACCAGGGACTCGCTGCCATTGCTGGTTGTGTGCGATGCTTAAATGTCAAACCAGGGACTCGCAGACGTGCTGGGTGTGTGTGCGATGCTTAAATGTCAAACCAGGGATTCGCTGCACGTGCTGGGTGTGTGTACGATGCTTTAATGTCAAGCCAGGGACTCGCTGCACGTGCTGGCTGTGTGTGCGATGCTTAAATGTCAAACTAGGGACTCAATGCACATGCTGGGTGTGTGTGCGATGCTTAAAAGCCAAACCAGGGACTCGCTGCCATTGCTGGTTGTGTGCGATGCTTAAATGTCAAACCAGGGACTCGATGCACGTGCTGGGTGTGTGTGCGATGCTTAAATGTCAAACCAGGGACTCGCACGTGCTGGGTGTGTGTGCGATGCTTAAATTTCAAACCAGGGACTCGCACGTGCTGGGTGTGTGTGCAATGCTTAAATGTCAAACCAGTGACTCGCTGCACGTGCTGGGTTTGTGTACGATGCTTTAATGTCAAGCCAGGGACTCGCTGCACGTGCTGGGTGTGTGTGCGATGCTTAAATGTCAAACCAGGGACTTGCTGTTCGTGCTGGTTGTGTGTGCCATGCTTAAATGTCAAACTAGGGACTCAATGCACTTGCTGGGTGTGTGTGCGATGCTTAAAAGTCAAACCAGGGACTCGCTGCATGTGCTGGGTGTGTGTGCGATGCTTAAAAGTCAAACCAGGGACTCGCTGCACGTGCTGGGTGTGTGTGCGATGCTTAAATGTCAAACCAGGGACTCGCTGCACATGCTGGGTGTGTGTGCGATGCTTAAATGGCAAACCAGGGACTTGCAGACGTGCTGGGTGTGTGTGCGATGCTTAAATGTCAAACCAGGGACTCGCTGCACGTGCTGGGTGTGCTGGGTGTGTGTACGATGCTTTAATGTCAAGACAGGGTCTCGCTGCACGTGTTGGCTGTGTGTGCGATGCTTAAATGTCAAACTAGGGACTCAATGCACGTGCTGGGTGTGTGTGCGATGCTTAAAAGCCAAACCAGGGACTCGCTGCCATTGCTGGTTGTGTGCGATGCTTAAATGTCAAACCAGGGACTCGATGCATGTGCTGGGTGTGTGTGCGATGCTTAAATGTCAAACCAGGGACTCACACGTGCTGGGTGTGTGTGCGATGCTTAAATGTCAAACCAGGGACTCGATGCACGTGCTGGGTGTGTGTGCGATGCTTAAATGTCAAACCAGGGACTCGCACGTGCTGAGTGTGTGTGCGATGCTTAAAAGCCAAACCAGGGACTCGCTGCCATTGCTGGTTGTGTGCGATGCTTAAATGTCAAACCAGGGACTCGATGCACATGCTGGGTGTGTGTGCGATGCTTTAATGTCAAACCAGGGACTCGCACGTGCTGGGTGTGTATGCGATGGTTAAATGTCAAACCAGGGACTCTATGCACGTGCTGGGTGTGTGTGCGATGCTTAAATTTCAAACCAGGGACTCGCACGTGCTGGGTGTGTGTGCGATGCTTAAATGTCAAACCAGTGACTTGCTGCACGTGCTGGGTGTGTGTACGATGCTTTAATGTCAAGTCAGGGACTCGCTGCACGTGCTGGGTGTGTGTGCGATGCTTAAATGTCAAACCAGGGACTTGCTGCACGTGCTGGTTGTGTGTGCCATGCTTAAATGTCAAACTAGGGACTCAATGCACGTGCTGGGTGTGTGTGCGATGCTTAAAAGTCAAACCAGGGACTCGCTGCACGTGCTGGGTGTGTGTGCGATGCTTAAAAGTCAAACCAGGGACTCGCTGCCATTGCTGGTTGTGTGCGATGCTTAAATGTCAAACCAGGGACTCGCTGCACATGCTGGGTGTGTGTGCGATGCTTAAATGTCAAACCAGGGACTCGCAGACGTGCTGGGTGTGTGTGCGATGCTTAAATGTCAAACCAGGGACTCGCTGCACGTGCTGGGTGTGTGTACGATGCTTTAATGCCAAGACAGGGTCTCGCTGCACGTGCTGGCTGTGTGTGCGATGCTTAAATGTCAAACTAGGGACTCAATGCACGTGCTGGGTGTGTGTGCGATGCTTAAAAGCCAAACCAGGGACTCGCTGCCATTGCTGGTTGTGTGCGATGCTTAAATGTCAAACCAGGGACTCGATGCACGTGCTGGGTGTGTGTGCGATGCTTAAATGTCAAACCAGGGACTCACACGTGCTGGGTGTGTGTGCGATGCTTAAATGTCAAACCAGGGACTCGATGCACGTGCTGGGTGTGTGTGCGATGCTTAAATGTCAAACCAGGGACTCGCACGTGCTGGGTGTGTGTGCGATGCTTAAATGTCAAACCAGGGACTCGCTGTACGTGCTGTGTATGTGTGCGATGCTTAAATGTCAAACCAGGGACTCGCACGTGCTGGGTGTGTGTGCGATGCTTAAATGTCAAACCAGGGACTCGCTGTACGTGCTGTGTATGTGTGCAATACTTCAGTGGCAAACCAGGGACTCATTGTAAACTTTTTATTAGCTTCTTTGCACAGTTAGTTAAAACCATTGCAATGGAAGTGTCTCCAAAACATCCTAACATCCTTGGGAGCAGTGCCTCGCTGCACGTGCGCGGGACACATTCAATGTTTCTCTTCTTCATCATGTTAAAGGAACAGCGGTCGAGGCGCATGTTTTAAAATGTATGTTTAAGCACCTTATGCAGTAGCGGCTCCTGGAGGGAGTGCTGCGGGGCGGTGGGGCGAGGCGGTGGAAGGGAGGGGCAGGGTGGGGGGTAGTAAACTCCGGCTTATGGCCGAACTGAGTTAAGTACATAAATAAATAAATAAAACGAATTACATTGCGCGCGCTGCATGCGAAGCAGCGAACGCAATGTAATTTGTTTTATTTATTTATTTATGTACTTAACTCAGTTCGGCCGTAAGCCGGAGTTTACTACCCCCCACCCTGACCTCCCCCGCCCTGCCGCACCACCCCGTAGCACTCCCTCCAGGAGCCGCTACTGACCTTATGGCTTTTTATATTGTGAGTGGCTCTGACTCCAGAGATGCGCATTACATTTGTGGACGAAACGGTTTAAATGAAGTTCATCCGAGTCCTTAAAACGAATAAATACTACACAATTATGTAAAGGAACGCAGACTCGGATTGCCACGCACACATCATGAAATTTCAGATCCACTAAGTATTGGGTAATTAAAGAAGAAGAATTATTTTTGATTGACAGCATAGAAGCAACGGAGAATGGCTCGTAAACATCAGCCAATACACTTGAGGGCCTGAGGAGATTTAAGGACCTGCGTGAGCTAACTCCCCACCAAACTAATATCACACAAGAAAAGAGCCACGGGTCCGAATTAAGAGGAGGTGAGTTAACTGTTTAGATGTGATATGCCATGCAAAACAAGGGGGATTCCCTTTTCAGGACGGTTCCCCTCACACACCAGAGGTGTCATGCTTCATCATAGGGGGCCTCCTCACACGAAAAACTAGGTTTATCACATCTAAACAGTTAACTCACCTCCTCGTAATTCGGACCCGTGGCTCTTTTCTTGTGTGATTGTAAACATCAGCGACCAGATTTTAAAGAGTGCGCTGGTGCAGGTGACATTTTGCACCAATATTGGCACTTCATGAGAACTGGAAGGCAACATGTACATTATCTTACTCCTTCAAGTATAACTTTTCCATAAGTAATTTGGTGCAAGTGTCGGTGCACAATTGCTCTGGGATCATGTATGTAATGTGGATATGTTGGGCAATGTACGTAATTCTTACCGAGGGAGGTGATGGGTGATTTTTTTTAGGTCTACATTTATAAATAACAGTGAGTTAGAGGGACCTAACTAAGGTATTTTTTAAAAAGGAATTGGCTGTGAAAGACAATGAATTGGGGCTGGTTTATTGAAGAACAGGGAGGAGAAGGAGAAAAAACGAGATTTTATCTTGAACAACAATCTGAGTATGGATGGACAAAGAACACCGAGGCTAGACGAACGACCTTGATAAAGGACAGGCAGGTGCAAGAGAGTCAGGCCGGCTTCATAAAGAGCAGATATGCCTGGCAAAGGACAATACGTTTTGTCTGGCTCGAGAACTAGAAGAGCTACAAATGAGAGAAAGTATGATTGTACATGGGCAGCTATCACTGAGGGCATTCAGAGTAGCATCCAAGACAAAGAGAGAAAAGCTCTTGTGGCGTATGTCACTCCAAACCTGAGGTGAAGCATCCTCGTTTGATACTTATGTGATACATATCCATGTAGTATATGGCTCCATGTCTTTCCTCAACACCTCTCCTGATCCCTTCGATCACAGTAAGAGAGGTGTTGTTCGGTAGCCGTATGCTGCTTGGACCCTCCCCATAAAAACATACTAGCCAAGTTGCTAGAGTCACTGCCTTCCTCTGTATGGTCCTACCTCTCTGAAACGTGTACAAGTCACTGGTATTTCCACGTCACTAGAACTGGGCACTCCTGCTTACTCAGAGTAGGAGGATCAAATGAGTTCGCATCAGCTTTGTCAGAGTGGCAGAAGGACAGGCAAGTGAGGACACATCTGACTTCACCGGCTTCTTCAAGACCTCACCACGCTCGGCCTCTGCGGTCCTTCTCGCAGGTCTCTTTAGACTCGAGAGATGGCAGCAGGAGACTGCTCCGCAGCACCTCTCTGTCCCCAGGTTCTCTTAGGTTTCTTTAAAGACAGAGAGAAGATTAACGAGTTTTTGGCACCAGCAGCATCAGCCTTTCCCACATCCCGCGTGGGGTCTGGGAGCTTATGAAAGGTGGAGCTATGGAGCTGAAATCACTGTGACATCAAGGCAGTCAACTAGCATGGCACCACGGCACTTTGGTGGCTCCTGGAGACCTGCCCTTGTAAAATGACTTCTTAGGGAAGGTGAAACGAAGAATAGATAAAACGTGAAAGAATAAAGCAAAGGGTGAAAGGATCAATTGGTGAAATAATTCATAGAAGGAAGCATAGAAGAATAGAAGAATAGATCGATGGGTGAAAGGTTGGAGGAAGGGAGAGTAAATGGATGTATGGACAGAAAAAGATTGGATGTAGCGATAGATAAATGGATGGATGGAAAGGTGAAGTCATGGAGAGGTGGGCATATGAATGAAAATGAACAGAAGCATGTATATATGTAGATGTAGGAGGATAAAAGGCTGAGGGCCACTGTTCTAAGGAAGGTTAGACTTGTTCATTTCACGTGCTCGCATGAGTAGAGGTATTGTTCAAGTGGGGGGTATTTTAATTTTCTGGCTCCTCCCTTGGATGGTTTGATAAGGCAATGAGCAGATGGGACACAGTGGGACCCTTGAGACCCAACGCCTCACAACGGCTAGAACTGAAACCTTCTTTGCTGCCATATAATATAATACTTGCAAGGTGTAGAAGGATTATTGTTGGATGCCGCCCTCCTACGTGTACAAGAATTCAGGACACATTATGATATAATTCATTTAAGAAATCATTATGAATGTACCCAGCTCAGTGAAGTTGAAAACTACATTCTGCTGTGAAAAGCGGTTGCCACATCATTTTCCTGGGCATGGGCACCACAGTCATGCCCGTCATAGTATTCACAGTCAGTCTTTACAAAAATAATAAAGCTGCCACTAAATCTTCTCGGTTTAGGGTAAAAGGCTAACAAGTGGGTACCAGATCAGCTATGTGCCAAGTAAGAACAAGAAACACATAAGGTAAACCAAAACATGATGGAGATAGAGAAGGGGCGAAAACTGATTTCCAGTTGTACCGAGCAGTGATCTCACAGAAAGAGAAGCGGATAGATGAATTGAGAGTAAAATGGGAAAAGGAGGAGTAGTAGAAGATATGCTGGAGGTCCATATTCAAAACTGCAGTACGGTTACCCGTAATGTCAAACTGAATCACTATAGTGTACGCAGAGCATACATGACGCCACAACTGCTACACAGAATGAATCCAGAGTAGGACTACGACTGTCCTAGATGGCAGATCGAAACAGGGACGTACTCACGCATTTGGTGTCCAATGATACAATGCTTTTGGGAGAGAAGGGATTTATCGATTGAATGTGTTGACGGACCACACGATCCAGGATACAATTAGACAAGGTCTACTATGTCTAGTACCGAGAAAGGGAATTCGAAGGCCATGAATAAAGGGATCAAATTGGGTTTTGTGGTAGCCAAAAGATGCCCTGCCTTAAAATGGACTACGAATGCGAGCCTGGAAATTCAGAAAAGGGAGGAAGACATGATAAAATGGGGGACTGCTGAATGCGGGATTCGCAAAAATATTCAACATAGAAATGGAAAAATGGAGAGCAGGATGGAATGGGACAGGATACTGGTTGGGCTAGAACAACGGTCCCTAGAAGGAGGATGTTGGGAGGGCCATTTAAATGCAAACACTATTGAATAGAAGACATTCCTATCTAATATGATGTGGATAAGGGATGGGAAGTGAGCTTTCACGGAGGGTGGGGTGGGGGTGCCGATCAAAAGCCTCATTAACACATTGCACTTTCCCATCGCTAGGGAGTGGATGAGGAAACAATTTCCATAATTCCAGGTAGTCTTAAGCACACAAACAATAAATGAGAAACACCCAAGGCACCTCCTACGGTACACTCACAGTTTCTACCATAGAAGGAGTTCTCATTAGCCCAATCAGAAAGCGCTTTGGAATTTGGCCCAGTTTCATAAACAACAACAATCATCTGATTCTGGCGTCCGGAACAAACAATATGTTGTCACTGGGTCCCACTGATGTCTGAAATTGTAAGCCAGCCAAGGATTTCTTAACTTCGATATAGTTGTGATCCCTCCTACAAGAATTACAAGAGGAATTGTGATGTTCCTTTAAATAGATCAATTTTTAATGTGTTCTTTTATTATTTTGATTATTATAGTTGTGAACGTATACATTTCAGATTGTTGTGATGTCAACGTTGATCGTACAAAGCAACATAACGTTGAGTGACATTTATCATTAACTTATGCCATAAATCAACTTCATTTTGTTCTAAGTGACAGGGTGGTCCTATATAAAGTAGATGAGAGGCCGCTGTGCCTCAAACAATAATGTACATCAACAATAAGCCACATCTGTTGTAAATAAGTATAATGTGTTATGCACAGTCTGAGTTTTGAATGTACATGATGTATGAATCATCACAGCTATTTATTTATATTCCAACGTAGAGTTCCTTTATCTCTCACAACAATGGAGCCCCCCATATAGAGTGAGCTACCTTCAATTCTATCAAACTAACATGTGTCCAATCACAACAATGCATCTTAGCTTCATAGAATTGTGTAAAGATAGTTACAGTGAAAATAACCCATCCCCAGTAAAAAAGTGTCTTGTGTGCGGATAACATTTAACAAATCCCCCAAAAATTTTATTAAATAAGAATTTCGAAACAAGAAAATATTTTAGCAAGGTAAAAATAAAGTTATTTATTGGTTTGGAAGGGCCAGTACCCACTAGTACATTTCTTTAGATACAAAGTGTGAATAATATTACATGTCATTCGTCAGGAGATATACTATTTATTCCACCTCTAACGACTACTGCCAAGAATAAGTAATATGCATTTAGTTTTTGTCTATCCTTTAGAGTGTACGTTTCCTTTGGAGAAAAAAGTCAACGCATTTCATACCCAGAATTATTTTGAAGGGTCCTCCTCAGGAAAAGGTATGGTGAGGAGGGTGGCCCCACTGCTCGCAGAGCAGAAAAAAATAAAAATGATAACCTTGTTATTATCATTTTATTTTTCTTTGCTGTGGGGCTGAGTTAGGGCGGGGCGGGGCTGGGGTCACGGGGGAGGAGTGGTTCGCCCACTCCAAGTGTGCATGACTGCTTGGCCGGCCGTCTTGGGCCGGCAAAACAGTCATGCGCACTTTGCATCTTCCCCACCAGGCTGTAATGCGCAGCCTGGTGAGGAACATGCACAGGCTTCCTGTCCTTGTCTGAGCGCCGAACCATAGCGTTCAGACCAATCACAACGCTGCATTGCAGCGTTGTGATTGGCTATGGAGAGCCTGGGTGCCTCCTGGTTCAGACCTCCCAAGAAGAGCGGCAACGCGAAGGAGAAACGGCGGCCGTTTTAAAGATAAGTGTTTATTTTTATTTTTTTGGTTTTTTTCAACCCCCCCACACCTCTGCTGCCCCGCTACCCTCGTTCCCTGCCAGCTGCCACTGCTGGTGAGAGTGACTGAGAAAAGATAAGAAGAGATTAGGGTGGCAACCCTCACAAGGAGTATCAAGAGGGTGTCCTGAGGAGAACCCTTACAAAAGTCTGGGTTTAAAACACGTCAACCTTTTTCTCCAACAAAAGGGAACACTCTCAAGGACAGACAAATACTAAATTTGAGTATGCGTGGAGTTAGTCATTCGCCCCAGGCTGTTGCCATCTTGTGCCCTGTCGCCTGCTTTTGCTCTGTATTTTTCGCTTCTGTCCATTTTAGTAATTCCTTCACCCATGCAAATCCGTCTATGGTGGTGCAAATGATTTCCTGAACATGGCTAAGCAATGTTACACAACAAATAAATCTACTCTCGAGTTTTGCCTTTTTGGGTCTTGTCATTGGTCCCAGTACGCTAGTCTTTGGGCTGGGTATGTCAGGCCTACCCACTGTCTTGGAGACGAGATCACATTGACCTTCCAATATTTAGTTAAAACTGCACAAGGCAAGAACACGTGCAAAACTTGCATCTTCTCTATTGCATCGTGTGATCTAGTCTGATCGCCATCACAACCAGCATGCTCTGTTTTTCTAATGAGCAAAGCTGGTCAACAATTAGTCAACATGGTCTTGCACTCACTTATCCTACTTCAGTAGGCTAGCCAACTAAAAGACGATGCTTAAGCCATGTCATTTGTACATTTTGCAGGCACACATTGTCACATTCAAAATAATTGTATACTTCACCAATTTATTGCCAGAAACTGCTGACTTCCTGTCCCCAGCTACCAAGTGCATTTGCTCTGAGTGCCGACCAGTAAATTGTAAGCTTGGAAAACCGCCTTCATAGGCAAATATTGTTCATTTTCATTTTGGATCCTAAATCGAATAGTTAAGAGGAAAGACCCATAAAAGGCAGCCAGGTTTATCCCATGAACCCCAACATACAACAATCATGCTAAGTGGTCATTGACATGCTAAATGCTCATGCCTCTGAGAACTAAAACAAAATACATGTCCAGTCTAGGTTTGTGTGGTTCACTGCTTTTAGAGGTGTGTGTGTAGACTATGGTGGCGTCCAGTCATTTCATATGAGCCAAACATTGATGGCTGAGTGTACCTTTTCCTGTATGATTCAGGTTCTATGCCTTGTTACTTTTTTTAGACATGGAAATCCAGGTTCAACTAACACCAGCATTAGCAGGGCAGGTAAGAATGTTTGCAGGGCCTGGGTCAGCAACTTCAGGGGGGCCTTCCATAGGAAAATAAAGTGTTTCTAAGTTAGTAAGAAACAAAATATCACTTGCAGGGAAAGAGACAACACCACAGAAAAATCATCTTACGCCACCTAGTGGTATTAACAGCCTTGTCATTATTGAAGAGGGCAGATTGGATTTAAAATCTATAAATGTAGCCACGGTGGTGTGAGCCCTGAAAGAGTTCAGGGCCTGGGGGAAAGGCCACTACTGCTTCTCCCTTCTGAGGGCAGCAGCAACCAGTAGCAAGAGGGGCTGGGTGGATCAGTCATGTGAGACACAGTTACAGACACTTTCACAAAAAGATCACCAATCTGAAACAGGTGAAACAGGCCCAAGTCAATAGTGACACAGCCTTGTTCAAATGCCTGTCTCAACAGAAGTGAAACCCTTAGTCCAGTGGGAAAGTGGTTACTTCACATGAAACTACTATTGTATATGGCACAAAATAGTTGGCAAAGGGCTGCCAACTCAACAGTGCTCCCCTATACCACACCAATAAACATGTTGAACAATTCAGATCAATATAGCTTAAAATATACCTCACTTCATGTTCACAACATTGCATTATAGCTATTTACCTGGCTAGTTATTCTGTCCAGAAAAAATCTATCTACGCAGGGGGCATGGCCGGAGTGGCCATATGAACAATTTGGCATTTCCCCAGTTGACTGCAAGCTTGGGGGCTGTTTTCGCGACTGGGTGGCTGCAGCGACAAGAGTTCTAAAAGCACTTAGCTGATTTATTTGAGAAACTGTGCCATAACTGCATTGTTTGCATCACATTTTTGTACAATTTTCAGTGGTGGTGGGAGGACTCGTTCTACCCAAACCCAATGGAGAAAACCAGGCAAGCGAGCTTGTGATCGCTCACCTTGTCTGGCCCTGGCAGTAACAACCAACACACAGCTCAACAAACAATGTCAGAGTTTTTCATTGCGCCCATCGGTGCACCTAAAACATCACAAAGATATTGAGCAGGATTAAGCTCATTTTACTTTCACATTAACCAACACGAACCATTACTGAATAGACATATAACAAATCGCTACGAGCCGTAAACAAAAGGTTGATGTAAATCTCAGAACCAACGAAGAAGGTGACCAATTACTAAAGCTTCAAATGCCAACTGTGCTGATTCAAAGCACTATAAAAAATGCTGATAGCTTAATACATTTCCACCTCACAAATTAACTCAAATTTTACTATACTAATCCACCACTAATCCTTTTTGGGTTCCGGAGTAGCGTGCTACTCGCCGAAAAGCGCGTTGATGCCTCAACAGGGGTAGTAAGCGCTATATAAATACAATTACAATATCTTGCTGGCAGTGCTAGTAGAGGAATGAAGGATTCATTGTGCAGTGTGTCTGAAATACCCTGTCTCTGCAGAGCAGGACTGATGCAGACTAAACCTGTGCGAGCAAGGGCATAACACAAACCCTGTGGCGCAGGTGGCCCCACCCATTCAGGCCAAGGTCAATGAATATCGGTGACATACGGGAGAGTCCTGGGCCACTCGTTACATTCCGCTGAGGGGCCCCATCATTTTCCGTTACGGCAGTGTGGGAATTCTTGTATTGTCAAGGAACGCTTCAATTGTCCGTTCTCTCTATACACTACTTTTCAAGGACACTGAGGGGCAGATTTACAAGCCCCTTGCGCCACCGGTGCGTCGCTTTTAATATGGGAAAAAGTGACGTACTGGCGGCGCAAGGGGCTTGTAAATAACCCCCTAAATGTAAATTCCACATTCACAGAAAGGAATTCAGTTCATTTTGCTCTGCATAATAAACCCCTTACTGGGGGAGGGGGCGTTGCGGTGAAATTCTGAAACATTATCACCAGGCTTTAGAACTTGAAAGCATCTAAAGACTTCAGAATGGACATGAGCTTTAGCTCTGGGGATTTTTACTTTGCTCAGTTCGAAATTGCAGCCCCCAAATAGCCACAAAGACAACAGTGACGCGAAAACATTGCATTATGCTATCCCCGGGTAGTTCAACAGCGCAGGTGCCATGCTGGAACTACTTATCGTTTAAAAGAAAAGAATGAATGGGACCGGCTGGGACTCATCATTCGAACTGAGAATTGAGCCGTCAAGTGTCCCTTCTACGGTGCCAGCGCGCCTCGCTTCCCCTCTGCCGTCAGTGCGTAAAGCTTTGACAGCTACGTCCCAATCTTTCTTTGCGCAGGGACCAAAGGAGAGATGCGCGTGGGGCTCTCTTTGTCACACCTTGGCTGCTATCCGTCCAGATACGGTAACCTTCCCTCACACATCGTGACCTCGCGATAGGTCTGAGCGAGCTGACGCTTTGAGGCCCTTCCTGGCGCAGCTAATTAAGGCTTTCGGCTTTCCCTCGACGCTGCACTTTGCGAGTTCTGGGAGCAGATCACACACCGCCTAACGCGGCTAAAAGGAGAAGCGTGTTTAGCTGTGAGAGCTCCGGCGCCCCGGGCAACAGGTTGCCATGGCACCCATCACTTTTGCAGCTTTATCAGGGAAACAAATCATTTATGACAAGTCAGGCGCTTGCAGCTGAATCAAGGTACTGCCCGTGATTGTTTATTGATGAAGTTCCAGTTAAATACTTTTTATAACAAAAGAGAATGTGTCACATGGTTGTGTTTGCTTCGAGTGAGTAACCAAGGACTCTGTCCAACCTCACTTGACCTACACTGGAAGGTACTGATGCAGCAATTGCCACTTTCTGACAAACTGCTCTGCTACAGTTTCTGGGAAGGCAGCAGTGGTGTAGCAAGGGCACCAGGCACCCTAATGCAGGCATGGCAATCTGGCCCCAACCAATGATTTGGTAGTGAGAAGCGGGCACTAATTGGGGTGAAGTGCCACCTCACACCCCTGCCTCGGTGCCACTGCACCTGCTGCACTATTAATAGTTATGCCACTGGAAATCAGTGGTTATTCAATATTTTAAAACATGAATAGACAATAAATGACGGATTATAGAACTATAAACATACTATAAATTACCCCCAAGCCTTCATCAGAAAACACAGTAAACCACACATCAGTTTGTGCATTATTTATGTTATGTTAAATGTCACTTGTATAGCGCCTAATTACCAACGGTCTCTTAGCGCTTGTATGAAAGTTGCAGTCTAACAGCAGTTATTACTTGTCATAATGCCCATTCGGGCTGTTTCACCTGAAAGCGTGGCGGACCCAGAGGCCCACCTTCACTTCACTCAACCTGCCTTCATGACGTCATCGGAAAAGCAGTCTAGACTAGATTCAGTTCTTAGATGATCAAAGTAGCTTCTTTCACAATTATTGTTTTTTTCTAGTGCATTCAAATATATGTAATGAGTGTTTTCTTTCATTGTCGTATTTTTTCTTATTTTTTTATCAGCATTATTTTGTCACCTGCTAGCCTGTTGATATCTTCTGCATGCTCGCTCAGCATTTACAATTCATTTACCTTCTAAAGATCCACATTAAAAGCATATGGAAACATTATAAAAACACAAAGTCAAAATAGCATTGAAACAACCAAACCTTGCTAGTTTTTATATTGAACGAGTGACTGAAAAAAATCATTTACTGGAAATCGTGTACCCTTAGCCCCGAAAACATTTCAGTACTGTAAAAACAAAGCTAACTTCACATTTTGCTATGTTTTTGAAAACACCTTCGTAGATTTAGGTAAACTTGATTATAGAAGTTTGTTTTTATTTTAATTAATCAATCAATACTCATTATATTGTCGATGACAGATACATAAAACAGCGTAGAAAATAAACAACGCTTATTTAAAATGAATGGTCGTAGCAAATGACCATGAAACAAAAATCGGTTAATATTTGCAAAGTAGAATTACAATAACAACAAATTCATAATTTAAGCACACAAAACAAACATTATTAAAATGCCCGAGGTAAACATTAATAATGATGATGAAAAACATCTCACAGTATCTTCATAGTACACACTCGCTGCTGAAAATTACAACATATCGTTGTACAATTCTGCATCCTTAGATTCCATTAAATCTCAAAAAAGCGTCCTCTGTATTCTCATGAAAATTGCTCTTGACTTAAAATTTCCAAGTGTTTCCTCCCCTTTTTGCTTCAAATGAACCTACCCTTACTTTACATCATCTGCAGGACAGTATACTCTAAGTTACATGCAAGTTGGCCTTAATCCCTGTTATTGCAGTCAGCGGTCCGGCAGTCGACTGAGTTCATACAGAATGCATAATAATTTTCTTATACCGCTTGACGCTTTCACACTCACATAAGATAAAACTGCTACAGGTCATGACAATCAGCCCACAGCAATAAACCATTCATCACCAACTGAACAGGCGTAGAATAACTGCATGGATCTGCCACTTGCTGCTAGCCATTGGAGGACTATAATTTAGTCCACCGTTGCAGGTCCCTACAAGCTACATACCATGCCCGCTAGTTGACATTTCTCAATGACAATCAGATATGGGATGCTATTACAAAAGTCCATCCCAACAGATCTCTCCAGCATGTCTTCTTCTAACCTATGCCTGCTCAGACCAGAATCTCTTAACAAAATCTCTCAGAATCGTCATCCCAGTGCATAGTCCATTTTAGTGGACTATGATCATTAGAGGTACCTTAAAGGGGCCTGCAGAGCTGTTCAAGCTTCCAGCTTACTGAAACCAAAAGCTGCACACCGCTCTTCTCTCACTTCTTCATCCATCACACTGCTAAGCACTGCGTCTCACAACATGATAACTGCACCTCTGTGGTCATCACGTACAACATGAAAACACTTCCCATAAAAGATCACAACAAAGAAACACACTTTCAACCACACACCGACACAGTGAAGCAGTCTGCTTCAGAGAACCACATAGGGGTGGTAAGCGCTATATAAAATGTTTCAATATTATACTACAGCCTGGTAGACAAGTACACCTTTCAGGCCCTCCTAAGGGGACCTACCAAAGATTATCACAGTACAAATCTTTTACCCCCAGGCTTTTTCAAAGATGATGATCGACACCAAAGCCCTTGCCTTCAAAGGAAATTAATAAGATTCTATGTAACAAAATACCAGTCTACAGGCTGTGAGAGGGTGTAATGACAATCCTATATTAAGCCCTATTGACTTTAACATATTTTTTTAACAATAAATCAGTCAGGCCTACTATCTTTGTGGTAACTTTTCATAACGAATCACACTTTTGGCACCTGACATAACTTTCCCCAATAAATCGATAACCCTAAATATGGTCTTGTCACCATAACCAAATCTGGCCTGCTATATTAGACATAAGCATCCCCACAAGGCAAACATCAAAAATACAATCATAATTATAACTACGTACAAAATTACAGTTAATTAAACAATATACATCCCCTCTTATTCTGAGTTTTTGCAGTTTTATATAGCGAAAACTCAACCTAAAGCAATCAGAGTGCTTTACATGAGTACCAGTTACATTACACAAGGACACATATTTTTTTTTGGTAGGCACAGGGAGATAAAGTGATTTGACCACCGGAATCACAGGATGTTGAGCTGACACAGAGACTCAAACCTTTTTTCCCAGTTCCACAGTCAGCAGCTGTGGCTGTTACGCCACATCCTGCAAACATGGATTCTAACAGTGCAAATTCCCCATTATTTTACAAAGAATGTGACCAACACCAACATCTTGCCAAGTATGGTGATCTGTGAACATATGTGTAAGAAAATGCCTCTCTACAGTCTTTAACGCATTATAATAACAATC
Source organism: Calotriton arnoldi (assembly GCA_963921515.1). NCBI lineage: Eukaryota > Metazoa > Chordata > Amphibia > Caudata > Salamandridae > Calotriton > Calotriton arnoldi. Next base: position 181,328 of record CAWUFW010010519.1, read on the forward strand.
AAGTCTTAAAGGCCTATTCGTTTTAACAAATGCTTTACACAATGAATAGGTGAGGCTTACTGCCTTTGTTATAACGTTTCATAACTTTTCATAATAAACAGATAAAACCTATGGAATTGGACACAATGTTTCCCAATAAATACATCAAGCCTTTAGCCTTTATCATTGGCTGGTCATCGTACATGGCTCTGGCCTACTGTATTGAGCACAAGCACCCCCACAAGACATAAAATTACAAATACCTAAAAAGAGCAGCCAGGTCTGCTGCCTGTACCGTTTATCAGGCACCATGAAAAAACTCAGACAGCCCTGCTGTATTGTGCTTACACTTTCCCACATAGCAACCATCAGAGCTACCGTCAACAAATTACGAGTTTGTGCAAAATTAGAGTTGGCAAAACAATATACCACTCTGCTAATACAGTCAAACAAGTATTATCACTGTGCAAATATTCTATCCCCAGGGCTTCTCTGTGGGGTAACCAATAGCAAAACACTTGCCCTCTATGGTAATCTGTGAGGTTCCATGTTTTACTGCCTTTAACACAGTGCAATAACTATCAACCTATAAAGGCATATTGACTTCAATAAATGTTTTTCACTATAAATGAGTCAGGACTACTGGATTTGCCATTATGTTTCACATTAAATAGATCAGACATATGACATCATACTTAATTTTCTCACCCAGCGAACTAGTGTGTTCTACATCTTTTATCATTGGATTGTCATCATAACCAACTCAGGCCTTCTGGACTGAACATACCCTTATCCTCAGTAAAATTACAAAAATATACAAAATTAGAGTCAGCAAAACAAAATGCAACTCTCCTAATACCGCCAAAAAAGAATGATCACAACGCAAATCCTCTACCTCCAGGGTTTGTACAAGTGGATAACAAACAGCAAAATACTTGCCTACTACAGTAGTCTGTGAGAATCCATGTAACAAAATACCACCGAAAGGCTTGAACACAGGCCTTAAATGTCTCTTAGCATCAACATATGCTTTTCACAATTAATATGCAGCTCTACTGCTGTTGTCATAACTTTAAATAATAAATGGGTCAAGCCTTTCTCCTTGATCATTCAATTGGTACCAAAACCAACTTTCTTGCTGTATTTTGCAAATTATTTCCTACAAGTGTAATACAGACACGTTTTTTAGCAGATGTACACAACTTTTCCCAATCAAATGCTGTACTCCAGGAAGCTAACATGTAGATGGAGTCAGAATGCTCTTTTTCTGTTTATCGCATAAGGTCAGCGCTGTCAACCTAGACCTAAAATAAAATTAACCATTGCACTAGTCTACCAAGGCCAGACCTATCAGCTTTGCTAATGCTCGGTGATTAATTGATATAGTTGCCATGATTTTTACCAAGTCATTTTTATTTCACATTGTTTTTTAATTTTTAATTTTTATTTCATAATTGAAATCCAACATAAGATTGAATTGTTCCACGTCATGATGAAGGTAAAATAAGGAAGAAAGAAATATAGAAAATGTTAAGGCTATAACAATTATGGAAAGATTAGCATAGAGGACAGGAAGTATGCATAAGAAAGCAATCAGCTGTAACAAGAGAGTGGTAGAGAAAGAGAGACAAAGTGATGAAGCAAGCGCAATAGACAAAATGGAGAGTATGTAAAAAACACTGGCAGAAAGGAGTGGAAAAAAGATAAAGGGCCTTGTTTTGAAATGGGTCGTAATGGGACAGCTGCAAAACTGGCAGCTGTGTAATCTGCTCATTTCTCTCATCCGACCCCTCATTTAGAGATAATGGGATGGTGCTTTGTCAAGATGGCAGAACCATCATCAGCTTAGCCATTGGGGAAGCATCTTCAATGCAACCTCCAATGTGCATTGTGAAAGAAGGGCCACATTATTCGGGAAGCTCTTCCAATGCCATATCTGCTGGCTTTTTTCTTTCTAGGTTCACATGTGTACCATGGGGGTCCCAGACATAAAAGTACACATATGCCCTTCATGTGTAGGAAGAAAACTCCAAGCATGTTTGGGAAATTGGCTTTTTTATTTTCCAGTGACGGTCCAAATGCACTAAGGTTGTGTTTTTGGGAAATCTAAAAATGCTGACATGTCCTCAATAGAACCATGGCACAGTGGGTCTTTCATCACTGTTTCTTTTTTTCATCGAAGCGGTTACCACATGGAGGCAGGAGAAGCTTCGGCTGCCAACTTTATGGAAAACATTAAATGCAAAATGCCTGCTGTGGCTAGGTTGGCGGAGGCCGTGGTTCTGCTGACCATGCCATACGGCAGCTGGCCTGAAGATCATCTTATACAAGATGGCTAACTAGTGAGGAGCTACCCTCCATTGTAGCTTCTCCAGCAACTTCCAACATTTAAATTAAAAAAGTAGAAAACTACCTCCTTTAATGCTATCTGACCATTTATCGCTTCTTAAAGCTACAGTATTCTAGGCGAAAGCAACAACCTCCCTCAACTGAGAATAAAGAGAGCTTAACTGTCATTGCGCTGGGCAGCCACTGCTGTCCTTGTCGGTCCTGAGGATGGCGCTGCCACCATTGGGCCCTACCACAGAGAATACCAACTCGCATCCTGGCTGTCGATCAGACCCCTTTCTGATGGCTGCTTTGTCCTCTGATGAGGATACTGCTTTATAAGGCCTTTCTATGCACCTGAGATGATTGCTGATCCAGTCTTATACTCTTGTCGATGTTTCAACCTTGACGGCCCTTATGCTTGTGATTGTTCCCCTTTATATAGGTCTAGAATGCAATGCTGCATACCCACAATAAAAGCCTAGTCGAATTTCAAAACATCCCCTATCCAGCCATCACATTTAACCATCTGATTTCCCGTAAGCACTGAGAGTGGCCAACTTAGCTCCCTCAGATCAAAAAACATATATCCATAAGAAGAGAAGAAGGACTCAGAAAGCTCAAAAAGGATCCAATAAGGAGAGAAATCACACTAAAACTATATAGTGGGCAAAAAAATAACCACACGTTTATTTGCTTACCAGCTTAAAACAAGTCAGATTTACTCCAAGCTTAGTGCAGCATGGATATTATTCTTTTGCTAGCTTATTTCTGAACACTATTCAGCAATATCTACTTAATGCCATCTTTTAAGCAACTCTGATTAATCAATAAACTCTATAACATAACTAGTTTAATCTTGCAATTAAAAAACTATCCATATTCTGATTCTTATAATGTGCTGCCCGACCTCCTTCCAAATGCACACTCTATCCTGTAACACCAGCCAACATGTCCATACCAAAACCCACGACTCACCCAATTCCTATAATAAGACCAAGCAAAAAGAGATCACACGTTGAATTAAACCCAAATCAGAGTAGACACCATGAAAACATAATCCATAAAACTTGCCATTAACCACTGCGCAAGGTTCCCACCATACAATCTACAATAAAGTGCATGCAAATTAGAATATCATTGTCAGAATATCACCTCACATAAATATAGTGTTCTAAATACTGTTTAGAAAAATGTAACCCCATTGGAATTAATAAGAGAAAATATGCACCTAATGGGATGATATTTTTGTAAATTAGGGCACAATATTTATGTCAGATGATATTTCTGTAGATGATATTCTGGCATACAGCCCACATACCATTTTGGTTTCTGCCCCTAGTGCAGCATAAAGACAACCACCTTGGTTGTCTTTATGTCCTCAATGACATCTTTAGCTTGCTAGATGGTAGAAATGCATGTTTGCTGGTACTACTGGGTGTATCAGCAGCATTTCACGCTAGTGATCATAGCACAGACTGCACATATTTTGCACAAGAATGGGAATAAGTGGCATGATCCTAAGTGGCTCAAACCATTTATCGCTTCCAGATCTCAATTTCTTAGGTACACCACACATTGACACCGTGATACGTGTCCCACGCTAGACAAGCACCCAGCTTCTCAATTTCAAAAGGAAAGAGTACCTAACCCTAAATATGTGGACTGTGGCGGGAAGTACTGATTACCAAAACTATCAATTTGATGAGCCACTTTGGGCATAATGAAGAAGAGATTGGGATATGTAATTTCACCTAGAATGATACTTTGCCTTTGGTTTTACTTATGATCTATAGCATTTTTTGAAAATAATAAGCCCTGAAGAAGTTCAATATTTGAACGAAACGCGTTGGGTGAGGCTGTATTGTTTCAAATGAATCAAAGACAAAATAAAAGGTCTTTTTAGAAGCAAAATATAGAAGAAACAAGAATTTCAGACATATTGATTGGATTCTTTAGTTTGGGTGCACTGCTACACTTATAACGTGGTGGGCTTTTTTTGTTTTCGGAAACACAAACAAAGAACCAGATAGCTTGTCTGCCTCTGATGTGTAGTTAACTGAGTATGAGTCAGTCATTCATGTGCCAAATACAAAGTCCAAGCCCTGTGAAATAGATACCAGGGCTCAGCGCAACTCAAACTAACCATAAATACAAAGCAACTGAGTAGCAGTATGCAACAATTTCCACTGAGCTGCACGAGTTTCACTCCTGCATCTGTTATCTGTAATAGAATACCTAAAGACTTTGGAAAGAGATAGACCGTGCTAACTTACTTTCTGTTTGGTCTGATCTGGGAAGATTAGTGTTATCTCTTTTAATGTAATCACTTTTTAGAGTCCAAGGGTCAGAGACCAATGTAAGCTTATGAACATTTACATATTGTATAACATTTATAATAAAAGTAATGTGCAGATATATATGAAATAAAGCTCCCCCTACTGTACATTTTAAGAATATTGCAAGTCACAGAGTGGTTCCATGACCATTATAAGGTCAAGGAACTCTGAGGTGACTTGCAATATCCTTTTAATGTACAGCAGAGGGTATTTTATTCCTTATAATACATGGTCACATCTTAATTCTCACCCCCACAACAAACTGCTTAAATCCTTGGTGTCTTGCTCTTTCAAATGAAAGAGAAAATATGTTTGCAGACTTGAAGAATAACAGTGGAAATTGTAGTGCAAAATTCACACCAAAAGACAGTAATTTCTTGCAAAAAAATTAGTCCGTTTAATATAAGAAAGATTAGAAAATGCTGTAGCTCAGAATGTGTAGAAACGTGTATAGATTCTATATTTCCTGTGATGTGTTTTAGTGTGCAAAAAATAAACATATTGACATAAATACCTCCTTTCTGCTGATCACTGTTCATTTTAGAAAAACAGATCAGAAGAATTAAAAGCTAGCTCTGTTTTTATTTTATTAAACAGCAGCTGTAAATATGCTCAGTGACCTGACTTTCATTATGACCGTTGACAGAAAGTATTATGACGCCTTTTATTATGACTGTTGGCAGAAAGTATTATGACGTCTCAACTCAACTGTAATAACTTATTGTAGCTGAGCATCTACATTATCTTGTATCACAGGTGGATGGTAATGTCACTACTCAAAAGTAATAAGAAAATAAGGGACAGCATTTTATACAGGAATTTCAATCTCCCATGTATTGTAGAAATGGAATTACATGTTGTACTGTAATTCATATTCTGTGAACTTTGATGTTGATTTCTTTGATTTTGTTTTTCTATCGCAGTCCTGGAGGCAGGGGCACAGTAATGAAATGAACATATTTGGGGGGTGTCCTAATATCCCTTGTAGACTCAGCAGGGCAGAGGCACATTATATCTCCCCCTTGGAGTGAATGCACTTTGAGCGAATAAGGTCACCATTGCTACCAAGGCCCAGAGCAAATGGTGGTTACGGTAACCTTGACCGCACCATCACCAACCAATGTATTATATCTTGCACTGTGCAGACTGCAAACAAACCCTGATGTTCATGGAAACTGTAGGACTACTTTTATTCACAGTTCCATCAAGCATCTGCCTTTCCTTTATAGTGTTTTCTGAACCTTTAAATTTATGGCAAAACATATATACATAAATAAGATTTAGAATTCTAATAGGAAAAATATTTTAAAGGCATCCTTCTGTTGATATTTTACATTATACTTTATTTTAAGTGAACTTGCAACAAAGAGCACCCAAAAGTCTTGGAAACCATTCAGAAAAAAATACAATCCACAAAAACAAGAAGCAAACTTGTTTATTTTCATACATTAAACAACAGCCATGACCCAATTCAACATTTATACAGTAGTGATGAGAAACAATAGCAGAAATAAGTCACATTTAGACCCATTATTGGCAAATGCTACCCGAAGTAGATGTGTTTTAAATGTTTTCCAAATGGAAGCAAATTGCAAATGTATTTTTAGGGCTGTCAGAAGTAGAATTTTGTTCATGAAGCTTCTTTAATAAATTAACTCATATATGCTTGACGCTTTGTCTAAGTTAAGTATCAGATTTGATACCAATTATTAGAACATTGGATCTTTGAGATCACCAATTAAGACAATGGAGTGGCAGCGGGATTTACACGCTGGTGCAGGCCCGCTTCCGGCAGGATTGCAATACCCTCACCCACCACCTCTCGCTCATCCTCTTCCTTTCTTCTGAATATGAGGAGTTTTGCAGGGGGGGGATGTGGCAGTGAATTTGGTAGCTGGAAGAGAGAGGAGGCTTCACCATTTCTCCTCATACTGCTCTCACAGTCCCTGCTATATTCCTTATCCACCGCCTCTCCCTCTGCTATGTCAAAGTGAAAGAAAGAAGGAGTTTGTTGGAGCAGTGGGAGGTTAGGCACTACAGCGACTTCCCTCTTTCCTCTTTTGCCTCTCCTGCTGTTCGTTAAAGTCATATATCCGGATAGTCTGCCGCAGCAAGCTGTAATATAGCCTTAGAGCCTGCCATAGTAGGCTCTATTGGCCATTAAAGGCCCGCACCCTTGTTAAAGGAGCGGGTCTTTAATGGCCGGTAGAGCCCGCCACGGAGGGCTCTAAGGCTATTAGAACATTCCGCCCCTAAGAGACCAGAATGTTCTAATTTGTAAAACAAATGCTCACCGGTCTTTCTTGCACAGATTATTCTCTACTTATCCCAAATGTTGTTCTGTGCTTGAGTCTGAGGATCCAGTTGATCTGGATCATTAACTAGAGATCAGGCAGGTTTAACTTCTTTCCTGAGTTTTAAGTAATCTTGTATGTTTCTTATTGTGGTTGACAAGGAGGTCCAAAGTTTTGCTGCCTGTGCCAAGAATGAGGATCTACGAATGAATTATGAGTTAAGTGATCTACACTAGGGCTGTCGATGGAATTTTACTTGTAAGTGCCATGGACCTTTCCCTTGGGTTGATGTGTGGACAATTTAAAGTGCCTAAAATGCACAGTGTCTGTCTATTGGTAGCTTGAAGCACGGTGTCATGTGTTCCATTTAGTTAAGGTGTAATAGTAGTCTTGATGTAGTATTTTGAATCATGGATACAGGCTGTTTCCATAATCATCCCAATCTTATGAGGGTGAGAATGGCTGTAGTTTCCAATGGTACCCTAGGTAAAGGAAGCTGTATTGCGTAGAAGGTCCACCTTGTAATTGCAATAGCATGTGGGAGTTAGTGAAAGCTTTTAGTCCAGTTTCTTATTTACCTTGATGTTGCCAATGATAGTTCATTGAGCAATATGCTGTAGGCTGGTAGTTGTACCATTGTCCACAGGTTATGATCGCAGATCACGGATTTTGCGGCATTGAAATTTAGATGGTTGGTCATCATCCATTCATCAATGGCATGGAGGCACTAGTCATGCCTAGATGTAGTTACGTCCATAGGGTTTTCCAATTTAAAGATAATCTCACAGTGCCTGCATAGTGATAGCACGTGAGGTTGAATGATCTGATTGGGTCTGGTAAGGGGATGAGGTAGAAGTTAAAAAGAGAGGCTAAATGATTGAGCCTTGTGTGTGGCATCATTACTAGGCTTTGTTTGTCTTTACAATAGGACAGTATCCATTTTAGTTTGTTTCCTTAGCATGCTGAGCTTTTCTAGTCACACTAGCAGCTGAACACGGTGCTAGTGAACAGTGCAAAGCATCGTCGCAAGCTAATTACCTGTTCTTCACAAATCCTCAACTGTCTAACTGTTAAGTACTGCACCCAAAGACAAGGCAAGAGTACCTCTGGTTACTCATGCCCCAACACCAAATGGCTTCCCACATTGGTGCACATCAAATACTTCACTCTTCAAACCAAGTAGTTTCCAATGCAGTATCTTGCTACCCTCCCGATAACGCTAATCCGTCCTCTCAGTAAGGTAGGAAATGCTAGATCAATGCAACAAAACAATGCAATTGAAAAAGGGCGGTGATGCTTGAGAATTTCATGAAGACAAAGTGCCATTCACTAATCACCCCTCCGTGTTCATTTGTTTTACTTTGCAGTCCTAAGAACATGTTGCTGATTTAAATCTTTTTTGGTCACCAAATAAAGGTGTGCTCACCCATAGCATTTTTTTAAAGACACAAAAAATGCCGGCCTTCTGTCAAGTGTATCTATTGTGCAATATTGCCTTTTAAGGTCTCCACTTAAAATGCAAGCTTAATCTTCGGAATTGTTTTATAGCCCTCTTCTTAATGGACCAGCTTAACTCTGCTAATGTAGGCTTTTCAACAGAGGGGCGTGCTCCGAGCCTCCATGTTGTTCTAGATTAGAATGTTGCTTCATCATGGGATTTTCTTTGTAGGACAGCTGGGGGGAAACACACACAAAGTCACCCAACTACTACCAAATACTTCCATTAACAAACAGCCAGGTCTACTGACTTTGCCAAGCTTGTTTTAATTTGGATCTGTAGCCACTAACGTTTAAGCAGACTGGTCATGGGGCAAAAATCAGATTTTGCATATGCACTTCATCATTTTCTGATCCGTTACAGGCTCTCAACTGAAGCCTCAACATTGCTCAGCAGTCTTTTAACCTATTGCAAGATAACTCAGTGAGTTAAAAGCCCACTGCAGAGATCTTTGTGCAGTCCCCATATCACTCATTGGTTTGAATCTCTGATGTGCTGCCTCATTTTTTACTTCATTTAGTATGATTAAAAATGTACCACCGTTCTGGGTAATAGAAAAAGTGTTTATTAGTATCACTATTAAACAGCATTAGGGAGGAGTGAATAAAAACAAAGATCACCCATATGCCTTACTAATGATTTTATTTACAGTTTAATATTTGTAAAAACACATTTGAAATTGAACAGAGTTGCACAGAAGAAGTTTTCTTGCACAATAATATCGTGTAGATGATGGTTTTGAAGTGTGTGAAAGTGTTTTCATTAGGAATGGTCTTTAGTCCTCCACTAAAACAACTAGATTGAGCTCCCGTATAAATGGAAGTATCACCAACTCCTCCCAGAACTTCATTAACTAACCGCTCGCACCAGCCACTGTGTGGGGTATGCACAAGTGGCACAAGTCGCTGTAAAAAACAAGCATTGGCATAGCCAATAGGTCTCGCTTTTGGGACCTTATAAGTATTTAGTTATGCAGCACAATATCCTTGGTGCAACAACATCAACTGTTGCATGGCTAAACACTTATAAGGTCCCCAAGGCGAGACCTATTGGCTATGCCAATGCTTGTTTCTATTACTTTACAAATATGTATTTGAACCGATTTGCAAATAACTTTCTGTCGAACCGAAGTTTGTTCATTAAAAACGGGACAGAAAAAGTACTAATTATTATACCATTTGCTTGGGGAGTTCATGAATAGTTGACAGCGCATGCGACTAAAGTTTGATGTGACACTGTGTAAACAGCCTGGTTCTGGAGCTACTGCAGTGTCTGGGTAGATATATCACAGATCTGGAGACAACGCACTCTAATCCTGACAGCGCCAGACACATGACAGCTTGTTCTCTACGGGAATTACTAAAAAAACACACGAGGAGTGCTTTGTTGATGCATAGGTGGTTAAAGCCGGCGTTCACCACAAAAGAAATGTGTGGTATCAAAACAGCTTTATATTCATGACCACTTTTAGATTTCACACTTAAAAAATAGGTGAAGGGGTTGTACTTGAGATTTAGGTCAGGGCCAGTAAATGAGAAGGACACTAGCCAGCATCATATCAGGTTCATTTTGTAGAAGTTACAATTCATTAATAAATCAATGGCCAAAAGGCAGGAGGACAAAGCATCCTTGCCTTCAAGGACACAGCTTGACCACTGACTGCATCACTGGCATAGATACAAGGAGACGAGGTCAGTTTCCCAACAGGGCCAGATAGGCACTGAAAAATATAGCAGCCCATGTCTATACTTGTGCTAATAAGTAAAGATTGTCATTGGGTTATGGCGGCTACATAAATCACGTCTATTGAAAAAGACATAGTCCAGCAGACAGGCTTGATCCCTAGCCCTTCACCTGCCACAAAATGAACAGACCCTCACCCAGGAGCCTTCCCTATTCTTCATCCTCAGTGAGCCCAGGCAGATATTTTCACATGCAAATTAGTTCCTCGACTTCAGCCTATGTTCTTTAAAGTTGGGGATTACTCGAGCCTCTCCTTCTGATCTAAGTACTCATTCAATCCTGAACTGCACTCCCAAAAGGATTCATATGTTGTAACGTCATTTGCATATTCATAAAAGTGCTGAAATCTTTAGTGCTCAGTAAGTTATATCTTCTCAGTGGGGTTTATGATGACAGCGCTTATATGGAGAGGTAAAAGTGTTGAAGGCGACTGACAGATCCAGCGCTATCAGGGCCCCAGTATTCGTTCTTACTTACGGAGTACGCAAAGTGGTGAGTTACTTTTACGAACGCCAGTGTTCACAGCAATGGATTACTTGAATTGGGTTATGTAAATTGCACATAGAGATCACTGGTTGTGGGCTGCAAGCTTAACCTTGGTGCAAATAAGATACAAAATGCTTTAATTAAAAGGGTGATTTAAAAATAAACCTTTCACAGGACAGTACGCCTTCAATGGAGTTTAAATGCAGGGCAGAGAGGAAGACAAATGAGGGCAGTAAGAACGAAGAGAGGACAGAGAGGAGGTAACACAAAAAGTCTGGGAGGAATAGAGGAGGACGCGGAGATTGCAGCAACGTTAGATGCCAAGAAATGGTTTACAGTGAATTTTAGAAAGAAGAGCGAGGAAACCATGGGCAAGAAAAAGCAAACAAGTTTCAGCGTTCCAAACATATAGCAGTTTTCATGCTGGTGTGCTTATAAATCAGGAACAAGAACAGAGCAATAACAAGAGAAAACCAGGGTGCACACTCAGGACAAAGGACCCGAGCCAGCCCCTAAGCTCCCTTACCTGCAGCTCCATGAACAATGCCCACCTAGCCGTTGAGACCCCACCATAAACCAACCACATTGCGCCCTTTATTAAATCAAGCACCACATTGAAACACTCGAAACAACTCGCCAACAGCCCACATGCAACGTGCTGCATAATTCGTGATGCGTAGTGAACACCGCGGTCAAATTTTACATTATGCCGCACACAAATGAATAAATCCAGCACCCTTGTTCCCCCCATGACGCCCGGCCGGTGTGCTCAAAAGGCTCACCCAAGACTACCCCCTACATAAACCACATTGCACCTTTTTTTAAAGTCTGGCACCACATTGAAAACCTGCCAACAGTGTGCATGCACTCGCTGCACAACTTGAGACGTACAGTGAACACGGAGGCCAAATTTAACATTAATCAGTACACAAACGAATGGTGTGAGCACTCTTGTTCCCCCCATCATGCCCAGCTGGCATGCTCACAAAAACCTGGAGGCCTCAACAGCGCCGCTAGGAGACAACGGGACAGAACAGCCCAGCAGTGCGGGAGGGAAGGGGTTGTGAGGGGGATGCACAATTGACCAAAATCACAGGGGTCTAATCGTCCTCTAATCCCACGAGCATCAACAAAGGAACCTTGCAAAAAGTTACAAAGAAACACATGAAAACAGTAGAGCATGTCGTCCATTACGCACGTTAAGAAAGGAATATCAGATACCCTACTTGCCTCCGATTCACATTGTCCGTCATAAATAAAAATAAAAAGACATTTGTAAGAAATGGTGTCTATTTATAGTATTTGTCCAGCTAAAACTGCAGCTTTTCAGAAAAAGTTGCATGACTTCCCAGCAGTCACGGACCTGCTCGCGAGAATGCCATAACTGCAAAGGCACGGACGGGCTGTCAGAACTCACTTGTGGGAAAGTTTGAGCCACAGAGGCACTTAATGAATCAGACAGTTACCCCACCCCAATGTGCGGCGGCTCGCCTCCAAGAGGGGGGAGCGGAACCCAGGTGTACAAACATAGTCACCTTCTAAAGTACAGGAAGAATGTTTGACGTTGTGGAGGTCTGTCTATGGCGGGGGAGGGTGTCGGTCCTCTGCCCAAGAAGTGATTGCCGCTTTGGCTCCAACCCGTATGGTGAGAGGGTTGGGGGAGCAGCGTGTGTCATTTGATGGCGGTTCGAGGCTGGTCTTTATGCCTAAGCCTTTCATCCTTCTGAGGTCGGTTGGGGTCCTTTGATCTACTTGGCAGATATGATGGTTTGGATGGGAACCCGACAGGATGTTATGTGAGGGGGAGGGGGTTGTGCGGAGTAAGCACGATCGGGTGGTTTTGGAGTATGGTGGGGAGGGCGTTATCAATGCGGGTCAGGTAAAGGGGAGGGGGGCTCAGGAAGGCAGATGCATGCACACTGATTGGGGTTGGGGCAGAGACAGAGGTGCGCCGGAGGGGGGGGCAGGGGGGCACTGGTTTGGGCAGATAGAGAAGAGGCAGCGACGTGTCTGGTTACAAGGTTTAATGGGGGGAGGAGGTCGTCCAAACGAAAGAATGTTACAGATAAGGAGAACGGGGTGGGGGCTGGCTGTGATACATGGGGCGGTGCCTCACATCTGGTTGGTCCGAGGGGGGGGATGTGAGGTTGTATGGGTGGTAAATGGGTGGGGGGGTTCTGTATGGGCCTCTTCTGTCTGCGACTAGGCAGACCACAGCTTATAATTAACACAAGCATTTGCAATGCAATAGTCTCGCATTTGAAAGAGTTTGAGGTATTGGCATTGTAAATGATAATGCCTTTTTATTGATGTGTTTTGAAAACCAAATAAAAGCCATTGTCATTTACAATGCCAATACTTCAAACTTTGGCAAATGCGAGACATTAGTGCTATTCCGCACTTTAGCTGTATACATCGGAAGCTAAAGCGCAGATGCCGCAATTGCTTAAAAAGTAAAGAAATAGAAAAAATGTCTATTTGGTTACTTTTTAAGCAATCGCTGCACCCGCACTTTAGCTTACTAAGTTTACAGCTTAAGCGCGACATTGCTGATTAATTCCCAGGAGAGAGGGGGTGCCTGGTCGTTTTATGGGCACTCATGATGGAACTTTAAGTTCTGGCTTCTTTGCAACAACGTCAAAGAAAAATAAGTTTAAAATGATAGTTCGCACCAACCTTGGACTGCGAGAGATGTATTCACGGCGCCTGGAAGACCAATAATAAACCGGCTTTCGTCAACTGTTTAAGGGAGGAGGCGCACGCCAGGGCCCCTCCTTGGATGCCTGGAGTTGTGGGGGAGCACACTTGCAGTTTTCGGAGTCCTTGGCCGGGGGTGGGAGGGAAGGGGGCAGCAGGATCTGAGGGCTGGGTTTCCAGAACGCAGAGGTCAGAATCCTAGTTTGTGGCTCGAAACACAGTCCATAGCCATAGAGGACTGGAAAGCACTCTGTGGGTGGGGGAGGAGGCTAAAAATGCGCACAGGGGCGGTGTGTTTTTAGTGCTGCCTGGAAGTGCAGGAAAAGGGAGGGGGGAGCAGTCGTCGCTGCAGGGTCGTACCTGAGGAGGTGGAGCATGGGAGAGTTTACCGAAGGCGGGCAGGGGCGCGTGCATTCTCCAGGAGCCCTCGGCCGCTAAAGTTTAGCGAAGGCGGGCAGGGGCAGTAGCTACATGCTGTGGCAGGAGCGCGTGAACAAAGGTCTAAGGGCAACAAGCCCGGGAGTTGTGTGCGCGCGCACGCTAAAAGAAAATTAAAAAAAAACAATGGTGAGAAGTTTTACTACCGAAAGCAATTTGGTTTTATGAATAAAAAAATGCACTAGGACATGCGCAGAGTCCCAACTAGCAACAAGGCAACCTAACTAACAAGCAGCTCTAATAAGGCACAGTGTTTCCGCCGCAGTAGGAGCTGGAACGTGTGAAGCTTTTTTTCTGGTGGTTGATCAACCGGAGGAGGCAAGTCATAGAAAAGCTTGTTTTCTTTGTCTAATTGACAAGCGCAACATGTGAAACCGGAACATTATATCTGTGAGTCTTGCAGTCCGAAAGAGGCTGCAATAAAACCGTAGCATTTGTTGCGGAGGTAGGGAGTGCGCAGACGCACGGACGCGCACAGCACGGACAGACAACACAGTAAACGGACAGCACGGACGCGCTGCATTGTAATTCATTAGGGAGTGTGGCTGCGATGCACACACACTGCTTGTTCTGGAGTGCCAGCAGCACAGTGTGATTTAAATCAGATTTAAATACCACACCCCCTTTAACTGATCCACAGCGTAAAATTCCCCCAAACTTCACTTTAATTGATTTAGGTTTCCAAAATAAACAACCCAACAAGAAAGCTCTGCTCTATGTTTGAACCGCGTCATGCGAGCACTGAGATAAACTCGCTTATTTCACTGTTTGCCGATTTTTCGGGGTAGTGTTTGGCACACACAAGTATGGTTTGTTCACGCATTGCTGGAAAAGCGGGACGCGGGCGGCGCTTGGAGCTACAAGCAGGAGCAGGGAACATGAGCAGGAAATTAACAAAAGAAGCAAAGGCAAAAGAAAAAGTAGAGCACAACAGTTACTTATTAAGACCAACCGTGAACCAATGCAGGCAAGAAGGGCAGTCTCCAGGGCATGATGAAACAAGCGGGAGTTGTCCGGGAGACAAGCCCGGCTTCGAAAGTGGTGCGCGCGCGAGCGAAAGTGAAAGCAGCATATGTTTCCAATTAACGCGAGACGCGGCGGAGGAGGGGCGGAGGAGCGTTCAGAGAGCAAGCGAGAGGAAAGCCAGATGGCGCCTGATCGGGCGCTGAAAGCTGGCGGCTGCGTGCGTGCACGCGCGCGTAACCGCAAGCGCTAGGCCAGCAAAAGCGTGTGGTAGCACTTTTAAAAGCCCACTACTAAATGTCTCGCAGAGCAACGCATGCGCTGGCTCAGGCGAGACCTAAAAAAGGGCCTCCTGCCTCCTTTGCGCTTCCTCTTTAATCTTGCCTTTTGCAGAGCTTCTGTGACAAGCTGTGTAACCCGTGGACAGCATGCCCTTGGCTCCCTCATTTGTTTTTAAATCTCAAAAAATGGCTCACAGCAGCTGAAAAAGTGCAAAAATGCTTAATGTAAGTCATCTTTTTTGTACCACTAGTACTGTTTTTCCAAACTGTTCAATGTGAAAACATATTAAAAACGTTTTAAATAGATATAAGTTCGTTACTTACAACTCAAATCTGCATAATTAATGGAATATGGGACCTTAAAATATATCACACTGATACCGTCCGCTATCAAGTACTTAAATAAAAATAAAGATTTCAAACATACCTTGTAATCAGACCTACCCACGTTTCCAAACCATGTTACATATCCAGCCCACCACCACATCTTCCAGGGTACCCAGGGACGGGGCTATAAAAACAAAGACACAATATACCCAATAAAAAGGAATTTACTGTTTGACCAAGGTATGTCTTCATACGCAGCCTCTGTTTTTTTTTTTAAATATAGGTGCACTTTCCAAATAGTTGTAGAGCTCAGTTACCTTCTTCATGTGAAACTAGATTCTCTTCTGGTAAATTGTGTCACTTTATAAGTAAACAAATACAAATAAATAACGTTTCTGATGATCTATTATAGATGGAAGTTTGCTTGAGCAATATTAAATGAAATCCTGAATTCTAAGCTGCTTCTCAGTAGCATGCAGTCTTTTAAATGGTTGTATGGCAGACTGGTATTTACAAACATCTCGTTGGGTGTAGATTTCATATTATTAACTTCAAGGCAGCAGCATTTTGTAAAAAATAATTAGATAACCATATAGGTGTCAGATTATATTCAGCCTGCGATATTCTTGTACCATACATTTTAAAGAGCATATGGGTCATACCTGAGGAAAAATCCAGAGTGAGTGGCTCCCCTTTATCAAAACTGTGGGGAGCGGCTCTTCTCGGAGCTCCATCGTTTTGAATGCCTTCGCTGCGAGACTATGTTTGCCTTCAATCAATCAATCAATCACAAGATTTGTAAAGCGCACTACTTACCCGCGAGGGTCTCAAGGCGCTGAGGGAGAGGAGGGGTTGTTGCCGCTACTGGTCGAATAGCCAGGTCTTTAGTCGTCTCCTGAAGGTCAGCAGGTCTTGGGTCTGTCGTAGGTTGAGGGGAAGGGTGTTCCAGATCTTGGCGGTGCGGTGAGAGAAGGATCTTCCTCCGGTGGTGGTTCTCCGGATGTGCGGGACGGTGGCGAGGGAGAGGTCGGCGGAGCGGAGTTGACGGTTGGGAATGTAGAAGGAGAGTCGACTGTTGAGGTAGGCTGGGCCGGTTTTGTGGAGTGCCTTGTGTGCGTGGATCAGGAGTTTGAAGGAGATTCTCTTGTCGACGGGGAGCCAGTGCAGGTTTTTCAGGTGGGGGGTGATGTGGCTGTGGCATGGAATGTCGAGGATCAGGCGTGCAGAGGCGTTTTGGATTCTTTGCAGTCGTTTGATGAGCTTGGTCGGGGCTCCTGCGTAGAGGGCGTTTCCGTAGTCGAGTCTGCTGCTGACGAGGGCCTGGGTGACTGTTCTTCTCGTGTTTGTCGGGATCCACCTGTAGATCTTGCGGAGCATGCGGAGGGTGTTGAAGCATGAGGAGGAGACTGCGTTGACTTGCTTGGTCATGGTGAGCGTTGAGTCGAGGATGACTCCCAGGTTGCGTGCGTGGTCGGTTGGTGTCGGGGGTGCCCCTAGTGACGAGGGCCACCAGGAGTCGTCCCAGGCTGATGGGTTGGAGCCGAGGATGAGGATCTCCGTCTTGTCTGTGTTCAGCTTAAGTCGGCTGCACTTCATCCAGTCGGCGACGGCTTTCATTCCTTCGTGGAGGTTGGATTTGGCGGTGAGGGGGTCCTTGGTGAGGGAGAGGATCAGTTGAGTGTCGTCGGCGTAGGAGATTATGTTGAGGTCGTGCTGTCGGGCGATGCATGCGAGTGGAGCCATGTAGATGTTGAACAGTGTCGGGCTGAGGGAAGATCCCTGGGGTACGCCGCAGATGATCTCGGAGGCTTCGGATCGGAATGGGGGAGGCGGACGCTCTGGGTTCTGCCGGAAAGGAAGGAGGTGGTCCAATCCAGGGCCTTGTCTCGGATCCCTGCCTCATGGAGGCGTGTGCGTAGTGTGCGGTGGCAAACAGTGTCGAAGGCGGCGGACAGGTCCAGGAGGATGAGGGCCGCCGTCTCGCCGTTGTCCAGCAGGATCCTGATGTCGTCTGTGGCGGCGATGAGGGCGGTCTCGGTGCTGTGGTTGCTGCGGAATCCTGACTGGGAGGGGTCCAGGATGCTGTTATCTTCGAGGTAGCGGGTGAGCTGTCTGTTGATGATCTTCTCGATGACCTTAGCTGGGAATGGAAGCAGGGAGATGGGCCGGAAGTTCTTGAGTTCGCCGGGTCCGCCTTGGGTTTTTGAGTAGGGCGGTGATCTCGGCGTGTTTCCAGCTCTCTGGGAAGGTCGCGGTCTCGAAGGAGAGGTTGATGACGTTGCGCAGGTGGGGTGCGATGGAGCCGCCGGCTTTGTTGAAGATGTGGTGTGGAAAAGGGTCTGATGGGGAGCCGGAGTGGATTGTGCCCATGGTCTTGATTGTGTCCTCGGTGTTCACGTTGACCCAGGCTGTCAGGGGGTCGTGGTCGATGGGGTGCGGCGGGTCTGATGTGCCGGGGCCTGTTGGGGTCGTCCGGGAGTCGAAGCTGTCGTGGATGTCGGCGATCTTGCGGTGGAAGAAGGTGGCGAGGGAATCACACAGGGCTTGCGACGGCGGGATGTCGTTGGCGTTGGAGCTGGGGTTGGAGAGTTCCTTCACGATGCTGAAGAGCTCCTTGCTGTTGTGTGCATTGTTGTCGAGGCGGTTCTTGAAGGAGGTCCTCTTGGCGGACCTGATGAGGTGATGGTGGTTGCGGATGGCGTCTTTGTGGGCTGCGCGGCTGTCCGGCGTCTTCTCGCTGTGCCATTTGTTCTCCAGTTTCCGGCAGGTGCGCTTGGATGCTAGGAGTTCCGGGGTGAACCAGCTGGCTCTCTTGCTGGTGTCTTTGTAGGTTGGTTTTTTCAGCGGGGCTAAGGTGTTGGCGCAGTCGTCCATCCATCGTCTGAGATTGCGGCCGCGGCGTCGGGGTTGGAGGGGTCGGTGGGTGGGCTGAGTGCGAGGTTTGTCTGGAGTTGGTCTTCAGTGACTTTGCTCCAGCATCTGCGGGGGTTCTGTAGGGTGCAGTGGTGTGCGGCGTGTTTCCGGAAGGTGAAGTGGATGCAGTGGTGGTCGGTCCAGGTGAGTTCGGAGGTGTGGCTGAAGGAGACGTGGGAGCTTGAGGAGAAGATAGCGTCGAGCGTGTGTCCGGCGATGTGGGTCGGCGTCGTGACGAGCTATTTCAGTCCGAGGTTGGCGAGGTTGTCGATCAGGGTGGAGGAGTTGCTGTCGTTGTTGTTCTCCAGGTGAAAGTTCAGGTCTCCGAGGAGGATGTAGTCGGTGGAGGTCAGGGCGTGCGTGCTGATGAAGTCATTTTCTAGCAGAGTTCAAAAATAGTTCAAAAATAATCTATTCAGTAAATGCTTAATTGAGGTTAATTGCATTTAATTCCCATTCTGTGGTGATCGCGCATGTATTCAGCATAATAACGAGCAGTGTCTCATATGTGCATCCCTAGATACGAGGGCCAAAAATAACCCAGGGCGCAACTTTCTTCTCATAAATTATTATACATGACTAAGAAGAATTGCCCTGTATATCTTTTTCTTTTAACTTGTGCAGACCCTTCCAGTGTGTCACTCCTTCATTTCAAACACAGATACATGCAAGGATCAGTTGAAAATAGTATATTGTCAAAGTTGCTCATAAGGCCACAGGACAGACAGGGCCTATGGGGCCCCGAAACTGGTGGTTTAGGTCATTTGCCAGTGGTGTCCTGGGGCCCTTTCTATTATGGCTCCACAAATTGGGCCAAGTGCAAGCTTTCCACACTTAGCTCCCTCAGTAGCGAGGGTCGCAGGCTTCTCGGTGAGCTACTGTGGGGCGCATGAGCTCAGAACTCAACAACCAACCGACAGACACAGTAACCTTGGTTTCCAGCCCAGTGCCTGTCTTTTTAGAAAAGAAAATACTTTTAATCTCACAGCAGTACTCAGTACTACACAACTCAATCCAGCATACACAGTAATGACCCTGGTCACGATTCACTTGTGATGCTACACTCCTTATTTCCGATGCTGTCTCCCACTCGGTTCACCCTAGATGAAACTGTAGCCAGCAATTTATGTTAGAAGCATAAAAAGGCTCAGATGCTGATTTTAGTGCCCCACAAGTTAACAAGCATTGGCATAGCCAATAGGTCTCGCTTTTGGGACCTTATAAGTATTTAGTTATGCAGCACAATATCCTTGGTGCAACAACATCAACTGTTGCATGGCTAAACACTTATAAGGTCCCAAAGGCGAGACCTATTGGCTATGCCAATGCTTGTTTAAGATGTCCTTGTTGCAGTTGATGCAAAGGCTTCTCAAAAGATTCCAACTGGAGGGCGTGGTGTGGCCTATGCTTGCATTGTGTAATCCTGTGTGTATCTCTGAACGTCAGCCGATGTGAAAGAAGCTTGTTCTGGGGAGGGGTGACGAGGAGTGTCTTAGGTACAGACTGAGGGAAAGGCAACACAGCACTGCACAGCACTGATTTCATTTACCTAAATACGTCTCGTCAATCAGCAAAAAAGGTAATGGGTATGTCACTAACACCCAACTTTAACAGCTCGAGCAAGAGGTGGTTGTCACTCGGCAGTTCAATATAACATGAACAATTTAAGTTGTTGTTTATGGCTCCTTTCACTTTGATATTGGGGAGAAGGACGCATGATGGATGGATAGTGAAAAGATGACTAGATGGATAGAAAAGAGAGTGACGGATGGAAGAAAGATAAGATGATGGCTGGTTAGATATATGGATGAAATGAAAAGAAATAAAAAAGGTAATAAAAGGATGGAGAGAAAGTAGGGTGGATAGAAAGATGAAGAGGAGGGATAGATGGAAAAGGCAGAATGATAGGTGGATGTGTGGAAACGCAGAAAGGATGGAAAGAATGAATGAAGCAAGATGGACGAATGAGAGGTAGAGCGGTAGAGAGGTAGAGGTAGAGAGGTAGAGAGTTAGAGAGGTAGAGAGTAGAGAGTGAGTAGTAGAGAGTGAGTAGTAGAGAGTAGTAGAGAGAGAGCAGTAGAGAGTAGTAGAGAGTGAGGAGTAGAGAGTAGAGAGTATTAGAGAGTAGTAGAGAGTGAGTAGTAGAGAGTGAGTAGAGAGAGTAGTAGAGAGAGAGTAGTAGAGAGTAGAGAGCGAGTAGAGAGTAGTAGAGAGTGAGTAGTAGAAAGTAGTAGAGATTGAGTAGTAGAGAGTGAGTAGAGAGAGTAGTAGAGGGAGAGTAGTAGAGAGTGAGGAGTAGAGAGTAGTAGAGAGTGAGTAGTAGAGAGTAGTAGAGAGTAAGTAGTAGAGAGTAGTAGAGATTGAGTAGTAGAGATTGAGTAGTAGAGAGTGAGTAGAGAGAGTAGTAGAGAGAGAGTAGTAGAGAGTGAGGAGTAGAGAGTAGTAGAGAGTGAGTAGAGAGTAGAGAGTAGTAGAGAGTGAATAGTAGAGAGTGAGTAGTAGTAGAGAGTAGAGAGTGAGTAGAGAGTAGAGAGTGAGTAGTAGAGAGTGAGTAGTAGAGAGTAGTAGAGAGTAAGTAGTAGAGAGTAGTAGAGATTGAGTAGTAGAGAGTGAGTAGTAGAGAGTGAGTAGAGAGATAGTAGAGAGAGTAGTAGAGAGTAAGTAGTAGAGAGTAGTAGAGATTGAATAGTAGAGTGAGTAGTAGAGAGTGAGTAGAGAGTGAGTAGTAGAGAGTGATTAGTAGTAGAGAGTAGAGAGTGAGTAGAGAGTGAGTAGTAGAGAGTGAGTAGTAGAGAGTAGTAGAGAGTAAGTAGTAGAGAGTAGTAGAGATTGAGTAGTAGAGAGTGAGTAGTAGAGATTGAGTAGTAGAAAGTAGTAGAGAGAGTAGTAGAGATTGAGTAGTAGAGAGTGAGTAGTAGAGAGTGAGTAGAGAGAGTAGTAGAGAGAGAGTAGTAGAGAGTAGAGAGTGAGTAGAGAGTAGTAGAGAGTAGAGGGAGTAGTAGAGAGTAGTAGAGAGTGATTAGTAGAGAGTAGTAGAGAGTGAGTAGTAGTAGAGAGTAGAGAGTGAATAGAGAGTAGTAGAGAGTAGTAGAGAGAGAGTAGTAGAGAGTAAGTAGTAGAGAGTAGTAGAGATTGAGTAGTAGAGAGTGAGTAGTAGAGAGTGAGTAGTAGAGATTGAGTAGTAGAAAGTAGTAGAGAGAGTAGTAGAGAGTAGTAGAGAGTGAGGAGTAGAGATTGAGTAGTAGAAAGTAGTAGAGAGAGTAGTAGAGAGTAGTAGAGAGTGAGGAGTAGAGAGTGAGTTGAGAGTAGAGAGTGAGTAGAGTAGTAGAGAGTAGAGTAGTAGAGAGTAGAGTGAGTAGTAGAGAGTAGTAGAGTGATTAGTAGAGAGTAGTAGAGAGTGAGTAGTAGAGAGTGAGTAGTAGTAGAGAGTAGAGAGCGAGTAGAGAGTAGTAGAGAGTAGTAGAGTGAGTAGTAGAGAGTAGTAGAGAGTAAGTCGTAGAGAGTAGTAGAGATTGAGTAGTAGAGAGTGAGTAGTAGAGAGTGAGTAGTAGAAAGTAGTAGAGAGAGTAGTAGAGAGAGAGTAGTAGAGAGTAGTAGAGTGGGGAGTAGAGAGTAGTAGAGAGTGAGTAGAGAGTGAGTAGAGAGTAGTAGAGAGTAGTGAGTAGTAGAGAGTAGTAGAGAGTGATTAGTAGAGTGAGTAGTAGAGTGAGTAGTAGAGAGTGAGTAGTAGAGAGTGAGTAGTAGAGAGTGAGTAGAGAGTAGTAGAGAGAGAGTAGTAGAGAGTAAGTAGTAGAGAGTAGTAGAGAGTGAGTAGTAGTAGAGAGTAGTAGGCTCTGAAGATGAAACCACGCCTCTGTCTCCGAGGGACATCTGTGTCACTGCCCCAGGGCAGCAGCTCTAAAAGAAAAGAGCAGAAGTGAAAGCACAGCGAGGCCAACAAAGGGAGGGGCAGGGCTGCTTAATGGATCGGGGAGAAGATGGGGGGGCTATTCTTTCACTGCGCACAACTGTGCCTTGGCTGGGGTTTACGTCGAATGACGCGGCTCGGGAGTAAACACAAACAAGCCCCACAACGGTACCTTTATGTGCACTAGCGCCATGTACATTTGTAGCCACATCATTGACTGAGTGCATTTGATTGATTGAAGTAGTGAAATGTAACCTACTTCAAAAAGTAACCAAAAGTGTAGGTGCTCTCCAATTCCCATATTAAAACTACCTGCCAGTGTTATTATCTGAAAAGTAAAGAGGTGCTGAGTGGTCACTCCTCGGCAACATAAAGTACAAACTACAGTGATGAAGAGCTGTGTCCATCACTTTTGCCTAGCCTTTATCCCCACAGTGCTCTCTCAGATGAGTGTGCAAGTTACTCTGGTCAATTTTACTAAACGTTTAATGCAATAAATTAACCATCTGAGCATTAAACTAGTTCTACAAGAAGAAGGATTTGCCATGTGCGAATAGCTAAGAAACATGACATCAGTACTAGTAGCATTGTAATGAGGTCAAGAGAACCAGCAGCAGATGAGAAGCAGGGTAGGCCAACGGTGAACAGCGAAAGAGCCCCATCTGCACCGGCCTCCAAAAATCCAACAACACTAACTGATGACCACAGAATCCACGGAACCCAGCACAATCCAAAGGTAACAATAGTCTCTATATACAGAAAAGCACAATAACACATCAAGACTAACAATAAGAAAAACTGAGGACCGATAAACGCAAAACCCAGCACATAACAAGCATTCCAAGTAGTTTAGAGCGCAGTGAATTCAGTGAACCACATCTTCCAGGGTACCCAGGGACGAGGCTATAAAAACAAAGACACAATATACCCAATAAAAAGGAATTTACTGTTTGACCAAGGTATGTCTTCATACGCAGCCTCTGTTTTTTTTTAAAATATAGGTGCACTTTCCAAATAGTTGTCGAGCTCAGTTACCTTCTTCATGTGAAACTAGATTCTCTTCTGGTAAATTGTGTCACTTTATAAGTAAACAAATACAAATAAATAACGTTTCTGATGATCTATTATAGATGGAAGTTTGCTTGAGCAATATTAAATGAAATCCTGAATTCTAAGCTGCTTCTCAGTAGCATGCAGTCTTTTAAATGGTTGTATGGCAGACTGGTATTTACAAACATCTCGTTGGGTGTAGATTTCATATTATTAACTTCAAGGCAGCAGCATTTTGTAAAAAATAATTAGATAACCATATAGGTGTCAGATTATATTCAGCCTGCGATATTCTTGTACCATACATTTTAAAGAGCATATGGGTCATACCTGAGGAAAAATCCAGAGTGAGTGGCTCCCCTTTATCAAAACTGTGGGGAGCGGCTCTTCTCGGAGCTCCATCGTTTTGAATGCCTTCGCTGCGAGACTATGTTTGCCTTCAAAGCCAATTTTCTAGCAGAGTTCAAAAATAGTTCACAAGTAATCTATTCAGTAAATGCTTAATTGAGGTTAATTGCATTTAATTCCCATTCTGTGGTGATCGCGCATGTATTCAGCATAATAACGAGCAGTGTCTCATATGTGCATCCCTAGATACGAGGGCCAAAAATAACCCAGGGCGCAACTTTATTCTCATAAATTATTATACGTGACTAAGAAGAATTGCCCTGTATATCTTTTTCTTTTAACTTGTGCAGACCCTTCCAGTGTGTCACTCCTTCATTTCAAACACAGATACATGCAAGGATCAGTTGAAAATCGTATATTGTCAAAGTTGCTCATAAGGCCACAGGACAGACAGGGCCTATGGGGCCCCGAAACTGGTGGTTTAGGTCATTTGACAGTGGTGTCCTGGGGCCCTTTCTATTATGGCTCCACAAATTGGGCCAAGTGCAAGCTTTCCACACTTAGCTCCCTCAGTAGCGAGAGTCGCAGGCTTCTCGGTGAGCTACTGTGGGGCGCATGAGCTCAGAACTCAACAACCAACCGACAGACACAGTAACCTTGGTTTCCAGCCCAGTGCCTGTCTTTTTAGAAAAGAAAGTACTTTTAATCTCACAGCAGTACTCAGTACTACACAACTCAATCCAGCATACACAGTAATGACCCTGGTCACGATTCACTTGTGATGCTACACTCCTTATTTCCGATGCTGTCTCCCACTCGGTTCACCCTAGATGAAACTGTCGCCAGCAATTTATGTTAGAAGCATAAAAAGGCTCAGATGCTGATTTTAGTGCCCCACAAGTTAAAAATGCAATCAGTTCACTCTTCTGCTCGAGTCTGTACCCCTGGTGGCGTAGCAGGTAGGAATTCAGTTTTTTTGTACTTTGCACTAAGAGCGTGCATAGCAGCTTGATCCCATTGCAGCAGAGGCTCATGGTTATCGGATGCAGTCACTCGGAAGCTGCTGTGGAGGCTGTGTGCCCCCTGCATCTGTCCTTTCAGAGCTGCCCAGATTGTTTGAGTGCTGATTGGCAGTGTTTGCACCTCTGTACAGGTGTTGGTCCAGCAGCTGTAGCCCCGCACCAGTGAGATAGTAGAGAGAGATTCAGCCCCGACTGGGACGATGCAAACCCATAGTTCTAGCCCCAACCGGTTCGATGCAAACACCACAATGTTATAGGCTCGACTGGGCCAATGCGAACGGCAAGTTAGTTGCAGCCAACTCGACTGATTTGCAGAATACTTAGATTCTTTATGGTTCTCGTCAGGAACTGTGGCGAGACCGGGAGATCCTGTGCAGCGTGGATTGCTCCTGGCTTCGCTCTAAGGCAGTCCACTTTCATTGCATGATCTTCTGACCAGGAACATGTTTGGCTTCACCTCCTGGACAGTCTCTCCTCCTGCAGGGCCAAGCAGATCCTTTCCCCCTCGCTGTGGGCAGGCATGCTTCTAGGCACTAGACAGACCATCTGCTCCTAGTGTAAAGTGCAGCCTTCAGGTGATGTCCCCTCACCCCTGGGTGACTGACTGGCTGTCATACAGACACCAGGCCTGATCACAGAGCAGTTCTTTGAGTACTCTACAGAGCACTCCCTTCTTTGGTTATGAAGAACTTCGAACTGGAACAAAGTAGGGAGGTTTGTGTCCCACTTTTATACACATTTTCTAGACAGGTTATCTGGATCCACTGTCTCAAACTTCAGAACCAGTTTGGGGTGGTTCTCTTTCATGCCTCTTTCTTAGGCTGCTCTCCAGACAACCTTTCTGTAAAGTGATACTTTTCTAGGCAGATAGCACTGGGGTTGTCTCCAAACACAATAGTCTATATACATGATTAGACTTGCTTCAGCTTCTATAACTTGTGGAGTGAAACGCCTTTGGAGACTGATTGCATTAGGGAGATTGACCAAAAATATTTTAAATAAAAGGGTGCTAAAATGCACCCCTGTTTTAGCTGATTTCCTTACTTTTTCAGCCCACCCCCTGCTATCCATATCCACACTATAAGCCAATCGCTATGGAGCAGCAATAATAGCATTCTCAAAGTGGCTGGTTGGATAAATGATTGCCTTAATTAGGTAAATGATGATAATCATGGTGCACAACCAAATGCATTAGAATGGCAGATGTAGTTAGCATCCATGTACATTTTTCATATATCACAATACTTATTAAGTATTATTACTATATCTTGTGTAGCCAGAATATAAACCTGCCTGTACTGGAGAGAGTATAGTCTCTTCCTGAGCCATCCTTGTAGGTGTCCAGGAAAACTCTTGCATAAGGTTGTCAGTGATGGTTTCACAGAAACGTTCAACTGCAACTGTGGCCCACTACCACAATTTAAAAAGTAGCAACATGTAAACATCACTAAAATAAAATCGCTTTGATCAATAAATGATCTTTATAATGTTATGCACTCATATTGAAAATTTAAGACATGT
The DNA here is from genome assembly GCA_963921515.1 of Calotriton arnoldi. Classification (NCBI taxonomy): domain Eukaryota; kingdom Metazoa; phylum Chordata; class Amphibia; order Caudata; family Salamandridae; genus Calotriton; species Calotriton arnoldi. Next base: position 207,462 of record CAWUFW010010519.1, read on the forward strand.
ACCTCTTTGCGTATATGAATTGCACCAATGTTGAGTTTGTTATGACACTCTGCAAAGAAATCAATAGAAATGCTACATTTTATCATTAGTTTTAATGACATCTCTGTTAATAATATAAGGTAATCAGTTACTTGAACAACTTAAAATCACTATTTAATGAATTCTACTGTTTCTACCTAATCAAGCAAACTTTTACGGAGCAGGTACATCAACCTTTCTCAGTTTTAGTGTCGTTTCTCTAGACATATACAAAGTGCACATTTATGTTTTCATTGTCAAGATAGGTTTAGGTGTCATGCAAGGCAAGATCAGCTTTTACGCTGCATCAACATCAAGTGGAGGGTTAAAAAATAATCAGAGGGAAAGGGCACTTTTGCAAATATTTGGGAGAGTTAAGGGGCAACTCCTAATATTTGGAGGCCCCAATTGGCTCTAGCATATTTATAGGTCACCTATTAATGGCTCAACCTTTTCAAAGTATGCCCACTCCTCCCCAGATGCATCGATTGTATTGGCTCCTAGCTGTGCAGATTGATGCATACCCTAAGCCTCCTCTGATCTAACTTCACGCTTATGAGGTTTCAAGCCCCATGTTCACCCACATACTTGAGACTCCACCGCTTTCTTTCCTCCTGATCACTCTTCACTTCACTTCACTGGTTAATGCTTTGGTTCACCAAGGAAGAAGTTGTCTGTTCGAAGTATAAAAAGGGAAATATTAAGCTTGTAAAAGAGCTCAGCGACTGCAGTTCATACTGAAAAGGCCCATGAAAATACACCGGATATGGATGGAATTATGAATTTTCTAAAGTGCTACAGAATACACATAAAATAGTTGCTGCTGTTGATGCATCATTTTTGTATGAGCAGGGTGTTAATACCCCTAACAGTACTAGTAATACTGCATATACTGTGAAACCATTTAGGTTTGATTGTTAATAGACCACCTATTTGATTATATTGGTGCATCCATGTTACAGCACAAACCCTGGAAGCGTTTGTCACCAAAACATGTCCATCTACTTTAGCATGTCACATTCATCCATGTCCAAATGGCTGGGGAGGCCCCCCTAGAAGCAGTGAACCGCGTTGCATCTCTGCTTCATTACAGGTCCACCAGTCACCACGCGCGTGCACTCCAGGGCCTCCCGCGGGGCACCTGCTAAAAGCGCCACACAAGGCGGGCGGAAGCTGCTCAGCGGTCCCAGGGAAGGGGGCGTCAGCAGTGCTCGTGCAGTGCAGCTGCTCTTCTCTGGCAGATAATTACCACACCTCAGAAAGCACCGATTACAACCTTCTTTGTCCGACTGCTCCGGCTAATGTGCAGGACGCATTTAAACTGAGAGTACCTGTGTTCAATTAATGATCTGCTGCTTGTAGCCTTGATGCAGGCTCCAGGTTATACGCCCTAATTGCTGGTTTGAGAACAGTTCATAATCAAGGTTTCGAATAGATTTACCCCTTATGTCATTTACAAACAACCCTTTGTGTTTGAAAACTATGCCATGATGCTTTCCTAGCAAAGATTTGAAGTGAAGAGTTTTTATTAGCAGGCAGGAAAAGGAGGATAGTTACACTGTGGCTTCCCTTAGGGTTGCCAAAAGGGCCCTGTAGCAGTGTTGTTTCCTGCACTGCAAACGGCTGAGGCAGGATAGAGGGAAGAACCGATCTTGCACACATATTTCCATCACACTGGAAAATGCAGATTACAATGCTTGTAGCCCTAGTTACTCAAATCTGTTTAGGCTTCTGATAGCTCCACCACAGCAGTGTCTCTAGAAGTTATTTTTAGGGGGGGGCACACATTAAACTGGTGGGGGCCACCTGCAGTGTGTGAGCTCAGGCACATGTGTGTAGCATCTTATATGTGTGTGTGTGTGTTTGTGTGTATATATATATATACACACACACACACACACATACAGAGAATTTTCCAAACAATACTCAGAAAAGGATGTTCACTCAGGAAACAGCGGTGCACTGTGAGTTTATTTCCTTCTCCCCCGTAGCAGTTCAGCCTCCAAACTGACCTTATTTACATAATGACATAGATTTTCTACAGACTATATATAGTACTACATCCATAAACCTAGAAAGCATACTTTGCTTCTTGTTTCTGGTAAGGTGATGCTTACTTCCGTTAAGATGGTGCTGTTGTTTTAAAAAAGAAGAGTCTGCTTTCTAACTTGCACTGCGCAACTGTTCCCTGAGTGAGTGTCCTTTACTGAGCATTGTTTGGAAAATTTTGTGAAATTACATACTGCGATCCGCTACCAGTAAGACGCTACACTGCCTCGGAGTCTGGCATTTTTGTGCGGCCCTCTTTACGAATCTCCACGAAAGTTTCACAAAACTTTCCCTTTTTGGTTCAGCTGCTGTGTTGAAAGTTTCGGGGTGATCCATCAAACGGGGGCCGAGAAAAAAGGGGGGGGTCCCAAAATGCTTTTTCCCTTTGTTAAGTTTATGGGGATTTTTCATTTTTGAACACCACTACAGCTCGAACTGCTGAACAGAATTACACAACATTTGGCAGAAAGCTAGATTTTGGTTCAGAAAGCATGCTTTTTTGTGATTCGGTGTAAATCCGTTCAGTAGTTTCAGAGAAATGAAAGTCTAAAAAATATAGATATCTGGGGATGAGAGTCCTTGTAGTAGACTTGCGGATCCTACTAAAATTTGATTGGCTGCCAACACTTCAACCAGTAAGTGTTGGCAGCCATCTTTGGACTCGGCTTCAAAAAGTTAAAAAAAGGAGGCAGGGTAGGAATACCCTGACACCCCATATATGGTGGGGGGTCACACAGGGTTGACCGCTGCGTTTTTATTTCAAAATGTTGCCGCTGACTCGCGGGTGGATCCCCGAATCTGTGGCAAAATTTTAAAAAGACGCGCAATCAACATTTATCAAATCACATATGCCCACCTCGACTCAGAACAACTCCAGCACCTTGGTTAGTCCAGGCAACGTTTTGCTGGGCAGTGTCCCACAACAGACTTGGGCACTGAACAAAAGCAGACAGCAGGAGCAGGCTTAGGCACTGTACTTGCCCTGCACAGAGCCCAACTGCTCCTGGTAGCCTCTCACCATATACATCGGAATGCACGGAACACCAGCACCAGACACGCAGAATCGCTATTGACGTGTCTCAATGTCTGACATGTTTTAGCATGCAGTGTATCACATGTTGTGTGGGTTTAATTTTTGTCATTGCTCTGAAGGGGGGATGCAGGGATTGTTCCCTTCCAGTTCTTGATTACATTTCTCAACAAATTGAGATCTGTCCCCAGGAGAGGAGGATGAAAGATACATCCCTAACACCACCAAACCAGAGCACAGACTCAGTCTCCATTAATACAGAAGAAAAGCAGTGAAGGTCCATAGCAAGAAGGCACGCACCTCAAAATAAAGCATCATACGTCACAAAGTGATTCAATATTTCAGACCTGAACCTGACAACAATATAAGGGACATCACCCCACAACGCATTAAACCTCATTGGAAGGTCACAAGAGGAACAATGGACAACTTTTCACTGAATAGGAGGATAACATAACAATACACCTGGAAAGATTTTCATTAAATCAAAATTCTTCCAGATGCCTAACCGACCCTGTCCGTAAATGTAAAGCACACAAAAGGCGCTAATATATAATTTCTAAGTCAGCATAGATTGCCTACTGTTTGAATTGCCTCGTGAGTCACTAATCAGATCAGTTGATTGAAAAATAAATCTTTTGATTCCAGCAACATGTCTTGGCTAGAGTGTCACATTTGTCTCATGAAAAGCAGGTGAGCTTGTTGCTATTTTTGGAGGACAGAGGGCTGTTTAAATTTTGTCCGGGCATGCGCATTGGCTTGCAGCGTGCTATGCAACCAAGTGTTACTTATCGGAGCATACAGCTCAGAACTGATAAACTGATTTCATTGAATCCATTGCAGAGAAGGTTAAGTACCTCAGATAAAAAAATATATTTAACACACTGAGCATTTCATGTGCTCCATATTTCTAAACTTTGTACGAAAGGTATGGAGTCACTGCAGCGGTTTCAGTGTGATTTCAGGAATACTTGATACATTTGCATTGCATTCATTTTAAAGAGCTATGCGGTGAAGCGCATCAGTCAAAAAGATGTTTCCAAATCAGGAAGACCCACCCCTTCTCATTTTCATGGAGACCTGCCCCCTCTCATGTTAAGGGAGACACCTTCTCATGCATATTTTTATGAGGTCCGGAGGATGTCTTTTAATTTATTCAACAATTTAAACTTTATTTACGCATCTAAAAATTACATTTTTTAATGATTTTAAAATAAAGTTAAGATTGTTGTCCCCAAGAAAACATTTGCACTCCTAAATTATTATTTCAAAACTTTTCTCAACTTAGGAAATTCTTTCTTATATGCTGACATTTAAAAAAAGAACTTTTTCCTAACTTCTAAATAAAATTATTTTTGGATTTTTCAGTGTACAATCTTAAGTAGCGTATTCTTCTGTTTTTGTTCTCCATGGCAACATCAACAGGAGTAGTACAGGGGACAACATTTTTCAAACAAAAAGGTGAATTTTTGGGCAAGTCAGCAGCATTGATTTTCACTTTTTGACAACAACTGTTATTAAAAATCTAGCTGTAGCAAAAGCGGACTAAGGCCCCGATGTGAAAAGCCATTTTGTTGTTGCAAATCCTGCTATTTGCAAAATCACAGATTTTGTGACCGCAAAATATTTTTTTGCTATGTAGTAAACCCCTTTTGCAAGTCGAAAAAGCATTTCCAACCCACAAAATGGGTTTACTGACCCATTCTGAATCGCAGTTAGAAAGGGGCAAGAAATGGGCATCTCTTTCTAATTGTGACTCAGAATGGCATATATCAATGGTTTGCAACCGCAATTGCGATCACAAACCATCAAAAGATTACTGACTCTTCAAAGGAGGTGGTAACAGAGTCGCAAGGGGAAAGCTGTCGCTGATTAACAGCTTCACCTTTGGGAATTATGCCAGGTAACCGGCACAGTCTGCAGGCAGTGCTCCCACTGATGTGTTTTTTTTCCAAAGCAGGACTGGTTAATTTAAGGAAAACTGGCTCCTTTAAAAAAAATGTTTACTGTTTGGGTAAGCAAACACAGGGATGGTGGTGTGCTATTCTTTGCAACCCACCATCCATGTTTTTGTAGCCAACTACTAAGTGCTGCAAATAGCCATTTAATATTCATTAGGCAGGTCATTCAACAACCTGGACATTTTGCAATGTGATGTATTTCTATGCAGGTTGTATCGCATAATTAAAGACAGGCTGCAAAAGTTAAGTGTACAATTAGCCACCATTATTTATGAAGAGTGTTTTCATATATTTGGAGCTTACATTTCTGAAATTTTGCATACATTAAATGGTTCAGATTGGGACAAAAATAAGCCAGTTAAAAAAAAAAGGTGTGGACACGTTTGTAAAATGCAACATGCCTCTTTTTGTGACATACAGTTTGGTAGCAATTTGTACTTTTTAAGGAAAGCCACAGGTGAAGTTGCTTTTTCCATAGCGACAGGGAATTACATGTAACATAGATCCAGTGTTTGCTATTTGCCAGAAAAACGCACAAGGCATTTCCGGTGAATACTTAATCTACATTGATTTATATTTCCAAAGTATTAAATCTAAAAAACATCAACATCCCATGAACCCCTAAAATTAAGCAGCCCACGTACCACTGAATACAAGAACATCTTCTTGACTGACTGATCATCTTACTGATGATTAGTTTGTTCCTAAATCTCCCTGAATTGCATGAAAATTGCATCAGATTTCCAGGAACAAAAAAACGAAAGCTTCTCAAAACTCACTGGAATGGCTAACTGGCCCCAGTCACCTTTAAATGGATAGATATATGGACCAAAGGAAACACTGTCTGTGTTAAATACTTTATGAAAATTAGTCAATAATTCTTCTCTCCAATGATCTTCCTGAATCAATTTTCCAATCTTGTGCTGTCTGCAGCTGCAGGCAGCGTACTCGCTTACACCACATTAGGCAAGCCACGTGTCTGGTCCAGCATTTCAGGAGCCTTCACTATCTCAGAAGTTGCCACCACTTCATGTGTTTTTATAGAAGAGAAACTGTAGGAAATCTGCCTTTTCTGCATGGTTACCCTGGATTTTTCACCTTTTGCTCGCCCCTATATTTTTGCTGGCTTCAGAACTCTGCACTTTATCCCTGCTAACTAGAGATAAAGTGATTGTACTCCTCCTTTCAACATGGTAAAATTAGGATACTTCTAATTGGCCTATTTAACTTACCTCTAACCCCCTAGCATATGGTACAAAGTGTACCCAGGGCCTGTAAGTTAAATGCCACTAGTGGACTGCTGCACCCATTGTGTCATCTGGTACAGTGACAGTGCAAACAGGACTGCAGACCTACTATTTATAAATTTGATCAGTCGAAATACCCCTTTTGACAGGCCTAGACCTTCCTTTTAAGTATCTATAAGTCACCGCTAAATATGCCTTATTGCCCATTAGGCAGGATGCATGGTATTTAACAGTAGGGCAGGTAAAAGTTTAATGTGACACATGTCCTTACAGTGAAAAGGCACCAAAATCTATTTTCGCAGTAGCAAGGATGGCTGTTTGATAGGAAAATACTGGGATGCAGTATTAAAAATACGAATACTGTATCTCTGGAACGGCACAAGCTAGAAAAATAATTAAACAGTTATTTTTAAAAGTTATTACAAATCTGAATCAATGTTCAAGTTGGATTTGTACTAAATATCAAGGAACAGTAACTTTTTGAAAGTCACCTTTTCCCTGCCTAAAGTTCCTAGAGACTAATCTGCACTTTACTCTCCAACTTCTGCCAGCCAGTAATTAGCATTTGAATAGGTGTGAATGGGCGTAAAATGCCTTCCAGGAGCAAACAATAGGTTGATCTGAATTGGCCGAGATGACCACTCTGAACCTGACAGAATATGCAAGGTGGGGTGTCATCCTTTTTGACATGAAAGTGTCAAATCCTGCTTGACAGATCTGTGCGGGGTTTTCCTATAGCACTCGGGACGTACTTCAAAGGGGCCTACCCTGTCACTGGCAAATGTTAGCTGACACTTGTGCAGGGCAGGGCCCTTCCTTTATCCCCCATGCCAGGCACTCTCCAATCACAGTGGACCTCTTTTTGGCACATATCGCCCCTTTTAATTTAATAGAAAAAAGCTACAATAATGGAGCAATATTTTTGTAAACAATATTTAGGCCACAACTTTTAGGTCCGATGATATTTTTGCTGTCAGTATTCTGCCATAAGACCCAAGGAACTGTCAAGTGCACATGCTAGCTTTGATACGCTTTGCTTTATCTCTGTGTTTTTGCTTCCAGTGTTTCTCTACAGGGACCCCCCCACTTTAGGTCAAGGTAAATGTTATTGAATGAATGAGTTTTTTTTAATGCATGATTCAGTATGTGAACTATATGCTATTTTATATAGCGCTTACTACCCCTGATGAGACTCTGAAATGCTCTACGGCGAGTAGCATGCTACTTGGGAGCCTAAAGTTGGTTATTGGGATTTGCCTCGAGTTTGAAAAGAAACCGCTTCATGCACTACCACCAGTTTCTTTGTTGTACATTAATGACTTAGGTGCGATCATTAGAAAGGGCTACGTGAGAAGCAAATGGTTACTGGAATTAATAGATAGGTTGCAGGGGTATAGTTTCGAAGAAAGAGAGATTAAGGCAAACAGGCATGAGTAGTCTATAAACACAAGAGGTGTGAAAAAAGTAGAACGGAAGGAGAGGTGTATTCAAAATAAATAATGGAGGGAAAAATGTAAAGTTTAAGCCAAGGTCAGGTAAATTTTTCACGCAGTGTTTTCGGAATATTGCAGGGAGAGATTTTTTGCGATAGCATGTACTATGCAGATGTAAACCCTGTAAAAAGCAACTGTTTTAAATTCTGCTCTGAATGTATGTGGCTTTTAGCAGTCTTTCTAGAAATACTTTAACTTTCATAACTTTCAAAGAGGTGTCAGATATTTGCCTCGCTACAAACAGTAACCGAAGTGCTTGTTGAGACTACATTAGGAGCGAGGATCAAGCTGTGTGACATTTACGCACATCCCAATACCTGTAATTACCATTAGATTACCCCATTGAGAAAGTTAGGATTTAACATTGTTGAGGTATGTGATGTTATATCTATCTCGTGTGCACACAACCCCACTTTGTACAATGAAAGCCATACTTGAAACCCCAGAGAGGAACCCAATGTGTACCTATTACAGCAGTGTATTTAATACTATAAAGTATTGTTATAGTTTATGCAAATCATTTTACACCACACATGAACTTCACATGTCAACATATGTTATGTAACCACCTGCTAACTTAATATATAATAAGGCAGTTGATAAACACGTCCCAGCAATCATTATTAGTAAATTCCGTGCATGTATATCTGACCAACTCATTATGGTTCACATTACTCATTTCGGAAGGGCGTCGGAAGGTGATGTCCCCTAGCCTCACCTGCAGAGCACCAGACCCCACAGAACAGACATTGCAGTCTGCAGAATGGATGTATGAGGTCGCCGTCACCCTTCAGTGTCCACCCTGCCTCACAGTGGAGCACATCTGACCCTGCATTACTAACAAACTGTGTTGCACACCTTACTGCCTCCTCATCCTTGAGAAAGTTCCCACTCAAAGGCAAATGTTTGTGCAGAGAGGGGAGGGTGGTGTGGTCAGAAAAACCTCTGTGTACTGGATGCTTTAACAATAAAAAGACTTCAGCTGCTGGTGTAATGTAACAGTAGCACAATGGCCTCTCTCTCCAGCTGTGTGGGAATTGCACAAGGTGTGACACTGGCTGATCGTAGGGCAGCTCCAATTCCAATTTGATTAGAAAACCAGTGGGAATATTATGTTGATCTGTTCTCAACAAAATTATTAGTATAAATAGGTGTTTTTGGATTATTTGCTTCATGTACCATCTGACCCAGTGGAAATGGATAAGCTGAAAGGAACCAAGATATCATTTAGACCAAACGTTACACAGGTTTCAGCTAAAGTTAGCATGCAAGTCCTACCAGGCTGCAATTCTGACAAAATAGATACACCCATTGCATCTGAGTGGGTGGCCGGATAGATACGATTCTGTCCTTGCTGTCCTGTCTAATCAACATATTAGTGCATGCTTTAAAAAGTAGCCAGTGGTGTAACAAGGGTACCACAGGTCCTAAAGCTTGCACAGAAAATTGGGACCAATGCCCATGGGTTGGGTAGTATAATATAAGACAACCATAACTGAGTGCAGTGGACCTCCCACACCATTGGCCCTGGTGCCACTGTACTTGCTGCACTAATGATATGCCCCAAAGTGCAGTTTTATTTCAGTTCACTGGAACCAGTTTGACAAACAAAACCTGAAAACAAAAATTGGTAAAAGGAAAAGAAAGCCCAAAAGTGGAAAAGTTGTGTCCCGGTGGCATTGGCATGGAGTCATCTTGTAACCCTAGCCACAAAAAGACTAAAAACAAAAATTCCTAAGTTGATCCCAACACCATTAGTGAAAGTATTTAGTAATTCTGTTCGATAATCAACGACAGTAAAGGATTTCTGAGCTGTGATCAGTTTGCCGAGTCAAAAAGTCTGATCACAACAGGTTTTACATGAGATGTTCTAGAGGAAGACATGGCATAGGTGTGCGAGTGAAATCATTATTATTAATAGAATCACGTTCAGATTTAGCTCTGATGAACTACTAGCGGTAGAAAATGTCACAAATGATAATTTCTGAATTGAACCTGAATTCCACCTCTAACTATGGCATATGGAATTACTTGTAAAGATTAAGGGCCTCATTTGGGATCTGAGATCTCAGAACCTTACGCATCCTGTGGAACCTCTCAGAAAAGAAATTGCTTGAATTGGTTTTCTCCAATTGTTTCAGAGGACAAATTACTTCCAGAAGGTGATGGCTCATTACAATTTGCCTAAAATCTGTCCAGCGACAAATGGCCTTTAATATGGCACCAATTATCAATTATATAGATAGCAAAGTCTAAAACCGTATGTTCATAAAATTGATTAAAAAACAAGGGAAAGTCCCATGTGAAGCAAAGAACACAGGCATCTCGAATCCATTACCCAATCTTCCACCGTTCTATGTAATATAATCACAAATATGGTTAACTGTCTAGGAAATACGTGAGTATTCCAGAGCTAAAAGATTCCTCTGCAAAACAGCCAATATATTGTACGGTGATTTGGAATAGAACATTCCCCGATATTGGACGTTGCCAGTGAATGATTCTTACATCTCTACTTTGTAGTGATTGTTCTATGAAAAAGGATTCCACTCAAATGAATCTGAGTTGAAATGCTGAATCTCACATATTAATTAATTATGGCTTTAAGGTGTTTAAAAAGGTTCAGAGATCGGAACATAGGAGGATACCATTGCAAGATTGCCCGAAAGAACGCAGCCTTGACTAAGCTCCAGGGAGATCAAAACATTGGTGAATTTAATCATTTTAAAGACCTTTTAAAAATGATGATTTTGCAGTAAGGCAAACTTGCTCCCAGACATATGTTTTTTTGAGTGTGGCTGCTCTTCCCTTTTGTTTTCTGAGCAATATGAAGTAAACATGTGGATAAATGTATATTTGGCAGTGCACAGGTAGGTTGTTGTGTAATAGTCAGTTGGTAAATGCTTATGTTTCCAATAGGCAGCCCACTCCATTGGATTTGTGTTTCCAGAGGATCGGTGGGTGATTTGCAGGAATAGAAAGAGCACTGCTGTTACAGTGGGGGAGAAAGATTCAATTTGTTTTGAAATTTCCTTAGCTGTGGTCGGGATATGGGTTTTTGAAATTATTTTGGCTGTATATGGGGATCAGGGAACTGGACATCATGTTCTAGTCCAACCAACCATTATTCTTGGAACACGCTTCACCAACACTGCAGCAGTGATTGTATGGGGAGGGAAATTTGAAAAACAGGGCAGCAATATTTAAAAAAACATTTGCACGCTTCAATTTTCTGTAGTTTTTATGAGACATGACTAATATAGAGAGGAGGAGAGCAGAAGCTATCAACAATGGAGAAGTAAATGCCGCAAGGATAAAGCGAAAGAGGAGATCCATTACATGAAAGATGATCCAAAAGGGAAGAGTATTGTGGTTATTTTAGAGTTTGGCCCAGCAAACTATTTCAGAGTTTAATGAAGGCAGCCAGACATGTGGAATAGCAGAATTGTATCCTTCGTACAGTAGATGGCGACGCGTTAGAAAGTATGGAGATATGTCGAAAAATCGTGGCCTAAATATTGAGAACTGTAATATTGTGACGGTAAGTGCGTACATGTAAATACAGATTTACAGGTTTATATATGTATGTATGAGTGACGCCCCCCCCTCCAAGCCGAGAGAATGGAACATGTATAGGATGTGGAATGATGACTCACTTCATAGTAGGAAACTGACACTGCAGGTGAGTGTTGGAAGTTGGGGTGTCTGCTTTCCCATGTTTTACCTACCGTATGGCGAAAATCATACTCATGTGGATAAAATTGAAAAATAAAGGTTTTTAAAAAAAATATATATATATATATGTATGTATATATAGATATCATCAAGGTATATATCTACAGTTGAGAATAATAAACTATACTTACCTATATATAAAATATTTTGGTTGTCGACCACGATATTTTACACTTGATATTCCTTTGGGTGATGCGCCAGGCTTAGTACAACAGTCAGTGGCGGCTTGCATAGGGCGTGCTGCGGGGAGGGGCAGGGGGGGGGTAGTAATCTCGGACATACGACGGAACGGAGGAACGTAATAATTACTTTCCTCCGTTCCGTCGTATGTCCGAGTTTACTACCCGCCCACCCTGCCCCTCCCCCGCCCCACTGCCCCGTAGCAGGCCCTATGCGAGCCGCCACTGACAACAGTCCCATTTTTTTAATGCTCTACTATGGTTCTGAAATGAGTACGCTCATACGCCATTAAGTGTTTATGCTTTGATAAAAATATATTGTTTGGTTTATTTGCATTACCTCAAGGGATTTATTTTACACGGTGTTGCTTAAATTTGATAAAACTGGAAGTGAGGCGGCCGTGAACAGCCCAGACAGCTTCCTGTGAAATAAATGTGTATTTTTGTTGCATGTGCTTAAGCAGGGGACCATCGAAACAATGCACTACCCAAACCTTCTACCCAAACCAGCGCCTTCTCGGTAACAGCGCATTGTTCATGCAATGAGAAGAAAAGCGAGAAGGGCATTTTGTTCGAAATTATGGGTATTTCTGAATCATAAATAAGCATTCTTGTGTATGAATCACAAATGAGGATTGAATTGAAAAGGCATTTTGCTGTTTTACAATGTGCAGTATTTCGAAACATCTGTTTTGAAATCAAAGCAACAAAGTTGTTTTGATTAGGTTTTTCTTTATATTTTAGAACTAAAAGCAAATTGAAGTTGTATTTTGTCGTGTTGTCGAAATGAAAATTTACACGGAACCAGTGTGTTCCAGAAGCCGAATTGATTTTTTGCAACATTTGCTTATCGAACATTCAAGCGCACATCACATAAACAGCAGGGCAACTTATAATAAAAGCTGCCTCAATAATGAGAATCATCAAAAAAGAAAAAAATGTTAATAACGGAGCAATCAAACACCACCACCTCTGGGCAACCCACAGTACAGTAAAGCAGGCCTGTAATCCAGTGGCATGTGACAAACTATTGCGAGTGGAATTAATCGTATACTACTCGACAAAAGAGGGGTGGGTGGCAGTGGCGGCTGGTGATTTTAGGAGGGGGATGACGGTACACACACACACACATACACCCATGCATTCACACTCACGCGCGCACACATCCATTCACAAAAATTCATTAGCAAATATTCAAACATATATGCACCAAACATTAATTTTAAAAAAAATCACACTTACCTGCAAGCTCTACCTCGAAGGTACCAAGAGGGGTGGGACTGCTGCCTTCCCTCATTGGCTGACCAATACAGTGCTGACCAGTCCTCGGGGAATATACTTAATTTCTATTGTAGTCTTGAGGAATAATCAGTAGGTTTAGAGCATAAGTACTCGCAAACATTTGCCCAGGGGCCACAAAATACGGTCGGTGGTGTGACCGAGGGCCGCACTGATGCCAGCAGGGTGGTGGTAAAGAGGGTCTGGGTGAGTCGGGGATGGTGTAAGGAGGTCTAAAAAAATGTTAAGTAAACAGGCAAGCATTTATTAGCATTTATTTGCAGATTAATAAATGCTTGCCCGTTTATTTAACATTTTCCTCTAAATATTATTGCTCAGCAACTAAACAGCAGCTGGTGCTGCTGTTCACCAGGGGGGCCTCATGTAAAGGTCAAGAGGGCCGCAAGCGGCCCACGGGCCGTACTTTGAGTATCACTGGTTTAGAGGATACTTTCATTGAGGAGTGCACAATATATCCAGAGATAACATCACAGAAGTGTCCCCATATCTAAAGGTATCTTTGGATGGGGAATGGGTGAGACGGATCAGTGTAAGCCCAGGGCAACATTTCAAATAATGTGAAATTTGGAGATCTTGTCATGAATAGGTATTTCCTAGTCTAAACTAAGTTTGGAGGAAGTGGGAGGGTTGTCCATCCTGTACTAGTTGGTTCAGGCAGGTAATCCCTTAAGTATATTCACCCGTAAGTATATTCACCCACTGTGGTTCACTCGTCTGTAGAAAGAAATACAATAATTGAGAGATAGTGAGCTAAGTAACTCGTTTTCATATACAGTAATCTTAATCCATCGGGTATTGGGTGTACCCATAGCTTGGACGATTTCAGTCTGGGTCGCATTCCTCCCTAAATGTATTGTTTGATGTCGAGTCAGTCTTGGCTAATAACTGTTTATGAATCAGTATTGGTAACATTCCAAAAATGTTATTGTTCCCGGCGGCCATTGTCATTTCCACCATTTGAATACTACCTAAAATAGATAAATAAGGTGTGACTATCAAACAGCCATTTTTAGTGCAAGCGATGAGTGGGACCAAGTACATTTTGACCATTTTCTCTGGACCTCTATAAGTCTGCCCGGGTCTTAGAGTCCACTGGGGATCCAGGTCATATCATAATCACAGCGGCTCGCTTTAGTGCTTGCAGGACATTGGCAGCGCCTCACATTTCGGACAATTTATTTCTAAAGTGAAAAGGGTGAGAACAACTGGAACAGGCGCAGCTTTGCCGGTTTTAGTCTACACGCCACCTCCCCATGTTCATTGTGTTTTCATTTTAGTTTGATCAGTGCCCCTTCTGCTTTTCTACTTTGTGTGTAAGGAATAACTTGGGAGTCATTTTAGCAGATTCCAATCTATGTTTGGAGACAGGGAGGGGCTTGTGCTACGTAAACCGGTCAGTTCCTGAACAGGGTTTCTTATCATGTCTGTTCAGATTGTTTCTTCGTATGGCAGTGTCTTGCATCATGAATCCTCTCCAAGCAGTCATAATCCCTGCCAATAGTGTTTGCGCAGTCAATCAATCAATCTTTAGTCGGCAAAGAGCAATAAAAGTCATAAAACACATATGAATAAATAAATAAGAGACATTTCCAGCTAAAATAAGAGATACACATTTCATAAAAAGAACAAAGCAGCATAATAACAGGATCAATAGGTAAAATCATACAAGAAGGACCTCATACCTTTTGCTAATAGCTAGAGCCCTTCTTATAAAATTTAGCACTGCATAGCAAGTTTCTCTCGTACGAAGCTTCTGTAAAGACATCAGGCCTTCCTTGTGTACTCTCAATTTCGATCTACGTAAAATGTGGAGCAAAAATGAGCAGGTTCTGCATATAGAGGACAAAACAAGATAAAAGGACAAGTGCTTTGCTTAACAGCATTATTACAGCAACATGTGGGTAGATCATGTGACCATACACACGGTAGAGGTAAGGCAACCTTAAAATGCATCAAACAAAATCTAAAAAGAATTAGATAGCAGCGATGGGTGGGGTTTAAAATCCAAAATAAATAGGGTTCTAGGCTGTTTGTGGTTGATATCGGTACATATCTAACAACTGACACCAACAACTGAGCCCTCTGCAGCCTCAGGTCCAAACAACCCTTAAGTAAACGTTGTTTAACTTCCATTTTACTTTTTGAAGTTATCACCTGAGGATTATCGAAAAGTTTTCAAGCCTATTATCTCAGAGGATTTCTTCAGGTATGCAATCAAAGGAATCTGGGCAGCCCCATCCAGAGATAAACAATCAGCAACGTAGAATCTAACCGAGGCTGCCTCCGGATTACTCCAGATCTTAACCTACAGCAAAAGTGGGGCAAGACCCATCTGATCCTCCAAAAAAGGGAGGCCTAATTCCTCATGGAAATCAGAGTGGTGTCCACGAGGGAACCGCAAGTAACATCCATATAAAATGGTTTTCTACCCTTTGGAGGATTGTCGTTTTTGTGTGCCCCCACATACCAGCTCCATAAAGCCCCACAGAAATACATTTAGTTTTATACTAATTAATCATTTCTCTGATGGGTTTCTGTCCCAACCTGTAGGCAAATCTAACAATTACCTCTATACACCTACTAAGTTGTTGTGCCCTTGCAGTTAAAAGTGAATTCCATTTTAAAGAGGAGCTAAAAAGGATCCCTAGGTAATTAAAATCTTTCACCCTCTCGAGAGCTGATTTCCCCATGACAAAGGATTTTGGTCTTGTATTAGGGGGCCCATAGGATCATTATAAATGATTTGGAATTATTCAATTTTAGATCCAGTTTTTCCATGTACAAGGAGAAAGAGTCTAATAAGACCTGTAGGCCATTTGCTGTGCGGGCAATCAACACAGCATTATCTGCACACAGCAAGATTGGGATGGACTGCCTACTAATTCGTGGGGTGTCCTTTTTCACCTCCCAAAGATGTTTAGAAATCCCGTTTATATAAAGGAGAAAAAGAAAAGGAGCTAGGATGCATCCTTGTCTTACACCCCATGTAGATCTAATTTGGGTGGTAGTTTCGCACTGCGATCCATACCGAACCCGGACAGTTAGGTCTTGATGTAGGCATTTAACTCGGGTAAGGAGTTCCGTCTCCACCCCCATACTTTCCATCAGGGCCCAGAGTTAAGAACCAGTGACCATGTTGAAAGCGCTAGATAAATCAATAAACGCCAGGTGCAGGGTTCCTTTTTTTTTGCCATTACATATTTCCCTGCAATCGTATAAAGGTTTAGACACTGGTCTATCGTCCCGATACCTGACATAAAACCAAATTGCACATTGGACAAGATCTTATTTTCTACAGCTCATGATTCCAGGTGGGACAGAAGCACTCTACCTAAGATCTTCATGCTAGAATCTAGTAACGAAATTGGTCTATAGCATGATGGTAAGTGCCTATCCCCCCCCTTTTTTTTTTTTTTTAGGAATCAAGAATTTGGCCCATCACAGCGCTTCTAAACACATTGGTTAGCAAGGGTGTCCAAAGATCAATATTGGATTTAAAGATATCTGCAGGGACACCATGAGAGCCTGGCACTCTCCCAAGTGTGCATTTCCCAGTGGCACTAACTACTTCATTAATTTCAATTACCAATGGGAGGGCTGTGTACCTGCATCAGGGAGATTAATATCATTTACTAGAGGGGTCGAAGATGAGTTGCTAGACCCAGAGTGAAAGATCTCTGTAGAATGGGCCACCCATAAATCTGCTGGAATCAATATTTCAACCCTCGGGGCATCTTGCTCTGCAAAAAACGGGTGATTAATTATTTCCCAAAATGAGGTTCTATCTCTCAACCTGATTGCTACCGAAAGATCCTCCCATGCTTTGACTCAGATCTCTTTCTTTTTTTATTTCCTCCTCTGTGCATTTATAAAGCCTTCTTGCAGCTCTAACATTGTCTAGAGACAGATGGTGATTTTTTTTTTTAAATATTGCCTTTAACTGCTTGTGTGTCAACGTGCAAGGTGAATTTAACCATCTATGTGGTGGCCGTGGCCCCTCAATAGCGAGTTTTCTTGAGGGCAATTTATCTGAGATGGATCTACATATGATATCAAAGCCCTCTAAGATAGAGTGAGCCGCTGCATTACCTGATAGGCAATTTAAGACAGCAGCCATATTCTGGGACACAATATGGGTGTTCCAGGCCTCAGGATCAACCTCAGGCCCTTTCATTTTAATACCCTTTTCTTAGAGTACTCTATGTGTCAACATTTATTCTATGTGGGTTTTTTTACCTGATGATTTAACAATAAAAATTAAAGGGGTTAGTGGAGAGGTGTGGTGCAGCGGCTAGTGCGGCTGACACCGGAGTACGGGGCTCACAGTTCAATCCCTAGCAACAGCTCAGCTCAGCACCCTGTGACTCTGGGCAATAGCTCACTTAATCTCCGCAACGGACCCCAGCGCCTTGAGACCCCTAGGGGTGATTAGTTTGCACTTTACAAATACCAGATACAGAAAGGGTTGTGAGCACTCGCACACATTGCAACAATATTGAAATCAATAAAGCATGAGATCAACTCAGATGTCATAAAGATGAAATCTATGGTACTCCCTCTAACACTTGTTGGAAGTTTGCTTTTCTATTTGTCAACCATGTTGCACATTAAAATAAGATCATGCTTCAAAATAAGAGAGTTTAGAGCCTCCCCATATGGCATATGCTTAAAGTGGGTGGGTGGGTGGGTGGGTGAGAGGTTTCATGAAACAACATACTCTTTGCCCACTATGACAACATAATATGATATTGAAGTCACTCACCCAAATTAAAACTGTCTTATGTTTGGCTAAAAAAATGGAAAGAGTCTAAAAAATATTCAGATTTCTCTATGGTGACAACAAAATGCTGATTAAAATTATTCTAATAAAAATTTACCAACAGGATAACAAAGTCAATTGGGAAGGCTAGCAGCGTTACCAAAAAGAAGGAGGAGGACCAAACGTTTGTGACCTTGGATGCTGGAATTTAAACTTATTAAAGTTGCAAGGACACCCTTAGCTCTTCCTGCTGGGGAAGCAAGGGCTGGTTCGAAGAAGGCGTAATACTCATCTGAATAAAAGTGCTCAGTCATCCATGTTTCTTGGCAACAGAAAATGTCAGCTGAGCTTACAAAGTTAAACAGTCAGGATTATGAGTCTCTGAGGATGCACCTACAATGTTCCAGGAAAAAAAGACGGCAAACATCGTTTACTAAAGCAGGGCTGGGCCTTTCCACCCTGGGACCAGCATTTGGGAAGGAACATTGACTAGGAGTAGGAGTTTGGTGAGGAAGTCAATCCAACTGTGCAATGGGCGAATATTCATTGACCATACTCAGAGGATGGGAGGGAATAGTAGGGGCTGGAATTATTCTGCTCGATAATCTGTAAAAGCAGCCCAGGGGGAGTGCTTCAATTGGCTCAGATGGTAGCCCAGAGAAGTTAAGCCTAGACAAAATGTCTTTTGTCACTGCCTTATCTTTAAAGTTGACAATGATACAAACATTATTGTCTGATTGTGGAGTGCTACTCAGCCATGAAACTCTCCGCAAATATATGATCCGAAAATGAAACAGCCCAGGGCCCCCCAACCTGCCATTTATCCAATGCACCACTTCATTAATCAGTTGGTCATACTCCTCTCTCATATTCCTACTTGGGGGGGGCTCCTTTCAACACCGTCATACCAGGGCTTGGTTGGGGAGGCAGCTGTGGTACAGGGAGCTTTGAAGGCTCTTGAGGACAATTAGGGCTGTTGCTTAACTGGCCACGAGGTTCATTTGCTTGATCCTGCGCCCCACCTCTCCCATTTAAGGTTCTTTGTAATCTATGATCTCTCTCCATAGGTTCACTCTGTGCCCCACTTGAAGAATGATTGATCCAACTGGGAACAGCTTTTGCAGATTCCACTGTATTTTAGGCTTTGCCCCCCCTCCCGCCCCCTGCTCTCTTCCTCTTTCCTCCTTGACTCTTCACGTGTCTCCCTTTGCCTGGGGACTGGTCGGGAGCTTGCAGCCCTTCCATATTATCATCAATATGCGCTGTATCAGGAGTAGTGTCAGGAGCAATTGAAGTATGTACAGGATCGTGATTCTTTTCTATCATAGTCTGGATTGGGCCTTTATTGACAGTAATGACATCATATGGCTCCTGCGAGGTGGTAAGGGAGGTGGGGATGACAGGGATAGGTGCCTCTCAGCCGGCTCGATTTCCTTAATAATCCACCCCACTGCCTGCTGCAAGAAACTGTGCAAGGTCACACCAGGAGTAGGAGCCGTTTTTTTTTTTTATGTTCCCCATGATAAATCCACTGGAAACTTCCAGAAACCAGGAAAATAAAAAAAGGGAATTACCTTGAAACACAGACGAAAGAGGGAGGGCTCAGCCTCTTCCAGGGGATGACAGGCCTGTCTTGGCCTGGTCTTTGCCCGGGCGTGTCCCGCGCTGTGGGAAATTACGTGCGCTTAAGAGCACAAGTCAGTGAAAGTTTTACCCACCCACGGCCTTGAGGCGCGCTAGGGGACATAGTCCCTCCCCGGCGCCATCACCAGGAGCTGCCAAAGATGCGGTGACTGCGGGGAGGAAACTGCTGCAAGAATGGCCTATGCTGCGGGAAGTTATGTGTGCTTAAGAACGGGAGTCAGTGACAGTTGGCCCCGCCGACGGCCTTGATGCGCGCTGGGGGACGTAGTCCCACCCCAGTGCCATCAGCAGGAGCAGCCAAATATGTGGTGAGTGTGGGCAGGGAACCGCTGCAAGAATGGCCCACGCTGCGGCACATCACGTGCACTTAAGAGCTCGAGTCAGTGAGAGTTGGCCCCGCCCACGGCTTTGATGTGTGCTGGGGGACATAGTCCCACCCCAGAGCCATCAGCAGGAGCAGCCAAAGATGTAATGAGTGCGGGCAGGGAACGGCTGCAAGAATGGCCCGCGCTGCAGGAAGTTACGTGCGTTTAAGAGTGAGTGTCTGTGACAGTTGGCCCCGTCCACGGCCTTGATGCAGACTAGGGAACGTAGTCCGAACCCAGCGCCATCAGCAGGAGCTTCCAAAGATGAAGTGAGTGTGGGCAGGGAACAGCTGCAGGAATGGCCCGTGCTGCAGGAAGTTATGTGCGCTTAAGATTGCGAGTTAGTGACAGTGGGCCCCGCCCATGGCCTTGATGCGCACTGGGGGACATAGTCCCACCACAGCGCCATCAGCAAGAGCAGCCAAAGATGTGGTGAGTGCGGGCAGAGAACCGCTGCAAGAATGGCCCACGCTGCGGGAAGTTACTTGAGCTTAAGAGTGCAAGTCAGTGACAGTTGGCCCTGCCCATACAGTCAAAACATAGCCCAGGTACTCTTATGCATATGTAAGAATATGTGACTGGAGTATGTTATTGTTGTGGTGAATTCTGTATCTGGTCACTGGTGTTCGTTAATGTAAGGGCTAATGTGGCCTTTGTTAAGTCTCAGTTGCACCAGTTTGTGACAATTTATCCAGCCTTCTAGTATATCAATGGAGATAATGTCCTTTACTTAGGGGCCACGGACCAGGAAGTAGTCTATACACAAGGACGTACCATGTACACAGAACATAAAAGTGTAGTCTCTGTCGGGTGTGAGAGTTGCCATTTATCAATTAGTCCATTGTCTACTAGTAAATCTTGCAGCCTTGACTTGTCATTACCAATATGCTTGACTGCTGTTCTGGAGTTGCATACTACATGGTCAAGGGCTAGGCTTCAGTCTGCACCCAACTCAGTAATCACCCCTCTAGACAGCTGAAACACAAAGGGCTGTTTATGAACATTGGTTGTGTATGCTACCACAATTACCAGAGCCTTATCCAGTATTTTCAGGTTTACAAATCCACTCTCTCTGGATCAAGCCATGTTTTAAGGATTTTATGAGGTAATGATTTTCTAATCAATATGGCCACACCACATTTCACTAAACCACTACATACGCTAGAACTCCACCCTGGGCAACAATTGTGAAACTACTATTAATCACTACTCCCACCAATGTATTTTCAGTTTGTGGGATTCCGACTGAATCTGATAGGTGTGTTTTCAGTAGAAGGGCAATGTCCGTGCCTTTAATGTTAAGGTAATGGAGGATTGTTTTCTTTTTAATGTAGTGGGACATGAGATAATGTTGAGGGATCTGATCATTAATGTCTTGTTGGTATAGTGCAGGTGGTGAAAGCGTACACTGACCGCAGGCAGCTCTATAAAGGGGTTCTGAGAGTAATCTGTTGAAGTGATGGGGTGAGAGTAAATCACAAGGGATAACTTTAGCAACCACCTGTTCCGTATCAGAACTTATGTAGAAGGGAAGAAGAATGTAAACGTTTGGGAGTCCCACAGAAGTGGAAGTCTTCGCTAGTCTGTGTCTGATGGTCCTGAGGTTGGTGGGTAGCGATACGTAAGAGGAGGAAAAGCAGAACGGAATAGTTAAGAGGAGCAGATGCAACAGGGTCCTGCAGCTACACCCTACTGGGAGATGCTGGGATCCTAACTCCAGCAGGGGGGCATCAAACAGACAACAAAGTTGAACTGTGGGGCGATACTACCGTACAAACTGTCAGTGGCTGCTGGGCAGTACCACTACAAAGCAGTGTTTCGATTATATGGATAGAAATCAGTTCTTCTCTGAAACAATGACCAGAATAAGGTCGGGTTCCTTTTTTTTTTTTTTAACTCTCCTCTACCTGCACAGTGAGTGACCCATGTGAATAATGTCCCAAACAATTTCAAGGAGCCTCATGGGCAATCTAATAAGATCCGAAAGTCAGCTAACATAAGGCTAAATCACAAGGAACAATCAGCGAAGAAACAGAGGTGATGGACATGAATGTTGTACATGATCTCAGGGCAAGACAACCTGTAGAGCACGGGTACTCATAGTACGGCCCGCGGGCCGCCAGCGGCCCGGCAAGCCTTCCTTGGCGGCCCGCAAACCTTGCAGACATCGTACCTGTGTTTTTTTGTTTTTTTTAAAGAGTGTCAGCAAACACCGCCGGTTGCAGCAGCGCTGACTCTGAGAGACTCTGCTCTATGGGGGCCGGGCGATTCTTTAAAAGACCATTCACTTGTTAATGAGACTTTGATGTATTTCACCTCTTCTTAGCGCCCCTGCATCTCCACTCTGACTGAGTGGAGATGCAGGGGCGCTAAGAAGAGGTGAAATACAACAAAGCCTCATTAACAAGTGAATGGCCTTTTAAAAACCTGTGAAGTACTCAGGTGCGGCTGTGTGTGTTCCCGGGAAGCTGTCTCAGCCCGGGCTGACACACACGCGGGGTGGGGTGACAGAGGACAGCAGGGTGTGAGAGCCGGGTGAGGTGACAGAGGGCAGCAGGGAGTGAGAGCAGCGGGTGAGGTGACAGAGGGCAGGAGGGAGTGAGAGCCAGGTGAGGTGACGGAGGGCAGCAGGGAGTGAGAGCCGGGTGAGGTGACGGAGGGCAGCAGGGAGTGAGAGCCGGGTGAGGTGACAGAGGGCAGCAGGGAGTGAGAGCCGGGTGAGGTGACAGAGGGCAGCAGGGAGTGAGAGCAGTGGGTGAGGTGGCAGAGGGTAGCAGGGAGTGAGAGCTGGGTGAGGTGACGGGGGGCAGCAGGGAGTGAGAGCCGGGTGAGGTGACAGAGGACAGCAGGGAGTGAGAGCCGGGTGAGGTGACGGAGGGCAGCAGGGAGTGAGAGCCGGGTGAGGTGACGGAGGGCAGCAGGGAGTGAGAGCAGTGGGCGAGGTGGCAGAGGGTAGCAGGGAGTGAGAGCCTGGTGAGGTGACGGAGGGCAGCAGGGAGTGAGAGCCGGGTGAGGTGACAGAGGGCAGCAGGGAGTGAGAGCCGGGTGAGGTGACGGAGGGCAGCAGGGAGTGAGAGCCGGGTGAGGTGACGGAGGGCAGCAGGGAGTGAAAGCAGCGGGTGAGGTGACAGAGGGTAGCAGGGAGTGAGAGCCGGGTGAGGTGACGGAGGGCAGCAGGGAGTGAGAGCAGCGGGTGAGGTGACAGAGGGCAGCAGGGAGTGAGAGCCGGGTGAGGTGACGGAGGGCAGCAGGGAGTGAGAGCCGCGTGAGGTGACGGAGGGCAGCAGGGAGTGAGAGCCAGGTGAGGTGACAGAGGGCAGCAGGGAGTGAGAGCCGGGTGAGGTGACAGAGGGCAGCAGGGAGTGAGAGCAGCGGGTGAGGTGACGGAGGGCAGCAGGGAGTGAGAGCAGCGGATGAGGTGAGAGGGTAGCAGGGAGTGAGAGCCGGGTGAGGTGACGGAGGGCAGCAGGGAGTGAGAGCCGGGTGAGGTGTGCGTTAAGAGCCTGTGATGTGATGTTTCCCGCCAGCCTGTAGTCAGAGGGTTGAGCCAAGGCCAGGGAGCTCAGGCCTGTTCTCCGCTCTCGCAGCACAGCGCACAAATGCTCGCCGCCAGGTTGGCGCTATATATAATTGATGCATGCATACCTACACGGACGAGTGACTGGCGCCAAAGGGTGGCTTTGATCTGACAGCTCGGGGGTGAGAGTCAGAATTAAAGCCAGCGACAGATGTGACCCCAGGCCCAGTGGTGGGACACAAACCCTGCGAAGCAGCAAATTCAGAGAGAAAACGAGCTGGCTTTTACATTACACAGGGAGAGGGGGGAGTGGGGGGGGCTGTCTCTGGGCTGGTGACGGGGACGTGTAGACACAGTACGTGTGCACTGCCCGAGGCACAGAGACAGATAGAGACAGAAACAGACAGAGACAGATAGAGACAGAGATAGACAGAGACAGACAGAGACAGGGACAGACTGACAGATAGAGATAGAGGCAGAGATAGATAGAGGTAGATAGAGGCAGAGACAGGGACAGACTGACAGAGGCAGAGACAGATAGAGGTAGAGACAGACAGAGACAGACAGCGATAGAGACAGAGAGAGACAGAGAGAGAGACAGAGATAGAGGCAGGGACAGATAGAGGAAGAGACAGATAGAGGAAGAGACAGATAGTGGCAGAGACAGAGGCAGAGATAGACAGAGATAGAGACAGACAGTGACAGACAGAGGCAGAGAGACAGAGAGATGGAGAGGGACACGAAGAGGGAGACGGAGGGAGAGAGAGGGAGGGAGAGGGAGGAAGAAGGAGGGTAGGAGACAGGGAGGGAGACACAGGGTGACAGAGGGAGGGAGAGGGAGGGAGACAGAAAGAGAGGGAGACAGAGGGAGACAGAGAGAGGGAGACAGAGAGGGAGACAGAGGGAGGGAGACAGGGGGAGGCAGAGGGAGGGAGTCCGGGGGAGACAGAGGGAGGGAGAGGGAGACAGATAGAGGGAGACAGAGGGAGACAGACAGAGGGAGATAGAGGGAGGGAGACAGAGAGAGGGAGGGAGACAGAGAGAGGGAGGGAGACAGAGGGAGACAGAGAGAGGGAGACAGACAGCAGGAGACAGAGAGAGGGAGGCAGACAGAGGGAGGGAGACAGAGAGGGAGACAGAGAGAGAGGGAGACAGAGAGAGAGGGAGACAGAGAGAGAGGGAGACGGAGGGAGACAGAGAGAGGGAGACAGAGAGAGGGAGACAGAGGGAGGGAGACAGAGAGAGGGAAACAGAGGGAGACAGAGAGAGGGAGACAGAGGGAAACAGACAGAGGGCGACAGACAGAGGGAGGGAGACAGACAGAGGGAGACAGACAGAGGGAGGAGGGCGACAGACAGAGGGAGACAGACAGAGGGAGGAGGGCGACAGACAGAGGGAGGGAGACAGATAGAGGGAGACAGAGGGAGGGAAACAGACAGAGAGAGACATACAGAGGGAGGGAGACAGAGGGAGAGAGAGGGGGAGACAGAGAGAGGTAGACAGAGAAAGAGAGGGAGGGAGGGAGACAGAGAGAGGGAGGGAGACAGAGAGAGAGAGAGGGAGACAGACAGAGGGCGACAGAGAGAGGGAGGAGGGCGACAGACAGAGGGAGACAGACAGAGGGAGGAGGGCGACAGAGAGAGGGAGACAGAGGGAGAGAGGGAGGGAGACAGAGAGAGAGAGAGAGAGAGGGAGACAAACAGAGTGAGACAGAGGGAGACAGAGGGAGACAGAGAGAGAGGGAGGGAGAGAGAGAGAGAGAGAGATAGAGAGAGGGAGGGAGAGATAGAGAAAGGGAGGGAGAGATAGAGAGAGGGAGGGAGACAGAGCGAGAGAGATAGAGAGAGAGAGAGATGTGTGTATGCCGGGTCTGGTGGCTCAGTGGACGAAGGCGTCCGCTGCAGGGGCCTGTGTTCAACCTCATGGTCATAGTTTTTTTTTTTTGCTCTAGCCCCGCCCCCCTCCCCCACTGACCCCGCGCCCACGGGTGCGGCCCTTGGCCACAAACCACACTGTAAAGTTGCCCCCCCCGAGAGAAAGTTTGTGAGTACCCATGCTGTAGAGAACCCTGACTCATTTAGGGCATCGATCATTTTAGCTAACAGCCAGGGCTGAATTGTTTTTTAAGTGCATTATTTGTATATTTATTTATTAAATGTACTATAGGTAACTGAATATGATCACGGATGTCATTACAGTGTCTGTGGTGCAGAACATATGATTTTCTGTGTGAAGCCTTAAATGCGGAGACGAGTCAAAAAAACTTCTAGACAGTTAGCCTGACTTAAAAAAGGAAATCTCCATAAAAGAGAGTGGGGTACAAAAATGAGAGTAAAGAAAAGCAGCAAAGAAAAATAGGATCTCTCTTGGCTATCACATGCGTAAAATACATAATTTAATATTTCCCTTCATTTCTCTCTCTGCTTGCCTGCTTTAGCTCACCTTCCACTGGATCACTTCTCACTGCTTCTGCCTTCTGACCACTAATCTGTCTCTGCCCATCAGCCCACTACTCTTTCTCTGCCCTCTGGCCCACTATTTTCTTTCTGTCCAATGGGCCACTACTCACCCCCATAGCCTTTCTTCTCTTCTTCCCCACTTTGTTTTGAGGGTACACAAGAGAAGACAAAAGCAAACTCCACTTTCCTATGGCCTGCCCAAGATACTCTGTCTTATTTTCTGGGACTACTCATCCAGATATTTGAGAGTTTCTGAAGTCCAACTTACCTTCCAATGTATTGTTTCATATATTCAGAGAGCTGCATAAACTCCACAAATGAGCATATAAATTGGCTACCAAGCAACTGAAAATCCTATTGGGAAGACAGCCAGAATGCCGATGTTTAAATACAGTTTGTCCTTTGTAGACCACTATTCCCCCCGAGTGATGAACTCTGCCACGTGGCTCATGCTTGCATAAACCATGAAGACAGTCATTGCTTCTCACTCTGCCCACCACAGCTGATCGTCTCATGTAAATGCCTGCAACCCCTCTGTTAAGCACAATGTCAGTGAGGAAATAATGAGTTCTTCTTTGGGAATGGTTCAAACATTTATTTTTGTAATTAACATCCCAGCCCTTCAGAAAGCTACTTATCTTGTTTCAAGGGGTTTTACGGCCACATTCCACGGAAGGGCTTTTGGGATGATATAGGAGAGAGTAGACTGTAAAGTGAGGAAGTTAAAACTTTTTGGGGAAGTTCTGTCAGTTATGAGACCAGTTCGACCGTAATCTTGACCCACATGGTCCCAATGTCGAATTACTGTGATATGATGATTATGTGTTGTATTTTTAATATCCTGATGAATACCATCACCTAACCTTGCTTTAGGACTGAAACAACGTTGTTGAGCATTTCCATGGCCGCCTGAGTGACTGCAGCTTTCTTGAGTTCACTGACTCGTACATTGTGCTTGATGGAATTCTCTCATTTTCACAAGAGATGGTTGCCCCAGAGTATATGGAACACACATGCACCCGCCTTATATATACACTGTGTATTTCTAGCATGGCCCATTCTCAGACAATGAGGGCCATGTCAATAACTCAACCCACAGTGCCCAGCCACCAACCTGACGCAATTTCCACTGGTAAACTAGCAGACATTCATCCTCCTCAATGGAACTCTTTTTTTAAAAAAAACATGTTATTGATTT
The DNA here is from genome assembly GCA_963921515.1 of Calotriton arnoldi. NCBI lineage: Eukaryota > Metazoa > Chordata > Amphibia > Caudata > Salamandridae > Calotriton > Calotriton arnoldi. The sequence goes on from CAWUFW010010519.1 coordinate 234,415, forward strand.
TCTCATCCAAAATTATCAAACAAAACAGCAGATGAAGCAATCGCCATAGAGTTACACTTGTTTTCTTAATTTCTTTTGCGGTTTTATATAGCGCAAACTCGACCCGAAGGTATTGGAGCGCTTTACATGAGCACCTGTTACGTTACACAAGGACACATTCATTTTAGGTAGGCACATGGAGATTAAGTGATTTGCCCGAATCACAGGATGTTGAGCCGACGCCAAGGCTCAAACCTGATTCCCCAGCTCAAAAGTCGGCAGCTCTGGCCATTAGGCCACATCCTTTTGTTCATCCCTTTGTCTCCCTTTCACCTCCTCCCACTGTCCTTTCCAGATACCACATACAAGTCCAAGATATTGGGAAAATGCCCTCACAAGTTCAAGTAGTGCCTGAGTCTAATGCACTTAGAGACGGGCATCTTCACTTCCCCCCGTGGGCTTTCACCGGATCTTATCTGTCCACCATTAGACATAATTCCTCACTTCCCCCTTGACCAAAAATCTAAGTCCCCCGCATCCCATCCTCCCCATACTTTGTCATATTTTCGGGTGCATTCTCTACCCTTGCATATCAACTTTTCTCTCATCCTGCACAGTTCCATTCCCTCCTCCCATTTTTGTAGTTTCAGACAGGTTGTGCTGCCCCATTCCTGAGGAAGTTCTCTCTTTGATACCATGTATCCTAGAATAATCAGCAGTTTACTATGGGATGTTTCATCAGAATCCACTCAGATTCCCAGCAATGCCGTCGGTGCTGTCAGTGCTATAGACACTCCTGTGGCTTCCTTTAAGGTATGGGTCTCTCCCTCCCAGAAGGGTCGTATGTTCGGGCAGTCCCACAAAGTATGAATGAACAAACCCTGTTGGCCACAGTGTCTGAGGCATAGTTTATCTTGGGCTCTACCTAGTCTATGTAGGAGGACGCGGGTGTAATAAGTTCTGTGCAGGATTTTTAATTGTATGAGACGGAAGCTTGCTTTAACCCTTTCCGTGCTCATGACGAGCTCAGCTCGTCATGCTGCGCGGTAGCGCCGTGCGCATGACGAGCTGAGCTCGTCACGACCCCACCCGCGATCGGAATGTCCAGCATACGAGCGGAATTCCGATCGCGGTCAAGGGGTTAATGGATACTTCCCTCGGAAATTGGAGTGCGGCCCCCCAGTTGTCATACTCCAGCTCCCCTACATCCCTCTGCCATCTTGTCCTCAGCTGTGTCAACTCTCTGTGTATTCCTCATTGGCGTGGTGTAAGTGGGGGAAATGGCCTTTTTTCGTCATATTCCCGTCCAATAGTCGACATTCCATTGGGGAGTCCTCCTTTGTCTCCTCCCCCTTAGGACTCTAGGCCTGCAGGCTATGTCTCAGTTGCAAATATTTAAATATTTGCATGCCAGCCATATCGTATTCGAGCTCTAAGTGTACGCATTGTACTACTCCGTTTGCATCCCATACATCTTCTAGTTCGGTGAGTCCAATCAGATCCCATTCCTTAAAGTCTGGGAGATTCGGTACCGGGTGTAGTCTTGTGCCCACCAACAGGGAGTTCTAGGCATAAACCTCTTTTCTCATCCCATTCCTCTAGTCGGTGTGTGCCATGTAGACGCTATCTCAATAGAACTCTTTAATAGTAAAGGCGGTCATGTCCACAGAACCTGTCACTTTATTTTTGCAGGGCATTTCAAGTCAACAAGATAGGAGCACCAACTGGTTTATTCCTACACTTGCATCCATTCAACGACTAATGATCACCCAAGTCCAGCCAGTTCTCAGATGCTGGTGTGGACATCTGTTTCTTCATCACGACAAAGCTAGCAAAAATCATTGCATGTCGGCTTTCTCCAGCCCTGCAGGACGATAATTATTTCTTTAATTACATTTATCTGCAATTCATGTAGAAAGGATGTTCAATTTGTACTCCAAAAGAGAACTCTTCTGAGAGATATCATCATTAATCCTGCGGCTACCGTGCAGCAGGCAACAATGAGAGAAGATGTGTCATTTCTTATTAAAGAGGAAGCCTTTGATAGACTGTGTTCTGACGTTTCTGCAAGATTACCATAGCATGTCTCATTCTCCTTTACAGTACTAGCACCATCACATGAGATAAGGCTCTCACCTTTAGCGGAACTGATGAGTGCAGCTGTCTCTTGACAGACAGGTTTTGATATGGCCAGTGAAATGACTACTCGGTTGAGATAATAAAGTCATTCTCTACCTAGTGGCCAATTTATACCAATTATACCAATGCCAAAAAGTCTGACTATGCCTGATACCTAATTATACCACTGCCTCCAATAGCAAAAAGTCAGACTATGCCTAGGTTACACCAATTTCAAGCTCCAATTTTGTATGGATTTACAAAAAATACTCAGAAACCCCTCAGTGTTGTCTATGTTAGGGTTCTCATTGGTGCTCTTGTCCATTAAAACTACCTGAAAGGCAACCAATCATTCATTAAAAAAAGTGACAAGCATAATTATAGAGAAACATGAAGCCTGGAACCTATATACCTTTCCTACTTATTTAAAAGAAAACAAAAAAAATGCATATGGTACCGGACAAGAGCTTCACATGCAGCACAAAAGCACAATTTCATTTCTGTCCTACTTGCCCTTTTGCCCTAACCGTTCTCTGTTCCACAGCGGCTGTGTGCTGTTTGTTGCAGAGAGAGTCTTGGGTGTAGGGCTGTTCTTTCTCTCAGTGAGCCACTGGACCGCCGCCATCTTGGACAGGTCGGCGGTCTAGACTCAGGGCTCATTTGTGCCAGCAAGCATAAAGGCAGCCGTAGGGCGCGGACAGGCAGTGCTACTCGAGGGTATGGTTTTTAACTTACTCCCTTACCTACGACTGTTTATACCTTACCTGGCTGTCTTGTGTCACACGGGGATGGGGACATCTGTTTGTTCTTTGCAGGTGGGCCGTGTTATTAATGCTTTTAAGGTTTCCTCTTAACCATTCCTTCCCTTATTTTTGTGATAGTTTATAGTGGGGTTCTGCTCAAGCACCTCCTTTCATTTTTGTCCTACTTGCCCTCACCGCTCTCTGTTCCGCCGCGGCTGTGTGCCATTTGTTGCAGAGAGAGTCTTGGGTGTAGGGCTGTTCTTTCTCTCAGTGAGCCACTGAACCGCCGCCATCTTGGACAGGTTGGCGGTCTAGACTCAGGGCTCATTTGTGCCGGCAAGCATAAAGGCAGCCATAGGGCATGGACGTGCCCAGCTGGCGTGCTGCTGGCATGCTAAAGGCAAGCCCGTCCACGCCTGGAAGACGCCAGACGCCAGGACCCCTGCTGGTTTCCAATTTTACTTTCTAATTTTCGAGTCCTCATCTAATTTCTTTCCCTATGGCAAGGAAATATTCTTCTAGGGAAATCAAGCATTTGGGGTTGGTTAGCGCCTCAGCCTATGACTCCTTTTGGAGTTGCAGCCTGAATTTTCTATCTCTTGAGGGCGCTGCCTCCTGCAGGTCATATTGATTTGCGTGTTCCTCCCCCTCAGTAGTGTCTGAGCCTGTGAATAATCTGCCTTTGTTAGTGTCACACCCCCGGCTCTCTGGAATCATTTCCAGTGCCTTGAGACCCTTACGGTGAGTAGTGCGCTCTATAAATCACTGATTGATTGATTGATTTCCAATCAGACCAATGACATTGGTTCTTTAATTAGCACTGGCAATGTCAAGGTAGATTGGACTAGGGAAATCGCTGGCCTGTACTGTAATATGAGATCTATGTCCAAGCATGCTTTAGACATATGGGACCTCATCTCAGCATCCAATCCTGAGCTTTGTTTTTTTACTGAAGCCTGGCTCCGTAATTCCGCAATCCCTTGCATTCCTCTAGCCATCCCTGAACACTGCTATCTGATTAGATCTGACTGGACGGATCATCTGGGAGGGGGTATTGCTTTTGTTTTTCGAGGCCCCCTAAAGGTTGAGTTAACTGACACACTTAGCACTGGCTGGTTAGAGATATGCATTTTTAAGATAGTTTTACCTGTCACAGAAACGTGGAAAGGGGGGCTATTATACAGCCCTCCAGGCACGAAATAGGAGTTCACTCAGGCACTAATGGATTTTATTGCACCCTATGCCTTGGCCTCTGCAAAGTTTCTTCTATTGGGAGATTTCGACTATAATTGCGAAAACTGCAACGACCCAGGGGTGACTCAACTCTTAGGAGATTTGGAATCACTGGGGCTTAAACAGATAGTGTCCAGCCCCACACAAGTTGGATCTTATCTTTACTAATGTTAATGAAGTCTACTGCTGATTCATCTCTTCCTGTCACCTGGTCAGACCATTACTTAATCAGGTTTTCCATCCTGCTTGAAACTGTTCATGGAAACCCTAAGAAACCTGTATCTAGATACGATGCAACTGGAAAACAGTTACCCCTGCCGCCTTTATGGAGGCTGGCTTTGCTTCCCTGCCTTTATCTCACTTAGATGTGGATAAAGCTTTGTCCGTCTACCATGACCCCCTGACCAGTGTTTTTGATCGCATCGCACCCTTAAAAAAAGTTCATCTGTCTCTGCTAGAAGTTCAGCTCTGTGGTTCTCGGAGAATCTGTGTCAAGAGAAATCGATCTGTAAATGCCTTGAGCGTAGATGGCGTCTTACCAAATCTCCCAAGGACAAAGCAAAAATACCGCTCCAAGCTTAGAGTCTAAAATAATATGACAAGAACAGCGTGGAAAGCATATCTGGCCTCTACAATTGTTACCTCCGGAAACTCCACCAAAGATTTATATAAAGTACTGAATAGTTTTATGAACCCCCGGGCATGTGCCTCTACAACTGTGGCCTCACAACAGCTGTGCAATGAGTTAGCGGACTTCTTTGAAAACAAAATTGAGATAATTTACAGTCATTTTCCTGTAATTCCTGACTAGCCTTGAAAAGAGTTTGATTCTAATCCTCCACACCCTTTGTCTATAGGCAGCCTGTGTGACTTGGAACCTTGTTTGGAAGACCAGGTGTTGGATTTGCTTCTTCACGCCAAGCCCGGTTCTCCGCTTGACCTTTGCCCGCCTAAGGCAACGGCTAGCCTAGCGGTATGCATGGCTCCCATGGTCACAGATTTATTCAACCTCTCACTAAAGTACCCATAGATTGGAAGGGTGCTTCTGTGTCTCCACTGCTAAAAAAAGTCTGAAACAACAGTTCTTTCCAACTATGGACCTATTTCGCTATTACCTATACTAGCGAAAACCATAGAAAAGTTTATTAATAAACAACTTTCTGTCTTTCTTGAAGCTAACTACATCCTGGATATCTCGCAATCGGATTTCAGGGAGCTTTACAGCATTAAGACCGCGCTATTGGTTGTGTCAGATAATATCAGGCTCTCCCTTGATGTGGGAACTCCGGTCATGTTGGTATTGTTGGATTTATCAGCAGCATTTGACACGGTCTCCCACTCTATTCTTACCCGCAGGCTTCACGAGGCAGGGCCATATGGCAGGGCGCTACATTGGCGCATGGACTTCCTTGCCCACCAAACACAAGTCCACTTGGATTCTTTCAAGTTGGAACTGATGCATATGGACCAGGGGGTCCCCCAGGGATCGTGCCTGAGCCCCACTTTGTTTAACATCTATATGGCTCCATTACCTCGAATCGTCAGAGCCTGCGGTGTAGAGATTGTGTCATATGCAGATGGCATGCAACTACTGTTTTCCTTTGGTCCTGATCCTGACAAGGTGAAGAATAACTTCACAAACTGCATGATGGAAGTTGCTGTCTGGATGAGTAACAACTGTCTCCAGTTAAACGGTGACAAGACAGAGATCATGCTTTTTTGGTAAGGCTACTGAGATATGGTCAGCCGATTGGTGACCCGCTCATCGTGGTACGGCTCGTACACCTAAGCAGGTAGTAAAAAATCTCAGTATGAGGACAGATCAATCCCTCTCCATGAAAGATCAAATCAGCTCCACCTGCAGCACATGTTTTGCTACCTTGAAGCTTCTAAAAAAAGCCCAGCCCTGGCTTCCTGACACTGCTAGGAAGACTCTGGTCCAGGCTCTTATCACCAGTCGCCTGGACCATGGGAACGCCTTGCTGACCTCGGTAAATGATACAAAATAATTTGTTCCTATATCTGAGAATCTTTCACAAGTGCAGTTTGTCCCACACTGACTTTGTTTTTATCCTTGGACATCATCATATTTCCCACTTCTGTGAATAAGGACTTATAAGCTTTGTTCTTCTTGTCAAGTTCAGGCTATGTACATAACTAATAACCTATGTGTATGCCAGGCGTCCCTTATCCGGTCTAAACCAAGGGATGACTCTTTTCCTTAAATATAGGGTCAAGTTCAGCTCAATGCCCTTCATGGCAAAAAAAAGGTTTCTCTTCTTATTCCAGGATCACATGTATCCCTGATTTACTGTTCTGCCCCTGCACTGTATACCCTCTCTTTGTCTCCTTTTTCTATCTTCCTCTCTTCTTCATATGCCTAGGGCAGTTCTTCCCCTCATTTCCCAGTACTAAGGGACTTATTTGGAATTGGGCAGATGTGGGACACCTGCCAAAAAGTGGTGGATGCCCTCTACGCCACACTAAGAGTGCATTTATGTCAATGGCACTATAAATGTGCTGGACGAAACATCCACTACTTTTTGGTACGCGTCTCACTCTACCAAACTCTAGGTAAGACCCCAAATATTATTTTTTTTCTTAAACTTTACCCTGGCCACAACACCTGCCGATATTATCGTTCCTCTACACATACCTCTACCCTAATCCTCCAGTATCCCTAACTCTGAACCTTGAATACACCTTAGCAGTTCTAACTGCACTTCAATACCCTTACCCACATTTGTACCCCGCACATCTAACCCTACCACTGCCACGACCAAAGAACCCTACGTATACTCATACATTTATCAATCCGTATACCATGGTGCCTCTATTGCTAAGTATGCCCTAGAATCTTTAGCCCTAACTCTACAACTTCCTATACCCTGGCACCTCATACCCCATAGACAGCCTAGTACCTCTCCCCTTACTTATACCACTATGTGTACTCAACTACCTTAACCCTGCCAATACCCAAGTATCTCTACATATATCCTATTACTTCTACCAAAGCCCTAGTATCTGACCCACAATCCACAAGTTCATTTACCTCTGCCCATACCCTAGGCTCACTTAATTTGTCTACTACCTAGCTGTTTACCCCTCCCTGTGCCCTACTACTACAAGTCCTGCCTGTATCCAAGTAATGCTAACCATGTATACCCTAGTGCTTCTAACTCTGCCTGCAGCTCTTCTACCTATGCCTTAGTAACTCTGCCTAGAAGTTACTACCAGTAGCCCTAATTATACCCTACTAACCTAACCCCACCCTACTTAAAACCCACCTTTAGTCTAGAACCTTTGCCTAGACCGGCATATGCCATGGCACCTCTAACATTACCAATACCCTAGTAACTCTACCTATATCCGACTACTCCTACCTCTGTCTATTCCCAATTACTTCTGCAGCTACCTATACTCTTGTACCTTTATGGCTGCCTATACCTTTTTTACATCTCCCTGTTGCATTGCCCTAGTACCTCTTCCTATTCCCCCTCTCCATTACTTCTGCCCTTTTTCTTCTTTTTAACTGATTTATTGTGCCATTGTTTCATGCCTAAGTCTGCTTTCTGTAGTGTTGTTTTTTTAAACTCTTTATATTGTTCAAAGAAAATGGCTATCCTCATTTTTTAAATTTGCCATAATTCAGTTTTACTAGCCTGTGCTCATCAAAGCAGGGTGATCCCATTTTGGTTTTCATCCAAAATGAAGCAGAGCTAATTTCAATCTCTCTTGACAAACTAGAGATGACCTGTTGCTTTGCATCTGTTTGCTAAATCACTAAAGCAGGTGAAATGGAGCTTTCCATAGAAGTTGGGCATTCCCCCCCTCTTCTTTTTAATTATATGCATCCCCCAAAAACTCCTCATCTATGTCCAACACATTTTTAATTTATTCTGACAATACCAAAAGAGAGTTCGAGCTTCAACAAGACTATGAAATCTCCTCTCAGCGTCAGTCAGTTCCCAAAAACATCTTTTGGTGGATAATGGTAACTACCTGATACTAAATGCCACTAAATCAGACTTTCACTCGAAGGGTCTATGCCCTGTGGCGTAAATCCCCTAAAGTACAACTCATCTGACTTTATTTTAGGTAGGCCCCGTCGCCATTTTAGCCAATGGACGTTGCCATTTTAGATCATGGAAGTCGCCATCTTTCTCCATTCATGCAGAATCATTGTCATGTCTGCTATTTAATGCCAATGTCGTCTGACCTTATCTGTCTAATATCTGTGAAAGTGTCATTGTCATGTCTGCCATTTGATGGAGATGTCATCTGACCTTATCTTTCTAAGAACTGTGAAAGTGTCAGGTCATTCAACTGATGACATAGATATAACACCTGATGCGACATCAGTCTGGGTCAGGTGTCTTATGTCAGAAATTCCAATCTCTGATAACATTAGTATATAAGGACTGCTATTTGACCACTTAAGAGAGAGAGGTCCTTAACCCAGATTATCACCTGAGATTCTTCTAAAAGATGGTCTCACCTACTGCCGGCACACTTTGAAGATGCTCTATCTCTCTCAGTGCTGATAAAGCCGAGTCCCAGAGGAAAGCTGCTACCGCACAGTGTGTTTGTCTTTCACAGGGAGCACGGCCTTCACACCTCCACGGATAATGACAGCCCTTGCTGTCAACAAGGTATGCTTTACGTCTGTTCTCCCTAAGAAACTCTAGACTGCAAATTGCTCTGCTTTCCATGCTCTCTCTAAGTATAGTGCATAAAACTAGGTTTTAGGGTGTTAGGTTTTAGATGACATTCTAAATATGTTATAAATGTTAATTTTATTCTTGCTGCTTACAAGGAGCCTCCTTGCTGTTTTAGTGATATCATGTGCAGTTGTTTTACACTTGTTGCGAAACAGGTTATTCCTGACGTAATAAATAGTTTTGTTTAATATTGTCTATTCTTCTTAGTGCAGTTTGGGAGTGTGATATTGTGAACAACAAAATAGGTTTGTTTCTGTTACCACAGTGTCCCTGATCCCCTCAAAGGGATTGTTAGTAACCCAAAAGCAATAACTCTATTGTATTGGATAGGGTTCTGCGGGCCTACAATAACCTGTCTTTCACATTCAGCGCTGGTGCATTGAACTAAGTTCACTTGTGTCACCCGTGGGTGGGAAAGCAAAACTTGTAGAACTACACCAAAGTCATAGTTTACGCAACCATTACTGTCAAAAACGTACACCTTTTGGTGAATGTTGACCCTAGCTCATTTCTGTCTTTTGAAGTTATTACTTTCAGTTAGACGAAATAGAATATTATCATATCTAGCATTCACACATCAGTTGCTAATTAATTCACTCCATCTCTCCTTGGACACAGAGCCATCATGTACTGTAATGTATCGAGTACATCTATTGAATGGCTTCACAATATTCATAACTGTGGTGTAATTCTTCTACTTGGTCTCAGAGAGCTTAACCATTTATCACCATCTCTCTGTCAGGTCTGGCCCCAAAGTGGCACAAGAGTAGCACAATCACACAAAATCATGTTACTCATATTGCCCAGTTGTACACGGATAGGAGTGGGTTGATTTAAGTGGGAAAGGGAGGAGTAAGGGGCATTTGAGTCAGCTTCCATCATAGAGAAGTAACAATGAGAAGAGTTACTAAGCAAGGTTAATATTGCTACATTCAACAGAGATCTTGCCCACAATGTTTCCTTGAATGTTATTTGCCGAGTCTGATCTTACGCTGCATCATTAAGGTATAGGAAATTGAGCACAAAGATATGTATTCCTTAGTTTGCTAATTCAACTTAGCAATTGGTTAATTCCATCAACTCAAGTGACTGCATTAAGCCGCAGCAGTCTGTTCAAGAGTGGCAGCGGGTCCTGGGTGCACTATGCTTGTGGAATTATAATCCAGAGTACTGTGTTTTTTGGGTTTGTTCATCTTTCTTCATAATCAAGCGTGCAAAGCATGGTGAAGAAGTTTCTCTTGGTTGCACAGAGGCAATGACGTACAGTGGTGGCATTATCTTTAGTTGCTGGAGCACAATGGTGAAATAATGACACCCAAGGGTGCAGGTGTGTGGTCGTGAAGGTCTCTGTGGTGGTCCTGGAAGACAGTGACAAACCTGAGAAACGTGGACTAAGGCACTGGTACTGCCATGTCTTGGCTAACGCCAAGACTGTTTTGGGTGCTAGAACAAGTTGGACAGGATCGTTGTAATGATCTCAGTGAATCTACCCTGCCCTATGCCTTTGTTTAGAGCTACAGATTTTTGTAGCATGGTTGTATTGTACTTACTGTAGGTGTTTCAGGACACAGCTTCTGAAACGCCCTGGAAAATTAATCTTGCCCTTAGAGAAACATAGGCTACATTATTGTGAAAATTCAGCCAGCAGTTGGGGGTCAAACCCCGGGAAGAGTGGAAATCCCGGGAGATTTGAGATTTAGAGTGAGAACGTATCCAATAGGAGATTTTGAGTCTGAATATCTAAATGAGGCTCAATTACCGTGAAATGATTGGGAGGATCACAACACTGTCCCAGGGTTTTCTTATGATCAAGTACCACTAGCCCAGACCAGGGGGCTCTGAGGGACTGGGAAGGCATTAATGAAGGGCAGTGTGTGGGGAAACAATTTGCAGAAAAGCAACATTTTACAAACTCACTCAAAGACTGGCATTTAGTAGTCTCGACTCTGGCTTTTTATCTCAAAACTAGGCAAGTTGATGTGTGTCTTGGATACAGATCCTACCAAAATACTGGACAATATTTTGTGTGATAAATATTCCAGAAATACCTCCCTCAGTATGGCCTTCAATCTTCATTGGGCTCAACGTTCTCAGCACAAAAATTCTGAAGGTTCAGTCTATCTTTTAGAGTCCAGGCGGCCATGCTCTGCTGTTTGCTCTCTGGTACTTTAAGGCCAGAGTTTCACCACCTGAACATACACAAGGGGTATAGAGAAACTGCGTACATTTTCGCTTTTATTGCACTCATTGCTGGCTCCAGAGACTCTCCCCGTTTTACCTCTTCAGCCCTCAGATACCCTGTGTGGCAGGGTGTTAAGATGCCTCTAATGTACCGTAACATAACATAACATTAAATAAAATAACATAACATGACATAACATCATGAAAAAGATGAACACAGATGGAGTTTTGCCATTGAAAAGGAAACCTTTCCAATGATGTGTGTTAGCCCTACTCGGACCCAGTTCGCCAGCTTCAATTTATAGATAAAGCAAATGCTGTCATGAATAGCTGTCCAATAATGTGCTTCGAAGTCCTTCCTTCAAGTGACCTTCCAGCTGGATGCCATAAGTGTCCATTTTAAAGGGAAGGATGTAGAGTTTTTGTGCTCTCAGCTAGCGATTATACGCTTGTGTTTAAAAGGAGTGGGAAGAGAGAGGTAAGAGCCCCTCAAGTAAGTTCTCTCATTGAAGACCAGGCCTTGACTCAAGTTGTTCATGTGTATTACTCGTATGGGAATGAGTGCAACCCCTGGGGAGCCCACCCTCTGTCACTAACTCACACCTTGAACCTTTGTATAAATGCCTGCAGTCAGTGGCATCAAAGCCAGCATTTCGGTCCATCAGCGCCAAGATAGCTGGCTCTCACAAGCCTGATATATTTCCACTAAGGCACACTTTGTGCTTTGGACAGGTCTGCTTCCCAACTGATGTGTCAATATTTGACTACACTTGAGCAGTGACAACTCTTTATATAAAAATGCATTGGGGTTTTGTTGCTGCATTTTTTGCAGTAACCCTGTCTTATTATTAACAAACTCCGCTATAATACAAATCTCCCACCAACAGTATACATTTTAAACAGTTAGCATATATGGTTATCTTAATAATGCATGAATACTAAATTATTAGAAGTGGAGATACATTTTTCACTATTTCTCAAATAAGCCCACCATATAAAAATGCCCACAGTAATTTTTCCACACTCTTCTGTGGTCCAGTGGTGAAGTGTTGTCTCAAGAACAGGGAAACTCGGGTTTGAAAACCCTGTCTTGTCCATATTATTAGCTTGTTTGATGCTCTGTAATTCAGTTTGTCTTCGAGTGCCCCAGTTTCAATGTGTGAAAACTGGTGGGCTTAGAAACAGCCTTATATTTAGTATTAGGTCGCAGAGTTAACCGTCAGCATTTACATTTAACTGTTATTCACTAACTGTACACATTTGCACTTGGGCAAATACAATGGGCACTTTTCTGAGTGACAGAGCAAAACTACACATGGACAAATTTGATCTTACGGATGTGTAAGTTTTTTTTGATCATCTGCGAGTCATTAGTGAGTCTAGATGTCAGTCTTGTTGTTAGGCTATGTGCTGCTGTCCAGTTGCAGAGGATTTTTGTTGCTTTGGTTTCAAATGCACTGGTCTAAATGACCACCTGGCAAAGCCATAGACAATATATGCAGAGGGCTGCAGGCTGTTTTTAATGAGGTGCATAATACTAGAGTATTGAAGAATCCTATTGAATTAATTGTTACTTAGTTGCTTTTGAGAAGGTCATGGCTTGATGACAACAAAGATGGCTGTAGGGTGAACAAGCTCCCTGCTCTGACAATGTGAAAGCCCTGAAAATTCCACATCATTGATCTGCCTGGGCTAGGAAGCGCCAAGACTACGAAAGAGAAGATGTTCTGGCCTTTATGCTGTGTCTCTTGATGCTGTCAGTCTGCTGTTGAAGGAATCACTGACTCTCAGAGCAGCCTGTCTCCTCACCTCACCACTCGGCCTGGTCGTAACCTGGCGTTCTAGCATGCCGACTGACTCATGTCCCATTGACTGGTCAGAGATGCCGCTAGCAGCTTCAGAGGAGTGAGTATAAGACTGGAAGCAGTGGAGAGAGACAGTGTGACCGACTGAAGTGCTGGAAATAAGGTGATGGCTACCGACAAAACCACAGTGAGAGGCAGCCCCTAAGGAGGGGGGCCGGAACAGCACACTGATGTGCAGAGACCCCTTTCCAGTGGACACTGTAGGCTCCCATGTTGTTTTAGCAGAAGGCTGGTCCAATATCAGAGACGGTGACTGCACTGCAGCGCAGGGGGCGAAGAGGCACGCTTTTGGGTCTTCAAAGGCCCTTGTGGCATTATGTGACCTGAATCTCCAAAAGGTGAGAAGATGGGGTTCAGAGTCGCTCAGTGACTGATGAGAGAGATACTAGAGGTCTTCTTTCTAACTGCAGGGATTCTGTAATAGAGGCTTGAGGTGCGATCCCCATGCCCAGCAGGGACTGACTTTGCAACATAGCGGGCACTCAGTAGAGGAGCAGTGTTGGAAGCCGACATTCTGCAGTGGGGTGCGAAATTACCTACAGCACAACATAACATTTCTGTTTGCTGGTGGATATCTCATGTGATTAAGTTCAGCTGCCAGGCAGCAGTGATTAATACCTTTCTGTCAGGAGATGAGTTATTAATGTCACAGTACCTTGCTAACTTAATAAACACACCCTGAATAGATCTTAACACAGTTCTCAGTGAAACACTGTCTGAATCTTGGCATCTGTGGCACATGCAGCAGACAATTTCCCAGAGAAATGCATGTTAAGTTCAAGCAGGAACAACAATTATAACAAGCATTGGCATAGCCAATAGGTCTCGCCTTTGGGACCTTATAAGTGTTTAGCCATGCAACAGTTAATGTTGTTGCACCAAGGATATTGTGCTGCATAACTAAATACTTATAAGGTCCCAAAAGCGAGACCTATTGGCTATGTCAATGCTTTTTTTTTTAAGGCACGGGAGATTAAGTGAATTGCCCAGAACCACTGGCTGTTTTGCCTATCGAAGACTCAAACCTCATTCCTCCAGTTCCAAAGTCGACAGCTCTGCCTATAGTGCCACATCACCTGCTGTGATCTAGGGTGGCACAAGTAAGATACAGGGGTATATAGTGGGAATGAAGGGCGGCACAAGTAAGACACATGGGTATATAGTGGGAATGAAGGGCGGCACAAGTAAGATACATGGGTATATAGTGGGAATGAAGGGCGGCACAAGTAAGATACATGGGTATATAGTGGGAATGAAGGGCGGCACAAGTAAAAGACGGGCATATAATGGGAATAAAGGGTGACAAGAAACGGGCATATAGTGGGAATGAAGGGTGGCACAAGTAAGATACAGGGGTATATAGTGGGAATGAAGGGCGGCACAAGTAAAAGACACGGGCATAGAATGGGAAGGAAGGGTGGCACAAGAGACGGGCATATAGTGGGAATGAAAGGTGGCACAAGAGAAGGGCATATAGTGGGAATGAAGGGTGGCACAAGTAAGAGACTGGGGCATATAGTGGGAATGAAGGGTGGCACAAGTAAGATACAGGGGGATATAAAGGGAATGAAGTCTGGAACAAGCACTATGGGGTGGAGTTACTGCGAGGAGGGGGGGTAAAGCGAATATAAATGGCACAGACTGGAAGGAGGGTGGTGGTTCTGGAGTGAGGATGGCAGTGCGAGCAGAGTGAAATGGGCACGGAGGTGGTATCGACCATCAGGAGGGTGCTACAGGAAGCTGGCCATGTACAGGGAGTGAAGCCGGAGGGGTGGTGGTGTAGCCAGGAAGGTGAACAGCACAGAGAGATGATAGATGCAGAGGGACACAGAAGCAGGGTGATATGGAAAGGGAGGGCCGTATAGACAGAGTGAGGGTGGTACAAGGACAGCACCGTAGAGGTGATAGATAGGAGGACATGAAGCAATGCGGTTTGTGGTGATCGGACAGGCAGGAGGGGGCAGTGATCCGGGAAGAAAAGCGAAGGGAAAGGTGGTGCAGATCAGAAAGTCAGGAAGGAAAAAAGTTTGAGAGGCCAAATGGAGGGTAAGGGACAATGCAGGGTGGTGCGAGGTGGTGGGTAGTTTGTAGTACAGAATTGCTAACTGTAGTACGGTTAGTAGTGAGTAGTGCAGAAGCGCTGGCTCTGGGAGGGTTAGTAGTGAGTAGTGCAGGAGCGCTGGCTGTGAAGTCCCGTATGGGATTGTGAAGGATTGCAGACAGAGTAGAAGCTTGCTTCGCAGTGAGCCTCACCTCCGATAGCAGTGATATCAGGGTGCCGAAGGAAGGTTGGTTTCTGGGTTGGTGGGCCCAGCACTTGAGCATGACATTGTACATAGCTGTGGGGCAGTCCTCCGTGCGCTGAAGTAAACAGCATGGTCCGGCCTCATACGCCAGTCACCAACGGGCAGTGGCGTCTGACCGACGAGTCGAGTGCCAGCCGAGCAGACAGTAGTGAAATAACCCGCCGAACGTTGAAACGGACAACGTCCGTGACTGAAGTCCTACCATTACTCACTCTATCCCCACCAGGGGGTTAGCGGTGACCCTAACTGCCACGGACCTGTCCCTGCAGTCACCGCCCGGATCTAGTATTACAAACAGTCCGTGACTACCTCACTCTAATTTAGACGCCAGCGAAATCAAGTCAACCCCAAACCCCGCAGCGCGCATAGAATGGCGCGTACACTGTAAAACAAGGGCTCATGAAAACAGTTGAAATACGTCTTTCGGGGCAGGGGGGTGGGGTTGGGGGGCAAAAAAAACCTTAAGTTGACACTGAGCAAAGAAAGAGAGTCAGAGGTAGAGGCAAGCGGAGAGAAGGAGAGAGTTTGAGATATACAAATAGAGATGCTATAGAGAGAAGGGTACTTTACTTTCCTAGGGGTCTTGTGGAAGGTGGGGGCTCCAGGCTATTGCTCACTTTGCCCAGGTCTTAAAAAGTTGTTGTCCTGCACCGGCTAGGTACACACAGATCTATACAGCATCCGCTCTAACCTGTGAAATATAAAATTCAGTCTGTTTCGTAACCAATTAAGTAGATCAGAACAGAGCATATTTACTTATATTACATGTTCCCAATGTCTTTGGAGCAGCTTTAAACAAATTTGTAGATTGACTGTCAGACTTCGCCCCCTTTGACTCCTCCCCTCGTAACTCCACCCCTTCTGATCCCACCCCTTGACACCCAGTTAATGGGATTCCACTGTGTGTTTTCCCATTTGCGGCACTGCATGCGTGTTTTTGTCAGTTTTGGTTCGAGTTAAAAAATGCGCTTTTTCAGGTCAGTCAGTCAGTGAGGAAGGGGTTTGGGCACTTGAGTCAGGAATGCTCCTGCTTTCCTAACGCGGAAGACGGTATGCAGTGCCGGTGGTTTCTTTCATGCAGAGGAAGGAGTGTGCGGGGAATGGAGGTGGGTAAATCCCAGGGTAAACTTAACTCACCGCCGTCTCTGGAGGGAGAGAGAGGACTGTGTGGGGGTACGGGTCCAGTGTAAGCTGGCCGCTGCCTCTGCCGCGGTCTCCGTCCTGTCCTAAATCCGGCGCCGTGAGAAGTTGGAGTTTTGAAGTTTCCAACACAGAACCGGGTTTGTTTTTCCGCTTCGGAATTCGGCTACTTTTTTTGTATCCTTGGCTCACATTTCCTCCGGAAAGAGTCACGTGCCTGTGCAGAAGGAAGAAACTGCAGCCAGATGTCTCGCGGGAGGGAGCCACATTTTGTCTCTCCTGAATCAGTTCACCTATTAAGTGGTTCACACCCACGGCGAAACCATTGGCGCGGGATTCCACCCCAGAGCCAAGAAACCAGCTAAAGACATGTGGGAATTAGGCAGTACCTACAAATTACAGACTTGAATGAGAAACCTAACAACAAGAAAAAAAAACAAGCATTTGAAGGCACGAGCGGGGAGGAGGGGGGGCGACGCGAGTGGTGCGTGCGCGCGCGCCACAGCGAGACATCTGGTTTTAATTATCGCGCCCGTGTCAGGGCACGATAATTGAAACCACATGGCGCCCGTGCGGGTAACCGCAGGGAAAAAGCCATGACGCACGAGCGTCTGGTCAGCTTTTTCAAACCCCCTACATAAAGTCTTCGCCAGAAGCAGCGCTTGCGCGCTACTCTAGGCTCGACCTAAAAACAAGGAAACAACAAAAGAACATTTCCAAAGCAATTTAGAAAATAGAGAAAAGTCTAAGGAGCAAAAAGAAACCAAAAATGATCAAAATCAGATAACGGGAGGAGGGCAAGGCCAACCACGCATCAAGAAAGACACTTTAAATTGTGGCTCCAAGCTGCCTGGCTTAATATATGCCATGATCCAGCAAAAAGAACAAGCATTGCCATAGCCAATAGGTCTCGCCTTTGGGACCTTATAAGTGTTTAGCCACAGCTATTGGCTTTGCCAATGTTTTTAAGATATGGTGTAGAGCAGTGTGGCTGCTGTGCAGCATGTTGTAAAGTTATAATAAAAAAGCGTTGTATTTTTTTTTATTTTACATAAAACCAAGAAGATATTATGTAGAACTGAACGACCCAATTAAAAAAGAATTAACAGAACAAATTTCTTCTAGTTTTTTTGTTCTTGTAGAAGGTTATAAATTGTTGTATGTAACATTTCCCATAGACTGATTAAGACATGTATGATTTATTGTCTCTATATAATGTGTGTGATTTAATGTGCTCTGACACCCAATACTATTATGAGTAGTGCTAAAAAATACATGAATGTGAGAGAGGGGCTAGGAAGAGATGAGGGGCACTGTTGGAGGGTGGTAGTGAGGGAATCAGTTGAGAAGGAGGTCATGGGGGGTGGATGGGGCAGCAAAAAGATTGTAACTCCGGGCGCCACCAGCAATAAAGATGGGCCTGCTCGTCCTGGTGCACAGCACTTTGCAAACACAACTTCGGTCAGGATCCGTGCCCATTTTCACGATAACCACCGATTATAGAAACGAGCATCATGTAAGTTCTGGATCATGAGGTGAGCAGAGAGGGCCTTACCTCAGCATGCTGCCCCCAACTGAGACCCTGCATGAGGTGCGCAGAGAGGCCCTTACCTCAGCATGCTGCCCCCAACTGAGACCCTGCATGAGGTGCGCAGAGAAGCCCTTACCTCAGCATGCTGCCCCCAACTGAGACCCTGCATGAGATGCGCAGAGAGGCCCTTACCTCAGCATGCTGCCCCCAACTGAGACCCTGCATGAGGTGCACAGAGAGCCCTTTACCTCACCATGCTGCCCCCAACTTGCAGAAAATCCTGGAAGCTGGAGTTCACAGAAGCTGTAAGGTGCAGAAATGAGGAATCTGAAGAGGAGCCAGAGAGCCAGGGATGACCCGGGGTGGGGTGGGAGGCTTCAGTGCGTGTGAGGAACCCTGAGAGGACTGAGTCTTATCTGCAGTCAGGTTCTGCATGCTCTCGATAGGGCAGTGTGTGACACCGCCTTCCTGGCTCAGCGACACTGGCACACCAGGGCCGAAGAGTTCCAAGACCACAGCTTTCTATATGTGGGGGCAAAGGAAACCACTGGTGGCTCCGCTCGCATTACAGCAGCCAAACGAGGGAAGGCACAAATAAAACAACTAGAACTGTAAAATAAACTACAGGTTGTGCAGTCAAACACCAAAAGGAGGACAAGACTGGAGAACGGAAGCCGTGGGGTGAGAGTGCGTGGTACCGATAAGGATTAGAATGAGAGACAACGTCTTCACGTCAACCCGGCAACACCGCAAGGTTACACAACAATGACAGCACAGGCCTTAAAAGAATGACAGACACCAGCATCACGGAGCGAAGGAGAAGGCAAGTCCTCGGCCCTCCTAACCCGGGGCTCACAATGCCCCAGGGTCTGTTCTGCACTAGCTGGCGCTCAGTGGGTCTGCTTAACCACACCCGGTGCCAATGGAATTACGCGTCAGGGAATGGCCGCAGCAAAGTTGACAAAATTGTGCGGCAAAAAGAAGGCAAATTACGCCGTGTAAAAGTGGTGCGTTTCGTCACAGTATAACTTCCTTACTTTGTCCTTTTTACACTGATTAAGAGTGTCTGAGCAAAAGTTTTTCCCTCATTAGTACCAGTTTATTACCAAAAAATACAGCAATAAGCGAATGAAAGCGATAAATCAAACTTTACGAAGAGCCTTCCACTGCAGCGCAGGACGCGTTGCAGCATTTGAGTTAGAAACAATTTTTGTTACGCACCAAATGATGGATTATGTAGCAAATGCAGCAAATACATAATTATGTGGAAAACGCGCAGCCGCAAAAATCACATAATTTCAGTGTCCTCACTATACCCTTCACAAAGTTTTACACAGCGCCTTGGATTTCCAGCTTAAAGTACCAGCAGGTGTTAAATGGGTCGGTTTACCCGTATCCTGACCACAGGTTTCCATGGTTGAATCTCCACAATGCCAAGGCCGTCGTGCGGTACCAGCCGGTGCTCAATGCGTCGATTACCCGATTCCTTCCCATAGGTTTGCACGATGCCCCTGAATCTCCACCATGCCACAGCCTTGGTGCAGAAAAATGGTGCGGCAATGTGGCAATGTCATTTTATAGGTCCGTGCATGCTTGATGACTCATGTGAACGTATGGGTCACCATGCTGTGCGCGCATAGGAAATGACAAAATGACACAGCAACATTTTTCTTGTATTCCGATCCAAAATGAACTGAACAAGTTGCACTTTCACTTAAAGTGGAGAGGACAGCAGAAATTTGCTGCTTGGCCTTCCATAAAAATAAAATAAATACATGGGTTGGGAAACAACTGTAGAAACAGAAAAAACCTGAAAAGTTGTGCTTCTAGATTTTTTCAGTATGCCAGGAAGAGATGGGCTGGTTCTTATGCATTCGGTGCTCTTGTTCAGTAGTCTGGTGACTAAGCAAGAGAAGGCCTGTTTTGTTGTCTTGGTATGGACATATAAAAGAACCCCGCCCATTTATTTAATAAAGGCATGTTTAAATGGTTAAGTGAGTAAACAGGGTCCCAGATGCATACTTCACGCGCACATGCATGTGCTAAAAGAGTTTAAAAATAGAAGAGTAAGAAGTGAGTGACTTCAGCCCTAATTTTAGCCGCACAATGAGGCTGCCCGACTGACAAGAGAGAAAGGCCCAGGACATTTTACCACCAAACTGCTCTTCATGTTTTTATAAAAAGAAAATGCAGCAGGTTCTATTAATACAATGGCTTGCAGGCCCCAGATAAGTCCGAGCAGTGTGTACTGCGTGCAAGCTTGTGATTTACACCCCGCAAGACACTTGAACGTAAAAATAAACCCATTGCTATGCTGAGGCATGACCTTACACCAGGGCTGAGGAACAACGCCACCACGGCCGGCTGCAACATAAACTTCAACCTTGTGTGGATGCGTCAATGTTATAAGCGACTGTGGGAAGGTGACTGGGAGAACCGCTCTCCAGAGGCCGCCACGAGACCCTGACGACCGACAACCTTTCAAACGACGTCGGTTAGTGAGAACGAACAGTGGCAAGAAGCGTTCTAAAATGTTCTCCAGCACGCACGTTGGTATTCTTGATTCTAGAGATCGGTTTAAGTCTGGGAAGAATGGAAAGGCCGCGTGTTTCTACCCTCCTACGCACGCCTGTTCTTTGCGATGCATTGATAATGACGATGTGTGTATTTTCTGTGTTCCTGTGCCCAGAGGGCTCTAACAAAGGCCGCCTCAGGCTTGAGCGATGCAGCTTGTTGCTGTCAAGAGACCGATAAGCTACAATAAAGGTGCACTCAGTCACAATTCCTCGGCAGTAAAAGAGAAGATTGCAAGCGGAAGATAAAGCACGCTTGTGTGAAGACAAGACCTCGAGTGGTGCGCGCGCGCACTTGCAGGAATGTAAGGAATGCAGCTGGCACCCGGCCGCGCTGCTGCTCGCTCCCGAGACCCCTAGGCCATGGGAGTCAACGTTTAGAAAGAAGGCAGGACATGCACCCGCCTTTGGCCAATTGCGTGCTTTCAATTTTTGAAAGCCACACGCAAAGGCCAATAGAATGTGTGGCAAAACTAAAGCCACACGCACAAGTTTTGTGAAAGTCTGGAGGGATTCCAATAGGCCCTTCTCCTAGATCAGCGCATGCGCGCTGCGCTAGGCTCGACCTAAAAAGGAACAAATGAGGGGGTGGGTAGTTCAGAGCCCACAGTATGGAAATAAAAGGAGGGGGGAGTTTATGGCATTGACTGTTTAGCTCCAGATTTACCAGTAACCCAGCAACAGAAACATGGCAGATAACTCTGAGCGAAAACTCATTCCACAAGAGAATCATCTTGTGTAACGCAAATTGGCTGCGATGTGAGATTACATGGGGAGTTGTCACCCAATTCCTGCAGACCCAAACCAGACCTGGCCCTTTTTCATAAACCCACGTCCTGAGGAATGAATGTCAGTTCGTGGGAAGAGCATGCATGACACACAACAGGGTCCAAAGGGGCAGTTATATTCACCCACAAACCCATACCTTTTAGTATCACAAAAACACATTGATCCCAAAGGATGCTAAGCAACAGTCTCAGGCGGCTGGGGCCCTATGTGTGTATGCCCTCATAGACAGGTTAAATGGGTGGAATACTTGACTTAATGCATTTTGGGCCACTCAGCTGTGCAACTGTAACTAGAACAGTGGACCAGAGACGCAGAAGATGTGTCGACTGGACGCTTTGGAACTGCAGGACATTTCCCTAGTTAAATGAACGGCAGCAGAAATGATCCTCTGCTTTAAAGAAAATGAAGGCAAAGACTCAAGGTTCTTACTGTGGAAAGCACTCAAAACCGTGATGTGCGGACAGGTCATATAAAAAACAAGCATTGGCAAAGCAAATAGGTCTCGTCTATGCAAGAGCTATTTTTAGCCATGTTGTACACCAGCGTGGCTGCTTCTCAGCATAGCTAAAAGTTAGTGGGGTAAAGGAGAGTACAGTGGAGTGTTATGAGTGGCGTTGAGGATCGTGAAGTGGCTTAGAGAGGCATAGAGTAGAGTTGAGTGGCATGGAGTGAAGTGGAGTGTATTGACATAGAGTGACAGAGTGGAGTGGTGTAGAGTGTTGTGGATTGGCGTGGAGGGAGTAGAGTGTTAGAGTGGAAGGGTGTGGAGTAGTGTTGAGTGGAGTAGAGTGTCAGAGTGGAATAGAGTGTTGTAGAGTGGAGTGGCATAGAGTGGAGTGGAGTAGTGTAGAGCAGAGGGGAGTTGCATAGAGAGTGTCGCGTAGAGTGGAGTAGAGTGTTGTAGAGTAGAGTGATGTAGAGCGGAGCAGAATGATGTAGAGCGGAGCAGAATGATGTAGAGTGGAGTGGCCAGCTCACTCCCGAGCTCCTTACGCCATATGGCAATTCGGGGTCCCCTAAGGGCTTTCCAATTCCTCATGATTTCCCTTTTTGCCAGAATGAATGCTAGGTCTCGGAACCTGCTCTTAACTTCCGTTTTGGAGGTATGGGGGAACCAATTTATTATGGAATGCCGGGGTGAACAGGGAACCTCTCTGGAGATAGTATCCGCTACCACTGTCATGATTTCTTCCCAATAAGCCACTAGGTGAGGGCAGTCCCGTAACATGTGTTTAAGTTCCGCTCCTATTTCCTTCATCTTGGGCATGCCACCTCTGTTGTGTGAAAGTATTTGTTGATATGGCCTGAGATCAGGTATGCTCTATGGAGGGTGTAATAATTAATCAATTTGAATCTGGCATTTCTTTAAACCTTTAGTACTCTTTCTAATATGCTTGTCCAGTCTTATTCTGGTACGGGGATCCCCAAGTCTTCCTCCCACCCTGTCCTCAGGGTTTCTAATGACTGTACGTTTCTTCTCGTATGTCCCTATATAGATATGTAACCAATTTGATGGTGCCCACCGCCAGCGCCATGTATTAACAGGTTTTGTGGTGTTGTGCTCAATCCTTCCAGTTTTTGAGTGAGTGCGAAATGCCATTATCACTCACCCTGTGTAGTAGGAAGTGGCCCTGTAGGAGGTCAAATTCTGATCTGAAGTCGTCGTGAGCAGGTCCAGGGAGTATGGAACTCGTGCACATGTTTTTTGTAAGCAGTGGACCCAGCAGCCTTGTATGACTTTAAATTCCTGAGTGTCCACTTCCAGGGCCATTCCATTCTCAGCAATGCTCCTGTCAATCTAGGGAGCTCAGGGACAAACAGTCCCAGCA
Organism: Calotriton arnoldi; assembly: GCA_963921515.1. Taxonomy (NCBI): domain Eukaryota; kingdom Metazoa; phylum Chordata; class Amphibia; order Caudata; family Salamandridae; genus Calotriton; species Calotriton arnoldi. The sequence continues at coordinate 257,423 of CAWUFW010010519.1, forward strand.
CTCGGTTTGGGGTCTATCTACCTGCTAGCCATTGTGTGTACCACTGGAGTTGAGCTGCCAGATAGTAGGTCTCCAACTCCGGCACTGCCAGACCTCTGTTTCCCCACGGGAGCTGCAGTTTAGAGAGCGCCACTCTTCGTTGGCCTGATCCCCATAAGAATGTTATCATCAGGGAGTCTAGATCTCTGAAGATTGCTCTTGTGATCCACACTGGAAGTACTGTGAAAAAGTACAATAGTTGGAGGAGGGCCACCATTTTAAACAATGCCCACGACCGATAGTGGGAGTGTTTTCCAGAACGCATTACTCGATTGTAATGATATGATGGCAAGACCCACATTTCTGTATAGCAGATCTTGTCTGTCAGAACATTTTTACCCACAGATAGGTTAGACAACTTGGTTCCCATCTTAGTTCCCCAAGTCCCTCTGGCGGTGTGCGATTTGCTCCTAAGGGGTGTAGCTGGGATTTCTGCCAGTTCACCCATAGGCCAGACAAGGAACCGAATTCTTCCAGCATGGTCCTAACTCCCTCCAGGTCTACCTCCATGTCCCTAAGGAACAGTATGAGGTTGTCTGCATACAGTGCTATACAATGATGATGGTCGCCAATCTGGATTCCCCGATACCGGTCCCCCTCTCTTGCAAGGCTGGCCAATGGCTCCATTGCCATAGCGAACAGCAGGGGCGATAATGGGCACCCCTGTCGGGTTCCACGCCCTACACTATAGCACTCTGAGATGGAATGTCGCTTGCGAACTCTGGCCTTTGGATCTGCGTACAATAGTCGGGTCCACGCCAAACAGCCCTGTCCCAGTTGCATCCTGTCCATCATATAGAAACCTCCATTCCAGCCTGTCATAGGCCTTTTCTATGTCAACAGCGAACACTGCCGCCCTTCCACGGTCATAGGTAAAGGCCTCTAATATTGTTAGGAGGTGTAGGATATTCAGTGCCGTGATCCGGCTGGGTAGAAACCCTGCCTGGTTAGGGTGTACTAACTGAGGCATAAGGGGAAGAAGTCTGGAGGTCAGTATTTTACTAAGACTTTTATAAAAATGTTAAGCATTGAGAGCAGTGTATAGGACTTGCAGATGTGTGGTGGTTTATCTGGTTTTAATAGAGGCACTAACAGCGCCTCTCACGTGGAGTCTGGCTAGTCGCCCATGTCCCTAGTCGTTTTGTAGATGACCTCAAATTTGGGGGGTAGTTCGCTGGCATATGTCACATACAACTCTGCTGGAAGTCCATCTGACCCCGGTATCTTACATCGTGCTTTATGCTGCTTTGATCTCCTGAAAAGTTATTGCACTCTCCAGTTCCTCTGCTTCATCCTGTGTGAAGGCGGTGAGAGGAAGTGGTGTAAGAAAAGCGTGTAATGCTCCTTCGGCGTGTGACACTCATGTAGAGCCTGGTGTAGTATTGCAAGAAGTGATTATTAATCTCCTCTTGGCTCGTCTGTAGTGAGCTCTACTGTGATCAAGCCAATCTTTGCCGGATTAGAAAGCCAGGCCAGTAGGGATCCAGTCCTATCCAGTTCTGCATGAGCTCACACCATGCATTGTTTATAGTCAAAGCAGAGAAGCCTTTCCACCAGGCCCACTACTTTCTCTTTAGCATCTAGTAGAGTCTGTTGGACTTCTGGGCGCCCTGGTTTGGTGTTCTCCACCGCTCTTAGTTCCTATTCCGCTTGTAGGACCTCCCGCAGTAATGTGCCCCTGACCTCCACTGACTCTGCGATACTGACCCCTAGTCAAAGTCTTGAAGGCTAAGAAAGAAGAAGCTGTGCCAGTTATCATCAAAATATCGCCTAATGTGGTCCCCTATCACTTCTCGGTACAAGGGATCCTCCAGTGACTCAGGCATCAGTCGCCAGATAGGGATACATGGGATGGGGTGCTCCCATCTCAGTTGTAACAACACCGGATTGTGATCCAATATATTGAAGATGTTCTACGTCGTATACTAGGTTGTGAACATCTGGGGTGCAGAGAAACATGTCCAATCATATATGAAGGTCATGCAAACTTGAGAAGAAAGAATACTCTTGCATTTGTGGGTGTAGCCGGCACCATCAATCCAGAGTCCCCATTGGATCTGCCAGTCCGCAAAGCTCCTGTCTGTTCTGGATACTGGTGAGTCACTCAGCGGTGGATGAGAGCGATCACTCTGGGGCTCCACTATTCAATTAAAGTCCCCTCCTATTAGAATGGAATGGATCAAGTAGGGGGCTAGTGGGCCCAGGAGATTTGCCAGGAAATCTCCCTGATCTACATTCGGGCCAAATAGGTTAATTAGTGATATGTCTTGACCCTCTAGGCGCCCCGTCACCACCACATATCTTCCCTCTGAGTCCACTAGGTCCTCCGTATGTTGGAAAGGAACCCCAGATAGGATCCAGATTAATGTGCCCCTAACGTAGGTCAAGCATGTGGTATAGGAGGCATGAGCTCTACATCGTTTGTGTAGTGCTGCCCCCTCCTCAGCCGTGAGGTGAGTCTCCTGCAGTAGTGCTATATATATATATCCCTCCCCTGTTCAAATAATAAAACACTTTGTACTGTTTTGTCATTGTGTGCATTCCCTTGATGTTCCAAGGTAGTAGTTTATAGGTCATGAGTGTAGTCATAGTACAAATATACAATTTCCCAATGCTTGCCACCCTCTGAGTTCAGACCAACCATAAGACAACAGCAGTCTATTGCAATCCAAGGAAAAAAAGCAAGCAGGTTATGACTCATGCATCCCCATTCAAACAACATGTGACATTCAACCGAACTCCCACTCCGTAGGACAAGCAGGCAACGACTCCTCATTCAAACAATCCACAATCACTCGCTGGAGGACCCACATGTAACACTTATGTAGGGGAGCGGCTGTATCGTGCTTCCCACTTGGGTCCCCTCCATCCAGCATTTGACACAGGTGAAAACTTTGTGGATCGGGGGACAAGTCTAAGTACTCCTTTAACCCTGGCATTCCTCAGCTCAATCATGCTCATTTGAGCAGTTACAGCCATTCTACCATACCAACAGGATAATGGATCATATGATCTCATCTGATGTCCCAGGGTTCACCGCCGGCATTACAGTGTTCGCCTCTCCGGAGGACCTGGGTCTCCAATCTGAATCTGAGTTCCGCGCCTCTTCGTCTTCTAACAAAGACTGGGGACTTGCTCCTCTGCTACTCACTGATACCACTACTGTCATCACCTTCTGGCGTTCCTGTAGCGCCTCCACCTGAGATGGGGCAGCCGTGCTATGTTTGTTGGGTTGTCGTCGTGATCTGGCCATGCGAGGCCTCTGGGGCCACTGGCTTAACCCAGGGTGTGGGTGTTGATCTATTCAACTCCACACTTCCTCCGAGGTCTGTAAAAACTGTGTCCCCTCTTGTGTCGCCACTCACAGTCAGGCCAGGAATAACATTGTGTAGAGTACATTCATCTGTCTGAGTCTTTTCTTGACTTACTGAAATGTAGATTGCTGTTTCTGCACCTCTCTTGAGAAGTCCAGAAAGATCCGAACTGCGCTGCTCTCCACAGTAAGGTTGCCTTTCTTTCTGACCTGGTTTAGTATGTAGTGCTGGACCCTTATAATATAGGGGTCTGGCCACCACCGGATGCGGCGGAGCCCCCGCCAACAGAGGGCGCGCTGGAACCCTGTGCGCCCTCTCCAGTGCAAATAATTGGGAGAGGCTCTCCATTGCAACCTCCTCTCGGAGCCATATCTCCAAGTAGTCCACCATGTTATTTCCTTCAATGCATTCCGGCAGGCAGGCCCACCACTCTTGTATTGTTACGATGCAATCTGTTTTCCGCGTCCTCCGCACGTACTTCCAGTCTACAAACCTTCGCCTCAACTGTAGACATTCTCTCAGTCATGGAAGACAGCGCTAGCGAGACTTCTGTCAGTCTTTTCTCTGCCGCGGTGACACGTTCCTCCAAGCTGTGGTGGTCATCTCACAATATGCCCATGTCTGCCACTAGCCTGTCTATTTTGGTCTCAAGCACTTCTCTAGAGAATGTGATGGCTTGCAGGATGTCCTGAAGAGTGGGGCCCACGGGGGTCCAGATCTCAGGGTCAGGTTACCACCTTCTCACAGCGGTTCGGATGCTGCTTCTGCTGGTGTGCCTCCCGCCTCATGGTCCTTCTTTCTGGTGACGTTCCCATTTTATCTGAGAGGTGATCTGTACTGACTAATGCAGTCTCCTCGTATCAGCACAATGGGGGCTTGTTAATACGGTAGAGCTAGAAGAGTAAGGCTCTAACTGTAGCAGGGGTTGGGGCCCACACCCTTGGACCCCAGGTGGGCTCTCTGCTGTTCCCCCACCCCACATCCTGGGGCGGTCGTGTCTTGCTTCACGTAAAGTCAGCGGGGTGCCAAGCCTGGTTCTTCACCCAATGGGTTTTGGGAACCACGTTTACCACGTTTACCCAGTCCCTGTGAGGGATCGCCAGGGGGTCAGCTGTCGTCAAGGGCCCACTAATGATTTCATCAGGGCCTGCGTATGTATTTCTGGCTAGTTCTCGCTGGTCACGCTTGGTAGGGATCTGTTAGTGCTATGGCATTCGCAGAGGTCCTCACGGGCCACCCTGCATTTTCAGCAAACTACGTATTTCACTGTCCCGGGACCTCCTCTCCTCTGCCCACCTCATAAAGCGGACCCCCATTGACTCCTCCGGGCCCCCACGAAAATGAGTTTTTGCTGAATAATGAGGGGGTCATAAAGGCAATGAATGTCAATGGCGACTACGAGAAGGACAACACCGATGCTATACAATTCAGCCAGTTGTACAACATGCTAAGTGCGCATGACTGTTTGGCCGGACCATGACGGCCGGCCAAACCATCATGCGCACTTAAGTGCACATATTTCCTCCTCCCCCTGCTCTGACAGCCCAGCCCATCCCGCTGTAACCTGGCTTGCACTGAAAAATAAAATGATAACATTGTGTTATTATCATTTTACGTTTCCTTTTTTGCACTGTTGAAAAGCAGTGGGGCGACGCTCCACTGCCTTAGCAGAGGAACTGCTGCTCTATACACACGAGACAAGCTTAACGAGAAAGGGAGGGAGAGGTTTGATAGTGGCTAAAAATTCTTTATTGAAGAAATGCCTAAAAGGTCTGGCAAAAATCACCTACGAGGGTATTTTTTAAACTCGCCAGTATTTACAGAAAACATTAATAAAGTGTCAAAGAGCTCCCTGTGTTGCAGAGTTTATTATTATTTTTTTTTTTAAGTGCATTGGCATTCGCCTTTAATCTTGCACTGTAACAGCCTCTCTTTTACTTTCTCTTTTTCCGTCAAAATGATTACACTGCACAGGTGCAAAGATTCCCAGCACTGTCGAAACGTACATAACCTTTCCCCGGCGCCATTCATGCGTCATGTATTTTTGTCTGCCATGAAAAGTGCAACTTATTCTGCTCAAATTTGAGAATGAGCATGATGCTTCCTCATGCATTGATTTTGCATGTATTCCACGTAGAAACTTAGTGTAAATGTTGAGCAGTGACAAGGCAAAAATGATTAAAGTTGCAAGAGTTAGGTTAGGGCTGAATATAGAATGAAAAGCGGAATAGAGTTCCATGTGATATATTATTGTGAAAACAAAATCACTTTTAGAATAATTTCAGGTGATTCATCTTAAGTGTAGAAATTCCTGCATCCTCTTTTTTTGGTTTTGTAAAAATCTCCAACCATATATATTTTTTAAAGGGAGAGGGAGATCTACATTTCCGAAAACTTACTCCTACCCCTTTTTCACTCTAACCCCAACCTAGTTTTAATCCCCACATTCATCTTCACTCAAACTTTCTCTCTAACTTTAGCCCTAATTCTTATCTTAAACCTTATTGTCATTCTGGACCTTCATTCAGTCCCATGCCTAATCCTATTGCAATCGTAAACCTAGGCCAACCCTAATGTCATCACTAAGTCCGTTTTTTTTATATAGCGCAGCTACTCACCCTTACGGGTCTCAAGGCCGTAGTGGAAATTAAGTGAGCTATTGCCCAGAGTCACATGGTGCTGAGCTAAGCTGCCACCGGGGATCGAACCGTGAACCCTGTGCTCCGAAGTCAGCTGCCCTGGCCGCTGCACCACACCATCACTGAGCCTAAAGCTAGCTATAACCCTGTCCCTCACACCATGCCAAGAGTCTCTAACCTTTTCTATAATGAGAGCTACTTCTGCTCAAGGAAAATCATCCGTGTACTGCTAACAAATGTTATCACTGTACAATAGTGACCACATCAGTTAACAACACACTAGTGCCCACCCATACATTTCCGGCAAGGTTATCGGCAGAAAAGTCGGAAAAGCGTCATCAATAGGCAATGCCTCCACATGACTAATGAAATGACAGCTGAAGCAGCCTGTGCCCTCTGGCACAAGGAATATAATGACAGCAATTGGTCTCCCTATCTCAACTGGAATTACTATTCAACTATCAGCTTCAGATATGTTTTGGAACTGTAACCGTTTTGTCTTCAGCAGCATATCAGTTTCTGAAAATAAACATATTTTTCTATCAAATACATCCATTTTGGGCAAGCAAAATCATTTTTTTCAAATTTCTTTTCTGAAATAAACAATTTTTGCCTTCAAAATACTAGTTTTCATTTTTAGTGACTAGGTGGTCCCCAAACATCAGCTTGTCAATTTCATCAAAATTCACATGTAAAAATGCTTCATATTTGCTTCAAATGCCCAGGCTTTATGCATGCTGTGGTGGCTCACCATAATACCAAGGATGCCTAGAGTATGCAGATAAGTCCCATCATTATACCAGAGTCACCACTGGGCAAGGACTGGGCATTAGAACAGCTTGAATGCTCAGAATACTTCAGCCATAGCCATTATTCTGCCAGAGGCAGCTTCCATTATGTCAAAGAGTGGGCAAAATTAGGTCTGTCATGCTTACAGTATGACAGTGACGCAAAACTACACCAAAAATGCACAAAATGTGTCAAGGATGACAATTATTATGCCAGGGCCACTATTAAACTAGAAAATGACAGGATTGTGTTTGAGATGAACTCGGTAGGATGGGAATCAACACATACTTTTAATGGTATTTGACATCAGGCATAGCTTCCGGGGTGCAACACTGTTTATCAGGGAGAAACACAGACACACACATGCCTGCACACAAAAATATGAATTTGTAAGTGGGGTTGTAAGTGGATCTCTGCTCTGGATCCAGCCCCTGCTCTTCTCAGCTAGTGGGCTGATCATGCACCCCATACACTTTTTCTGAAGCTCCGGCAGGCCCACACTTAAGTGACTCAGTACTGGCTACTGTAGGCCCTCTTCTTTCCTGGCCCAATGTTCGCCCACAGAGTGTGTCCGATAGAGTGGGGCCTACAAGATGCTCAATCTCCTTGTGACTTTACTAGATTGAGAGTGGATACACTCTCACATAAAATCATGTTTCAGGCCCGGCAAGCCCGCACAGTGTGTGTTTGTAACTTAGCATGAAGCCCTTCCATTGGTTTAGCTGGCTGCATCTTTAGCGGTCTTGAGATGAGCAGTGCTGTCTTCTTTAATGTGCATAAACCTTCTGAATGATGTACTGGCCTGAGGTTCACTTGCGAGCTACCAGTAGCTCCCGAGCTTCTTGTTGGAAACCTAGGACCTATACCATACCTAAACCTTACTATTACTCAAAACATAACTCTTGCACCCTTTGCACATCTTTTTTTTAAAATCATTTGTGTGTCTTGATCTTTTTAACCTAGGAATTTTTGTTATGCTAATGTTTTTTTGCCCCAACATGCCTCTTTATGTCAGTGGCCACGTAGGACACGAATTGCTAGAGAAAAACAAGAAACCTAACAAAAATGACAAATTGGTGCTCTTTCATGATGTAAAAAGACTATGCAGCTTTGAAAGCACACACATCAGACTGATCGGGTCTGAAAGCAAATCTGTGAAGAGTCCTTTGCACACAGAAAGCCTCGTGATTGTAGGTAAATAGAGTCATTTCTTATCTATGAAAGGATGCGGCACCTTTACTATATTTTGGTTTGACTCTACACCAGTCATGGCCCACCCTCTGATAGATTCTGAAACATCCCTGGCCTCTGGTTTTACACTTAGTAATACCCCGAGGGCCCTATCCCCATCCGTTGTTGTGCCTAGCAATGAATCAGAAACTGAGGCAGTTCCTCCGCGTCAGGTGAAGAGGGGAAAACCCAAACCACCCACTAAAGCAGGGTTAAAAAAGAAGAAAGTACTTGAAGAACCTCTGGCTGGTAAAGATAGCAGGGAAGGGTGTTTTCCTGGTAGATTGGAACGAGATATGGAACAGCCAGTATGGGTTTCAGATCTAGTGGTGGACTTCCACTCTCAGGTAAGAGCCATCGTTAGAGATGAACTCAAACTGTTGTTAGATAGGATCGACAATCTGGCGACTCTGTTGGAGACTTGGCCAAAGGTCTCCAACGGAAGGGAGGAGATTGGTAGCAACCAATTACCACAGGCCATAGCTAATCCAAGTATAGCCGCTTCAATTCCGCCCCAAATCATTTCTGTACCCAGTTCTACCAATGCTCAAGTAAGGTTGTGTACTTCAAATCCCAGTAGGACCAAACCATCGTCAGTCCCCGTACAGACTAGTGGCCCCAAGTATTATTCTCGAAACGGGGAGAGGCCAGTTCCCACTAAATATGCTGAGAACCCCAATGAAAATAGACCACCTTCATGTATTAACCTACCGCCAGAGTCAACTCCCTATGTCGTCACTCTGGTAGGTATACCCGAATTGGGTAGGGGGGAAAAGGAATCTCATCAAGACCTTAAAAATAAATGTCCTTTTTGGTTGGTTAACAACAAGCAATATCGATATGAAGACGCCGACGATATTTTAACAACTCGTCGGGTAGGTTGGGTGGGTTGGAGACCCAAGATTCTACGGGGAGATTGTGTAGTTATCAATTTTAAAAACCCTTTAGCTGCTCGGTCAATCCTAACGAGGGGCACCTGGAGACAGGATGGGACTATAAGAGCGGTCCCGTTGGGGTACTTCTACCCCCCACAAGGCTCCCAGTACTGTGGACTCGGAGGGGAGGGGAGGTCCCCAATCTTTAACCATCAAATAGACCCTTTGGGATTTCATTCACCGAGGCAGCCATTCTTCTCTATCCCCACATCCAATAGGTTTGGGGTTCTTGAAGAAGTTGATTGACTCGTGTTTAAGGAGCATGGGGTACAGGATTCTGTTTATTCAGCAGAGGTGGCTATTGAAGAATGTCCGAGAGTAGAAGAGGGTGGGCTTGGTGGGGGGCCGACAACATCTAAAGCATGTAACCCTCTAGATAGCAGAAGGGCAATTTCTAACACCAAACTATACGACTCTGTAGGTGGGTTCCCCCAGAAGCCAGATTCGCGCATAGGTGGGATAATGACCCCCCGGTCCCCAGACTGTTCGATAAATAATAGAGGGGAGGACCAATCTAGGTTACGAGTTATTTCCTGGAATGTGGCCGGTCTTGCCACCAAGTTGGACAATCCAGATTGGGGGAGTTTTATCGAACAGCATGAAATATGTATGTTCCAGGAAACTTGGGCAAGGGGGGAGTTACTTAAATCAGGTTATGCTATTTACACGATCCCAGCGATTTCGGGAGGTAAAGGAAGGCCATCGGGGGGACTAAGTACATGGATAAGGACACATTTGGGCTGTACAGCCACTCAGTTGGAAACAGCTTCTAACGATATACTTTGTGTCCTTCTCAATTTCCCCCAGAGGACCACAGTTGACCTAATAAATGTCTATTCTAGACCGGTCAGCCGCAGCCAAGAGTCGAAGACCCTTGATGAGCTTACGACATTTCTTGCTAGTATCCCGGATAATTATCTGATGATTGTAGGGGGGGATTTTAATTGTCAGTTTGAGCCCCTAGAGGGCATGATTAGGGACGCCCCATGCGAGGAAGATCTATATTGGGCTGTTCCAGACTCTTCCTGCCCGCTAGTAAGAGTATGGTCTCCCCTGGTACTCCAGGTGAACGATATGATTTTGAAGCATGCATTAAGAGCCTGCAATGGAAGAACTAAGTCCGATACCCCCGGCAAGCATACTTTTAATAGATTAGATCAAAGTTCACTAATTGATTACATCTTGATTAGTATAGCCTCCTGGCATAGAGTTGCTGATTTTAGGATTATGTCGCGACATGACAGTGATCATGACGCGCTAGTCCTCGAACTATTCAGTCCAACCACTGAGGGTAGCAATAATACGGCTGATCCCATTGATGACAGATTGACTATTTCAAACTGTAGGAGGAGAGTCCGTTGGACTGACTTGAGTAAATCTCAAGAAAAGTTAGGTGCCCTATATTCAACTGTTACTCCGTTCCTCATGGACTCTTTTCAATCTGTCTCCTCCGATAACACTCAACTTGATTTAAAAATGATTTCCTTGAACCATGCAAAGTTAACAGCTAGTATGGCTGACTTTTTCTTTCCCAAAAAAAAGGTCCGTACCAAAAGAGTTTTTTGTCACTCATGGTTCAATAGTAACTGCCGAAAGGCAAAAACTGCTTTGGTTTCTGCTATCAAGGATAAAAATAAACCACTAATTAAAAATTGTAGAAAGGTTTATCGCACAAGTATGCTGGAGGCAAAAAAACAGTGGGAAAGCGATAAGTGGGAATCCCTTAGAAATTCCTTGGATTCACGTGATATGAAGACTTTCTGGAATGTAGTGAATTCGGGCAGCACGGAAGGTAAACCGGCAATTGAGCCAAATTTGGGGGCTGATGTGTGGATGAAACATTTTGAGTCTCTCTATTCAATTGCTAAACTGGGCGCTTGCACAGTAAATGAATTATGCCATCAACCGCAGGAAGATTTTTCTAGTTCAGATATAAATACCCAGGGATGGGTAGCTGATACCTTAATGATAACTTTCGCAGAAGTAAATAGAGCCATAGGCTTAATCTCGTCAGGTAAGGCTCCTGGGCTCGACAAGATCCCTAGGGATCTGTTTAGAAGCGAACCAATTATCTGGGCTCCGTATCTCTGGGTACTATTTAATGCTGTTATGGAAGGCATGGCTATCCCCACAAGCTGGGCCGGAGCCGAAATAATACCAATTCTCAAAAAGGGTTCCCCTTTGCTACCCACAAATTATAGACCGATAAGTCTTATTGACATCGGCCAAAAAATCTTTGCCCGCGTACTGTTACATCGCTTGCTGAGTTGGATGGAGGATTATAAAGTTCTTACCCCACTCCAAGCTGGGTTTAGAGAAAAAATGTCTACTCTGGACCAAGTCTTCAGGCTACAATTATTGCACTGGAAGACTGTGTGCATAGAGGGTGGCAGCCTCTTTTTGATTTTTGTAGACCTGAAATCTGCATTTGATTTGGTCCAGAGAGAAAAGTTGTGGGCAGTCCTGTTAGAGATGGGGGCTCCACAATACCTCTGCCACATAATGAAACGGCTGCATGAAGGAAACTACGCCCGGATAAGATTTGGTAAATCCGGGGAACTCACTACTCCCATCCCTGTAGACAGAGGTGTGCGCCAGGGGTGCGTCCTAGCCCCAACTCTTTTTAGTCTATTTATTAATGGGCTAGTCGATTTTTAAACTCTGAGAAAGATTTAGACGCACCAAAGTTGGCAGCACGCAGAATCCCGGCTATGATGTTCGCCGATGACACTCTGTTATTATCTAAAAGCCCGATGGGCATTCAGAGAGTCCTAAACAAATTCGACGATTTCTGTAAAGAAAGGGGGCTAGAGATTAATCTACAAAAAACCAAATTTATGGCCTTTAATTCTCCTAAAAGCACCCGACCAAACCCATGTTTAGAAGGCAGACCATTAGAAAGAGTATCTTCCTTTGACTACCTTGGCATTTCCATCACAGATAAAATGAGTTGGGGGACACAGATTAAAAAATCAAGCCTGAGGTTAACACAAACTGCAGGGGCCTGACCAAGGTCTTTCGCAACTCCAGCCATAAACCCGTGGGCCCAGTAGTAGAATTATATAGGGCTCAAGCGAGAGGTGCTGCCTTATATGGAGCTGAAATCTGGAGACATGATCATATTGACAGTCTAATACAAACAGAAAATTCTTTTATCAGACAACTATTTGGCCTTCCGCGTAGTACTCCACTTATTCCATTACGCCTGGACTTGGGTGTTAGGTCAATTGCGGATGAAGTAGCCTTAAGACCACTTCTATTTTGGAGACGGTTGTGGGCTACCCCGGAATTGCTTGTATATAGGGAGGAACTGAGGGAGGTGTTGAACCTACCAGGGGCAAGGTGACTACCGTGGTTCACTTATGTCAGGAACTCCCTCTTATTAATGGGTTTGGGTAACCTGTGGGATAACCCTGAAAGTCAATGCCCTATAGTTTCAAGGGAAGTGCTTAAGGTTCGTTATCGGGAGACTAAAATGTCCCAACTTCAGGGGGATCATTGCAAGGGGAAGCTTACTGTGGCGTTTTTGGAATCTAAAGATCAGTACATGTTCTTACCGGCACTTAACGATATTAAGCCGGCCGCCGCACAAAAGCTTTACTTACAATTTAGGTATGGGGTATTGCCATTGCGCGCCTTTACAAACAAATGGGCGGGCCACCAAATGTTGGGCTGTCCGGCATGCAATTGTCGAGAGGAATCTGAAAGCCATGTGCTTTTTGCCTGTACTGGTTACATAAAAATAAGAAAAAGATGGCTGGCCCAGATTTGTAGGAATTTAGGAACTAGGCAATGCTCAGAGGCCTTTAGGCTACTGAAATATGACACTAGCATACCCATAGTTTATTCAGTGGCAGGCTTTTTGTTCTCTATGTGGTGTACCCGAAGAGCTTTTATAAAAAACACTTTATAACGCTGGTGATCAATTTAGTGTTTATATTGCTTTGTTTTTAACCAAAAATTATTTTTAGACCAATTTTAGGGCTATTTTTAACTGCATTTTGACTATATGTTATTTTAAGGGTATGTGTTACTAGCCTAATTGTTATTTCAATACAGGATTGGTCTTTGTTGACCTATGTTGCACAGGCACTTTATCGCAATTTTTTTGGCTGATAGTAATTGCCTTATTGATCTATATAAGGATCGTTCACATAAATAAGCATTACTAACTGCAAGCTTAATGGAGAGATCAAGTACGGACAAAATATCTTGTTATTCCCAATTGCTCTTTTTTTTACTGTATATATAGGCTATTACAGCCTGCGGTACTAAGACTGATCAAATTAGAATGGCTTAGATATAATCATGTAGTACAATTATTGTATCCAGGAAATTGTATACCCTATTTTGGGCAAGTAGCTAACTTACAATTCAGATTTGCACTAAACAAGGAATTGTATTGCATGATGGATTATGCTGCTAACCATCATGATATTGACTTCTGCTGTTACGTTTCCTGGTTTTAATAGGACTGTTTTTACTATGCTTGTCGTTGTATTGGACAGTTTGTATTGAATTAGCCTTGATCTCTCGAATGAATTTTTAGATTATTTTGCACTTTATGCACTGGCACTTTCAGGGTTTTATATGTTAATCAGGGTCAGGTAGACTCTCTTATTCAAGGCTATAGTATTTGAATGATGATTCTCTTCCAATCTGCCAAGCAATTGCATTTTTGTGGACTTGCTCTTTCTGCCGGAGCTTTGGAAGCCTGGACTCTAAGATGGAAGTTTCTCATGCTATTCTGGTTTATTTTAATTGATTGTTTGTTATGCCTGTATTGTATTTTATGCTCATGAAACTTTTAAGGCCGTAATGGCCGAAATAAAGTTATTGAAAATGGAAAAATGGTTTGACTCTAAGGTCAGTACATGGAGCTAAGGGCATCAGGGTTTAAGTCTCAGAAAATTAGGAGTGCTCTCCACCCACATCCACTGATTTAAAGGAAGCCAAAGAAAAGAAGAGAAATGATTATTGCACTGAAATATGTGAAGACGGCAAACCCTGATAGGAGGACCACGCTAATGGCTGCCTGTGAAGATGAGCACACACTGGGCACAGGGAGCAGATAAATGGAAGCGAAGTCTCTAATCTCTAATTAAGCCTATGATTCGGGTCGAAACAGCCAGCCTGCTACGGGCACTGAATTAAAGTCTCTTTATGCATTTGGAGATGAGCTTTGATGGGCAGTGGGTAGAGTAAATCACCACTGAACCACTCCTGCGCTGTTGCTGCTCGCGAAACGTCGAAAACAGACATTAGTTATTCTGCAAAGCTTTAAAGTAGGGCAGAGTGGGTGAACATTGGGCTGCTTAAGCTACAATTGCACGCTATTTGGATACAGTTTTCTGTGATAGAATTGGGCGGTTATATTGCTTTCAGAAATAGAAAATGGGCCCTCTACTGTACAGACCACCTCTCTTTGTCAGGATCTCCCGCGACACATTCCCTCCCCCGTTACCCAATTGCTGGCCTCGTTACAGATGCTCCCAGGAATCCCAATGGGGCCAGTAACTGAATTACAAGTTGAAAGCAGCTGAAATCTCCAAGTGAAATACCAGAGAAAACATGCAGAAATCAGAGTAGAAATACCGATTCCTTCATTTTATTCACTGGAATCTTCCAGAAGGGCGTATTTCCGCCCCTGGAGTTGTCAATGCTTAGGTTATCACATCTCCGTTTGTGGGCTGGGAGAAGAAAGGAGGCCAAAGTCTGCCTGGCTCAGAAACCTGTGCTCTGTCTAGGTTTTCAAACAGCTATGCAGAGAATCAGGAGCCTACGATAGCCGGGGCCCTCCAGGAAATATGAAAGAAAATGCAGCAAACACTCAAAATACAAAAAGGGTCTGCAGTCATTTTTGGAATATGGGGATCATCGGCTGTCTGAAAATAAGTGAAGGTTCAAATGTGGTAAGGGGAAATGAGATACAAAATATATTGTGATTCATGTGTGGCATTATACCGACAGGTGGAACTTAGAACTATCCAAACATTTTGACAGTTTTAGGTTTCCAGATGAGATGGAAAATGAATGTTCACAGTGGAAGGATAGTAGATGACTAACAGAAAGGGATCTTTGTGGGTATTCATAACTTTTCCCCCAGGGACGGCTCCTCCGTAATGGTGGAGGAGCGTCACCCCACTAGTCAGACACTCAGCAGTCAAGCGAAAAATAAAGTGACCGCTGACTGAATGAGCCGATGCCAGCAGTGTAGGAAGGGGTGGGGCCAGGCATAGCAGGTAGGAGTGGTAGGCGCACTGTAAGTGCGCATGTCTGTTTGGCCGGCCAAACAGACATGCACACTTAGTTTTCTCCAACCCAGCTGTGTTGCACAGCCGGGTTGGAGAAACATCACAAGCTCCTAGGCACTGTCTGAGCAGCAAACCACGCCCTCAGACCAATCCTGGCGCTGCTCTCATGCTAGCTATAGCATGAGAGCACTAGCATGAGAGCAGCGCTGGGATTGGGTGGGCAACCTGTGACCCAGTGCATGCCAGGAGGAGAGCCAAAGAAGAGGACCAAGGCGGACGTTTTTTAAAAATATTATTCCTCCTAGTCCCCCGTCCCGATCCCCACTTTAGTATTGCAGCAGCCGCCACTGTCTTCCACATGGATTTTCATATATGGTTTGAGCCCCTACACTTACGCTGGGAAAAAGTGTGAAAACTGGTTGTGAAGGATACCCATATATTTCATTAAGATGTATAGGAAAGGATCTCCACTCCAATTGGAAAAGGATTTTCCAAGTAGAGAAAAAAAGAAGAAAAAGTTAAGGCACATTTGCAATTGACACAGAAGTGTAAAATAGAGGATTTTCTGTCAGCTGAACATACACTGGTTTATTTTCAGATAAACACAAACCTCTGTACTTTTCATAGAATTAGACCTTTGGAGTTCTTTTTAAATCTCAGAAAAGAAGAACTTTATGAAAATCGTAGGCATAAACCACGAACTTCTAAAGTTTCTCTTTTTCTTGGAATCAGGCCCATAATCTTTATATAATATTGTCCGTGGGAGAGGTCACTGCCAGGTAGCTGTTTATTGTGGACATGATTAATAGATCAAGAGAAGATGCAGAGAGCTCTGCTCCACCGTGGTCAGTAAAACTGTAGGTTTGCTCTCCACCAGTGAACAAAATGGGAACTGGTATGATGTATGTATGACCTCTTCTTCCATCTGTTTTGGTCCAAGCCTAGAGATAAGTAATACACTTGTGCTCCTCAGGAGGGAATATGGTACTGATATAAAGGAGACTGAAACAATAGCTGATTGTGAGTGCTACAATGACAACATACCAGAATATTGAGTTTAAAATATTATGCTACAAAAAGATGGCAAACAGAATATAGACTACCAAAATATTGTCAATATAAGCATATATAGAGGTTAGTGCAGATTTACTATTCTTAACTCGACAAATATGTGTGTGTGTGTGTATATATATATATATATATTTATATATATATAATATCTGTATGTATATATATTGTGTTTTTCACTGGAAAAAACCAAAAGGTTAAAAAGGAGTTATACGTAGGTAAGATAGCAAGATTATAACTTGGAGTAAAAAACAAATTTAGAAATTCACTGAAAAAAACAAAGTTGAAAGTGAAGTCATACATAGGTCGTCTAATAAGAAAAAACGAATATTTAAAAAACAAAAACAACCACTGAAATTCAAGTTATATGTAACTGACATAAGGATAACTTGCACCACGTCTAGCGGAGCCAAAGTTGTTAGCAAAAAAAACGCCCTTCTTATGGAAACTCTGACTCACTAACAACCCTGTGGCCATGGACACTACGTCATATATATGTATATTGATAGCTGGGGAATATTGGAATAATAAATCTATACTTACCTATAAATTCTAACTTTCATGATATTCTGGTTACAATATATTGTCAGCTCGATATTCTGATACACAACTGGTAAAACACCCAATAAAATAGGGGCGGGAAGTAGGGACTACAAAACAAAAGCAGGATAACATTATTTTCATCCTGTTTACAATTGCCTTGCCTGTATTCAACTGTATTCAATGTGTTTTTGATTGTTTGGATAAAAATAAGCAGTGCTTAATTTGTTAGGTTCATCAACAAATAACCACAAAAGAAGAAAATGTGCTCCTTCGTCTTCAGCATCCCTGATTTTGGGAGCAGCGATGACAGTCATACTACCTTCATCCATTAGCTGCTGTATGTAAAGAAATACTGTGCCCAGTATGCCAAAGCTGCACTTCGATTTTAAACAGCATTTAATATTTAGGAGAATACAGCGTGTAGCATGCGTGGTGAGTGAGACTCCATCTGGACTGGTGAATAAGAGGACAAATGTCACATGGACATGTTATGTCATCTCCGTCAATTAGAAAGACCATAGATAGTGCTCCATAGGCGATGTACATGTGAGACCTCTTTCCTTAGTGCTGGTTTAGATGTTGGATCCATGTTAAGCCCGTGGGGCCTAGATCAAAGGATCCAGTCACTGAAACACGAAGATCAGAGTGAGCTACAGTCGCCGACACTAAAGCGCTTGTCGCAGAAAAGAGGATGGTATTGTACAACCCTTATTGAATATCCTCTGCTGGTTCTGTTAGGCAAGTGTAAAAGCTGCACAGATCTTTCTTTCGCCCAACTATTGTTATTCTGCTGGAGCTGGTGATAAAGCCGCCTCTGCCTAGCTCGGAAGACCTGCTGGCTGAAATCTTTAGCTCACAATTGGACGGCCTCTTTTTACATAGCGCTTCCCTTTGGTGTTTTTCTTTAAAGGGCTGGACCATTTTTTAAAGGTTCAGGAGCCTGGTCACGAATCCTAAAAAAATGCTTTGTTAGGCTCGTTCGGCGTGCAGCTGCATGCCAAGCACCCCTTTCAACCCATATAAAGCCGTACATGAAACGGTGCCCGGCTCGATACAGCTCTGAGCGGACGGAGAAATGGCGGGAACGTTGATAAATTGGAGGAGTAGGCTAAGAGGCAGAAATAACTACAAAGACAGCTAAAACTTTGCAGTTCAATAGAGGAAAAAAAGGAGTATGCCTTGATACAGCCATCCGCGTGTCATTCTTAATCTTTTAGAAAATGATGGTTATTGTATGGGGGTACTATGACAACTGATCAAAGTACTTCCTATGGACTTCTGAGCCTAATTGCCACCGCCATGAAACTCCTAGGAATGTTTCACAAGGTCCATAGACAGGCACCCCAGAAGTATTGCAGCTTACCTACAAACAAGAATTCAAAAGAGAGCTTTGCTTGCAGGTTGTTGAGAGCTGCAAAAATTGAAATCTGATTTTCTGCTGATTGTTCTTGACATGCTTTTTGGGAAGTTGGTTTTGTTAATTTTTTCAAACTGTGATGAGTACAGTATTGCATCATTGGCAGGCTCGTGGCCAAGCGAAAGTACTCACATATATAGCACCTTAAACCAATAGACATACAATTCAGCCTCCAACACCCCTCCATCGATCCGCAGACATGTAAGGGGCCGTAGCTCCTGCCTGGTGCTTGGCAGGACCACTGCTGTATGGAGCTGCCTCAGCATTATGTAGTTCAGAAGGTCATTTGTGCCAACTCCGGTTGATGTGAAAAGCCCACAAACAAAAGCCTAGGTGGCAGACATCCCAATGTAACTGAAGCTGCAGCCCCTGTCAGAGCCAGCAATGAATGCTGGGTCAGCTTTATGTTGCCAGCCTTCTCTGAACACACACTGTACAAGATGACAACAGCTTTTTGCTGGTCTAAATTGTGGTAGTGTCTGCAAGCGGTGCCAGAAGGTCTCTCCAAGATGAGGTTTCCAGAGGACCCGTACACCCTGATATAGAGGGCCACACTGGCCTTCTATTCTGAAAGAGAGGCACTCTCCCCTCCACCAGTCGAGGTGTTTTTGATCTGTGCTGATGGGGAGCCCCAAGTGGAAAGCTCTGGGGGGGGTGGGCAGTAAAAGATCCATCCAGCCATTTTTTTCCTGCTGCCTGTGCAGAAAGTGATTAGTTTGTGTAATCCAGGTTTGCTTGGTTATTAGCGCTCAAAGTGACAGCAGTGTCCACCCAGCAGACAGCACTGGTCTTTAATGAGGACCCATCTCAGAAAGCTCTCTGGTTCCATTCCGCTCTTGACCAATCCCTAAGAGCCACTTATATATTGGGAGACCTCCCATCCAGTTTTAGGCGTCAAAGCTGGTCCAACATTTTTGGCTGCAGCCTATTCATGTTTCCTCAAGAATAATAACCCGACAATATTCTAGCCTGCCATCACACTATCTGTAGCCTTAAGGCATTATAAATGCTCCTCCCTAATCAAGCCGCTTCCTGCAAAGACATGGGTTCAAAGGGATTTTAAAACTTCAAAGAAATTTGAGGTTTACTGTAACTTATTCCCTCTCGACCTAATATTAAATATTGCCTTGGTCTCAGTTTTATCTTAACAAGGTTGAACCAATGACATGTTAGCAGGGGCTCTGTTTTGAAGGTTTTTAAAAAATATTGCTTATTTTGCAAAATATTGTGTTTTTAATACCCCTAACGATCAGCACTCCTCTCCCTCTCCACTGCCTCTTAAGCTCCCTCATGCCCTGCATCTCACATAATATATTTTAATATGATATGTCAGCATGTTTTCTGGGAAATCTTAAAATTACTTCCTCTGACCCCGCCCCCCTCCCATCCCCCAATCCTCTAAGCTACGCCAGTGCATGTGAGGCTGGACAGACAAGATGCCAGCCCAGGGCCTGCCGATAAAACAGTGTGTGTGTTGTCAGGGACACCCCACTTGCCCTAAGGATGCAAACTGTAGATGGCCTCACTTCAAGGCTAATAATTCAGATTTTCAGGGCTGTTACTGCTAGGGAAGCCCGTGTTCTGCTGCTGGGCTGTGACTGCTAAGCTTTTCATTCACAAGTCCTGTCTAAGCCTTGCTCCTCGAAGCCCTCTTCACTTAATTCTCCCTTGCTCTTATCCGAGCCAGGCTCCTGTTCATTTCAAAATTACCCTTCAGCATTTGTAAAGTCAGGGTACTGTCTTTTTCTGTTCCAGATATGATGAATTATTTGTTATGTAGTGCCATCATTTCTGCTTTAGGAGACTTCGGAGCACTTTGACTTTTTGAGGGGAAAGGAGACTGAGAAGTCGTGGGAGAGTAAACCCCTGGATAATGAGATACGAGGACAGATTTGTTGAACTTGGAATACTTTATAGAATTTCACAAGTCAATCAGGTTTTCAACTTAAGTAATACAATTGATAAATCCGATATAAAATAAACTTTCATGAAAAGAACAGATATTTTTGTTAGAGGGCCCAGGCTGTCCCCACACCTAAGAACCGAATTCCTGCCTATACCTGACATTTAAATTCAAAGGAACCCACTGGGACCTCTCCATGGGTAGTATAAACTGATAGCGCTTGTCTCCTGTCCTCTTGTCTTCTCGCTGCTACCCCTCACATTAGCACACCATCTGCCGAGGAGAAACAAAGAAGCCTGACTTCTGAAACCCCAATGAGGTGAACAGCAGACACCCAGCTCTCCTGAGTGACGGAGAGATAATAAGTTATGTCTGTAATTCTCCAGGTCTCTGGCTGATCGCTGAGAACATTATTAGAGATGTCTCTAACATCTATTGTATCAGCCAGAAACATGTAGGATTGCTTACATACTGAAGATAATATTTGAAGGCTGTAATTGAAAAACACCTGTCCATGAACTGAAAAGTAGCACAGCTTGATTATCTTGTGACTGAACAAAGTTCCTTCTCACATTCAAATGAAGAAGGAAATAAAAAGCTTGCATTTATTAAGTGAATATAAGTGTGTTTTCAAATGTTTGACGGGTCTTTGACATATTAGGAAGGAGCAAGGGCAGAAGTGAGCAACAGTTTTGGATGTTTATTTCAAAAAAGTGTTCTGTCCATATGTAGTTGTATTTTTCATATTCATCAAAGTCTTTCTACAGTACTGCCCTTGCCGAATTGCCAGTCGGGAGTAGAGAAACAGGTGGGGAAACAATCAGTGGCAGATCAACAGAGAGGTAGGCGTAGGTGTAGAGTAGAAGCCTAAATGTGGCCTCAAGAGACGCTGCTCTTTGTGATGCCTCATCGTTGGGTCCCGTAGGCCTGGATGGAGTTTGCGGAGTTCCGCTATACGGAACTCCGCGAAGTGACCAAAAAACTCCACTGCGCTAAGCAGAGTTCCGCAAGCGGCGGAGTGCGTTAGGTTGCGCCGTTCGCGCTGATTTTTAGTGCCGGGTGTTCGGCCATCGCTGGAAAATCAGCGCGGAGGGCGCCATGCAAGAAGGCGCTGCTTCTTTCTGCCACTCGAGTACATTGTCTACTCGAGTGGCAGCTTCCTCAATGCCAATGGATGATTTCTCAATGTGAGCGGTCACTGGGAGGTGGTCTAGCGTTGGATTTTCCTCACTCGCACTTGCCAACTTAACGTTGGCAAGCGCGAGCAATGGAAAAAACTCCTATCCGCTTTGTGAGTGGAGTTTTTCAGAACTCTACATGCCCCGCGGAGCGCGGTAAACTCTGCAAACGGGGTGGAGTTTACCGCCCGGCCCTAGTCCTCAGGCAGTCAGTGGTTAGTGAGCAGCGTCTGTGGGGGCGAGATGTACCCCAGGTGTCCCAGGGCCATAGATATATTTACACCCCTAATAAGCATGTACTCCCTTCATTCTCCTGACTCTCTAACTGCAGCTTGGGTAAGCAGGCAAGGATTGTTCCCTGAAGCTGTAGTAAGTCTAAACACAGAGGTGGTAGATCATGGCATGGTTCACAGTACAGGCAACTGTGGACTTCCATTGTGCGCACCTCCGAGCAGTTCTTTAAAAGTTACAATATATTGGAGATACTGCTAGTATTATAGGTGCAAAATCAGGCCCACCTTGTTGCTATCATACTTGAAAATCTCAAGGCATTCTGAATTCTGTAACATCAAGAGGCACCCCATTTGCCGAAAAACAGGAATTATTTAGAATGTCGGAGCGCCATTTTAAAGCATTGCTTAGTGTAGTAGGATTTATTCTTCATAAGTTTTATAAAATTATTCTTCTTATGTTGATACAGTCATAATGGTGGTGACTGAAGAAGAGCGTTATCCTATGCCCATACTCTTTAATATTTTCCTGGAACCGTTAGCGAATGCACTAAACTCCATGAACATTCTTTTTCATATGTATGCGGATGACACGCAACTTTACTTGAAAATCACCTCCTCTGAAGACTTCACTTCACTCAACTCTACCCTGACGAATACCCAAAACTGGCTAACTGAGAACCACCTCCTGCTCAATGCCCCTAAACAGAATTCTTTCTCATATCTCCTCCTAATCACACCCCCAAGATAGGCCCCTGGTTGAAACACCTCACTGCCTTCAACTGCTCCCCTCATATCATTGATTCAGCTAAATCTCTCGGAATCACCCTGGACACGCACTTGGACATGAAGAATCATATTAGTAAGATGTGCAAGGGTGCTAACCACCAAATGAGGATTCTTAGAAATCTAAAACAATTCCTTCCACAAGAGGACTTCAAGCAGGTGGTTCAAGCGCTTGTCCTGCCGAGGATAGATTATGGTAGCGCTACACTCTGTGGCCTCCCCAAATATACCTTGGCCCCACTCAGGGCTTCCTTGAATGCCGCTGCCAGATTGATTACAGGTACAAAAAGAAATGCTCACATATCCCCATCCCTAAGATCTCTAAACTGGTTACCCTACGAAGCAAGAATACAGCTAAAGATTGCCTGTTTGACGCACAAAGCCCTCCATTTCAAAACCCCCGTTTACCTGGCTCAAAAGCTAGAACTATCTGGAGGGGGTAGACCATCAAGAAGTGCAAATTCTCTCCTATTGAAACCTCAGACCTTTCGCAAAAAGAGAATGAGGCTCAGAGCTTTCTCTGGCTCGGCACCGAAGATCTGGAACTCTCTCCCACCGGAAGTCCGCAGAATCCCCTCTACGGCTGCCTTCAAACATGAAGTAAAAACAATCCTAATGAACAAGTTCTTGCATTAAATGGTCATGGCTCGTCTGATTTCTCAATGACCCTCTGACTGCATTTCTTTTGGTCTACCAACTGTAAACTTCAGGGTTGTCTGTTATACCCTATTAAGTAATGTTTGTCATCGTCTTGGTACATTTTGGTATTAGCTAAATATGTTATTCTCTGTTACCCCCTTTGCCATTTTCCCTGTACTATGTTCTTCCCTTCCAAAATGTGAAGTGCTCTGATACCCTTCTCGGTCATGTTTGCGCTATATAGAACTTTATAAATAAATAAATAAAATAAATATGCAGAACCAGCTCTGATACTGGAGGTTTGTGTCTGAATAGGTATATTCATAGGGAAGGTGACCGGAGCCAACACAGGCCTTCACAAAGTCATCAGGGGTTCTGCTGTTGTCACATGCCCACGTGCTCAGTGCTGACCACCTGGGCAGATGTCATGGGGTAGGGGCAATTCTTTGGGATGTCCTGGACCCTCTAAAGGTGTAGACACATGTCTTACTTCTCATGCTCGGTTCAGGTCAGCTTGTCTGCAGGACTTTAGAGATCCTAGGCAAGTGCTCTACCAAAGGTGTCCTCTACATAGGTCTCAGTTCCACAGTATTTGTTGTAGATCTTTTGTCCAGGAAATTATCCTTTCTACTTCAGACAGTAAAACTCAACTTCCTCCAGGCAGTGCTTAGCACAGAACCTTTGGCTATGGACCCAAGCTTCTGTTCTGCTTTTGGGAAGGGCGACAACAAGAGGTGATCCGGGCCTGGCTGATCACCCTCCTGTCTGCTGGTGCTGCAGAGTTCCAATCTGAAATCAAGGCAATTGTAAGACACTGACTCCAGTTGGACAGTACGAGTACTAAGTGGTGACACTGGCAGGAAGCCAGGGCCTATGTAAAAAGTCTGCTAGCTTCAAATATCAAGTTCTCAGTCACCCAGACAGGAGGTCTCTTTGCTGGTTCTTCCTTGCTTTCAACACTGATGGGAATGTGCAGCAAATAGTCACTTGTATGTGAATGTCACATTTGAAATATCCTAAGTCGGTGCCAAGCAGATCAGAGGACTGGACCACCTAGACAGCCAAATTGGTGTTAGATAGTGTGGTTAACAGTTTTTAAAAAAATCAGACAAAGATTAAACATAATTATGGATCTGGAGGTACAGACTCGAGGGATTTCTACAGGGACACAGAACCTGGAAAAGGCTTAATCCTGTCGCATGTAATCACCATCTCTACAACATGCAGTGTGTCACTCTTAAGGAACTGAAGGGCCGCCATTTAGCTGCCGCAAGCTTCCTATATCCCCATCCCAGTTATGGGTCATTAGCAACCCTGAGCTATGGGACTGGATTCTCTTTGAGTGCATCCATGTTCTGCAGACACTTCTGATTTTCTGGGTAGCAAACATACACATAGGGAGCAGCTCCAAATGCCTCAGCAAAGTTTATTCCATTGGGGGAATTGTACAGGATCAGCCAGAAAATTAACAAGCATTTGCAATGCAATAGAGCTCACATTTTTTAGAATTAGAGCTATTAGTGTTGTAAATGACAATGTCTTTTACCTATGTGTTTTGGTTTGGAGTGTAGTGGATGTATGAACAGAGACACAGCTGCAGCATTGTGTACAAGACTAAGAATGAGGAGTTACCACTGGAAACAGAGACATAGCTGCAGCACTGCCTGGAGGACTTAGAATGGGGGACTTACTGACAGGACCTGAGAAGCAGCTAGCAGCACTGTCTAGAGGACTTAGAATGAGGAATTACCACTGGGAGCAGAGACGCAGCTGCAGCACTGTCTGGAGGACATAGAATGAGAAATTACCACTGGGACCAGAGAAGCAGCTAGCAGCACTGTCTAGAGGACTTAGAATGAGGAATTACCACCCCAACCAGGGTAGCAGCTAGGAGCACTGTCTGGAAGATTAGAATGCGGGATTATCGACCGGACCAGAGTAGCAGCACTGTCTGGAAGACGTAGAATGAGGAATTACCGGCTGGACCAAAGAAGCAGCTAGCAGCACTGTGTAGAGGTATAAGAATGAGGAATGACCACTGGTACCAGAGAAGCAGCTAGCAGCACAGTCTAGAGGACTTGGAATGAGGAATTACCACGAGGACCAGAGAAGCAGCTAGCAGCACTGCCTAGCGGACTTAGAATGATGAATTACAGACGGAACCAGAGAAGCAGCTAGCAGTACTGTCTAGAGGACTTAGAATAAGGAATTATCGACAGGAACTGAGAAGCAGCTAGCAGCACTGTGTAGAGGGCTAAGAATGAGGAATTTCCACTGGGACCAGAGAAGCAGCTGCAGCAGTGTCTAGAGGAGTAAGAATGAGGAATTACCACTAAGACCAGAGAAGCTGCTAGCAGCACTGTCTAGATGACTAAGAATGAGGAATTACCACTGGGACCAGAGAAGCAGCTAGCAGCACTGCCTAGAGGACTTAGAATGAGGAATTACAGATGGCACCAGAGAAGCAGCTAGCAGTACTGCACAAAAAGGTACTATAACAAAGGGGGCAGCCGTTGGAGCCAGGACTGGGAACAGCCAGCTACTGCAGGCGATGCAATCCAGGTCCAGCAAGAAGAAGTAGAGGAACTGGAAAAGCTAGGACCCGGGACGGCCAGCAATAGAGGCTGACATTATACAGGACCAGACCCAAACCAAGAAGAAACTTGTAGGAGGCTAAAGAGGCGGGGACCAACAGCTGGCTGCTGACCATCTAAATATTGTGGGTAGAGATGATAGAGGCTTCCCCTGTCCCAGCAGCTGTGACGCACTAGGCACCCTGGACAAGATTAAGGATAGGGGAGCTTTGCAAACAGAAAGGAACATCAGCTGCAAGCTGCGATATAAACCTCCCCTCCACCTTCAACGTATTAGCACAGCTCAACGCATTAGCACAGCTTTTTGGTAATTAACAGCTTGTCTGAGGCACGGATGCTTCACAGCAAGGCTGCAGGGAGTGCGCTCCGCAGAGCAGGAAATTAACAAAACAAGCAGTGTGTGACACTAACCTATATGGCCCATCGTGAAATAATGCTTGTAACAGGGGTCGTCTCCAGGGCGTAACCAAACCACGGATGGACAAATGTAAGCTATAAACCAATGAAAACAAATAATTTTTGAAAAGCACATAAAGGAGCCAATCAAAAACGAATGGCGTGCTGAATGCCTATACACTGGATACAGTATGCCTTGCAGAGTAGCGCATGTGACCTGCTAGGCTCGACCTAAAAAGGGTACTCTCAGTAAAAGCACTTTCATTCCTACACACTTTGATGTAAATATTTCAAAGAACTAGCTGGCCTAAAAATTATTTTTGGATGACACTGACGAGAGAAATGAGCAACTTCCGAGTATCACTAGGATAACGCATTGGGCTCAATTCACAAAACCTTTCAAGTGTGTTTGTTGCACATGTGAAATGGTTTACACGTTTTTTAACAGGGACAATCCCTCTGCAAGGTGATTACTACTCGAAAGCCCCAATCCATAAACGGGATATGCACTCAAGTTCAACACAGGTATGCCAAAGCTAATGTATGACCAGTACCTTTTTTTCATTTTTTAAAAGTTTTATTAGTTATCTTTAACAGATACACAGTACAACTGTGGCATATATTCTGTTACACAATACAACGCATCTCAGCACTTTACATATGAATTGGCCCAAGGGCACTGTTGCCGCATCTTAGTTGCCCATCACACACATGTTCACTGATTTGCATGTTTGACCATTACTTTAAAGCCATTGGTTTACAAACTTAAAATCTATGGGAAATATATGCTCACAGATGGAACTGCTGACTGCAGACATTCCATTAGTGTAGCAGACAGGAAAAAGAAGGGGAGTGACGTGCAACAATGCATACATGGAAGGCTCATAAAGTTGAAACTTTCTGGGTATTCTGAGCATTACACAAGGCCCATCTGACCCTGCCATACTGCTAACTCAAATCGACACCCTGACCTCATATCGCTGTATGAAGTATGGAATCAGTTTGTTATAACTAAATGCCCCTACCACCAAGTGAACTCTTTTTACTTGATCCTTCCCAATGATATACGATTCAAAAACTTTAAAAAAATGTTAAAAAGACTTTCTCTGGAAAGAGCAGCAAGAAAGAGGTGGAATAATAATATGAAGTGGCAGTGGAAGGAGTGTGTGTGGAATGTGATTAGACTTACATTTTTAGTAAGAACTATGGTTTATTCCAGGGTTTCTAGGTACATTTGTTTTTGTTGAATTCTTGCTCAGTAAATAAAGTTAAGAATGATAATACTCAAGTTTCTTATTATAAAATGAGACTTCATAATTTAAACTAATAAGAGATCTTTCCACTATATTAATTGTTACTTCTATATATACATGTATTTTACATCAATGCCATTTACAAATGTACTGATCCTATTGACAAATGTACGATGCATACATCTCATGTAAAAAAATAATGAACCTAAAGTTTACTATGTCTTTTAAATGGTAAAAAACGAAGTAAAACAACCCTAATGTTACCTACAATAACATTCCGCTCCAAAAATGATATATGCCACTGCCCTTTATAATTATAAATATGTGAGAACTGGGAATTGCCTGCAAAGATTTGGAGAATACCCACAAACTTCTGAGATTATGGGCGCCAACTAATTTTTGCTAGTTGATCCACCCAGGCAAACCCAGCAAAGAAGCACATTATCCCAAATGCAAATTCCAGCTTACTGGCTGCATTTGTGTGTGAGCAAATCCTATTTGTGAGGACAACGCCCCGCCATTCCTGATTCTTTGCTCTGGGATTGTTGTTGTCCTTCGTCAGTGCAGTTACTGGCAGACTTCATTTGGTGTGCAGAAGGCTTTGTGCGTAGGGCCCTGTGTTTAACCACTTCATGCCTCATTCCCGGGGCATGGTGAAGACATTGTCAAGTGAGTTAGGAGAAAGGACTTAACTATGCAATGCACACTAGCAGAGGGGGAAAAAAGTGCAAATTGCGAATTACAATGCAGTTTGCTGCACAGTGACGCTCTTTGCACATCTACTGCAAACTTGACACGAGAAAAAAGAATATGCCAGCCTTTCTTTCCCAATTCTTTCAACTTGAAGTATGTAAAGCATTGTTAAGCATGTAGAAAAACACCCATTTGTGATCGGTTATGCGTGTTTGAAGTTAGGCGTGGATTAACAAGTAGCTGTCAACTTTCAAAATCACAGTTGTGAGATTCTAATGATAATACAGTCTTCTTCGGCTTTCTTGCTGCCATATTTCTGTTTTTCTTGCCGAATACAGAAATCTGTTTAAATATATCGATATGAAAGCTCGAATCGATCTACAGCAATATTTTTTAATTTCTCATTAAAGTTTTATTTAACAGTTTTGTTTGGTCAGAGGGGCACTGAAGGGTTTATATTTTGCCGACCAACTTTACTTTAAAAGTAGGTAGATTCTCTTTGAACAGCACTTCATATATTTGACACGGATGTGTGTGTGTATATATGTGTATATATATATATATATATATATATATATATATATATATATATATATATATATATATATATTTTAAACCGTAGCATTCAAATGTGAGTTTTAGGTGCATTCTTTTTTGTTCCATACAACATGCAGGGAGGGACTTCTCCTAATTAACCGTGTCTTGCCATGGGAGTAAAATCTTATTTCTTTGACTCTGTAAAGATAGGTCTGTATTTTGCAACTCGTTGACTTGCAGTTTGAAAAAATATGTTCCTTTTGTTCTTTAATAGTCTAGGAATGTAGTGTGCCTTAAGACTGTACATCAATGATCTTGTGCCTGCTTTCTTACCAGCCTGTCTCATGTCAATGTGTTACATACTGACATGATTTAAAGATATGACCCTGATTTTTCAAAATAACAATCTTTCTTACTAAAGCTATCAGGCCCATTAAACCTAACAAGACTCGTCTAGGGCGAATAAGAAATGTACAGAGACAGAAAGTCTTTGTAGTGTCATCCTAAAATATACTACTCTTCATTGATGCAATATAACTGACAGGGGACACCTAGCTGTAGGGTGGTAATTAGAGGAAGGTACCCAAGCAGGATTCTGAGAAATACAGAACATTCCCAACATGTTACTGAAATAAACTCAACGATATTATTAACGTTTTGTAATACAGCGTGCTACATAGATAGGCAGTAGGGACCTCGTTTACACTTGGGGAGAAGCAACTGCCCTTGACTACATGTGCAGCGTGATGTAGAGATTTATGTGGGGCTATAGTCAATCTCAGCATGGACGATGTACTTGGTTTGCCTGCCATAAATTGAGCCTGGTGGAGGCCCCCGTGATTCTCCTTCCCGCGTGATTGGCATGCGTGGTAGCGCACGCGATCCCTAAAAAAAGACGGGTCAATGGATTCCCTTTTCATTCCTATTCATGCCACTCGACCATCGTTGTTACTCCCCACCACATTGGGCAGTGATATTGCCCCTGATTCTTACATGAAAGGGGTTTGGATGGTCACTATCAACAGGGATACCACCATCTAATTGGCAC
Source organism: Calotriton arnoldi (assembly GCA_963921515.1). Taxonomy (NCBI): domain Eukaryota; kingdom Metazoa; phylum Chordata; class Amphibia; order Caudata; family Salamandridae; genus Calotriton; species Calotriton arnoldi. The sequence goes on from CAWUFW010010519.1 coordinate 286,908, forward strand.
TCTCTTCGCCTCTATATCATCTGATGAAGCACAACCGGGTGGCGGTGGTGGAACCATGGGGAGGGAGGCTTTTGCCTCCGTTCTACAAGGTGAAAATCGATGTCCAAGCTACATATGCCTCAGTCAGAAAGAAATCCCCTTTGGGCAACCTAATTCACCAAAACATATACATTCATTCACATAATCATATCACCAGAACATAATACCACCACCATCAAAAGGCCAAAACTAAGAAAATACAAGTATTTTATTTCAATGTTAAAAAAACATGTAGAAAAGTTAAAAAACTTTTCTACATGTTTTTTTAACATTGAAATAAAATACTTGTATTTTCGTAGTTTTGGCCTTTGATGGTGGTGGTATTATGTTCTGGTGATGTGATTATGTGAATGAATGTATATGTTTTGGTGAATTAGGTTGCCCAAAGGGGATTTCTTTCTGACTGAGGTCTATTTGGTGCCCTACTCCTTTGGTGGTAAAGGGGCCCCTCTCATTTCTTTTGAGACAAGCTACATATGCACCACCAACTAGTTGCTGGTTGGCATAAGATTTTATTTTCTGTTGACATATTTGCTTTTGGGATTCTATATGCTCTTTAGAGAGCCAGATATGTTGTTCAATCTTCTTTGTCCAATAGGAGCAGAGACTGGTGTTGTAGGACACATGCTCTCGGAGTACTATAAAGGGCAAGATATTCTGTACCCATAATATTTGCCAGGAAAATATGTGGTTGAAAAGCTGCATCATTTGGTGTGCTATACACACTACTTTGTTTCACAATTATTGTCTGTATAAATATGTATTTTGGTTTCATTATCTATTGGGAATTTGAAGTACTGTTAGGGTCAACTGATTGACTGTTGAACAAAGCTGGGTTTAAGAAACGCTAAGAGTTGCACTCGCCGGAACATTTTGGCCTTTGTGTTGGTGACCAGCTGCATGTCAACAGATTCAGGAAGGGAAATCACAGATGCTGATACAATGACAGAGCATGTGGTAGCAGTGGCGGCTCCTCCGCTAAGGGAGAGGAGCGTCGCCCCACTGTTTTGCAGCAGTGAAATAAAGGAAACTTAAAATGATAATAACTCAATGTTATTATCATTTTATGTTTTTCTGCTGTGGCAGCTTTGCGGGCAGGGCTGGGTTGCTCACGCAGGAGCAGGGGGAGGAGTGGTTTGCCCACTCCAAGTGGGCATGAATGTTTGGCCCGGCCGTCTTGGGCCGGCCAAACAGTCTTGCGCACTTTGCATGTTCTCCACTGGTGGAGAACATGCCCAGGCTCCCACTGCCTGTATGAGCGCCAAACCACGGCGCTCAGACCAATCACAACGCTGCATTGCATTACAGCGTTGAAATTGGCTATGGGGAGCATGGTGCTTCTTGCTTCCTGTTCTGGCCGGGAGAGACCACGGAGGAGAGACGCAGCAATCGGGTACGTTTTTTTCTTTTTTTTTACACACCCTCACCCCTGCCAACCCTCCCGCGATCCATGTCGGCAGCCACTGTGTTGTAGTAGGAACGTCTGTGTAAACTTTTAGAGAGGGCCAAGGTGCAATGCACCCTGCTCTCTGTGAGACAATTAATATATTGGTAGTGAGATTGAGCATTGTGTGACATTATCAGACTAGACCTGCAACCTACATCAGAACTGAACATACGAGCAACATGTAATCTTGGTGTGTAAGTCAGGTTTGCCCAGCATGTGTACCTGCCATTATTGAGATAGCAAATAAATCTTAGAGGACAACTTAGATTTTATTGGAGTACATGGTGCTGGCCATGGTACCGCCAAAACCTGTGTCTTGGCCGAGGGAGGCAAAAGATTTGTTTCAACAACACAGGCAGACAGGACTTACAGTGGTAGCTAGGTACTTAGGAATGGCCTAAAACAGCTCCAGCTGTCTCACCAGCCTCAGGTAATAAAGAAAGAGTTACAAATGAAAAATACATACATATATGAAAGGGCTTTTGGCCAGCCCTCTTCATCCATTGGTTTGTGCATCTGTTATTCACATTTCCCTTCTGCCCTCCTCAGTAATTGTTTATCTCCCTTCAGTCACTGGCTCTCTTGCACTGTGAGTGGTGGCATTTTGCCCAACTGGATTTGTACAATCACCTAAAAGGAAGTGCACTTGAGTTCCAGGACTGGTAGGCCATTACTTTACCTTGTCAATGCTTTTGTGGAAGAGGTGTGGCGCAGCGGGCAGGGTGCCTGACTCCGGACCATGGGTTCACGGTTCGATCCCATGTACCGGCGGCAGGTTAGCCCAGCACCATGTGACTCTGGGCAATAGCTCGCTTAATCTTCCCGAGGGCCCCCAGCGCCGGGACACCTCTCTGGAGGTAGCTGTGCGCTTTACAAATGCTGGTATTTATTTATTTATTTATTTTGTCTTTCCATCATTTTTTTTAGTAATCCTTTCGTGTTTATACTATGTCTTCAGGTTACCGTAAATCAAAGCTAATAGTACATGTTCTGTGCCAATAAGACTGATGTTTTCTTATGATGTGTATTAAAACTAAAAAGGCTTTGTATAGCTCTTGAAAGTTCGCCTGTCTGCGATGCCAATGTCAAAAAGATTCCTCACTGGTGTGTACAGTTTTTAGGTCTTGTCTGCAACAGCGCATGTGCAGCATGTGCTCTCTCTTGCAAGAGATACTGTATACAAGGGGCTTGCAGCCTTCATATTACTTAACATTAGTTGGCTTCATTGTCACTCTTATTTGCTGCCTTCTAATTGGCCAGCACATGCTAGCTTCACTTCTTCTTTTGGCTGGAGCATGGACCAACTACTGATTGCTTCAACTTGATTGCTGTCTTTCCGCTCATCGTGCTGTGAACAAGGTTCTACCTTTATTTTTTCTTCTTCTCTGCTGTCCATGTTGAACCTCTTGCCATGTTTAGCTGTCTTACTGAACTAGACACTCTTCAAAGAAGCCCTTTTCTTTTTTAAGCAGATTTTTGTGTGACAACAGATGTTGTCTGTTTTAAATGTGACAACAGATGTTATCTGCTTCCAAATGTATTTTCATGAAGACATGGGTGCAACTTCTTTCTGAATGTGATAGGATTTTTTGCCAAATGTCATATTTTTTTCCTTTTTCATGCATGGGAAGATTAACTGATTTGGTCAGAATCACAGTGGTGTTGTAGCCAATAGGTCTCGCCTTTGAGACTATTGTCTCTGCCATTACCTTTTGTTCATGCTGTAATCCATGGGCATTGCTGACTTTGGCAGTGATTTTTAACCTGGCTGTATAGCAGCGTGACTGCTGTGCAGCATGGCTAAAAATTATCGTTTAAAAAAACTATGATGCATCCAACGCTAAGCCCTTTTTTTAAAAACGCATTAGCCCTGGCTGTGTCATAGCATTTTCTTAAATTAGTTTTAGCCATACTGTAAAGCTTCCACGCTGCTGTACAGCATGGCTACAAAACATTGTCAAAGCCAATAGCTCTCCTAGACAAGACCTATTGGCTTTGCCCATGCTTGTTTACTGCAGATTTTCTGCCACAAGTGCAGAGAAATCTGCTGGAATAAGGCACGTCCTTGTAAGCGTAGCAACGCCCATAGACACATACATTTGTAGGCATTGACAAACTGATCCCCTACCCCTTTCCACCCTGGAAATTGTCAGAGATTTACTCTAGCCATGGGATGGATTTACACCCCTTCCCCCTCCAGAACAGAAAGGGACATGTAGCACTCCCAGAGTTGGTAGAATAAATGTCTTCCTCTGGATTAAAAAAAAAAAAAAATACCTTTTCAGCTGCTTTTCCTTCTGTGCTGAATTTACTCTATCTACAATTCGTACTTGGTAGGGTGGGGGAGTAGGCTGCTGATGAATGTCACATACCTGGAGCATTAATACACCTGGAAGCATTCACCTGGGGCCGTATTACAGATGGTGCCTGGGGGCGGTACGGGCGTTTGCGCTTGCTTTGCGCTCTCCCGGGGCACTTTGGTATTATGGAAGTGGACGCAGACGCTTGTGCGTCACCTTCTATAAAACCGATAGCGCTGGGGCACTTAAAATGCCGGCACTATCAACAGAAGGTGTTCCCTCATTTGCATAGGGGCGTGCCCTATGTAAATGAGGGAATTCCTTTGACTCTGCGCCCGCACCATATTACAGACGCGGGCGCAGAGTCAAAGAAGCCCTCAGGAGGCGCACTGACAGTGCACCATTTAAAAGGTGGCTCACTGTCAGTGCACCTCCTGACAGCAGCCCTCTGCAGGGGGTAAAGGGGGTCCCATGGGCCCCCCAGACATCCCCTTGGAGGCGGGTGCAGTCACTGACTGCACCCACCTGCAAGGGGATCTGTAATCCCCTTTGAAAGTGCAGGCAGGTGTCGCCTGCACTGTGAAAACATGGAGCGGCTGCTCCGTGTTTTCACATGATTGCGCTGCCCCCAGAGCAGTGCAAGTTCGCGGCTGCCCTAGGGGCAGCGCATACACCATAATAAGGGGCATTATCACTGTTTGGGCAGGGCGCACCTTTTGAAAGATGCGCCGGGCACAAACAGTGATAATGTGTAATACGGCCCCTGGTGGGTGTTGTTGTGTTTAGCGCTGCAACTGAGTGGGTTGGAAAAGAATAAAGACGTAAATTCTATGGGGCAGATGTACGAACATTTTTTGCGGTCACAAACGGGTATTCGGCCCGTTTGCGACCGCAAAATTGGTCAGCCCCATGTATAAACCATATTTTGCGAGACGCTAACCTATTAGCAACTCGCAAAATATGGTTCGCCGACTCGCTATTAGGAAGGGGCGTGCAAGAGTGTCCCCTCCTAATAGCGAGTCTGACTGCAATGTATGATTGTTTTTTACCACCCTTTTCAAAAGGGTGGTAAGCCATTCCTTCCCCTTTGTGAATGGGTGCGAAAAAAAATTTAAAAGCAGGCAGTGGTCCCATGGACCACTGTCTGCCCTTAAAAAAATGAAACTGAAAAGTTTCATTTTTCTTTTTTAAATGCATCCTGTTTTCCTTTAAGGAAAACGGGATGCATTTTTAAAAAAAAACTGCTTTATTAAAAAAGCAGTCACAGACATGGTGATCTGCTGACCCCAGCAGGCCACCATCCCTGGGAGTGCTAGCCATTCCCAATGGAGTCACAAATTGCGACTGCCTCATGAATATTAATGAGGCATGCAATTTGCGACCCCATTGGGAATCGCAAACAGTGTCTGAGACACTGTTGTACATTCACTTTTGCGAGTCACAATTCGACGCAATTTGTGACTTGCAAATGTGAATGTTCGTACATCTGGCCCTAGATGTACTATTATGCCTTTTTAGCGAATTTGGAAAAAAAATGTAAAAGTACTTTTAGGCGTAGTCCCTGGTATTTTTACACTTGACTTCATGAATCGGGCCCATATGTTCATTTTGATATCTCACTTCCAACTGTCTCTGTGAGTCTGCGCATTTCTTAACAAAATAGAATTCATCTACACCCACTGTCTCCAGTGAATCCTCACATTATCCAATAGTGTTAAATTCTATCTGCATGTCGAACTGCACGCTTTCTCTCGCGGTCGATAATCAAGTACGGAGCAGCTGCACCGTAAGGCGTGACGCGCTCTGCAGTTGTTCTGACCTTTTCAATGCTCACAGAAAGCGTCGCGTGACATTGCAGTCCAACAGGGCTCGGTGAACGCTTTGACACGAATGCAATAAGCCTTCTTGGTCCGGGGTGGGTAAGCGCACCGTAGAAGGCAGACCGTGTCTGTCAAAATCACCTATTTTCAAGAAAGGGATCTCCTTTTACCACAGCAAAAAATAAGTCCACCCAGCGTGCGGCTATTCATTGGCTAAACCGAAAGATTTCCTGCCGTTTTTGATGCGCGTGTTGCAAAAATCATTCGTCCTTTCGGGTGCCCTCGGAGCGGACGTGTGTGGGACCCGCGTGGCTTTGATGAGGAAATAATTAAAGTCTCAGGCGGAGCCGGCCACGTGCTTGAGTCAGATAACAAGGTAATCTGCCATAATGGCCCCAGCGCCGAAGGACAGTAGTCAAGAGATGGATGTGCTAAAAGTACATTCGCCCCCGGTAATTGCGTTGACATTCCCAGACCCGCACACGCAGTAATGCAAAGTTACAAGTCATTTTACCAGGCGCGCGGATTTGGCACGCCTTGCTGGTTTTTGAGGAATTTACTGGGGGACCTAGAAATCCAGTGACTACTAATCCTGTCGCAATGTAATTACTTCTATTCTGTCTCCCCTATTTCCTTGCGCCAGCTTGGGGTACCCCTGAATCTGCATGCACCACATCAATAATGTGAATGTGCTTCAAAATGTTACGCTGCACTCTTTGTTTCGTATTATCTTGATAAATCAATAAACAATGAAAAAAAATGTAATTACTTCTATAGCAAACACCCGCTGTACACACGTGTGCAGTAAATTTAGTATTCATTCATGATACAAACTACTTTATACCTGCTGCCATCAAAAACCTTTTTAATTTGGAATAAAAATAATGAAATGCGTGTATTATGTGTCGTTATTTGTACAGTATAAACCTAAGCTAGATAACATGGAAACCCTTAACAATGGTTGCGAGCGCATGAGTGAGATCATTCCCAGTGAGACAGGTGACAGGTAAGGATGCTGAACCAGTACCAGAAGTTCCTGCAATCTGTACTTGCGCAATGCAAATTCCAATGAGGTGGCTCAATAGCTGGATGTCGCTTGGTGATTGACCCAAGATGCTCCATGTTGAGCACCTTAACATAAATACACACAGCCACAACATGGTGGAATATTATAGTAAGGTCACATTCACAGTTTGCAAGCAGCACATATTCTGGTATAATTAAGTATAATATTCCAGGCCCGAGAAACGTTTGTGCCAATGCTAATTGCTGTTGTATCGTCTTGTCCATGAAAATTGAAATAGAGAATTTAAGCTTAGAATTATGCCAGAGCATCCATTTTGGCTGGACTTCATTCTGTTGTGTAAATCCGAGAAGGGTAATGCGCTGCTTGACACGGATCTCATGTACCTTTATCATTGACATCATTCAAACAAGCTTGCTCCTTCTTCCCCATCATTCTTCATGTTTGCTCAGTTTTGCAACTCAAGCATTTCTGTACATTGGAGATTATGATCAACGAATACAAAATTACTGATCGTGACGGACTCCAATAGCTGGGTGTGTTGGTGGTGAAACAGGAATCTGCTGAATAACAGCATCTTCCTTATGCTCAAGTAGCTAAATCTGGAGATGCAGAATCACACGGAGAGATTGCTCTCAAATTTAGACTTGAGAGGTATTCTGCAATGCATGCTCAAATAGGTCATATTAGAAGTGGAGGCAGGCCAGCATTACTCAAGCAATGTTATTGACTAGGATTTAATTTTAAAAAAAAGATTCCAACCATACTAGGATCACTAGAATCCCAGATCATCAGGAAACAAACAGAACATTAAAAAAATTTCTAGGTACAATATTCAAGACCTGGCCAAAAACACAAAGTGCACATCAACATGTAAATGATCATTGCAACAGATAAAATGGATCAATCGGTGTCCTTGTTCATTCTTGGACTTTTCTCAAACGCCTCTAAAAATACACTGGCAGAAGTGCACAGCACTGATTTCCATGCCCCACAATGTGCAAGTGTATTCTTTTTGTTCTCAATCTGAAATTCATCGAGTGTGGCGACAATGTGAGGGCCTGAAAGCCACAGAATGATGTACATTCAAAGGGAATATTTTCAATTGTTTAAAGTGATTCTGAAGGGCATGTCCCCCGTTCGTGGCTAAGGTGCTTTATCATGCCAAGCTTCCGTACCCTCCCAAACAAAAGGTAGGCCAAATCCTAAGTTCATCCAAGAACTATGAAGTCACTTGTGAGAAGAAAGAGAGTTCTGTGGTGGGGCTGAGGCGGCGAAAATCTGTTTCCTTAGTCCATATGTACGCGTCCACCGCAAACTGGGACGCGTACATACGGACTAAGGAAACAGATTTTCGGTTTCGTGCGTTACTTAACCCTGTGAATTTCCCTTGCATCCAGCGCAATACACTGGATTGTCGCTCTTGGATCTTAGCCACACAGAGTTCTGTACTTTCGTGATATTAAGCCCTGATGAAGTTCTCCTTGTGGGAACGAAACACGTTGGCTGAACTGTTTGTGCTTTTAACCTATGGAAAGAATTAAAATTGAAATAAAGACGTTGATACAACTTAAGTGTCTTGGACTTCATTGCCTGGTGCACCCCCACTTGTAGCTGCCCCTTTCAGGATCTGGAACACAGAGGCACCACGCAACGGCTGGTCCTGGGGTATCAGTGCACAGGACCACTTACTGATGAAACTGGCGTGAGGTGCAGAGCCATAAGTCCACTGTTGAAACTTTCATTTCAAGAAGTGTTGGTGCTTGGAGTCTGTAAGTGCCTACCCACGTAAACCAGTGGGAGAACATGCTAATTGGAAGGGCCTTTTGAGCAGTCTACCTGTGTATACATGCATAGATCACTTAGCGATTAGAACCAGTGTTTAACATGAGCCATCGATTGCAGCTGAAACTCACTGGAACTCATTTTTGGGGACCAGGACCTATATTTCATCATCAGATTTTGACTAGAAACAAGAGAGAGAAAGGTAGAAAAAAGGGGAAGAAGTAGAAAGCAGGGAGGAAAAAGAACCTGGAAGTGTGAGATAAAGAAGAAGGTAGTGTACGGCGGTGGATGAGAGAGGCATGAGGTGAAATCAAGACTGCACTTCCTTGGTGTTCGACAACTCCAACGTTCAGCTGCACCAGAGACAGTCTACTGAAAAAACCTTTGGGTCCCGGCAGTCGTTCTTTTACAAATTAAGCACTAGTTAGAACAGAAGCGCTTTAAGTGTGCAGGTGTGTATGATTTTCTAGAAAATCATAAGCAATTCAAAAGTGTTTTAGTCAGAAGCTGATTGCTAGTTCAGGTCGGAGCGTGTTTGAATACAAATAGTGACTGTGCGCACTCACACATGCTTCGTCCTGAGCTAGCATTTAGCTTCTGACTAAAGATGTTTTAAAAAGGCTTGGAATTTTTTAAGCATATCTTTATTGATTTTATTAATACATATATCAGATGCATTGGGAATGTAATATTTTAGACTCAAGTAAGTATTATTGTTGCTTGACGAAACTATTCTTGTAGAAGGAACCACCTTTATATAGGTATTTAGCTAAAAATGCTTAGGAATATTGACAGAAAATAATGGTTAGAAGTCATATGGTTCTGCTGATCCCCTGAATAGCTGCTGCTGACCCCCAGTAGTCCGTGGACCACAGGTGAAGAACTACTGGTCTAGGATATTGCAAAGTTTAGGATCTAGAGCTTAGAGGCTTTGTACTCCATTTTACTATCATTTGAAGAGGTGGTGGTTAGAAATCCAGTGTGTGGCTGCTGATCAAAGGCACATCACAGGAATGTAATGGGTGCGCAAACAGACAGAAAAGTGTCTGCACGAACGCGATTTGAAATGCAGAGGAAACGTCAGAAATCATGAAGTCACATATAAGAATTGTATATAGTCCTTATATTTATAGGGTTCACAAAAATCTCCTTCCGTGTGCATGGAAATATACACAAGGTGCAGATTTCCCTGTGTATTTCCGTTCATTCATGCATTTTCCAACAGATTAGCCACATGACAGCTGTTCCACTTTACTTCTGGTGAATGTGTGAATTTGAGTTTGTTTTCCTCTGCACATGTTAAATGTTACACTCTGGAGAATACCTCCCTCGTTACTATGGCCTCCCAAGACATATGGGTGTTTGCCTTTCAAGTCATGGAAACCCACTTACACTGGCCTTCCTGCAGTAATGGCTCCTTTCCGAGTCCTACCCCTCTTTAAACGAAGCTCTTGGTGAACCTCAACAAAGCAGTAACTTTGTGGTTATTCGAATTTTTTGAAAACGCATTTAACCCAAATGGCATGAACATATTTTATGCATAAAATGAAGTCACCAAATCTAGATTTTTTGAAAAATGTGGGCAGAAAACGTACCATGCAAGAGATTTTGGGCCTGAGGTTGGCAGGCATAATGCACTTGTAATAAGGAGGACGGGATATCTGTCACTCTTATAGTGGAGTGACCATTCACCAAACTTTAAATCAGGCTCATTGTTTAATCTTGAGAAAAGAAATAATAAGAGAAAATTATGTTTTCATTTCCCTAAACATCCGTAATGTACGCGCTGAATTCATAAAGCAGATGTAGGTGCACAAAATGATTGAAGATCTATTAGGTCAAAGTCAAAGTTTATTCGTCATGATTTCATTAATTAAAACCATTACATGATATAGAAAAATACTGTTTAGCTTCTGCACTATCAACTAAAAGAGTAAGAACATTCTAAAACTATGGTCACTTCAATAAAAGTCTTGATTACTGAAGTGTTTACGTAATAAAGTGCTAGTGCATGAGCTCGTCTACAATTGGAAAATTAATCAGTTAAAAGAATAAGGACATTCTAAATCTGAAATCATTCAATAAAAGTCCAAGTTTTTCAGATGTTCACATTGTAAAGTGCTAATGCGTGAGCTCCTCAAATGAGTAGACTAGATGCACTTTAGTCTTATTTGATTATTAAAAGCTGTAATACATTTTTACATACTTCAATTATGAGTGTTGCGGTCAAAAATTCAATTTGAGTGCGGAGAACATTCTGACACCATTAGAATTGTTTCTGGAAGGTTTGTAGTGCAACACAGACATCCAGGGAGGAGACATATTATTTATAAAAATCAGTTAAGATACGGAGGGCTAAAACTAAAAGCAGGGCAAAAAAAAATTCAATAGTTGTGGATACTGGACTGCAGTGCAGTAAACGTTTGACGATTTTGCATTAGAGCGGTCCCCTTATAGCTGGACCAATGGCTAGATGTTTCCGGGTATCAATCAATCAATCAATCAATCAATCATGTCACTTATAAAGCGCACTACATACCCGCGAGGGTCTCAAGGCGCTGGGGGAAGAGGGGGGTGGTGCTGCTACTGATCGAAGAGCCAGGTCTTGAGGAGTCTTCTGAAGGCCAGTAGGTCTTGGGTCTGTCGGAGGTTGGTGGGGAGGGTGTTCCAGGTCTTGGCGGCGAGGTGGGAGAAGGATCTGCCGCCGGCGGTCGTTTTCCGGATGCGGGGGACTGTGGCGAGGGCGAGGCTGGTCGAGCGGAGCTGGCGGGTGGGGGTGTAGAAGCTGAGTCGTCTGTTGAGGTAGGCTGGTCCGGAGTTGTGGAGTGCTTTGTGTGCGTGGGTGAGGAGCTTGAAGGTTATCCTCTTGTTGACAGGGAGCCAGTGCAGGTCTCTCAGGTGGGGTGTGATGTGGCTGCGTCGGGGGATGTCGAGGATAAGACGTGCAGAGGCGTTCTGGATGCGTTGCAGCCGTCTCAGGAGCTTAGCCGTCGTTCCTGCGTAGAGGGCGTTTCCGTAGTCCAGCCTGCTGGTGACGAGGGCCTGGGTGACTGTTTTTCTTGTTTCGGTGGGGATCCACTTGAAGATCCTGCTGAGCATTCGGAGGATGTTGAAGCAGGATGAGGAAACGGCGTTGACCTGCTTAGTCATGGAGAGGGTGGGGTCGAGGATGACCCCTAGGTTGCGTACGTGGTCGGTGGGTGGCGGGGCTGTTCCCAGTGATGTTGGCCACCAGGAGTCGTCCCAGGCTGAAGGGTTGGAACCAAGGATGAGGACCTCCGTCTTGTCCGAGTTCAGCTTCAGGCGGCTGGTCCTCATCCATTCGGCGACGGCCTTCATTCCTTCGTGGAGGTGGGCTTTGGCGGTGTGAGGGTCTTTGGTGAGGGAGAGGATCAGCTGGGTGTCGTCGGCGTAGGAGATGATGTTGAGGTTGTGCTGTCGGGCGACATGGGCGAGGGGTGCCATGTAGATGTTGAACAGCGTTGGGCTGAGGGAGGAGCCTTGGGGTACGCCGCAGATGATCTTGGTGGCCTTGGATCGGAAGGGGTCGAGGCGGACGCTTTGTGTTCTGCCGGAAAGGAAGGATGTGGTCCAGTCCAGGGCCTTCTCTTGGATCCCGGCGTCATGAAGGCGTGTTCGTAGTGTGTGGTGGCAGACCGTGTCGAAGGCGGCTGATAGGTCCAGGAGGATGAGGGCTGCTGTTTCTCCGTTGTCTAGCAGGGTCCTGATGTCATCGGTGGCGGCGATGAGGGCGGTTTCGGTGCTGTGGTTGCTGCGGAAGCCGGACTGGGAAGGGTCCAGGATGTTGTTCTCCTCGAGGTAGCGGGTCAGATGTTTGTTGACGATTTTCTCGGTGACCTTCGCGGGGAACGGGAGCAGAGAGATGGGTCGGAAGTTCTTGAGGTCCTTGGGGTCTGCCTTGGGTTTCTTGAGTAAGGCGGTGATCTCGGCGTGCTTCCAGCTTTCCGGGAAGGTTGCTGTCTCGAAGGAGATGTTGATTATTTTCCGGAGATGGGGCGCGATGGCTGTACTGGCTTTGTTGAAGATGTGGTGAGGGCACGGGTCTAGCGGTGAACCGGAGTGGACGGTGTTCATGATCTCGCTGGTGTCCTCGTCGTTGATGTTGGTCCAGGAGAGCAGGCGGTTGGTGGTTGTGGGGGCAGTGGTCTCGGTGGTTGCCGGGGCGGTCGTGGTGTTGAAGCTGTCGTGGATGTCGGCGATTTTGCGGTGGAAGAAGGTGGCCAGTGAGTCGCACAGGTCTCGCGACGGCTGGATGTCGTTGGTGTTGGAGCTGGGGTTGGAGAGTTCCTTCACGATGTTGAAGAGCTCTTTGCTGTTGTGTGCGTTGTTGTCTAGGCGGTCTTTGAGTGAGGCCCTTTTGGCGGATCTGATGAGGTGATGGTGACTGCGGGTGGCGCTCTTGTGGGCGGCGTAGCTGTCCGCTGTCCGTTCGTGGAGCCAGATCTTCTCCAGTTTTCGGCATGTTCATTTGGAGGCCTGGAGGTCTTCGGTGAACCAGGTGGCTTTCTTGCTGGTGTGGCTGTTGGGCGGATTCTTGAGCGGGGCGAGGGTGTTGGCGCAGTCGTCGATCCACTGTCTGAGGTTGCGGGCGGCGGTGTCGGGTTCGGAGGGTTCGGCGGGTGGGCTCAGGGCGAGGATTGTGGTTAGCTGGTCTTCCGTGACTCTGCTCCAGCAGCGGCGAGGCATTTGTTCGGTGCGGTGGTGCGTGGTGGGCTTCCTGTAGGTGAAGTGGATGCAGTGGTGGTCAGTCCAGTGGGGTTCGGAGGTGTGGTTGAAGGAGACGTGTGGGCTTGCGGAAAAGATGGAGTCGAGCGTGTGGCCGGCGGCGTGGGTGGGTGTAGTCACGAGCTGTCTGAGTCCGAGGGTGGCGAGGTTGTCGATCAGGGTGGTGGAGTTGGTGTCCTTGTTGTTCTCGAGGTGGAAGTTCAGGTCCCCGAGGAGGATGTAGTCCGTGGAGGCGATGGCGTGTGTGCTGACGAAGTCAGCGATGGAATCGCTGAACTGTGGTCGGGGTCCGGGGGTCTGTAGATGAGGGTTCCTCTGAGGGTGGTGTTGGGATCGGTGTGGATCTGGAAGTGCATGTGTTCGGCGGTGCTGAGGGTGTCGTCGGTGTTGGTTGAGACTCTGAGGGTGTTCCTGTGGACGATGGCGATGCCTCCTCCGACTCCGTTGGTGCGGTCCCTGCGGGTGATCTTGTATCCGTCCGGGATGGCAATGGCGATGTCGGGGGCTGAAGCGGGATTCAGCCAGGTCTCCGTCAGGAATGCGACGTCTGGGGAGGTTGAGTCGAGAAGGGCCCAGAGTTCGATGGCGTGTTTGCGGGCGGAGCGGGTGTTGAGGAGGATGCATCTGAGGTAGTTGGGTTCTTTCCTGGGCGGTGGTTTGGCGGGGCGGGTGCTGGCGAAGCTGCAGTTCCGGCAGGTGAAGGGCCCTTGGGTGCGCTTCGGGGTGGCCTGGTAGCAGGCGTGATCTTTTCCGGGGTTGAGTGCGTGGAGGGTGCTGGCGTCGTATCGGCGTCTGTTGATGTGGCGGGCGCGGGGGATGCCCGGACCAGGGGGTCTGGCGCTGGGTGCGGTCACGGTGCGGACGGGCGCAGACGGGCTTGCCTTAGGCGCGCCTTCGGCGCGCCAGCGGCGCGCCCACTGCGCACGTCCGCTGCGCGGCCGCACAGCGGCCGCCATAAATGGGGAGGTGGGAGGGAGGAGCAGGGAATGGGGCAGCGAATGGGCAGTGAGGGGGCGGGGCCGCAGGGGCGCAGCGGCGGGAAACAGGCACAGAAGGGAAAACGAGCACAATCAGGGCATCAAGGGGGCACAGAAAGGAAAAAAAAAAAAACGAGCACAATCAGGGGCAGCAAGGGGGCACAGAAAGGAAAAACTAGCACAATGAGGGGCAGCAAGGGGGCACAGAAAGGAAAAACGAGCACAATCAGGGGCAGCAAGGGGGCACAGAAGGAAAAACGAGCACAATCAGGGGCAGCAAGGGGGCACAGAAAGGAAAAACGAGCACAATCAGGGGCAGCAAGGGGGCACAGAAAGGAAAAAAACGAGCACAATCAGGGGCAGCAAGGGGGCACAGAAAGGAAAAAAACGAGCACAATCAGGGGCAGCAAGGGGGGCACAGAAAGGAAAAAACGAGCACAATCAGGGGCAGCAAGGGGGCACAGAAAGGAAAAACGAGCACAATCAGGGGCAACAGCAGGGCACACAGACGGAGCTGTGTGGTGGGGGAGCGACCTACCAGTCAAGGTCAGGGGTCGCTCTCTTCACCACGCAGCGGCCGCCATAAATGGGGAGGTGGGAGGGAGGAGCAGGGAATGGGGCAGCGAATGGGCAGTGAGGGGGCGGGGCCGCAGGGGCGCAGCGGCGGGAAACAGGCACAGAAGGGAAAACGAGCACAATCAGGGCATCAAGGAGGCACAGAAAGGAAAAAAAACGAGCACAATCAGGGGCAGCAAGGGGGCACAGAAAGGAAAAAACTAGCACAATGAGGGGCAGCAAGGGGGCACAGAAAAGAAAAACGAGCACAATCAGGGGCAGCAAGGGGGGCACAGAAGGAAAAAACGAGCACAATCAGGGGCAGCAAGGGCACATAAAGGAAAACGAGCACAATCAGGGGCAGCAAGGGGGCACAGAAAGGAAAAAAACGAGCACAATCAGGGGCAGCAAGGGGGCACAAAAAGGAAAAAACGAGCACAATCAGGGGCAGCAAGGGGGCACAGAAAGGAAAACGAGCACAATCAGGGGCAGCAGCAGGGCACACAGACGGAGCTGTGTGGTGGGGGAGCGACCTACCAGTCAAGGTCAGGGGTCGCTCTCTTCACCACGCAGCGGCCGCCATAAATGGGGAGGTGGGAGGGAGGAGCAGGGAATGGGGCAGCGAATGGGCAGTGAGGGGGCGGGGCCACAGGGGCGCAGCGGCGGGAAACAGGCACAGAAGGGAAAACGAGCACAATCAGGTCATCAAGGGGGCACAGAGAGGGAAAAAAACGAGCACAATCAGGGGCAGCAAGGGGGCACAGAAAGGAAAAAACTAGCACAATGAGGGGCAGCAAGGGGGCACAGAAAGGAAAAACGAGCACAATCAGGGGCAGCAAGGGGGGCACAGAAGGAAAAAACGAGCACAATCAGGGGCAGCAAGGGGGCACAGAAAGGAAAAACGAGCACAATCAGGGGCAGCAAGGGGGCACAGAAAGGAAAAAAACGAGCACAATCAGGGGCAGCAAGGGGGGCACAGAAAGGAAAAAACGAGCACAATCAGGGGCAGCAAGGGGGCACAGAAAGGAAAAAACGAGCACAATCAGGGGCAGCAAGGGGGCACAGAAGGGAAAACGAGCACAATCAGGGGCAGCAGCAGGGCACACAGACGGAGCTGTGTGGTGGGGGAGCGACCTACCAGTCAAGGTCAAGGGTCGCAGTCAAGGTCAGGGGTATCTTAATGCAGTTGTCAGATTAGGAGTTTTTGAGAGTGGTTAAAAGGTTGGGGACTAGTGGAGGCCTTTAAGAGATGGATTTCCCGAATTTTGATTGGGACATTGCATCGGATTAGGAAAACCATATTAAAGATGCCTCCATGTAAGTGCGGGCACCCTTCGTCAGGAAGATTGTTTTTAATACAACCCTCCTAGCGTCTTTGAGAGCGGGGCAGCAACACAGAAAGTGTAGCGATGATTCCTTGTGTGGGTTGGCCCATGCTTGTTTGAAGTCTGCTATTGGATGGCCAAGCAGTTCCATATACATAATGTCACTGCGCACTTGCCTGTTGATGGGACTGATGGAGCAAGGACTCACAAATGAGACTTGCTCGAATGCAATCTCCTCACAGTATTAATTTATTAATCTTGTATTGTGTATATTAACTTTGCATACACTACATGAATAGCAAGGAAGCTTGCTTATGTGTTCTAACTAACAAGTAACGCTTGTCTTAATCTAAAATGGCCGCTAAAGCGCGGGAACTTCACTGCGCATGTCTCAACCATATCACGTGTTGTGACGTCTTTCTTTGCTTGGTGGGAAATTTCTGCTTCTGCGCAGTGTGTATTAAAATGGCTGCTTGATGTTTTCACATGCTTCAGCTTGCTCTTGTGTTATTATTAATTTGTCGTTTTCTTAACGCTACTAATGCGGGATAGATTTATAAGTAAATGGGGATAGAGTAGAAAGAGTGGGTATACAGTGAAACGTATTATTTGTGATTTTTAATATTTTCTTCTTTGACTTTTATTAGTTCGTAAACTTGGGCCTGGGGTTGGTGATCTGAAACTCGAGAGACAATGATTCTGCGCATGTGCCCTACTTGGCTGCCAAAGAATAAGGATGAAGTCAACCTCGACGTCGTCCAAGGCCATGACCTGATGGCCGAAGCTGCTGTGCTCTTGCCTTTTCCTGTTGAAAATTGAAACTTTGTATATGAAGAATATATAACATTTGTCGTGAGACGGGTGGGAAATAAAGCAAATGTATTAAATTGGATGGGCGGTAGTTTAAAGACAATGGGCTTCAGAATTCGAACCAAATCAATATGGTGTGAGGATCAACCCCCTGTCCCTGTCCAATCAGAAGTAGTGGTCCCATATTTTAGCAACATTAATGGGCGGTTCATGGGCGTAGAAGGGTATAATAGATATAGAATTAGCTAATTAGTTAGCTTCTAGCTCCAGACTGCCAAGCTGATCGATTGCAGACTGAACCGCTGTCCAGAGAGGTCCTGAGGAGGGGGCGGCGGAGTCCATTAGAAGAAAGGCACGGAAGAATCGAGGAGAAGCCGAGTATCAGAGAGGGGAACAACGCAGGCGTCGTTGTAGAGAGGTCACCGGTCCTGTCCTGATCCTGGAGGAGGTCTTTGCTCTTCATCCTTCCTGGGTCCTATTCTTTTCCAACTCCTTGGCCAAGGGGTTTGGTTCTCGCACTTAGGTAAATATAAATGCAACCTTTAGTTGCGCTGCTGTCTCTATCTTCTCCTTTCTGAGGGAACGTCATTAACCAATAATTATTATTCTATGCTTCATCCTTGAGATGCAATTAAGTACCATGTGGTTCTGTAATTTACTCTGCTAAATCTTTAGATAAACATTTTAAAACTCCCTGACTCAGTGGTTATTTCAGGATTATGTACTATAATGAATGTCACTCATTTTAAACTTCCCAATTAGCAAAGGATTCATTGGTAAGTCATTACTCTTCAATCGGAAGGTAATTGGTAGCAGGGATTTTGATAAAGAGTAACAACTGACAACCCCAGCGTAAGTATTAGCGTAGTATGAATGTATGGGCCCAAGTGAGTATCTAGTGTATGAATGCTGTTTGCTAATATCGTGCTGGATCAGTTTTCTGGTAATCAGAGGATGGTTGTACTTTGTTAATTAGGTAATGAGAATTTTATTTTTATGAACTAACATCCGTGTATTCAAAGTTTGTTTTATGTTGTCCAGAATTCCCCGGGGAAAATTGAATAGCAGATGGTAAGTGGAAGCCATACTGCAGTGAGGTTATCTGTCAGGCAGAAATAGTACTGAAAAGTTAAACAGGACTATCAGTACTGGTTAGGGACTCTATGCGTGTGAGTAATAGCAAAGGAGTACGCTGGTAAAAATTTTATGTTATATCACCTAGAAAGGGTAACATTGAAGAAGTAACAAGTACTTCTGGGGCTTGTGTGAAGAGTAAACGGAAGGGTTTTACTCGTAGTGTATATTTAGTAAACGGAAAGGTTTTACTAAGTGTGAGAGAAACTATCTTTTCGAAATTTAGAGAAACTGGCACGATAGCGAATGTTTTATGTTGTTACTGAAATTTAATTAAGATTTATAGAGAAAATAAGTTTGCGTAAGATTTTGTAAAGGGAGGGTCAGTTGCCGGAGAGGGAGCTGACGTCACAAAACGCCGCGCTGGGGTTGGTTGAATCAGCGGGTGTGGAAGGCTCTTGTAAAGGAGGGGTCAGTAGTCAGGAGCAGTACTGACGTCACAGGTGCCGCGCTGGGATTGGTTGAATCAGCGGGTGTGGAAGACTCTTGTAAAGGAGGGGTCAGTAGTCAGGAGCAGTACTGACGTCACAGGTGCCGTGCTGGGATTGGTTGAAACAGCGAGGGACAGAGAAGCGCAGATTGTAAAGGAGGGGTTGACAGACTAACGTCACAGAAAGGCCGCGCTAGGATTGGTTCAGAAATAAAAGTTAGCAGACACTTGATTGGTTGATATTCTAGAAGCTAAAATATTAGTGGATAGAGAGTGCATGTTAAAACGCGATCCAACTTTAATAGGAACTCGTCCGGATGGGAGATTCCTAGGTTTTGCAGAATATAACTTTATACACCGAAGATTAGATAGAATGTACGGAGAGAAGAGAAAAATGTCCTTTCTGCAAAAGATTAAGAACTATTTCAAAAAGGATAAACCAATTAAAACTAGGGAAGGAATTATCATTCCACCAGCTAAAACGCCCGCTTCATTCATGATGATGGAGAGAGGTTATCATACTTGTGTATGGATAGAAAATTGGATAGAATATACCAAAAATGATGGAATATTAGCATTTCCCGAGAATGGTACCTTCAATGGAAGAATTCTTCAAAATTTGAGATTGAGAATGAACGATTTGGAACCCAGACCTAGATTAACTCAATACGAAGCCTTAGAGGAATGGGAAACCGAGGCATTTGAGCGTGACCGATCCAGGAGTAATAGGGGTTATCGAGGATTTTTCCCCAGAAACCAACATGAGTCTAGGGACGGTCAGATGAAAGAATGGAGGAGGGCAATGCTTACAGAAGGATTATATCCAATATTTACAGCAGAAGAACTGTTAGGGAGGAAATGCACAGAAAAGACAAAACACTTAATGAGAAATGGAGATTCTGAAGATGAATTTATGGAAGAGATATTAAAGAACCCCCCACCATACCAGGAAGGGATAGGTGGATGCACCCCAAGTGCACCACAGTTGAAAACTCCATTAGTATCACAGGAAATGCATGATTTCACCCCTAGTAGGATACTTCACGATAAAGAAAAAGAAGCCCTAGAGAAAACCAGAGCAGAATTAATACAGAAAATAATACAGATAAAAGTACATCCTGACTCTTTGACCATACCTGTAACAGTTGGTCCAGTAGTCCGGTTATATAGTGACAAAGGAAACTATCCTCCACCGTTAGTTATGCCTTTTCCTGTGAATATTCCTAAACCTGAAGCAGTAGTAATGGTTGAGGATCATTTTAGTGATTGTGAATCAACAATATCATTAATTGATTTACCAATTCGGGATTCTGTCAATAGTACTCCCAGAAGAACTACACCTGCGTGCTCAAAAGATATAAACTTAATAACTTCATCGGGAGCAAAAAGTGTCACTGTAGTTAGTCCAGAAGACTTAGAAAGGTGGGCACAAGGATCAGATCAGCAGTGTACACCTCCAAAAATTTTGGATATTTATAAATTAAAAGTTGAATTAGAAGAAATAATACCAGGAAATGTGGGGTTAGATCGCCTAAATGCTTACGATGAAGAAGAATTATTGTTATATGCAGAAGTATCACCAGAAATGTAAAAATATTTCATGAAAAATTATCAGATTTAGCTCTGCAGATGGGAATTGAAATAGGGAGATCAAAGGTGTTGCAGAAACTCTATAGAGCAGATTTTTCAGACAAAGATTTAGAAAATATGAATGCCTCTGGAAGAAAGTTACAAGTAAAGGAGTTAATGACAGTCTTGCAAAAATGGGGAGACCTAGATAAATGGAGAGTTCGATGGGCAAAGAAAAAGAAAGAGGCACGATCCAGTAGAACAGCTTCAGAATATTTAATGAAGGAAACAGGGAAGGAAGATCAAATGTACCCGATGCGAGAAGTTCCAGGAGGGGGATATGTACATGTCCCATGGAGCAGACAGGATATTTTGTCATTTACGAATGATTTTCCAAAGTTGAGAGAAAAACCAATTGAATGGTACAAGCAGGTTGAGAGGTTTGTGAAGGTGTCAAAGGTATTGTTGAAGGACTTAGATGGTTTGTTTGACATAGTAGTACCTGCCGATTTGTGGACAGATTGTAAAATTACAGTTGATTGGCCAAGTGAAGAATATCCTAGAGATCCAAAGACAGGTGCCCCGTCAAATGATGTAATGAAAAAGTATCAGCAGGTGATAACTTACCTGAAAGGCAAAATACCACCGAAAGAAACGGATTGGGTGAAAATAGACCGAACCACCCAAGAAGCCAGTGAATCGGTACACGTCTATTATGAGCGTTTATTGCAGGTATTTAAGCAGTATAGTGGATTTGAGGACATTGGAGACAAGAACATGAGTCAGTTTGTGTATCGATTCGTTTATGGTCTGAAGCCAGAGATTTGTCAGATGATTAAACAACACATGTTGTGTTGGCAAGGGAAACCGATCGATGACATTTTGAAATATGCAAAATATTGTGGAGACGATATTGAGGATAGGCACAAGAAATTGCAGGAAAAAGTGATGTGGGCACAGGTGAAAATGGCTGAGAAACAGGGAATTAATTTGGATAATCCGAGTGAAAATCAAGGAAAGGATTCTGGAACGAATGGCGATACTGGGAATGGTGGAAAAGTGAGAGGACGAATGAGTAGAGAAGAAGCTAAAAAGAAATTTCCTTGTCATGGATGCGGAAAATTGGGGCATTGGAAGGATGAATGTAAAAAGATTCGGAATAATAATGGCCCAAATCAAAATTTAAATCCGCAGACGCAGAATGACTCACAGCAGGGTGTAAATCCTCAGAGTCAGTTACCACCTGCACCTATTCAGGGTAATGTAAGCAGAGCAAAGCACGGTACAGACGTCGGATATCAAGGAGGAAGTGGTAAGAATGATTATGTAACATCACAGTTTCTTTTACAGGACGATTTCTGTCAATACAGTTCATGACGGTGCCTAGGAGAGGGGAGAAGGAGTGCGTACTTGGCGCATCCTTATCGGTAGATCAGTCAGGTCCATATGTTGAAGGGAATGTGAAAGGTAATGATATTACTTTTCTTTTGGACACTGGTGCTACCCGGTCTTCTGTGAGAACAGCAGACATTCCAGACCTTCCTCTCTCTGGAGAAGCTATCCAAGTAGTGGGAGTAGCTAATAGAAAGATTAGAACACCTCTTACCGAACCAATGGAAGTTAAAATTGGAAATTTCAGAGAAATGCATCAATTTGTAGTGTGTGATTCCAGTCCAGTAAATTTATTAGGTCGTGATTTGCTATGCAAGATGAATTGCACAATTATTTGCACACCGGATGGTGTGGCAGTCCAGACTCCAGACGAAGATCATGTATATAAGTTTATGATTGCAAAACAAGGTACAGAAGTAGATGAAATGTTTTCGTTAATAACAAAAGATGAGCTGCCAGAAGAATTAAAAACTACAGTAAACCCCATAGTATGGGATTTCACAGGAAAGGAAGTAGGACTTATGGCCAAAATAGACCCAGTTAAAATTACTGTAAAGGAAGGTGCGATTTTCCCAAATACTAGACAGTACAAAATGAGTGCAGAAGTTAAGATAGGAGTCATTGAAGAAATCAATCGAATGGTAGAACAAAACATACTAAAAGAAGTAATGAGTAGCCCATGTAGTTCACCAATAATGGGTTTAAAGAAACCTAGCGGAAAATATAGGATTGTTCAAGACCTGCGGAAAATTAATAAGATTGTGGAACCATGTTGTCCTATAGTGCCAAATCCTGCAGTAATTCTATACCAGATCCCTTGGAGTGCAGGATGGTTCACAGTGATTGATTTATGCCAAATGTTCTTTTCAATACCATTGCACCCAGACAGCCAGTATCTTTTTTCATTTAAATTTGAGAACAAAGTCTATGTGTGCAATCGTGTTCCTCAGGGGTACACGGAAAGTCCTTCTATCTTTAATCAGATATTGAAAAAATGCCTTGAGAAACTAGTGATGCCAGGAAGCTCAGTCCTAGTGCAATATATCGACGACTTACTGGTGGCATCGAACACCAGAGAGGACTGTGTTGTTGATTCCATAGCACTATTAAATCATTTGGCTGAAGAAGGGCATAAAGTCTCACCAGAAAAATTGCAGTTCTGTACAACAGCAGTTAAATATCTGGGACACCAAATTGAGAGGGGAAAAAGAAGAATAACCTCGGAAAGAGTACAATTGATTAAGAAAATGCAAATGCCTGTAACCCAAAGAGAAGTGAGAATGTTCCTAGGAATAGTAGGTTACTGTCGACAATGGATACTAGGATTTTCCTTGTTAGCAAAGCCCCTAATACAAATGACAAAAAAGAAGGCAAAGGACCCAGTTGAATGGGATGATGAGAGCGTAGGAGCCTTTGTTAAAATTGAGAAATGCTCTCTGTTCAGCACCAGCCCTAGGCATGCCTGACTATAAGAAAAGCTTTGCATTGTTCTGTCATGAGAGAGAAAATTGTGCACTTTCAGTCTTAACTCAAAGACATGGTCTAGACAGATGTCCTATAGCATATTTTTCTGCTACATTGGATCCAGTGGCAGCCGCGTTGCCAGGCTGCTTAAAAGCAGTGGCGGCTACCTGTTTAAGTATTGAACAAAGTGAGTCAATTGTAATGGGACACCCAGTAAAGGTGTTTGTTCCACATGCAGTTGTGATTCTGTTGACAAGAACTCGAACTCAGCATCTTACTCATAGTCGGCTGACTAAATATGAGAGAATAATAATGGGTGCTGAAAATGTGAACATAGTGAGGTGCACAATAGTAAATCCCGCTACCTTACTACCAGACCCAGATCATGAGGAAATTAAAGATGAAGAAGAAGAAGAACATGATTGTTTACAAGTCACAGAGTTATGCACAAAACCACGTCCTGACATTCAGGAAATGCCCCTAAAGAAGCCAGACAGGGAGCTGTTTGTTGATGGTTCATGCCAGAGGCATGAAGATGGTAAACTGACTGCAGCATATGCAGTATGTGAATTAACTGGAATAGTCGAAGCATCCTATTTACCAGGAGTAAAATCTGCACAAGTAGCTGAATTGATTGCTTTGATAAAAGCTTGCAAAATTGGGAGGAATCAAAAAGTAACTATATTTACAGATAGCCAATATGGTTACGGGGTTGTGCATGATTTTGGCCAACTATGGATGCAGAGGGATTTCATGACTTCTTCAGGATCCCCCATTAAAAATGGACAGTTTGTAAGGGAATTGCTGGAAGCAATACAATCACCAAAAGAATTGGCTGCGGTGAAGTGTGCCGCACACCAGTCAGGAGATGACTGGGTGGTAATCGGCAACCGATATGCAGATCTTGTGGCTCAACATTGTGCCAGAAATAGATTGTCAGTCAATAAAAGGGTGGAAAGAATGGGAATCAGCTGCCAACTTATGCTGTATATGCCACCTGAAACATGGAATGAAGTCAGAAGATTGCAAGATGATGCTGATGAAAATGAGAAGAAAATATGGGTAAAAGTGGGTTGTTCCCAAAGATGAGATGATGAAGTGTGGATTTGTGCTGATGACAGACCAGTCATGCCCGACTGTCTGCTCTCACAAATGGCCAGGATGTATCATGGAGACACACACATAGGGAGAGATGCAATGATTAGGCTTTTCAGACAGAACTGGTACAATCCCAAGTTCAGGGCTGTAGCAGAGAGCCTTTGCCAAAGATGTTTGACTTGCCAAATGCATAATCCAGGAAGAAAAACAATAATTGGGTTTGGGAAAATTGGAAAAGCAGAAGGACCATTTATAAGACTACAGTTCGACTTTATACAGTTACCACCATGCAGAGGGTTGAAATATGTACTAGTCATAGTATGTCTGTTTTCAAAGTGGGTGGAGGCTTACCCTACCAGGAGGAGTGACAGCATTACAGTCGCAAAGCTGTTACTACGAGAACTCATTCCTAGGTTTGGTTTCCCAGTAACTTTGGAATCAGATAGAGGAAAACATTTTAACAGCGAAGTGATTCAAATAATCTGCGAAGCATTCCAAATTGAACAAAAATTGCACTGTGCATATCGTCCAGAGGCTTCTGGAGTGGTTGAACAATTGAATGGTACTATAAAATCCAGACTGGGAAAAATGTGTGCATCAACATCATTAGAGTGGCCAGATGCATTGCCACTAGTCTTAATGGGACTCAGAAGCATTCCCGATAGAAATATGGGATTGAGCCCACACGAGATAATGATGGGAAGAGCAATGAGACAAGCACATGTTCCCATAAACAAACTGCTGAATATATCTGATGATATGGTTCTGGATTATTGCAAAGGATTGGCTGACCTAGTGCATTCTGTCTCTCATCAGGTTGGAGAAGACGCAGTTTCGAGGCAGCCTGAACAAGAACATGATCTGAATCCTGGTGATTGGGTGGTAGTGAAGAATCACACCAGCGAGACGTGTCTATCACCTAGATGGGGAAAACCTTGTCAAGTCATACTGACCACCAATACAGCAGTGAAGTGTGCAGGATTTCCTAATTGGATTCATGTAAGCCACACCAAAAGAGTACCAGACCCTGAAGAAGAAAATCCTCAATCAGCACCAATCACTGAGGAAGCTGAAGGTTGCCCAGCTGAAGAATCTCAGGTTCGAGATTCAAGAGAAGCTGCAGAAGAACAACCGAGCACAAGTCAGGACTGGATACCGGTGGTAGAAATTCCTGAAGTTTACCACAGAACAAGAAGTCAAGCAAACTTGGAAGAAATCGAAGAAGATCAGATAGGTGAAGAAGAAGCAGCTCAGGAAAAAGAAGAAGACACAATAAAAGAACCTGAGCAGGACCAGATAGGGAGAGGAAACTGGGCTCAAAATAACGAAGAACCAACAAATTTTGAGCAGGGACAGGCAGGTTTAGAAGAATCCGGTCAGGCTGCAGAAGTACAAAGTGCAATAAGCCCTGATCAGAACCAGTTAGATCCAGAAAAGTATACAGAAGAAGAAAATCCTGAGAATCACGAACATGAAGAAATAAACAAAGAATAAGGTCAGTTATTGGAAACTCACGGAGGAGCTGCAGAAGAAAAACCAATAAGGCCTGAAAAAGAGCAAGAAAGAAAAACAGTAATTGCAGAAAACGAAAAGTTGTTAAACAGTGAAAATAAAAGGGTTTCTGAAGACGAAAATTAAGAAACAGTGCAAACAAAGAAAGCAAGAAAAGGTGATCATTGGCCTAGTGTCATTAAAAGAGTAAAATACCACATAACAACCAGAAGTGAAGATCCAGATCAAGTAAATAAAGTAACAAGTCAAACAGAACAAGAAAGCAAAACTGAGAAAAGAAGAAGTAAAAGACTGAAACTTGTGAATAACAAATTCAAGGGTCCTGATTGGACTTACATCATTCTTGAAGATTACGAGAGTTCAGAGTCAAGTGAAAGTGGTGACGAAGGAACAAGTGCAGAACTGACGTATGAGACAGAAACAAGACCACCTTGACCAAGCAAAATAATAAATTAAAGAAAAGCGAAAACAGATAAGAAGAGCAATCTTCCTTGTCGAAATGCCTGATGATAGAGTTGCTGGGAGACCAAAACAGAGATGTTGTAGAAGATGCTGTGCAATATGCATATGTAGTCTAGTAATGGTGCTTATAGTATGGTTAGTCCTGATCGTAGCAGTTCCTTACCTTATGATAATGGATAAAAAGATTAATAACGAAACTAAAGGAAGGACAGCACACTTGAAGGGTAATAGAGTAGAACTAATGGCAGAAAATGAACCAGAATTTCATCATGAAATAACTGATAACGACACTAGTCTAAATGTTTTCACAAAGTTATTGTTTCAATATGTAGACACCATGGAAGTTAGTAATTGTTATGTCTGTATGAAGTTACCTGAATCAGTAGCAGAAGGGTTAACATATCATCACCTACCATTAACATATGGCATATCATGTAGTGTTTTATCTAGTTTATTTTATAGAACAGGGAGACTTCAATATTATTATTCAAACATAGATGTGATATTTTCTGAGGTTCCGATTTGAAAGAGTATGAACCCAGTGCTTAGTAGTCAAGACGCACAGTTTATGGGAGAATTTTTCTTAACAATGAAATCAATAGATATAACACATGCACATAGACACAATCTAACATGTTCTTTACATGAAGAAGAAAAGATATTTTTGAACTTAGTGGAAGATAGAAGACAAGATTTTCAAAAGAAAGCTTCTGAGCATAAGGCTCATTTGCCACCTTGGGCTGAGAAAGAAGGGAGTTACACACCTGGCAAGGCTCAAGCTGCTATGGCTCTGGATTTTGTAAAGACAGGGAACATTTGTCTACATAGATTAAAGACTGATTATAACAATGTTTTCATCGGTACCAGTGAATGTGAACACAATTTCTTAATTCTTGGAGGTTGGGGAATAAAAGGAGGAACAGATTCAGTTTTTCCTGGAATCTATTATGTGTGTGGGAATAAGGCTTACTTTAGGCTTCCTGCACGGTGGTATGGAAGTTGTTATTTTGGAATAGTATTTCCAAAAATATACCACGTAAAAAGAAACACTGGGAGCAATGAAAATAATGGCGAATTAACACGTAGTAAAAGAGCTAGTTTTTCTGAAAATGTAGGTGATATATTTGGTGCATTGATACCTTCAGTGGGAATAATTCTGAACTCAAGGAAAATATGTAAATTGTCTACAGTGGTTGATCGTTTATCAACGGATACTGCTGGTGGATTTCTAATGATTAATGCGAGATGGTTGCGATTAGATCTATGGTTATGCAAAATCGACTTGCTCTTGATATTATATTGGCGAAAGAGGGCGGAGTCTGTAAATTGTTGAAGACGAAACATTGTTGCACTTATATATTTGATAAAAGTGCAGAGATTGGAACATATGTACAGAATATAACGAAACTTGAGAAAGAACTAAAACCACTGGAAGTTGATAGTGTATGGGAAAGATTGACAAATAGTATCTCGTCAATTGGTACCTGGTTTGCTAATATAGGAAAAGGACTTATAGGTCAAATATTAGTACCCTTAGCAGGGTTAGCAATAATAGTACTGACAATAATAATATGGTGCAAATGTTGTAGAAAGAATGGAACATATAATGTGACAGGAAAAGGGAAGAAGAGAAAGATTGACGAAATAGAACTTGAAGAGTGGAGAAGTGAATTATACAAGAAATTGAAAGGGGATGGTAAAAATAGAAAGTGTAAAAATGAGAATGAAACTATTTGCTAGAAGTTGGCATCTGATTGAGGGCAGTATTTTGATGGCTCTTAAACGCCATCAGAGAGGGGATTGATGGAGCAAGGACTCACAAATGAGACTTGCTCGAATGCAATCTCCTCACAGTATTAATTTATTAATCTTGTATTGTGTATATTAACTTTGCATACACTACATGAATAGCAAGGAAGCTTGCTTATGTGTTCTAACTAACAAGTAACGCTTGTCTTATTCTAAAATGGCCGCTAAAGCGCGGGAGCTTCACTGCGCATGTCTCAACCATATCACGTGTTGTGACGTCTTTCTTTGCTTGGTGGGAAATTTCTGCTTCTGCGCAGTGTGTATTAAAATGGCTGCTTGATGTTTTCACATGCTTGAGCTTGCTCTTGTGTTATTATTAATTTGTCGTTTTCTTAACGCTACTAATGCGGGATAGATTTATAAGTAAATGGGGATAGAGTAGAAAGAGTGGGTATACAGTGAAACGTATTATTTGTGATTTTTAATATTTTCTTCTTTGACTTTTATTAGTTCGTAAACTTGGGCCTGGGGTTGGTGATCTGAAACTCGAGAGACAATGATTCTGCGCATGTGCCCTACTTGGCTGCCAAAGAATAAGGATGAAGTCAGCCTGGACGTCGTCCAAGGCCATGACCTGATGGCCGAAGCTGCTGTGCTCTTGCCTTTTCCTGTTGAAAATTGAAACTTTGTATATGAAGAATATATAACATTTGTCGTGAGACAGGTGGGAAATAAAGCAAATGTATTAAATTGGATGGCCGTTAGTTTAAAGACAATGGGCTTCAGAATTCGAACCAAATCAATATGGTGTGAGGATCAACCCCCTGTCTAATCAGAAGTGTGGTCCCATATTTTAGCAACATTAATGGGAGGTACATGGGCGTAGAAGGGTATAATAGATATAGAATTAGCTAATTAGTTAGCTTCTAGCTCCAGACTGCCAAGCTGATCGATTGCAGACTGAACCGCTGTCCAGAGAGGTCCTAAGGAGGGGGCGGCGGAGTCCATTAGAAGAAAGGCACGGAAGAATCGAGGAGAAGCCGAGTATCAGAGAGGGGAACGACGCAGGCGTCGTTGTAGAGAGGTCACCGGTCCTGTCCTGATCCTGGAGGAGGTCTTTGCTCTTCATCCTTCCTGGGTCCTATTCTTTTCCAACTCCTTGGCCAAGGGGTTTGGTTCTCGCACTTAGGTAAATATAAATGCAACCTTTAGTTGCGCTGCTGTCTCTATCTTCTCCTTTCTGAGGGACCGTCATTAATCAATAATTATTATTCTATGCTTCGATGCAATTAAGTACCATGTGGTTCTGTAATTTACTCTGCTAAATCTTTAGATAAACATTTTAAAACTCCCTGACTCAGTGGTTATTTCAGGATTATGTACTATAATGAATGTCACTCATTTTAAACTTCCCAATTAGCAAAGGATTCATTGGTAAGTCATTACTCTTCAATCGGAAGGTAATTGGTAGCAGGGATTTTGATAAAGAGTAACAACTGACAACCCCAGCGTAAGTATTAGCGTAGTATGAATGTATGGGCCCAAGTGAATATCTAGTGTATGAATGCTGTTTGCTAATATCGCGCTGGATCAGGCCTATAAGGCATAGTTGAGGTCTCATAACCAAATATGAGTAAAATCTCTGAGGACCTTAGAGAAGTGGAATCTAGCTGGAATGAGGCTAACTGTAACTGTCTGTTGATTACCTTTTTCCATGTCAGAAAGGAGATGGTGTGAGAATTAAGTGCTGTTGCTCCGATTTGGAAGGATGTAATTGCCCTCTGTTGTTGCCTGTGCCATGAGCTCCCTGGGCTCTCAAATATAATTCTGCGACAGGCCTTGAGTGGATTCTCTGGTGCTTTCCATGTACGGATATAATATTTCAGAGTGTCAGACTTACAAGTTAGCATCTGATTTAAGAGGACGAGTTCTAACCAAGTTCTTGATCTGGGAGTTGCCTGGGCAGCTGAAGTATTTTCTTATACTCAGAGCACTGTGCGTTCTCTAGACAGCCAGAGCAGGCACCGGGGAACGCCTGGTGTCCATATTGTAGCACTGGGAGAAGAGAGACCTGTATAACTTTGATTATTGAAGCAGCAGAAGGGCTGTTAAGATTCTTGAGGCTGGCTAAGCCATAAGTAATGGCAGTTGATTTCTTTTTTAACAAGCCTCTGTGAGTCAAAGATTGGGAGGACTCTGTAAACCATACCCCCCAAATAGTTATATTTCGGTGCCGTGGTGATGGTCTTGGGCCCCGTGCTACATGAAAGGAATTTCTTGTTCTTGTAACAGCCAAAGATCACTATTTTGTTTTTTTTCTGGTTAATTGTAAGAAAATTCTTTTCATTGTACATGTGGAGGCTGGTCAGTGCTCGCTGTAAGCCCACTTTCATGTTGTCCATAATTACTATGTCATCGGCATATTGTAGAATATGTAGAGACGTATGACCTATTCGAGGAGGGGCAAGGCTGATGTTCACCAGTGCTTTCCCCAGATCCACTGTATATAAATTGAAAAGCAGGGGAGCGAGAATATAGCCTTGCTTCATGTGGAAACATTTTTTATGTGAATGATCAAAATGACAAAGCTTACACATATTATAAATTAGGTTTATGCCTCGTTAAGTTCTAGTTTTCTCGTCTGACTTGTGTCGAGCCAAACATTTTTTCTTCCTTTAAAATGGGAGTGCCTACTAATGTTGGCCTTACTTAATTTCTCTAAATGAACTCCCACCTTTATATTTGCATAGCTTTTGTTATTCAGGGTCTATTACCTCTGAGTATCCCTGGCTACAAAATGAAACTCAAATACCTAGGTGTTTTCAGTGAATGCCCTACTTTTTAGGTGGAGCTTGCGTGAGCATGTACTAGCGCATGCGCTCTCGCTTGCGACACTATTGTTTTCAATAAAGGACTTTGATCCTGCCCGCTGCTTACCATTTGTTGTCTCCAGTGTTGCTCTTCTTTGCTGCCTCCTAATTGGTCAGTGCAGCCAATACGTCACTACAGTTCCTATCTTAGGAGCACGGGCCAAGCGCAGATTCATTCCACTTCACTAATGCCCATCCACTGCGATGGAGGTACTATTTCTTCTACCCCCCCCTCCCATTCCACCTGCCCTCGTTGTCAATGTGTTTGCAATTGTTTTCCAGTTCATTTATGATGGTTCTTAGGTGCTGCTCACTGGCTTTAACAGTGCAATCTGCCTGAGGGCATTGAAGAGCTTACCATGATCACCGAATTATGTTACACAAGAGCAGATTTATTCATTTATTTTGGTGTTGCTGCTTTCAAACCATCTCATCCTCCCATTGTTGTTTTATCCCCCACACTCCTGTCGCTGCTTTCAATTCCCCTCATTGTCCCGTCGTTGCTTTCAGTTCTCCTCCACCCTCTCGTAGTTGCTTTCAATACAGCCCCACCCTACTGTTCTTGCTTTAAATTCCTAAAAACCCTCACATCATTTCATATAGCCCTTCCACCTCCCCCTCATACCTCGCCATAAAAAAAGCTTTGGCAATGCTTTTATTTTAATTTTTTTGCAGCTTTATATAGCGGCAATTCAATTCGAAGGTATTGGATCGCTTTACATGAGCACCAGTTACATTGCACACAGTCCCTCTCACCCGCCACTTGTGGCGAAGTTATGGCAGGCCCAAGCTTTATTTTGGTGTGGTGGCTTTCAAACCTTCCCCTTCTCCCATTGTTGTATTCAATGCTATGACAAACACTCCCGTCGTTGTTTTCAACTCCCCCACCCGTTGTTATTTTCAATTCTACGCCACCCTTCTGCCGTTGCTTTGAATCCACCCCCACCCTTTTGTCATTGATTTTAGTTCTTAAAAACCCTCCTGTCAACACCCGCCCCCACTAGCCACCCCACCAGATTGCCTTTGACAATAATCCTTTACTCACATTTTAGCAATGCTGCGCTTGGGAAGTATACACTTCTTAGAATTACAGTTCCGCAACTAGCCCACAGCGTGCTCGGGGTAAATAAATAAAAGTAAGAGGCAGAGTTCTAAACAGCAGAGACAGTGTGATTGACTCAGTTGGTGGAGCTGAAGTTCCTCAACGCTGCTGTCTATTGTTTGCTGACAGCAGCTGTGCGGCACAGACCAGTGCCTGCTGAATTCACTGTACGTGCATGCGGACAGCAACCCACTGGACTTGTACGCAACCAAATGTTGGTCCGTTGCTACCTCCTCCTGTCTAGCTTATGCAGGTATCTTGGCTGGTCTGAAATGAATTTGACCGCATATATCTTACAGTACCAGTATGACCACAACCACGTTAGAGAAATGCACGGGACCATTTTTAGCACTGCGTATCCCATCTGACTCAAGATACAGTCAGTATTTGTGGTATATTTGCAGCTTTGTTTTACTATTGTCCTTTCTGTGGGTGATGCTTGGCGGGTTTCAGTATAATGCAGTGGATTGATTGTTGTGTGTTAATTGCTAGCACATTATCTTTCTTACAAATCTGATATTTAACAACTCGAGAGATCTGATTTCTACAAAAAGAAGGCACTTCCCTTCAAACTTCTCCACTCAGAAGTGTCCTACTCTGGTCATGCAATATCACAGCTGTAACCTCCCTTCCCTCAATTTTTGTACATGATGTCACTCAGGACTATCCCTAGAAAGACAGCACTGCTGTCACTTTCCTGTGTAACTTTGGTTCACACTTGTCGGTTTTCCAGTATGACAGCACTGTTGGCAGTTAACTTGTGTTACATAATTGATCTCAGTTTCCTTGCCCACATTTTCATGCCACTTAACATGTGTTACATTACTGTTGTCGGTTTTCATGTGTGACATCAGCATAGAAAATTTCAAATTTCACTAGTATCACAACTATTATTGGTCTCATGGAATTCCTTTTTTTGGTCGACTGCCTCATGGCCAGTTGCCTCACGTGACATCATGCTATCAGTCCTCATGTATATTAGTGAGGTCAACTTCCTCAAGTGATTTCGTCTCTTTCAGTTTTCATTTGTGACTTTAATCCAATTTTGTCCTGATGTAACGTCACTGATGTCAGCTTCTATGACTGATATCGCTCATTTTTTTATTGCCTCTGATGACTTCACCATTGACAGCTGGTTTTCTCAGGTGACATCAGCATTCCCTCATATATTATTTTGCTGCCAGTTTCCTTGTGCGATAGCACTGATGTCAGATCGACCATGTAACATAACGTCTGTCAGTTCTTTCATGTGACATCATCACTCGCTCTTAGGTGCTTCATGAGCTGCCATCACTCTGTTCCATATTGTGACACCACCACTCCATGGGAGTATGTCTTTCCCTACTTTCTCACTTGTATGCCGCATTCGCTCAGAAATGCCCCACTCCTCATTCCAGGTTGCTCTCTCTTCCACCTCCCCAGCTCATAATTACATGTGCACGCATGCACATCATCACACTTTTACTTTTTTCTGCTGATGCTGAACAATATCGGCAAAAAACAATGACAAAACTATTAGGTCTGCATTGGCATCCAAAAAAGTGAGACCTGTTGGCTTTGCCAATGCTTGTTATATTACAATTCGGATTTCTTTGAGGTTAGCACGTCCTGTAACGAGCTTAGGCATTTTTGTTTCAGCAGTACCTCTCAGTTTAAAAATCATGCTACACTGGCTAGGGGCTACTAGAAACTGGAACTTGAAAAAGTAGATGGAATGCCAATGTTGCTGACTCAGACTTGACTCTTTCATTGCTGGGGTGTTTGTGCTTCTCTGTGCCAGAGTTTATTTTCACAAAATCAGTATTAGGTTGTTCAAGTTCATGTAGCTCTTTGTTCTCTTTGTGCATCCATACACACTATGTTTTTTCAACATGTTCACGGCTATGTGTTGATGTAAACCGCTTATCAATATTCAATGGCAGCCTGAAAACATAATGGAAATGTGGAGATATTTCCATTTTTTAGACAAATTTGCTCAATATATGTTGCATTTACTCAAATGGACTAACATCCGTTATGGAACAAAAATCAAGGAAATGTTGCCCTAAAAGTTTGTAGCCTGGCAACACCAAATAGGTGTAGTTTTCGTAGGAAATGTAGTCTGCACTGCCAATTATGTAATACAAACCCAGATCCCTAAATTGTGGAAGAATAACTGTTATGATGATGTATCAGATTTAGGACTAAATGGAAAGTAAAGACCCTATACATTTTCTAATTCAGTGTAACGTAAGGAATCTCTAGGTCCAAGCCAGATGTCCCTCGGTCTAAAGTCTGGCTAGGATAATGCGCTGATGGCTGATGATGACTTTGGTCAGATTTTTTAGCATTTGGTTTTTCCCAAGACATGATTAATTTCCTCAAGGGTTCCTTGAGTAGGAACATGTCTCTGTCAAGGTGTGATCCACATCTGTGCTCTCCTACGAGTCCTGATAAGAATGTCTACTATACATGTGCATGTTTTCTATGAGTTTGGGGTGCCCACTGGGGATAAACGGGTTGCAATGTATTTAGGAAATTCCAAAAGCAACTAAAATTGAAATGCTGGTTTAGGGTACCTTTCTTTCTTTTCTTTTAGCCACAGGCATCACTCCTAGGTTATATATAGACATACTAAAACTATACATTTTTAACATCTACACATCCTCGTGTTTCTATTCCTGGGTTCCAGAACTCCCTTGCCCTGATTGGCAGGCAAGGAAAAGGAGCTGAACTTGTCTTTTGTTAAATTGTTTGAATTTTTCCAAAACATGGCAATTCCCTTCAGTCTCCCTCTTGCATGGACATATCTCTGCCAAAGCCTGACACTCATGTGTGTGGCTCTAGTTCTCATGAGTGTTGGGGGTACAAGCAATAAACTGGGTTCAGTGCATCTGGGAAATTTCGAAGGCAAATGAAAGTGAAATGCTGGTTTTGGTTACCAAATTCATCAAAAAAGGGGCACCCAGTATTCCAAGGAACAAGGGTAATAAATTCATATAGAACAGTGTACCACTAGGAATTGTTCAATCCATGGATAGTACATGATATAATTGGCCCAAGACATCATAAACACATAATAAAAACAATCAACACAACTGATTATTGATGCTTTGTAACAAAATTCCATAACATAAGTACAATGGATAATCAAAAAATAGTCATATCAATGCAGGTGGACCAAGTGACGGCGCAGTGTAAGTGCAAAAAGGTGAGTCATACAAACACATATCTAATTGATGATATTTACAATATATACAAAAGGTCTCTGCCCATAGGACACATCATGATTTTTTTAAAACCCATTGATATATACATTCGGATTCAAATAGTCCAACAATCAATGATATGGGTTGTGTGAACCCAGATAGTCTATATTTTAACCCCTTAAACTGAGTCACATGGGGTCTTCATCAGGACAGTGAAAGGTAGTAACCTACAAGGAAAGACATGGAAACTGTCAAAAACTCCCTTCAGCATGCAGCCAGGTGATATAAACATCCTAGCGGGAAGCCATGCGTGGAGCGCGCTTCAGAAAACTAGACCGCGTATGAGAAGAAGTAACTTCTAAAAAATGTCCCGCGCGCCTGTGTGCCGTTCGACGTCCTTTCACAGCCACAGGGGTTGAAAACAAAATAAGGACTGACACACAAAGTGGGGCCTGGAAGGGTGTATTAGGAACAATCCTTGCCACTCCCCTTCTAATCTTTACTTCCAAGTTACTTTCTTCTCTTGTTGAGAGGGAGAAGTGGTAGAAGCGAGGGTGGGAGGAGTAGGCCTGCCCCCCCATCCCTCACTCTTAAGTTCTTCCCCACAGCCAGAAAAACTGAGCTGAGCCAGAGACTCTGGGAGGGGCTAGCGCATCACTCCAGGTCTTTTTCATATGCATATGACTTCAGTTAACCTTCCAAACACAAGAACTCTAGCAGTAAGAAGGGCAACGAAGCACAGAACATTCCCTGCGAGATCACTCGCCAGGTTCTACTCTACTCCGCCGTGCTCAGTCACAAACTCAGTACCACATCCGTGCATTCTGCACGGCTTGGCATCTCGCCTCTTCTGGCATACCACAGACTTGAGCATACTGTCACTTCTGACATGATAACAGCATGATGTCACCCACTGGCAGTCTCCGTCACAGCAGGTGGAATGCTGATACTCAATTAGAAAAATAAAAACCGCAGCCCTATCATCTCCGATGCGCATTTTAATCAAATGCGCCAGCGCAACACAAAGTAGGTGGGGGTTACTCTTTACCACTCACATTTCATTTAAAGACATTACCGAAGAAATCTCATAAGTACAAAAGCAATTACAGCAGGCTGCCTCTTCGGAAATAGTTTAATGATTGCGCAGTAACTACCTCCCATTTCATCTGCTCGTCTTGTGTTCATGAATTACTGTGTAGTAAACAGCATTAACAACATGCCCCGGAAGAGACAGCAAAGAGAGCCTTTCGACATTTTTATATTGCTAACAATTCTATCTCAGCACCAAAACATTGCAACATATCTTATTTAATATGTTACAAACTGCATTTTGTAATAATACCCATTATGTTTTCAGAGCTCGCTGTTAGGATTATTAGATTGAACAACAGATTAATAGTGATAAAAGGCCATCATTTCAGCTCTGTTTACTTCATACTCTGCAGTCAGAAGGTAAAACAGTTACTTCACATGAATGAAGAACAACTGGGCTGTCCACGAATCACCACGCCCCAAAGAAGGGCATCCTTTTCAGTTCATAATGCACAGACCCCATCAGCTTTGGGCCGCACTGCAGACTTGATTTCATATTGAATACTGAGTGTGTTACTGAATCAACAATGTGAGCCACGGGGTCCTTGTTGTGATGCGGTATGGTATAGTGTTGTGTGGCATTGTGGGATGGCATGGTATGTCCCATCAGATTGCATATCATCATATCAAGCAATCCCCTCTCCATTAGGGTTGGTGGATATAGCAACGTTCATGCACCGGTCACTTAAGAAGTAAATATTGCAACCTCATTGGAATGCAGCAAACCACTTGCTGATTCAGCGTTTTAGCACAAAGCACGTAAGAGGATGGGGTTTGAGGAAACTTTGGATGAATGTTACCGCAGTTACAGCCCGTGTGAAAGCTCTAGACATGGAAAAAGCGGAATACTCTATATTATGAAACAAACCTTTGTTCAGTAGCAGTCGGTGGTAGGAGTGCCGCCGGGCGCTGACGTGGGGTGGGGGAGGGGCAGGGTGGGGGTAGTAAACTACGGATTACGGGCGATTACAGGTAAATACACATATAAATAAATAAAACGAATTTCGTTTCTCGCGCTGCATCGCCAAATGTGATGCAGCGCGAGAAACGAAATTCGTTTTATTTATTTATATGTGTACTTATCTGTAATCGCCCGTAATCCGTCGTTTACTACCCCCCACCCTGCCCCTCCCCCGCCCCACGTCAGCGCCCGGCGGCACTCCCACCAGCGACCGCTACTGCCTTTGTTCTATAGTGAGAAGGAATGAATGAAACTGAAAGCTCTCTTGGGACTCCTAAAAGTATTCTCTCCAATTGTCTATTTTCACACACACCTCTTCCATAAAACCATACAGTGATGCAACTACAATTTATAATGGACCCAATGAAACAATTATAAATATACACAATGATACAAAAACCCAATATGTACTGTAAAATATATTATATTTATTCAAATACAAAACAAACTATTTCATACACCAATCATTTAAAAATATAACAAATTAAACAAAATCACAAATACAGTGATAAAAAAATATATATATATCACATATACAATATACAAGAGACAAAAATTTAAAATGTGAACAAAATCACAACATCACAATAAGGTCATTCCAAAATGAGTCAGTTTCATAAATCAGTGCAATGTCCATAAGTAAATTCCTGTATTGGACATAGATACGTTCCTTGGATATGACCATTTATTAAAACAAGGGCGTCAACGCGTTTCGGTGGTATTAAATTAATGAAAACCACCTTCCTCAGGACATATTTAGTATTTGTCTCTCATTCAATATAAAAACATTGTTTAAAACCTACTAGATGTTAAAAAAAAAAATTCTGTGGCCGTTACGGGTTACTCAATGATTTTAATCGACCAATGACAGCCGCACACTTCGACTAATATCTGATTAAAATTCCATAGCAAGATTATCTATTTCACCGGTAGAGGACCTGTGTTGAGGTGCCACCCCACAGTTCGCTTCTATGGAATTTTAATCAGATATTAGTCGAAGTGTGCGGCTGTCATTGGTCGATTAAAATCATTGAGTAACCCGTAACGGCCACAGATATAGCTCGGGTTCAGGGCCTTTAACAACCGGTATAGCCCTCGGCATCAGGCTATAAGTCTATATTATGTCTGTATCTCTGTGTTACAGAGGGTTCTATATCAGTTTCTTAGGTTGCAGATTCAGGTTGTGTGTTTCTGGGGTTCTCTGGTTTTTGTGGGAACTGTACTCCTCCGCATCAGGTATGTGGAAATATTCCCTGGGACCCGGAGTAAGGGTAGGACGAAGGCTAGTTGCTTGTTTACGCCTATTACCGGAGCAACGACGTGCTCTGGCTACTCCCGTCAACTCTAGACGTTGTGACTAGGGGTCTACAGTACTCTTCAGTACACGTCTTTAAGGACATTTCTACCGGTCTTGGTAATTTATGTTAATATACCGAATACCAGACGGTAGTGCACCTTATTATCTTTCTTTTGCTTATCGGTCCTGACGAAGTGCCAATTGACCCATTAGGGGCGAATCGGGCACGAAACATGTTGACCACTCGTACTTAGTTTGCCCTTGAGGAACACTATTTCCACCTGGGTACACACATAGTTTTTAATTAGGCTAGAGCTACCTAGTTTATTAAAATTTGATTTAATAGGACTGCTCCACACCTATTTTAATTATTTTATCACTTTGTGCACTACCTATCCTTCATACCCGCACGCACCCTACGGCTTCTTCTTTAAAAGATCCTCGGCAAAGAGCCCTGGTTTCGGGAGCCCGTCAGGCATTGCAGCGCCGGCCTGACGAGGGGCAAACGCCCGATGATGAAGCATGACACCTCCTGGGGTGTGTGAGGGCAACAAGAAGAAAGACCTGTCTTTCCCATTCGTCCAGATAGGAACTGCACATCCTCTTTAGACAATATTCCCTGGCCACCAGAAAGTTTGTGGTTATTTTTTTAATTTTGCATGGCTTTTAAGTATAAAGGTTTGTTTTTGCTTTTCCAGAGATCTAGGGAGAATGTTGCTGACCGTTTTTGTATGTTGAGTAGTGCATGTTTCTTTTGCTTCTACCTGATAGGTGTTGTTAAGGGCAGTTAACAGGGGCTGTAGTACTTGTTTACAGAACAGCAAGTGCTCGTTTTGTGCTAGACTCAAGTCTGCATTGTCATAGAGAAGTGCTGGTTTTACAACTTAATTGAATGTTCACATTCAGAGTGTTTCGGGCGGAGATCTTCAAACCTTCCCTGTTTGCCTTTATGGCATAGAAATCCTACATACCCTTTTCATGACTTCTGTGAATTATCCTTAATTCTTACTTGTGTGTTCAATGCTGCCCTCACTTGTCTTATACCACAATTGGTTAGTTTTTACTTTAGGTTTCTTCTGAAAAAACATAATTTGGGATTTTTGCTATGTTGTTTACAATGGTGACAGTAACTGTCTAGTGTGTTACGATTCAGGTGTAGTCCTTGGTCTGTTGGGGACAGGCGGACTAAATCATATGTATTCAGCAGGTATCCTGTTGTCTTTTTTTGCATATGCTGAATGGAGGTAGTTTGAGGAAGCATCCACGCTTCACTCCTTGTGTTTGTTGGAAGCTGTTTGTCTTTGTGTTGATTATTTTGACACCACATTCTTTGTTTGTGTACATTCTCTTCATTATATCATACTGCGTTCCTCGTACACCGCTATCAAGGATTGCAAGGGCCAAGTTATTGATCCTACTGATGTTCTACTTCACTCCAGGGCTCCTACTTGAAAAATACACATTTTCTACTGATTGTGTCTGGATGACACACAAATGTGCATCAAATTACACTCAAACTACCTTGTCCATATGCAGAACTGGATGTTCCTGAATTTCAACAACTGGAAGCTGAGAAGGTTTGTTGACTACCCTTCTAAATTTCTCGATGATAGCGTGACTGCTCCCAGTAGCCACAGTCCCACGCTGCCCATAACACTATAAGCAAAAGGTGTCATGTGTTACCTTTAGGAGTTCACAGTTAGGAGGAAACCCCATAAAGGTGGAAAAAAAAACTTTATTTACAATCTTTGTACTTCTTGATTGAAGATGAAGGTTGAAATGGAGAACTCACCAAGGCACCAAACACCTCCTGACATCAGGAAGTATAATAGAGCCAAGACAAAATTCTAAAAGAAATCAGTCCTATCTGCCTAAAGCAAAAATCAGGGACAAAAATAGTAGCAAGGGGTGAAGATTGTGATGAAAAATCAGGGAACAAAATATATTGCAAAACATGTTACACTCAGAAAGCCTTCTTCATATATGCTTTAACCAGGAAAAGGCTTTGAACACATGAAAAGTCGCTACAACATCTTGGATTGAGAAACTCAGATATTCTATATTTGACAGGCAACCATCTTGGAAAGGGCAACTTATAAGGTTTGTTTCTGCCCCTTCCCAGAAGCTCATGGTACTCCTCCCACTATGAGAAAAACGCCCAATTTGACACAATGCATGCGGTGTAGAATTTTCAAGTCCCGCTTGCCGCCCTTTGCCCTCTATGCAACCCAAAGGTCACCATGAGCCTAGAAGCACCAGAATGACCAAGCGGTGAGGACACTTATCAGCAGTCTTAGCACAGCATCTGGAACTGTGTCGATGGGGAACATATGGAATCCTTCTTCTCTTCCAGGACCCAGGCGGTTTCAGGTGAGCTGTTGGCACTGTCCGCTAGACAGATAATGGTTTGAATGTAACACTGAACTACCTGTGCTTCAATCCTTCTACGAGGGAGATCCTCATTTGAAACCCAGTGAATCCTGCTGCCCAAAACAGAACGTCCACAACCTGGGAGTTCTCGTCAATGCCACCATCATTTGTATAATGTCAGTGCTTTTGCTTACAGCATCCTCTATTTCTTGTAGGATGTACAAGGAATTATACCACCACCGCAATGTTTGTTCTTGGGCCCGGTGGTCATAATGTACCACTTGAACTATTACAAGAATGTCTACATGGGATCCATAACTCCAAATATTGTCAAAATTCAGTAAAGCCCAAAACCTTTGTAGTGAGGCCAATCTTCAGCTTCAAACATTCTGACCTAGTAGCTAGGAAATCCTCAATGGAAGGGCTGGAATGACCATTCTGTCATGTCCCTGGTAGCCTGCTGGGCAGAAGGGCTGCTTTCAGAGCAGGATGGGCTGCCATAACTCAACCATGCCCACGTGGCTCCTTTCTAACTCCAGCTTCCCGCGGTCTGGGTCTGATTTAAACATTTGTGCCAGGGTTGATTTTGGTTTCCTGGTTGGATCTGCTCCACAGGACCCAAATCTGTTGTC
Organism: Calotriton arnoldi; assembly: GCA_963921515.1. Lineage (NCBI taxonomy): Eukaryota > Metazoa > Chordata > Amphibia > Caudata > Salamandridae > Calotriton > Calotriton arnoldi. The sequence continues at coordinate 328,058 of CAWUFW010010519.1, forward strand.
CCTCCACAAACCGCCCTGCAAGTGACTTAAGGGAAGATCCCTGAACACCCAAGGATCTACCCTCTGGAACCTCCTTTAGCCCCCACCGAGGCTCAAACCTACAAGAAGTTCAAAAGAGCTCGGTAATAAACCTCTCTGCTTCGCTTAGTCTATGGACTTCCTAAACTCCTGGTTAACAACATTAGATGTAATTTGGTCCAAAGAACTCAATGATGCTTAATATCTCATACACATACCCGTCTCCTAAAGGTTCCTTAGCTATCCGGGCTGGCACTGCAGTGGTACTGTGAAATCTGGAAAAAAACGTATCAAACGAGAGAGTAGGGGACGGAGTCAACTCAGTAGAGCTGTTCTTCCTAATAATTGTTCATATAGAGCGCTGCAACGCTTCTGTGTTGCTATACATTGCAAGCACATTTGAATAAAAAGATTTCAACCATAATTGTTCATATAGCTTTTGTAGAAAAAGTGACTGAATCCATTCTGTTGTCCCTGTTTAAAATTATCTACTGTTCAAGTCATCATTTTTAATATTGAATAAGTACTACGGTAAGATTTTGCCTTGTCACATGATACCTTTCACTTTACATGAATTGTTAAGTTTCCTTATCATTTTAGTAAGTGTTGATATAAAAGATTATTTAAAAACGCCTTTGCTATAAATTGTTTCTCATTATTGAATAGTTCATGCTTCAATTAACCATTTTCTGTTTTAAATTAGTTTGCCAAGTTTTCCTGTTTGTAGTTTTAAAATAGTTTCCCCGTCTACATTCTCATTAATTTCTATTGTGTGTGCTAGCGTCACTGCAGCAGAAAGGCACAGTTGAAATTAATGTACACCACCACCGAAATTACTAAAACAATTACATTATTTATTCAAAGCACGAAAATTGAAACGGAGAAGGTTAAAACTGATACGAACATGAATAATGGAATATCCAGGCATTTAAGCATTGTTCGTTTCTGGCAGAAGAGAGGTCCAGATGCTGCCGCCACAGTTGGAAAGGGACAGTATCGACCAAAAGGGTTGGACCCAAGAGCTTTGGCACTTTGGTATGTTGCTTTTTTCACGTTACAAACGGCCAAATTTGCAGAATCAGGCCGTTTGCGACCTGAAAAAAGCAGGTTTCAATGTACCAAACCTTATTTTGCGATTCAGTAACCTATTACCGAATCGCAAAATTGGTTAGCGATTCGGTATTAGGAAGGGGCGTGTTAAGGGCGTCCATTCATAATAGTGACTCGCAGTGGTATGTCTGAATGTTTTGTGACCGAAATTCGACAACAAAACATTTGTATTTTACCACCTACTTCAAGTAGGTGGTAATTCGCAAATGGGAAGGGGTCACCAATTGTCCCCTTTCCCTTTGTGAATGGTGTAAAAAAATTTTAAGAGCAGGCAGTGGTCCCATGGACCACAGCCTTTTCTTAAAAAATTAAAAGAAAATTTTCATTTTTCTTTTTGAAACACATCCCGTTTTCCTTTAAGGAAAACGGCTGCATTTAAAAAAAAAAAAGTTGCTTTATTTAAAAGCAATCACAGACATAGTGGTCTGCTGACCCCAGCAGGCCACCATCTGTGTGATTTTAGAGATTCCCAATGGGTCGCAAATTGCGACCTGCCTCACCCACTGGAAATCGCAAACAGTGTAAAACACACTGTAGTACATAGTTGTTTGCAATTACCTAATAGTGAATCACAAAAATGTTCTATTAGGTAATCACAAACACAAACCTATGTAGATTTGTCCCAAAGAGTCTTGTCAAAGAGGGCTTTGGGATGTACTGCGCTCTTTCTCTCTCTCCAAATAACTGGAAAACCTAGATTTTGGGGTAGAAATCATGAAAAGGAACCAGGTAGCTCTTAGAAGTTAACGGAAATCATTTCTAATCATTATAACAACCCATGTATGGATGTTTGGCTTATGTTGTGCTTATTAGGCACGTAAAATAGACAAGTAATGTTGAACAACAAATAATTAAGTATCCTTTAACTGAACTGAATCTCTGCTCTCATGTTGGGTATTTTCGGTATTATTTTTTTTCAGTCTGGAGCTGTACAAAACCAGCCAGCCCTTCTCATCCTCTGGTGGTGTGTTGTGCATTTCACATTTTTCTTCCACCCACAACAGCATACAGCATAGAGCAGTTGGTCAGACTACATCAGCCATTGGCTAACTTCAATGTGAGTAACGACATTCTGCTCTTTTACGTGGAGCGCATCCACACACGAAGTACAAAGCAGTTCCCGTTAGCGACGGGGACTGCTATAGCAATGGAACCAAAAAAACATTTTGATTTAAGCCAATATTTTTTTTTATATTGGTGAGAGTGTGACAGCTCTCCCAGTAATAAAGAATAAAGTTTTAGAAAAAACATGACAAAACAAAGCAAGCATTGACAAAGCTAAAAGGCTGGCAGCCAACAGCAGACCTTTTGCTGTGCCCCTGTCTGTAATGTCTACTCATTTCACACAAATGTGTATAAATGAGTCACCCAGAGCCAATATCGGTGCATCTTGCATTCCTCAATCAAAACATAGACAGCATCCTAGTTTCTGGTGGTAGATGGAATCCAGTAGGACCCTCAAATAAACAATGAGCTGTATGAGACACAGCATGGAGGAAAGTGTGTATCCACAATGAGGTCAGCACAACCAGCAATCCTTGAGAAGCCATCTTCATCGAATACAACCTATGGCAGAGGCCACAAGACCTTCCATAAGGCGGGACCCCTCTGAAGCAAGAGTCTTTCAATGCTAGACAATCACACATCAAACAGCACTGATGAATGCAGCAGAAGAACTGCCAGTTCAATGGCTAGGAATAAATCATTAACAGTGCAGATTGTGTCTCTGTCAAGCACTAAGACCAGATTTGGTGATGTAAAAGAAGCCACTGGCCTGAAGACTGGATTTGAGCAGTCTGATAACTATCATAGTTCCCCTTCCTGAAAGGGTGATGTTGACAGTTACATGAAATGTAGACAACAGTCAACATCTGATGCTGATTTCAGAATATTCAATGTCCTCTTTGGATTCCCTCCCTACTAGACCCAGTGTCCTGGTTTCCCAGCCCTCTGCTTCCTTTCCTGAGGGCTGGCTCTTGTTGTTGACCATCTATAGCATGCACTCTCATAAAAATACAGGTATTTACATTATAATACATGGTACAGACAAGGTGCCTCAGAGGACACAAGTTGAGTGTAAAGAGAGAAACCACCCATTTTGTCTGCAGGAAGTACACCCTTAGCCCACCCAGGAGCCTGGCCACTATTAACACAATCCCCATACACCACTCTTATCTCCCAGCTCGTTGTCTTTGTGATGCTGCCACCTTGGGAGAATCTTTTCTTGGAGTAAGATTCCATATTGCACTGAAAGGTATGATTCCGTGTGGTGAAGCAGCACACGTCATTGCAGGTGTCATTTAGATCCCAGTCTATGATCGCTGATGCTGTGATGGTACATCAACCATAAAAACGATATGGTCCATCCTGCTACCCCCTTGAGCCCACCATCCATGAAGCAGCACCTGCTCTCGTGCGTTGCCTCAAAATATATTGTCATTGCCCTACAAATAAGCAGGCCTACTTGTGACACTACTGCAACTCACTTTCTCCTTTACATATACGTACTGAATCTGTGCTCTGCATCTATTGATTAATTTGTCGTTTTATTGCTATGGTACGGAGTAGTTTAGCAGTTGTTATTTTATAATTGATGTTGCTTGTTGCTTTCTTTTGAGGTTATGAATCAACCATTACAATTCTCCTCTGTAGAGCATTCCACACCATGGGGAGATTTAATAAGATTTTGTGTCATGTTTGCGTCACAAGAGTGACGCAAAATGGCGCAAAATCTTTTCTTCCTAATCAACTTTCCAGCGCTAAACTTGTTTAGTGCTGGAAATAACATAAAAGTAATGCGAAGCAGCGCATTGCGCTGCTTCGCGTTACTTTGCGCCATGGGGGCGTACCAAGGGTGGTGCATGGGCGTTCCCATGCAACCACCCAAGGTTTTTCACGCTAAACCCAATTTACTAAAAACAGTAGTTTGGGGTTAGCATGAGAATGCTGCACTGTGCAGCACGCATGCAAAGTGGGAAAAACTTTCCCTCGTGTGTAGCATAGTATTTTGTACAGGAAGGGTACCCTTCCTGTACAAAACCTATGCTACACTCATACACACATCCTAGCGCTGCGGCGCTAAGGTGTGTGCATGGCGCACGGCAGCTGAAATCAGCGCCGGCGCAAGGGAAAGGGGAGGAGAGAGCCATATCTTTGAAGATATGGCGCTCTCCTGCTCCCTCCCTGTCGCGCAACGCAGCGCAGCCTCGCGGGGGCTGCGCTGCGTTGCGCAACTTTTTTATAAATCTCCCCCCATGTGTCTACACTCCCTATTTCAAGATCTCCAACTGTTAAACGCCATTTCCATTGCAGAATACCACAATCATTAATGGTTACATACTTAATCAGCTCAATCCTACTTCACGCAAAGGGTCACCTCGAACCCAAGGCCAGAGAGCAGAACAACAGCTGGATCGATCATTAATTGCGTTCAATAATCTTTCCAGAAAAGAGAGTTTGCAACATAAACCACCTAAATAGGAGTACATACGAGATATAAAATGATACTGGCACTGTAGACAGAATCAGTGCTTAATTTGAGACAGTGTTTTCTGTTGCTTGGCACCGGATCTTGATTGTCAACACCGCCACTTATGACAGTCTGCCACATGGTAGCGATGGTTGTCTACTTTAGAGATGAGCACAGCAGTTGTTTCTTAATTCAATATACATTAGAAATGACTGATTCCTGTCGCCCAAGCCGTTCTACTAGCTTTGGGGGCCTGGAATAGTCTGAATTGTCACACTTCTAGGAGTGTGATTGTTAGTAGTTGTGTTGGTACTGTCATTGGCAGTGCTGCCAGGGGGAATAGGTGGCGCAAGCTGCAGTGGCCTCCAGACGAGGGCCCTGGCACTCATTCTTTTCCCCAAATTAAGCACTGGACAGAAATAAGTGTTCTAAAGAAAAACAGTCAACAGTTAGCTGCATTTCCCACCATTGCTACTCTTCCTCTTTTTCACTACTTACCTCACCTTTCTGGCTTTACCTTACAACTTTCCCAACTTTACCTCCCTCTCAACCTCATCTCCATCTCCATTCTCCCAGTGCTTCACTTCTCTTGCTATACCATTCTCTTTACCTCCCAGTCCTCCTGTGTCGTGCCCCCTCACATTTCACCTACTCAGCAAAGCTGGAGGTCATGGTCAGGGGAAAATAATAAAGGAGAAAAATACCACATTTTTCCCGATGGAATGGTGAAAATTCTCCAAGCAGTGCACTCATTTTCCCTGTTGCCGTCAGGATGTCAGTTATAAAAGGCGATTCATGTATGATAATGAATATCTATCAAATATTGCTAAAATTGAAAAAGTTAAATCTTATTTTAACATAATGCACTAGTGCATCAAACATCCATCAGTCAACATTACTATAGCTTCCCTACAATTAGAGGAACAACTGGATAGAAAATTGATCCCTATAGTAGCAAGAAGGTTGGAAATACACAACTGCAACACTTCCAAGACTCCAGGCATCTTACAGGACTGTGCTACACCAAAGATTGTCTAGAACCTGCACAGTGCTGCAAGTATCTAAAAATAAAATAGCTCCAAAGTTCTGGTGATGAAGTTCCCACCTACCATTGCTCACGGCTGCCACAAACAGCAGGACTCCACACAATTAGTTGAAACACCATCATGGTATCAGAATAGTGTGGCCTAAATACCGTCTGACAAAAATGCAGTGTAAAAAATATAGTGTACTAAATATTTTTCACAAAAAGACTGGAGTTAATAATCTACGCCCACCGGCGCAATAATTTCGTAAATTATGTTGGGAAAACAATATTTATTTTCTGGCAGGCGGTTTGTTGTCGATATTCTGTCTGGAAAAAAACCAATAAATGACACCCTTAAGCTGCCAGGTTAAAGCCCTGGGCATGTTCTTCGCCAGTGGAACCCATTGCCATCCCATGCCAAACCTCACAACAGATAAAAGGCAGGTGATGGCCAACAAAACAGCATGGTGGACGGGCCTCCAAGGATGAAAGCTTTCCACAAACCTGGAAGGGCAACTACAGGTGCCAGCAGCATGAGGCAAGACTAATGAGGCACGGTCGCGTGGAGGAACTTAGGAAGGGTTCCAGAAGGACGCCTTTAGACACCCAGCCAAGAGGAGCACAAGATACTGGTGTGTACGTTGCCTTAATAAATTAAATATTTTTCCTTGGTCTCTCCTTATTTTTTACCATTGTTTTCCACTATTACCAACGATTAGAGTTGTAAAGATCTGAATGAAAACTGCTTTTCTTTTTTAAAACTATGTAGTATTAATAAAAACGAAGCATGTACCAAGAAGGAGAAATGTCTTCACAAATTATAGCAGCTGATTTTTTTTCCTGAAACGTAAACCCTGATGTGCAGAGCTCCTCTGACCCTATTTCCCTGAAGTACTCCCACTTGCCACTCTTAGTAACAGTGTTCATACTGTCAGACACAGGAACGCTTAATAGCCATCTGTTTTCACATTTCCCCTAAGAATTCAGGCTTAGCTAAGAGGCCGCTCATGATCTCTTGTATTTAAAGCAGAATGAATGGAGTCTATTGCTATTTAAATCCCAAGATGGGACGGTACAAGTTCAGGCTGGCCATCTAAAGTCATCTTGTCTACACCGCCAGGAATTGCACTCTTTAATTAACGCTGTGCCCTAGACTCAACCTGGAAGCCATTTTCAAAATTCGCATCAATTCTTACTTGTAGTCTAATTTGTCGCAGATGCACCAAAGTGCAAGCAATCAGGCTCTGCAGGTAAGTGTCTAGTCACTCTCGTGCAAATGAGATACACAAATGTATGTAATAATGGAGAAATTAGATCACATTTACGGAAAATGCTTTAAGAGAAATGGGATGAAAAGGCTATAAACCGAGAATCTAATAGACAGGCCTTGAAGAAGAGGAAGCCTGGAGGGCTGCAATATGAAACGCCAGAGTCGGTATTACAGGGTGATGGAGCAAGGTTTCATAAATGAAACTTGCTTGTATTCAATCCTCCTCACAGTATTAATTTATTAAACTTGTATTGTTAATACTAACCTTTGCATTCACGACACAAAAGAAAAAGATGCTTGCCTATGTGTTTTACTAATGAATAACGCTTGTCTGTAATCCAAAATGGCCGCTATGCGCGGGAAAACTCAATGCGCATGTCGCAACCATATCACATGGTGTGACGTCTTTCTTTGCTTGGTGGGAAACTTCTGCTTCTGCGCAGTGTGCATTAAAATGGCTGCTTGATGTTTTCACATGCTTCTGCTTGCTCTCATGTCATTACTAAATTGTCGTTTCCTAACGCTACTAACACGGGATAGTATATATATTTAATTGGGAATAGAATAGAAATAGTGGGTATACAGTGAAACATTTTATTTGTGATTCTAATATTTTCTTCTTGCACTTTTATTAGTTCGTAAACTTGGGCCTGGGTTGGTGACCTGAAACTCGAGAGGCAAATGGTTCTGCGCATGTGCCTTGTGTGCCTGCCAAATGAAGTCAACCTGGACGAAGTCCAAGGCCGTAACCTGATGGCCGAAGATGTTGTACTAGTGCTTTCCTGTCACACATTGATACAATGTCTATGAAAATTGGTTTACATTTGTCATGAGACGGGTGGGAAATAAAGCGAATGTATTAATTTGAAGGGGTGGGAACGTAAAGACAATAGGCTTTACAATTTAGGCCAAATCAACATGGTGCGAGAATCCACCTCCTGTCCCTATCCAATCAGAAGTAGTGGCCCCATATTTTAGCAACATTAAGGGGAGGTACATGGGCGTAGAAGGGTATAACAGATATAGAATTAGCTAATTAGCTAGAGCTAACTCTCAGAACACACAGAAGAGCCCCAGACTGCCAAGCTGATCGGTTGTTGACTGACTCCCTGTCCAGAAGAGGTCCTGAGGAGGGGGCGGCGGAGTCCATTAGAAGGAAGGCACGGGAGAATCGAGAGAAGTCGAGTATCAGAGAGGGGAACGACGCAGGCGTCGTTGTAGAGAGGTCACCGGTCCGGTCCTGATCCTGGAAGAAGTCTTTGCTCTTCATCCTTCCTGGGTCCTATTCTTTCAACTCCTTGGCTAAGGGGTTTGGTTCTCGCACTTAGGTAATTATAATGCAACCTTTAGTTGCGCTGCTGTCTCTATCTTCTTCTCTTCTTTAAACACCGTCATTGACTAGCAATAATCATTTCTATGCTTAATCTTGGGTATTGCGATTAAGTACCATGTGGTTCTGTATTTTACTCTGCTAAATCTTTAGATAAACATTTTAAAACTTCCTGACTCAGTGGTTATTTCAGGATTATGTACTATAATGAATGTCACTCATTTTAAATTTCCCAATTAGCAAAGGATTCATTGGTAAGTCATTACTCTTCAATCAGAAGGTAATTGGTAGCAGGGATTTTGATAGAGAGTAACAACTGATAAATCCAGCGTAAGTATTAGCGTAGTATGAATGTATGGGCCCAAGTGAGTATCTGGTGTATGAATGCTGTTTGCTAATATCGCGCTGGATCAAGGGCACAAGGGTCTGACTTTTCTGCCCCAAAGAATCCCTCCACCCCCGATGGGGGACTGCAGTATTACAATGTGGCCTCTCCTGTCATATAAATATATACCCCTATGTACATAACGTGCTGGTGTTATCTTAAGGGGGTATGGCTCCTTGAAAATGAGGGAAACACTTTGCCTCTGGACACGTGTCATATAATGGAGATGTGGGCGCAGAGACTAAGAGGCCAACAGAAGGTGCACTGATTGTGCGCCACTAAGAGGTGGGTCACAGTGAGTATGCCATCAAGGGCGTCGTCTGAAAGGGAGGAAAAGAGGTCCCATGGACCCCCAGACAACCCCATGCAGGTGTGTAGAGTACCTGCACCTGCTTGTGGGGGCCTTTGTCCCCCCTCTTTGAATTGCAGGGGCTATCATGATGGGCTCCAGGCACGGGATCTCTTGGGAGATTATGGGGTTTCAATGGCAACGCGGCGAACCCTACACAGACTTAGGAGTGACAAACTGTTCCAGCCTTACGTTAGCCTGTATCATAGAGAGTTGGTTTCACTCTGCCCTTCTTGTAGGTGCTGTACTCACAGATTTGGCTCACACAAAATCCACAGATGAACACCAGGAGGCCGAGAGAGTAAAGGGAATGAAGTCCTTTCCCCTCAGCACTCAAGTCCCGGTTGTAGCAAGAACGCCTTATACGACAGACAGCAGAGCTGCAACAGCTCTCTGGTTCAAGTGTCATACATGTGTTGAAGAGGAGTGGCTGAAGAGTGATGGAAGTGAATCTGTCCTAGATGAGGGGCCCATTCAAGTTAATGAACCGCTCTGAAGTGGGCCATCTTTGAGGTCGCTGATGCTCGCTGCGGTCCTTACGTGTCTAAATATATCCACAAAGAACTTTACTAATCACATCATTATCTGCATTATCATAGCAGCCCTCAGCACTTCCTCTTACATGTTTAAATTACAGTGCTTCAAAAAATAATGAGGTAGAGAGTCATTTTTCATAAATAAACCATGTGATAAATTGATGTTTGCCAAAAGATTGAATTTTACTCTTAGAGAGCGCAAGTGTTCAGAAGAAGGCGTTGTGCTCAAATCTCTGTCCAGGCATGCATGCAAAGTTGCACTTATAGGCAAAGTTCACAAATATATACAGATACCTACGCTCACACACATACAGAATACACACACATACATGCCCTTGCTGTACAGTCACAGTTTATACACTCACGGTTTCGCTTTTAACGCTTGGCTGGTATAAGTAAATTGATAAAATACAAATGTACGTCTTATTTTAACTTTGGGAAAGGAACTTATACAATTCCATGCATAAAAGTTTAGAAGTCCTTCCACTTTTTCGGAAATGTTACTTCTTCAGTTCCTTAAGAATTTCCATAAATGAGGCATATACAAAATTTAAGTCACAACTTATTGATTGTGCTACCAAGCGGTTTCTTCATGTCCTAGTTTGTCAAATCTGAGAGCAAAACAGAAGACATAGCAGCCAATGGGATCTGTAAGGGTCCTAGAAATTAGGGTGGCGTGAACAGGTGTACGTTGGATCAAGACATGCTCTGGTGTTGATCTCTCCTGGCCAACCCGACACAAAAGGAATCCTGCAATTATTATCTGGGAAAGGTCACAAATCTTTGAGCAACCTCCCTAGCTAAGGTCTGGAGAACACGGACCACCAAGTGATTGAAAACATTCTTGGGGGGCCGATTGAGCTTGATTGCTGCTGTGGGGGATACAAATGCAAGGCCAAGAGCATGCCACTGCAATGAGTAGAGCTGAGAGGATGGTGGAGGCGAGAGGCTCCGAGTACTCTATGCACAGGCATCGATGCTTAATGGACCATGAGGGCCCCCCAGGCTGACTGTACGCCGACTGCGGTACAGAAACGTACATAGAGCCGCGACCAGAACTGTGGATCAGGGCTCACAAATAAGTGATAAGGTGATCATGCACGGCATTACAAGATAATAACGAGCCAAGATGTCTGTTGTGTAAGGTGAACAAATTATGTTTTCCTTGAGGCAGTGATGCAAAGAGACTGGAAGAGCAGCAATGTGCAGGCATATGTGGGGCAGGTGGAAACCATATGTGGCTCCCCAGTCACCGATGGCAGCAAGGCAATGATTTGCAAGGGTAGTGATACACAGAAGAGGTAAGCCTCCAGCAAGGGTGTGGGGGGCTGTGAAAGAGCTACCTGTATGTAAAGACATTAAACATCTTAGGGAAGTGTTCGGAATAGTTTGACCCCAAATGTGGCTGGTAAACACCCGTGCAAGGGTGAGTATAGATATCAATAAACTGACTGGCATTTAAGACGCAAGAAAAGTAAAACTGTGACACAATTGATGGGGTGGTGCCTTTTAGGTGTGTGGTCTTGTGGGTCCACTACTGAAATGGGTTAACACACGCTGCAGGAGTGCTTGGTTACACAATGGTAAAGCCCAAATCAATAAAGGCGGGCCCGATGGGCAAGTCTGGGGACTCGATAGTGGTGGCACTGATGCTGAGGATATGTTGAAGACAATGGAAACAACATTGTAAGAGATTTGCAGGAGCAAGTGAAAGAACTGAAGGTGGAGGTAGAACTGCTCCATCACAGATCTGAGGACGAGGAAGGGTGCTCCATGTGCAATAATATCCATCTGGTGGATGTGCCGGAAGATGGGGAGGAAAGTAGAGTCCTTCCTAGGGAAATGGCTGACAGATACCATGTGTGGAAGGACAATGACACATCTCTTGATGGTAGACAGGATGCAGAGAGTCACATGACTCCCACCAGTCGCTGGGGCTCCTCTCAGGCCCATGGTGGCCTGAATATTGAACTGCAGAGAACAAGAATACATCCTGCTAGTGCAAGGGATCATGGGCCATAGATAGTACCCTGTGCATTTTCCCGAATTATATGGCCCATGTATTAATGGGGGGAAGATGAGCTTTTCTGAACGTGAAGCAAGCTTTACCCAAACAGGAAATTTAAAAAGCCTTGTTGTATCCAGCAAAGCTGGGAATCAGTTTGGAGGGATTATCGCTTCTTCACCTCGCCGGAAGAAGCATGAACATGGCTGGAATGTGTTGAGATACCAAGGACAGAGGGTCAAGGAAGGCTACGCCAATGTGCATTAAGGTAACCAGGGGTTCCGTATGTCACACAGAAACCATGTTTAGATGAAGAAAGCAGGTTTACTATACTGGAGGGGACATTTGAAGGGGAGCTGGTAAGTTTGTCAAGTGTTTATGCCGTAAATGCCTATTAGGCTAAGTTCTTAAATCCATTAAATGTCCCCTTGGCTAAGTTGCATGAGGTGGCATTGGTGCGGGGAGGAGACTAAAGCACGTTTCTAGATATTGAGAAGGCCAGATCGATCTCCTTGTAGATCAGTGTTACAAAAGTTTCATACCTGGGCGAGGCAGTGTCAGTTCCTAGACTCCTGGAGGAAAATACACCCGGACAAGATGGACTATTCATTTTACTCCCCGTTCATGAGATATACACAAGACAGGATATGTTTTTAGTGAAGTCTGGGAGAGACACAGAGTGGTTACATGTGACTCTCTTTGTCATACTGAATCGGATCATAACCCATTGCAGCTTCAAATTGCATGGGGCAGATAACACCCAGTTTTCCTTATTAGCGACAAGTGGAGGCAAAGGTGGATGCCCCCCTTTGAGCTGTGGTGGGGAGAAAATTGAGAATTACTTTACCGAGAATAAGGGCAAGACAGGGGAAAAAATGGTGGAATGGGACACCTCTAAAGTTGTATTAAGGGGGATAGATCAGAAAACTATGTATGGCACTAAATTGACCACCATAAGACAAATAACTATGCTGGAGGAGAAACTTCAAGAATTAGATATGAGGGCAGTGGTGGACCCTAGTTGTCATGCATCTAAGATAGGCATAAGGAAGGAACTTGCCAAGTTGGTAGATAAATTGTGAGGCATAAGCTACAGAAAGTACATAAATAAGCAACATAGTGAAGGGGATACAACATCGCACCTCCTGGCCAGCTTGTTACAAGCAGATACAAACCAAGCACCTATCTGTGCTACAAGGGACAAAACAGTGTAGACACAGAAGGCAATAAAAAAGGCTTTCACAGCATACTGTATCTATATAAACAAAGATTGGTAAGGAGGAATTGATATCATATTTTTTATTTCTGAGTAGAGCACATTCAATTACCCTCTCACAGTTTTTTTATCCTTCAAACACATAGGATTTCATTAATAAAGACACACATATACAATGGCACCTAGTCAATCAACAACATATACAAAATACATGTGAAACAAATATGTACAAAAAAAATATAAATACAAAAAATATATACAAAAAACTAACGTTGCCAATACCCATAACAATTGATACTTGTGTCCACCCTTTGGTCTGGGTGATACACTAAGAGGTAGTCCAAGTTAACACACAAGGCAAAAAGGGATAATTTTCTATCGCTCTTATTGTGTCAACAAAACAATTATTTGATAGCTCTTTATAAATACACTACAGACTCCTCCTTAATAGATGTCGACGCGGACGCGTTTCAGCCTTAGAAGTTCTTCAGGCCTCTTCAGGACAAGGGCAATGGTACAAACTATAAATGTTTGAACCGGTTGTTTGAAATGACAGGTCACGTCAATTACGCCTTAACGTGTGTCCACCACACGAGGTAAATCCTCCTCTCCTTCACGGAGGCCGACCTTCCGTTGTGCGCATAAGCGGCTTATGATCGCTCCGAAATCACTCACTGTTTCCTAGACTGAGTCCTTAGTATTCCGCTGCAATACTCGTTTCTCGACACCGCCGCACCGTCAGCGTGCATACTGTGGCAGGCTGTATTCTGTGCCTTGGTGTGCAGAGACAGGGCGGATTGATCAATACTTAGGGAATATACCTATGACCTGGCTGAATTCGGCCTCAAGAAAAGCACTGAAGGTCCCGCTGTTCTCAGAGGTGATCATTTCCATCAGAGAGAAGTTGGCTAGGGGTAAAATACCTGGGAAGGATGGGTTCCTGTCTGAGCTGTATGTAGCATATGAACGAAACTTAGCCTCCAACTTATTACTTATGCACAATGATGCATTTCACAGGGGTTTACGACCACCTTCCACTAGAGAGGCCATACTAGGGATCTTGCCTAAGGCAGGGTGTGACTCAGATGTTAAATCATACAGCCCATTATCTTTGTTGAACATTGAATATAAGATAGTAAAGAAACTATTAGGCAAGAGGTTGACTTTAGTTAATTCGTGCACTCAGACCAAAGAGATTTTCTCCAATGTCAAAATATGCATATCAATTTGGGTGTCTGTTTCATGTGATGAGTAGGACACCGAATATGGAGCAGATTCCAGCAGTGGCCTTGCTGAATATCAAAAAAGTGTTTGATGCACTTGTATGGTGTTTCCTGTTTGTGGTGCTACGTAGGGTGGGGGAGAGAATGTTGAGATGTATTAGATTATTATACAGGAAACCAATTACAACGGTTCGAATGGGACGGCCATTTTTGCAGCAATAGCAAATTCACACAGCCACTAGACAGGGATGAACTCTATCCCCTTTGCTATTTGCTCTGGCCTAGCTTGCATCCTTCGGGGAAGTGTACGTGAGTGGGGAATAAGTTTGGCACAGGAGGCACACATAGTCTCACTATATGCGGGTGGTGCGCTCCTATTTCTAGGAGACCCCAAGCATAGCTTACCATACTTGATGGATGTGTTGGAGGGCTTTGATGAGATGTCTGGATCTATTGTAAATTTGGAGAAATCCTGTCTGTACCCTATATACCACTACCCGAGCTATAACGGGCGAGGCTACTAGTCTCACCACTGAGATGGGATCCCAACATTTTTAAATATATGGTGGCTCAGATCAATCACGAAAGCAAGCAACTGTAATCTCGGAATCTGGCAAAAGTGCTGATGTCCATAAGGACCTCCCTCCCTTTCGTAAGCAGACTTCCTCCCTCGCTGCTGGGGAGTGTGGCAACAGCAAACATTTTGATTCTGCCCAAGTTGTTATATCATTTTGTGGCACTTCTGTGAAGGAAGTGACCCGAAAAGGGCCACTCGGGTCACTCACGACTACCTCTTGCCTTCCCAATATAGAAGAGTCGATCAGTCAGTAGAGAATGCAAACCAAGTAGTTTATTAGTCAATTGCGCTGCAGCGGAGTCCAGTTTGACCAACCACCCTAATCAGCTGCCGAGGGACTGACCCCCAACAGCAATACACACTAAGTTATACATTTCGATCACCCACAAGACCCGCCTTCTACTGGAAAATTCCGGTTAGAGCAGGTTAACAATGGAGGCACTGCTGAGATGAGCTACACTCCTGGGATCGGGTACACATTATCTTGGCTCCAAGGCCACCCCAACCGTGCCTGCCACTGTAAAGCATGAGAACGAGCCTATCAAGCAAGATTGGTATGCGAAGATACATTGAATACATTCATTAGGACAGCGAAGCTTAGCCTTGAGAAACATAAGACAATACTGGAGCTGGTTTCTCCTGAGACAAGCAAAAGGGGTTCCGAAGTTAGTCTCGATCTTCATACAAGATGGCGGCTATTAAGCTAAAATGGGGCCATGGATGCTAACTTAACATAACACACAACAAGACAGTAGGTGCAGAATAATTTTCAATTCCTACAGACCTTCCTTTTAGCATACATGGCTAACCATTTTTATTGGTGCTATCAGGTCAGGGTCTTTACAATTCTAAGCGAGAGAAAAATTCGGGCAAAGCATATTTACTTATTTGGCAGACTGTTGTTCAAAACTAAACTCAGCGTCTTTATTCAGTGCATTAAAACTGTAGGCACTCATTGCTAGTACTCAAAAATGTCTTAGTCGATGAGCATCAAATCCTGGATCCCCTGCATCATCATGGCCTTAGCTATAGGGTCGGGATCTGGTACTTCGGGGCGGGGCATCATTCTTTTCACACAACAGGCAGGAAGGCAGTGTATACATAAACAACAAGTGAATATGATACCTATTATCGCCACTAGGAACATGAATATTTTCCGACCCCAGGATGCGAACAAACTCCAGAACCATACCGTAAAGGACCAAGTACCGTTCTCCTGGTGTATGTCAGATGCAATTTTGTGTAACTTCTGTATCGCTGTGTATACACTAGGGGCGTTATCAGGGATGTACACGCAGCAGCTACTGCCAATCACATGACAGGCACCACCCCTATCGGCCAAGATAACGTCTAAAACCATTCTGTTCTGTAACGTAACAAGTCTTGTCGCCTGAAGCTCAGCTGTAACATTTGCAAGTATCCCTGGTAGTGTTAATGACCCTTTCTACCACTCTAGTGAGTCTACGGATGTTGAGGCTGTTGTAGATAGGACCCCAAAAGGGGACAAGGCCTTTCATGGCATCGGTGAACTGCTGTAGGGTAGTGTCAGTCTGGTCAATATCATCTGTGTTAACAACCCGTCTAACGTGGGACGGGTGGGCACTCCTACGTTGCAATCGATGGTCCCTATGGTAATTGGACGGTGCTATGTACACTGGGGGAAGAAGGAATGAGAGGTAACATCTGCCGTACAAGCCCTCTGGGAGCCAAACATAAGCCTGGGATCCGCAAACAAAGAAAACATTAGGAGGGGCTATTAAGGACGGACTTTCCCCTGCTCTCAAACTGTATGTGGAGTTGCATCTACTCTCCCCTACCATAACTTTCCCCGTCCCCTCAATGCAAAAGCTAGCTGTTATATTAACTACCGGTACCGGCACCGGCACCAGCCTGTCCTCTGTCACATTACGAGTCTGAAAGGCCCGGAAATAGTCAGAAGTGTTAAAACCCTTGAACCCATCCATCGCCATTTGAAGCCATGACTTGTTCTGTACTCCTCGGTATGCATTCAAGCAGGACCTCAGGAACACAGTACCGGACGCAGCCTGTCCCCTTCCACCCACTAAGGGAGCCCGATGACTGGAGCGTACATTCTGCACCTTAGTACGAAAATCAACAGGGGTCCTGGCCATCGTCGGGGGTGCGGAAGTGGGACGCATCATACTAAGCAGATCAAACCACCCCTCGCAACTACTCAGGTAAGAGAAAGGCATGGACAAAAGGAAATCCTTCTTGTGTGTTACGGAAGGAAGTAGCCCACATACCCAATACTTCGTTGCATTAGACACGCTATGGGTCTGGTGTAACATCTGAACAAACTTATTGTTAATATAACCTTTCCGGTGTTCACCTTTGTGAGGGGATAGGGTCACAAATATGTGCTCAGGAGGAGCAGGCGTTGTGCCAACCAGGGAATGTGCAGGATGTCTCTCTTCTAAAAACCACAATATACCGAGCACAGCAATCAAAGACATCAGGACAATAATCAAGAAAAAGGTCTTTCCCCCTTTTGACCAACTGGACCATCCAACCCCTCCCCTTTCTAGGCGTTGTTCCGAAAAGGGCTGCTCCTCCTCAACAACTGGGCGACCAAACGGTTACATAGTGAACAGGAGCAATACCATATGCAATCCAAGCACTGATGTCAGGTAACAAAAGCGTAATCAAGAACAAATGCCAGCGTCCGTCCGAGCCTCGCGGCTAGGCTCCTATTTTCTTCCCACGATGGTGCTATTGAGCACTATTCGGTGGAGCTGTGCGATCACAGCCCTTTCTTCTATAAGGATCCTGCGGTGGTTGGGGTACTTCCACTCCCAACATATGTCACCAAGTGTTCAAACACAGTTTATGCTGTTCACAGTTCGGGCAATGCACCAACCTCCCTTTCCCTCGACTAACGTTGGTACCACAGGCAAGGTACTTTTCGCCCTGTTCCCTATTCTCGCAGTCCTTCCCTACTAGTCTAACTTTCCCTTCGGTGCACTGTCCTTTCGTCGAGGGCGCAAATTGTACCTAGTTACTCTGGGCACGGAGTCATCTGCAAACAGGGGCTGAAACTCAGAGGGGCCAGGTGACTGGGGCTCAAGCAATGGTGGGCTAGTAGGAAAAGAATTCTGGGTAGCCTTTATTTCAGGGGGAACTGCCTCATTCAAAATGGCGTTGTTCTCCTCCTCTGTCTGGGTCCATGTCAGCTTGGCGTCGGAAAAGGGAACGAATGCTGGGACCTTTTCAAATTCACAATCCCCTACTCCATCCTTCACCCACTGGTCATAGGGTAAAGGTAGGGGTACCTTGCGGCAGTACTGACAATGGATCCAGTTCTTTTGGCCGGCGACTTTTACTGCGGTCCTCGTAGCGAGGAGGACCTGAATAGGTCCCTTCCAACGGGGCTCTAGGCTCTTCTTCTGCTGGAAATTTCTTACGAGGACAAAATCGCCAGGCCGAATGCTGTGTCCAGGCCCCTCTGGTGCCGGTGGCAGGCTCTCATGGATCTGTTGGTGAATAGAATGCAAACTTTCAGTTAACTGGTAAAAGTAATCCGTTAAAAGGGGGTAGTCTATTTCGGAGAAGCGACGAGGCCGCGGGACGCCCCAGACATTTGCGGGGCGGCCAAACACGACCTCGTAAGGTGACAACCCTGTTCTGGAATGAGCAATAGTTCTCGTAGACAAAAGGGCTAATGGTAAAGCATCTGGCCACTTCAATCCTGTGCTCTCTTGTATTTTTGCCATTTTTAGTTTGAGAGTACCATTGTACTTCTCAACCAAACCTGCTGACTGAGGGTGGTTCGCAGCATGGAACTTTTGCCTGATGTGTAGACCATCGCACACCAGTTGTATCACTTTAGAGTTGAAGTGACTGCCGTTGTCACTCCAAATCAAACGGGGCAAGCCGAAGCGAGGGAAAAACTCTTTGAGCAGTGCTTTTGTCATCGCTAGGGCTGTATTCTCTTTAGTTGGATATGCCTCAACCCATTTACTGAACGCACAGACAACCACCAGGACGTATTTCAAGTTATTGACCCGTTCCATCTCAATGAAATCCATTTGCAGGACTTCAAAGGGGAAGGAAGGTGGTGCGAAATTGCCGGGGGGTGTAGGGACACCCTTTCCAAGGTTATGCATCATGCACACCATGCAGTATTTCACCAAATGAGCAGCTGTCTTGGGTATCTTGTCATTCTGCCTTACAGCGTCTAGTAGTTTACAGATGCCCTTTGCGCTAATATGTGCAGGGCCATGGGCCATGGTTACTACAGGAAGAACATACGCATCTGGTAACATCTATCTTTGCTTTCCGTATGTATCCGTCCAGCACCCATCATCATCTGTATTCTCTTGCCAAACCGCTAATTCCTCCATTGTTGCCTCACTCTGTATCTCCTTAACATTGTCTAGGGTGTCTTCAAACATAGTAGCATCGGGAACACATCTAGCAGGACTTGCCACAAACATCCTTTTCATTCTCGTACGAGCTGTCTCCTTTGCTGTCTGATCTGCAAACGCATTTCCCCTCCCCACATCATCAGTTAGTGCCTTGTGAGCACTACACTTCACTATCGCCAACCTCTCGGGGAGTGCCAAAGCAGACAAAAGTCTGTGTATCAAAGGACCATGTTGTATTCGTGAGCCATGGGATGTCAAAAACCCTCTCTCCGCCCAGAGTCGCCCAAAATTATGGGCGACTCCAAATGCGTACTGGCTGTCAGTATAAATATTGACAGCCAGTCCCTCGCTCAACTCGCAGGCACGAAGGAGGGCAACCAGTTCCGTAGCTTGTGCCGACTGGTAGGGAACTCGAGATGTCTCAACTACTGTGCGCAGTGTCGTGATAGCATAAGCAGCTGTTGTAGTGCCATCCGGTAATTTGAAACAAGAGCCATCAACATATAGTTCCCCATGGGGTTCAGATAAGGGAACATCAGTCAGGTCTACCCGTCCCTTAGTCTCCTCCTCCGTTCGGAGCATACAATCATGTATGTCCGTTTCCGCACTGTCTGAAGGGAGGGGTAGTAACGTGGCTGGGTTCAGGGTGGCACATCTCTTGATAGTGACGTGTGGTGCAAAGAGGGTCAATTCATAGCCAGTCAGACGCGCACTAGTAAGGTGCTGCGTCTTCGTCTTTTTCAATAATGTATCCACAGCATGAGGTTCCATAAATGTGAGGTCCGTATCAAGAACGAGCCCTGCCGATTGTCGGATAGAGACCGCCACAGCCGCGGCAGCTCTCAGACAGCTCGGGAGGGCTCTGGCGACGTTGTCAAGCAGAGCAGAAAAATAAGCACACGGCCTCTGCTTACCTCCAAAGGCCTGTGTTAAGACAGAGAGCGCGCAGCCAGCTTTCTCATGCACATAGAGCACAAACGACTTCTGGTAGTCAAGAGTGCCAAGCACGGGCGCAGAGCAAAGCGCAATCTTCAATTGCTCAAAAGCATGCTGACATTCAGGCGTCCAAGGCAAGGGCTCATGCACATCTTTAGTGACTAGATGGAGAAGTGGCTTTGTTAGTAACGAGTAGTTAGGTATCCAGTTACGACAATACGAAGTAATGCCAATGAAGGCTTGCACCTCCCATTGTGTCTCAGGGATGGGCATCTTGACAATGGCACTAATTCGCTCAGGTGTTAGCCTCCCTCCCTCCTTCTACAGGAGGTGGCCTAAGTAGGTGACTTCCTGTTGACAATATTGGAATTTGTAAAGGGACACTTTTTGTCCATTCTTGGCCAAATGTAGCAGCAATTTAACTGTTGCAGCCTTGCAACCGTCTTCTGTGTCGGAGGCAATCAGGAGGTCATCTATGTACTGCAGCAATACATTACCTGGGGGAAGTGTAGGGGAATCCAATTGACCTTTTAGGGCTTGACTATATATACTGGGACTCTCTGTAAAGCCTTGAGGAGCCCAACAGAATCTAAAACTTTGACCAGCCAGGGCAAATCCGAAGAGATACCGACTATCCTGGTGAATAGGTATGATAAAGAATGCGTTTTTCAAATCAATGACTGAGAAGAATTTGGCGGAAGAAGGAATCATTGTCAGAAGCGTTGTAACGTCGGAGACCACTGGTAACTGAGGAACCACTATTTTGTTTACTGCACGCAGGTCAATCACAAAACGATATACATCTGGATGATCATCCGGGGAACCTGTAGGCGCCCTCTTAAGAATAGGAAGGATAGGGCTGTTACACACATTCGCAGTCGTCTCCTCCACCACTCCTGACTTAATCAAATCCTGTATAATCTGTAACAAGGCTTGTTCCCCTGCTTGTGGTATCTTAGACTGAGGGATACAAGGCAAAACCGCATTATCCTTAACCCGAATGGAAACTGGTGGTATCTGCAACAACCCTACATCCATGTCACCTGTCGCCCACAATGTAGGCGGTACATCCTGGAACTCAACAGGAAGTGGGGCCTCCCTTGACAAATGTTGTTTCGCACTTACCAGGGAAGGCCCCATAGTCATGTGTACTCCTTCCGGAGAACAGTAAATTGTAGCGCACAACCTTTTCAATAGATCCAATCCCATCAAATTCTCTCCGCAATTAAATGTCAGCATAAATTTCGAATCAACGGTGAAGGGACCAATGGTCAGGGCAAGGGGCTTGGAAATGGGGCTTACAACCGGCACACCAGAAAAGCCTACCGAAACATTGTTTTGGCCAGACAGGGCTGCCACAGGGACCAATGAATGAGAAACAGAGCTATTCATCGCACCTGTATCCACCAAAAATTCCTTCGGCTATCCCTGCAAATCAGCAGTAACATAGGGTCCGTGTTGTCTACAGGTATCTGCACTGGTCCCTCGCCCTGCCTCTGGCCGTCCTAGCTGTGAGACAACCCAGTCACATCCTCCAAATCATAGTCATCATGTTAATACTGTCTCCCCTTAGGGTCATCGAAATAATTCTGGTCAGAGCGACCTGGAGCTGTCTCGCCCTCCTGATCTCTGTCTTGTCCTCCTCTTCCATGTCTGCTTCCCCTGGAACCCAGTCCTCTAGGAACCGTAACCTTCTGCAATAGCACCGGACACTCGCTACGCCAATGACCCTCTTCTCTGCAATATGCACACTAATTCGGTCCCACAGGTGCAGCAGTTCCGCTCGCGCGGGGCGACTGCCGGGCCGGACCAATGCCACGTCCCCTTCCGTTCCCCCTAGATACCTGCTGCGTTAACACCTTTGTCTTCAACTCCTTATTTTTCTTCTCAACCATCTCCTTCTCCTCATTTTCTCGATGCTCATAATACGGTGCCATACTCAATATCACTGAGGGGGAAGAGGTAGTCCACGTGCTCTCCGAAGCCTGCAACCTAGTTGCGATCTCTGGAAGCAGGTTGGTAACAAACCTGTTAACGAACAGTCGGACACCTCCCTCCACCGACAAATCTTGGCCGCTAAAATCCAGAAACACTCCCTCAAACCTGGTGAAGAAGTCCGATACACTTTCATCTTTCTTCTGTCGACATGCCGCTAACTTGTCCCAATTTACTCTTCTAGTGGAATAAGGGAGTGCATATACGTAATAATTCGACCTGGTAGAGCAAGTATCTCAGCCTTAGGCTTCTCGCCAGGCTTCCTCTTCTTGTCCCACGCCTTAATCTCCTCCCAAGTACCACCCAACTCCGCAGCGTGGTCCTGCTTATGCACCTGCCGCCAAATGTCAACTAGCTATAGAGAAGGGGTAAACCCAAATAAGCCACTGGGTATAGAGCAATACAGTAGGGAAGCTGGTCCCAGTAGAACAAACCTAAATAGCACACACACTTAAAGGCCAATAGACATTAACACGGTAGTATTCCAAAATTCGTAGTTCAACGTTATTTAATCACATTGAACAAATGTTCATAAATCAACAGGAAATACAAATTTGTACCAAACAAGTGCCCCACGTAAAGAGGGGGAGAAAAAGGAAAAGATAGTGTGCATCAGGTGAGGGTTGAAGGAGTGAGAAGGGAAGGTAGTGACAATAAATCCATCACACCACTATTTACAATAAAACCGGCTTTTCTCAGCCTCGCAGTTAACAGAAAATGAATACATAGGCATTGTTTGTAATAGCACAGTAAAAAATAACTGTTGACTAAGCTGGCACGCAAGGGAAACAGTGTCGACGTTTCGACCCCACAATGGAGTAGGCTGCTTAAGTCCTTACGACGGGGTCTTCCTCAGGACTGAATGTGGGGCACCATAGACCATCCTTAACTGGATGGTGGAAAAGTGTAGGTGGGCCTAATGGCTCCAAAGTGAGAGAGCGGAAAGATGGCACTTGACATGAATCTCGAGGGTTCCACTGTGCTGGAAATCACCTCTTGCGATCGGGAAATTGAGTACTTAATATTCAAATCTGATTGGGCCCAGAAGACTTCAAGATTCCGAAATTAACTGGAAAGTAGAAACACAATCGCGGCAAACGTGTTGTAGAGCCCCACGGGTGCTGTCAATCTGCTGCCTTCAAAGTCCGTCTGTCTCTGACAAGCGAGGCACTTGTTTGGTACAAATTTGTATTTCCTGTTGATATATGAACATTTGTTCAATGTGATTAAATAACGTTGAACTACGAATTTTGGAATACTAGCGTGTTAATGCCTATTGGCCTTTAAGTGTGTGTGCTATTTAGGTTTGTTCTACTGGGACCAGCTTCCCTACTGTATTGCCAAATGTCAACTGGCACCAATAACCCAAAGAACAACTCAATGTCTGCCAATGTCATAACAGTCGACGAAGCTGCTTCTGTCAATTCCTTATAGTACGCATGGGATTTTTCCTAGGGTCAGGCAACTGACTCCTAAAAGACAAGACCTCACTCCTCTTCCACGGAGTGTAAACCCACCGCTCCTGAAAACGGCCCTCAACCCGTTGCCGCACGACCACATCCTGCGCATTGCGTAACTCGGGCACCTCAGGGTGGTACAGAGGATGCACTTCCCTCATAGGGAATTGGGTGATCACCGTGGGGCTCTTCTGCACCAGCCGTTCGCGATAGCCAATTAACATAGCAACACTACCGAAAACCTGGTCGGGCTCCATACCGGATTATACACACGGTCCCTAATATCGTAAATGGTCTGAGGTGCTACGCCACCGAAGCATTGTTCCCACAATCCAATCAGAGTTGCTAACATGTGCCGAAGAGCATGCTGCTGTAGAAAGGGCTCATAGTCCTTCAACACAGCCCACACATCCTCTGTACTCTAAATTGGGCTACGAGCCCATTGGGCCGCCTGATTAGCTACCAACTTCTTCTCTTCGTCTCCCACATCAGATCGTATCAACACACGTCCCAATTTCTCCTTCGCAGCAGCCCATTCCCCACTGTCCAATCCACACACTGGCGTATTTATGTTTAACGAAGGTGTTGCGGATGGTGTTAGGACGCTGGAGGGAGAGGCAATAACGGACGAATCCGGCAACAATGAGATCAGAGGGTGCAAAGCGGGCAAAAGTGACGGAGAGAGTGATGCTGAGGCAATAGGTGTGGCCGGGAGATTTGCAGTTGCAGTTACTGCAGGTAACGAAACTGGGACAGACGAGGGGGAGGTGGTGACCAACCCGTTCTGGCCACTGGCGACAGAAACAGGAGCTACAGAGACAGGAGATGGGGCAGAGGGCGGAGACAACGGGACAGCAGGTTATATTTTGTGTGGGGCATATGGTGGCGGAGGCCGAGCCTCCAACATTTCTTCCACAAACTGGTCATCTTCTTCCCTAGAAACATAAGACTTACTAGATTGTAACCTAAACCTCCTGTCTGCACACTCTATTCCTTTCTCTATTTTCTGTCTACCATACGCTACCACTTTCTGGGTCAATGTCATCGTCTTTTCTTTTCTGGCCTCCTTTTCTGCTCTCATTCGTCTCTGTTTGGCCTCCCGTTGCCATACTTGAAGATAATCAAACATTGACTGTCTACTCCTTTTTGCGAACAATTTATCTTGTAACAATTTATCTTGCAAGTAATTCAGTTTTTGGTCATCGAAAGTACCTGTCAGTGGCCACTGCAACTCGGCATTGTCCCTAGTATATTTGTGCCATAGTGTACTAAACATAATAGGGCCAAGGCCATGCTTAATATACATGTCATAATTTGGAGTACCTTCTGCAGGTGCGGGCTGTCTTTCCTCCATTCGAGCATCAGCAGAACAACACCGGCATCCCACACAGCACAACTTGCTAAAGCAAGGCATTCTTACCTACACGTACACACACCTACACACACACACACACACACACACACACACCTACACACACACACACACATCTCACAAACAGCTCTTCCAAAGCAGGTCAACAGACCCTTTCCAACAAAGTATTGGTACCAAATACAAAAGTTCAAATAATCTAAGTGCTTAGTCCAAAACGACCCTCAGATTGTACCAAAGTCAAACAAACGGTGCACCATGCTCACAAAGAACCCAAACAAATTCAAGCGCTTGTTCCGAAGACAGTCCTCAGACTGCTCCACAAAGAGACAGGCTCAAGCCCCAGACATTTTCAAAAGTAAGCCAAATTCATTCAGTTGCCTGGCAGGGTATCCGCAGACACCCTGTATCTCTAAACGGTCCGCAGACCTACCAAGTTCACACAGCTAAGATGGCGCCATATTTACCAAGAATCAAGACAAACTCACCTGGTGCACACAGGTCAAACAAAGTTATTCTCCACTGCCGACTCTTCGGACCAAACGGTCAAATCCAAGGGTTTCGCCTTTCAGGACCCCAGCCGGGATGACCACTAGACGAGGCGCCGCCCGATCAGACAGGTGGGGCAGCTGCAAGAACTGAGCTCTATCATGTGGGGATCCCCGATCCGACCATCCGACCGGACGCAACCCCGACCTCCACACCGGATTACGGGCGAGATGGGTCAGCCCGATGGAGACCCTGTTCGGGCGCCAACTGAAGGAAGTGACCCGATAAGGGCCACTCGGGTCACTCACGACCACCTCTTGCCTTCCCAATATAGACGAGTCGATCAGGCAGTAGAGAATGCAAACCAAGTAGTTTATTAGTCAATTGCGCTGCAGCGGAGTCCAGTCTGACCAGCCACCCTAATCAGCTGCCGAAGGACTGACCCCCTACAGCAATACACACTAAGTTATACATTTCGATCACCCACAGGACCCGCCTTCTACTGGAAAATTCCGGTTAGAGCAGGTTAACAATGGAGGCACTGCTGAGATGAGCTACACTCCTGGGATCGGGTACACATTATCTCGGCTCCAAGGCCGCCCCAACCGTGCCTCCCACTGTAGAGCATGAGAACGAGCCTATCACGCAAGATTGGTATGCGAAGATACATTGAATAAATTCATTAGGACAGCGAAGCTTAGCCTTGAGAAACATAAGACAATACTGGAGCTGCTTTCTGCTGAGACAAGCAAAAGGGGTTCCGAAGTTAGTTTCGATCTTCCGACAAGATGGCAGCTATTAAGCTAAAATGGGGCCATGGATGCTAACTTAACATAACACACAACAAGACAGTAGGTGCAGAATAATTTTCAATTCCTACATCTGTTAATTCTAACCAGTACATTCTTTAAAGAACTGAATGGTGTGTTATCAGATCCAGTCCAGGACAACAAGAGAAAGAGGACTGCTGTAGATAAGACCATGAGGCCATCAAATGAATTCACTCCGAACTCGGACGTGTATTAAAGGGCTGCAGTCAATTTGGCCGATGCGCTGGACTGTTTAAGATAGTGATGCGGAAGGGGTGGGGGTGACGGGAACGCTGGGCGGAAATCCGATTATTGGGGTCATGCAGAAAGAGACTGGGATTCCGAGGCCGTGCCCAAAGGCTCCTCAATCGGCAAGGCACTGCTGACGTAGACACATGGGAAGGGCTACGACTAGGATTACATCAGCATACATTACAGAGCTACCACTTTGGTGTTTGCCAAAATTTGGGGAACTGGTCAAAATATATGATAAAAAGCCTTGGAGCAGCAAGGCGGGGATTTGCGTTATGGGGGAACTGGTTCTTTAGTGGTGGTTGGGGGAAAATCGAATGTACACCCACTGTGACTGACTTAGGAACCACATTACATACAGTGCCATGCTAGAGAGTAGCATATATGAGGGGGGGTTCGGATAAGAAGGGCTTCAGGTAAACACCAAGCACTGTGTATTGTGAAGGGGCATGGTGGAAATGGAAGGGAATGTATAGCGCTGATTATGTAACCGTTGCTAATGGTTTAAAGGGCCTGAGATGAAGCCAGCTTGAAGCTGCTAAATGGATACTTAGGCATCACAGAAGTGCATTCGAGTGAAGGAAGGGATGGGGTAGCTGCGATGGGGGTGGGGAGGGAGGCTTTTTATAATAGTGATATTGTTTAGCTGGTGCATTCGGAAATATACTGATTGGACTAGAATGATTAACAAAATGTAAAACCAATCACGAGCGATTTAAAAAAGGAGTCCTTGAAAAGGGAGGGTTCAAAGAGAACTTCAAGTGATAGAAACCAGATTTTAGCAAGTTTAAGAAAACATCCACGGCTTCAAGGCAGGAGATTCTGAACAAGATGTGCTCTATGGAAGTTATTGTCTTTCTGAACCATAATTCTGGAGCCTGTGCGTTTTATACGAACGTAAAAAGCCCCAAAAGGGCTCACCCGAAGAATTCCTCGACTCTCACTGCCAAAGCTGCATATTTGAATTTTTCGGACAGGATGCAGCTCGCTGCTATGCACGACGGCCGCCTGCCAGGAAAATTGATTACTTTGATCAGAAATCTCTGCATTTATTATATCAAGCAACGGGGTGGCCTGGGCTATGCGAGATACAAGCGTGACATCTGAGCCCCCCTTACTCTGTATGTAGGCATGGCTTGTATCTTGCAATCACTTCATGGTATAGCAATGACGTATTTGACTAGCATGAGAGTTTAAAAAACGCAGTACTGATTCTGTACTCACTAGTGATAAATAAAACATTTTGCCACATAGGACTGTGCACTCTACCGTTCAGCAACTAAGCACCATCATGCAGTTACCACTCATCTGCAGACTGCACAGGCCTAACGGGATCAAGAGGGATCGTCTGTCTGGTGGTGGGGTCACCTGTATGACTGACTTATGCATTTTAACTGCGGCTAGCCTCCATCAATTTAACTTCAATTAAAGCCGAAAGTCGGCCAATGGAGAAGAGGCTAAGATCTGGTGCGGTCCAGCAGGTTTTACGAACCCATCCTGCTCTCTGTTCAGACATTCATGTCCTGATCCCACCCAATATCTCACGAGCAGTCATCTTCACTGGTGTCTGTTGTGAGACAAGCGATAGACCTGCAAAGCAACCACCATGCGACCTCGGTGAGAGAGGCAGCAGAGGGCGAGACTGCACAGCAAGAGGCAGAGCATGAACATGGCAGAAGAGCGCAGTGTCCCCGGTATCTCTAATGTCAGCCACATGACGGAGGAGCAGGCAGTGGGAGAACAAGGCAGCAGCAACCTGGCACATTTCACTAGCTGCGCCTCACCCGTGTCATATTTGGGCAGCACCCTTGGCCTACTTCAGCAGAATCCCTGGCAACGTCAGCAGCTCCCAAGGCACATTTAAGCAGAGACCTTGGGCCAACTGACCAGGATGACTTGCATAATTAAGCAGCACAAACTTCTGCAACTGAGAAAGACACAAGATATTTGTGTAGAGCCCTTGCGACAATGAGTATACCTACTTACATATGTGTCAAGCTCCCATGATATGTTCAGGCAGACATGGCCTATTTTGCAACAGTCCAGTCACTCTGGAAAAGCACCCTTGCAATATCTGATCTTCAGGCCAATCATTCCTGAGCAGCAACCCGATCAAGTTTGAGCACATAGACATATTTGAGCATAGCTCTTAGAACATCTGAGCAGCAACCTCGGCACTTGGTACTCTATATGAGGCATTTTTAGCAGCTTACCTCTGACAGCATAAGCCGCACTCTGGCGCCATCTGAGCATCGTTCTTGCATAGTTGAGTTCGGAACTTGGCATATTTGAGCATCACCCACTGTCATAGCTGGGAACTACACTTGGCATACTTGAAGGGGATCCTGGTGACATGGCACATTATTACCATCATCCTGGCACATTGAGGCTCCAGGGCAAGCCCCTGGATTATTTGAAATGAACCTTTGGTATATTTGACGAGAGTCCTTTGAGCATTAGATCACAAACTAATACAAACAGTGGCCTTACCATTACCACTGAACTGGCGTGTGATCGTTGGACTATTGATTACTCATAAGAGTCAATCTTTGCTTCTTCTACATCTGACCATAGACTTATCATGGACACTCTCCTAAGGCTATGCCAGCTGTATTCATTCCAATTACTATTGATTCCATGTCATTTGAGAATACCTACGCAGCACTTCACCTTCAGTCCCTTAGATGACCAACCAATCTCCTATTGTAAAGTCACTCAGTAATTTGGAAATCACTCACAAAATAAATACCGGGATTCATTATTAAAGTTAACTCATCAATTATATAGAAAAGATAAATAAAATGAAACAAATATTTTTTAGGTTCAGATTTTTTGTTGCATTTATGTGTATGTTTTTAATTTTTGGTTCTTATAACATTTTATTTGATAAAAAATATATTTATGAAATACAATAACAGCACGGAAATCTAAAGTGTGTAAATAAAAGTAAATATTGGTTGACAAAATATAATTAAAATATGAAAATTGTAATAATATCAAATTTGTAAAAAAATAGGATTATTGGAATTCCAATATTTAATCCGAAATTCCCAATATATTCACTTTCTACAATGGAGTTAGAATAGTAAATCTGAACACCCCTACTTACCAAAGTGTGGATGGGTTAAAATAATAATGATATCTGATCATCCCAATATGTGTGCTTTCCCCAGTGTTTGAAGTTAGAATAGTAAATTTACCCCCCACCCTTAAAAAATTAAATATTGAATGTTTGTTGGATTCAATTTAGCATATTCAATCTGACCCACGCCAAAATATGCACTTGCATGCCTGTTTCTGAGATTGAATTTCGAATATTAAATCTGCCTCTCAGACATATATCAGCCTTGATGTGCTGTGCTGGAAGAGCGATGGAAGGAGAGCTGAGAATGTTTTGGGCTTCTCTTTTTGAAGGGGAGTAGGCTGAGGCTCAGAGTAAAAACAAATGGGTTTTAAGGGGAGTCTCCTCCTAGAACATCTGTTACAAGGCCTTGCAGGAGAGGTGCAGCGCAGCAGCCAGAGTGGCTGACTCCAGAGCGCGGGGCTCACGGTTCGATCCCCAGTGCCGGAGGCAGCTCAGCATCATGTGACTCTGGGCAATAGCTCACTTAATCTCCCCGATGGGCCCCCCAGCGCCTGGATACCCTTAGGGGTGATAAGTTCGCACTACACAAAGGTGAAATTATTATTATATCAGGATATGGTTGTGTTAGAGCCCGATTCATCACATCACATTCACCCCTGGAGACATGTGCCCACATGTAACCAGCACAGAAGTACAAAGGTATTAGGGAGATTCATTTCACTGATGGCCAATGCAATGAATGCCAAAACTGTTCATTTAGGCGTGTTTTTGCTAGTACACCATGTCTAGGCAGACATGTGATTGTTAAGGTGTAGTGGGGCAACGTGTGTGGGGCTTTTGGTAAAGCATGTGTATGAATAACCAATTTTGAAAATGATTTCCCCCCAACGATACAGGTACCATGCATCAGTTTCTCTGAGCACATGGGGACCTACCGCAGGGAGTCTGATTTCAAAATGTTCTATTTGACAAGATCCCAAAATCCCGAAAGATCTACTGCATAGTTGACACTATATAATATACGTCCTTTGGTAACATAGTTGTATCTAGGTTGGACTAGTGGTGAGGTTCCCTTGTTGATACTGGTGATGGCATGTCAAAGTCACTAATCATGTGGTCAGTAACATGCAAACAGTATACAGCACAGAGTCGTAACCCGGGCCGGGAAGGCGAAGCCGGACCCGATGGGGGCTTGGGTCAAATGCCGTCTGGAGGCGGGAAGCCCTCCCCCGCCCCCATTTACATCACGGCTAGGGAAGGGGCGGCCAGGATTGGTCCCCCAAGGGCGAGTGCGGGCCCCCCCAATCAGGGGGCGAGCAAGCTAGGGCGAGGGGGGGATAAAGAGGGCCAGCGGGCCACAAGCAAACACAACCACCCCCCCCCCCTCGCATAGGAGATAGAAGAATCGGGCCTGAGCGGACGAAGAAAGAAAACTCACTACATCGAAGCCGATCCGGACCAGAGAAGACTGCGGATTGAGCCGATCCGGACTCCTGGGAACTGCCGCCTAGAACCAGCCCAGACCGGAATTTCACCTCCTCCCCGCTTCCAGCCAGCAGCCGATCGCGGTTCCAAGAGAAGGGGAGAAGGAACAGGAGAAGCGGTGGTTGCGGCGGAGCTGAGCCAACTTGTCGCGCCACCAACCCGGATCAGCTGTGCAGGGAGAGCGGAGTAAAAGACGCCTGCGGCGGCTTGGGAGGCGGCCCTAGACGGGGAAGGCGAAGAGGAGAACCGGCATGCCAAGCCTGCGGCGGTGTGGGAGGGGGCCCCAGACGAGGGACTGCGCTGCAGAGGTCCGACACGCCAAGCGACCACAGGGTAAAGGAACACGGCCCTCCGAGATCGTAATCTGGCACCGGAGGGCAGAGCAGGTCCATCGACCTGGGAGCAGCAGTAATCCAGCCCCAGAGAGCAGAAATAATTAAACGATCCCAGAGCCTGCGGGAAAGGAAGCTCCTCGGCGGCAGCAGAGGTCAGCAGTGAGGTCTCCGGCCTGCCGCGCGGCAGCAAAAAAGGCACAAACAGTGTTTGGGGGCATATCTTCTTGGGGCTAAGCTGCGAAAGTCCAATTTGATACACACTTGGGGCTAAGCTGCGAAAGTCCTAATTTTGACAAATCCACATTGTCCCTTGGCCCAGAGGAAACAAGTGGGGCAGAGAGAAGGGAACCCCAGTGAGGACAAAAAGCTTGGGCTTTCCCACTACTGCAGCAGGACATCTTGGGGCTCAAGCTGCAGCAGGATAAAATGCTTGCACCTTTGGGCAATTTGGGATAAGGAGCAAGGCGTTACAGGATATAACAGGAATGGCCGGCAAGCGGGGAGTAGCCAAGAGAAGCACACAGCCCCCGGCTGAGGACCAGGCGCTACCGAAAAAACGCGGAAGAGAAGGGGGCCCCGACCTGGACGACGACCTGCAAGCGATGCTGGAGAAAGCCAGAGCGCTGGTGGCTTTGAAGGGGCAGAGCTGGGTAGACCGGCAGATAAAGGAAGGTGCTCAGGGGAAAGAGAAGAGGCCACGGCGGGCTTCCCCAACACGACCACCCCCCCAAGAAGGCGGGGGCACGGGGCATGCAGCCAAAACGGCGGCCCCTGCAAAGGCCAAAAAAGGAGTGGAGAAAGGGGGTAAGATCCCCCCACAAGCCAAGAGCAAGAGGGCTGCGTCTCCAGAACAGGTGGATAGCTCAGAGGCGGAGGGGAGCAGCGATGACGAGGGGTCTGTCGCCAGCACGGCGGCCCCTCAGGAGAGACACGGGAGACAAGACGGCACGGACGACAGAGAGAGTAGTAAGCATGGCGCACTGAGCGGCAAGCGAGGGCGCGGGAGAGGGCAAAGAGCGGAAGGGAACCCAAGCCAAAACGTAAATATGTTTACTCTGCTGGGAGTGAGCAATGTAGCAATGCACGGGCCATGGCCCATGCACCCCCCGTGGCAGACAGGGTTAGGTCAAGGGCGACAGGATTTCCAGGGGGAGGCCTGGAATGGGGGGGCAGCTCATCCACCAGCATGGATGCCCTGGTGGCAGTGGCCAGGTGTAGGAGCCCCATTCCCTGGTAACACCCCGTGGGGTGCAGGGGGGCAAGGGAGCAGCACGACACCAGACCGGAGGGCGGACAAGAGATGCCACGCAAAAGGGGCTGCAAACGAGACAGGGGTAGCAAACCAGGCGCAGCAGGGGAAAAGGGCAGGAACCGAGGCGACCGCACAAGGGGGTACAGGGGCCTCTGGGGTGAATAGTTCAAGTACAGGCAAGACGGGGGGAGGGGCAAGACACTAACGGTAAGCCGGCCAGTGAATACTTGCGCCCCTCCCCGAGCGACCCTCCCACGACCACGATGCTTTTAGGGCTGGCCAACCTTATCCCACTAACAGTTAAGGAGAGGATCTAGAGAAAGGAATTCATAGACATTTTTTCACTACTGGAAGTGCGACAGGCAGGTTTAGACCTAGCAACACAAGACAAGAAAGATGACAACAGGAGAGTCACCCGTAAACCAAGAGTAGAAAGAACAATAGAAAATTGGCTAAAAGCATTCAGAACATTGGCATGCGTCTTCATTGAGAAATTCCCTCTAAGCGCAGCGGCACTGATCTTGTACGAGCAGAAGGTACACGAGGTGCAGCAGGAGTATCAGGGTGATGCATGGCTAAAATACGACAAGGGTTTTAGGGAGAAGATGCAAGTATGGTCGATAATGGGGTGGGACTGTCAGGACATGGAAGGTTTCACGTAACACATGGTTGCGGCCAGGGAAGGCATTGGCGCGAAAGAGAGCAATTTTCGTCCCTATGTGAGTAAGGGCAAATATGAGGGGCAAGGAAAAGAGTTCAAAGGGAAAAACCAGGCAGGTAGCAAATCAAATAAGCCATGTTGGAAGTTCGACAAAGACGAGTGTAAGTGGGGGGCATCATGCAGGTTTAAACACGCTTGTGGAACATGCGGGCGAAACCATCCCACAATACGCTGTAGACGGGCCACAGGGCCAGGGGCCACCAAGGACAAGACAGGCACAAAGAAGTGAGGTACAGGCCCCCCAGACGGGGGCAGGTGGGACAGGGGCGGGGGACAGACGCTACCGACACCCGTAAAGACAAGCAGGCTGTTACATTTGCTAAAAGACTATCACAAAGCAGGGGACAGACAACTGTTAGCAGAAGGCTTCACGCAAGGTTTCCCAATCCCTTACAAAGGACCCAGGGGCACCCGGGAGAGCCTGAACCTGAAATCAGTGAGAGACAACCCCGGGGTGGCTAAACAGAAGGTAGAGAAGGAAGTACAACTGGGGCGGGTGGACGGCCCTTTCACCTCCCCCCAATGAAGGATATGGTGGTATCACCGCTCGGAGTGGTGCCTAAAAAGGAGCCTGGAAAATTCTGGCTGATCCATCACCTGTCCCACCCCGAAGGGGAGTCCATTAACGACTGGTTAGAACAGGGAGCATGCACAGTGGCCTACGCATTGGTAGATGATGCAGTGGAGCTGATTAGGCAGGAGGGGAAGGGCGCCCTGATGACGAAATCAGACATAGAATCAGCCTTCAGATTATTGCCAGTACACCCAGACAGCTACCACCTGCTAGGCTTCAAACTAGAAGGGCAGTACTACTATGACAAATGCTTAACGATATCATGTGCGCACTTCAAGGCGTTCAGTAGTTTCCTGGAGTGGGAACTGGGAGCACGCACTCCGAAGGGAGGACGAGTCCACTACCTAGACGATTTCCTTTTTATAGGGAAAGCAGGCTCAGGGGAATGTGACAACCTCCTAAAGCAGTTCATAAGCTTGGCCCAAGAGTTAGGCATCCCACTAGCGCAGGACAAAACAGAAGGGCCAACCACAAAACTATAATTCCTTGGGATAGAGCTGGACTCTGTGGCTGGGACATGCAGATTGCTGCCAGAAAAGGTAGCCGAGCTCCGGGACACCATAGGGAGACTGAGGCAGCAAAAAAAGGCGACGCTGGGCGAAATTCAGCAGCTGCTAGGGAAATTGAATTTTGCCACATGGTGATCCCCGCAGGGCGCGCCTTCGCCAGGCGCCTGGTGTGGTTGACCAGGGGCATGACACAGAAGCACCACAGGGTCCGCATCACGCAAGGGGTGAGGGAAGACCTGGGGCAATGGGAGAATTTCCTGTCAGAATTCAATGGCACCCTAATATGGCGAGATCCCTGGGTGCAAGCAGACAAACTGGAGCTCTACACGGACTTGGCTGGGGGATTCGGTTTTGGGGCAATTCTAGGGACCGCATGGTCAGCAGGGGCCTGGCCAGCAGCCTGGCAGAGGGCTGGGCTCACAAAAAACATATCCTTATTGGAGTTGTTCCCAATAGTGGTGGCTTTCCACATTTGGACTCAGCGGCTAGCTAATAGGCAGATAACACTAGGGTCTGACAACCACGCAGTGGTGCAGGCAATTAACACAGGATCAGCAAAATGTCCAGCAGTGGCAACCCTGTTGCGGAAACTGGTCGGCTGCCAGCTTAGGGGCAACATCGCGCTTAGGGCGAGACACATCCCTGGGATAGACAACTCAGTTGCGGATGCCATTTCTCGTTTTCAGTGGGTGAAATTCCGAGAGCTGACCCCAGACGCAGGCAAAGGGATGACCCCATTGCCAGAGGAAGAGTGGGCATGGGTGGACCTGGGTTGAAGACATTGCTGAACAATGCACTGGCCCCAAAGACGGACACCCGTTACCGTAAGTGTTGGGAGACACTCAGGGCCAGGTCAGGTTTAGAAGGGGCCCAGGGGGCTAGACAGGAGGAAGTCCTAGGTTTCATCAAATGGGCTTTCACGTCAGGCAAGACGAAAACCTGGGCCCAGGCGCACTTGAACGCAGTGACATATTACACAAAGATGGCAGCTAGGGAGGACCCAACTAGGGCTTTCCAATGCAGGATGGCACTGAGAGGCTGGGGCAGGCTACAGCAAGCGGAGAAAGATGCGAGGCGTCCCATCCACTTTAGCATACTGCAAGGGATGTTGGGGGCCCTGCCAGGAGTATGCGCCTCAAGACAGGAAACATTTTTTGGGGCTTACAGGGTCAGCGAGCTGGTAGCCCCATCAGTCAGTGACCCAGGATCAGCATGCATCCGCAGAAGGGACGTAGAAATAGGCAAAGGGTGCATGGACGTACTGCTGCGGCGGTCCAAAACAG
Source organism: Calotriton arnoldi (assembly GCA_963921515.1). NCBI lineage: Eukaryota > Metazoa > Chordata > Amphibia > Caudata > Salamandridae > Calotriton > Calotriton arnoldi. The sequence continues at coordinate 363,509 of CAWUFW010010519.1, forward strand.
ACCAGGCAGGCAGGGGAAGTTGGACCAGAATACATTGCATTAGGGACACAGCCTGCTGCCCGGTGTACTTGCTGCAGGAATACTTGGGACCTGGGGAAGGCGGCAATGGGCCACTCTTCAAGCACAGGGATGGGTCATTCCTCAGCCGCTTTCAGTTCATAGCAGTGATGAGGAAGACCCTGGAGGCGATGGGTCTCCCTGCGAAAGAGTTTGGTTCCCACTCTTTCAGAATAGGGGCCTCCACTACAGCCGCAGGGTTGGGTTTGGATAGTGAGCAGATTAAGGGGACAGGGCGCTGGGCATACAGCGCATTTAAGCGTTACATACGCCCTACAGAGTACTGAGCCCGGTTTCTCCTCTCCCCGCCCCCCCCCCCGTCTAGGTCCGAACAATTCACGGAAGAAGGTGTGGATCATGGGGCACTCCTATGTGACGCGGGCCCAACAATGGGCGACGGCCAGACGCGAATTCGGCGGGATATGGCTGCGGGACACCGAAGTAAACTGGTGGGGACGCTCGGGAAGCATTAAGGCAGGGTGGCAGACCGGATGCGGTGGTGGTCCACCTGGGGGGAAATGACTTGGCGGCTTTGGGCAGGCGGGCCCTCCTAGAAAGCATGCAGAAAAGCCTCACGGCCCTGGCACGCCTGATACGCCCAGCAGAAGTAATTTCTCTGAAATAATAGTGCGGAAGGCCAGGCGGAAACTCAATATCACCATGGCGAAAGTAAGTAGGGCCAATGGTTGGGGTTTCGTTAGACACAGCTTCATAAATTTGAGGTCCCCGGGTTATCACCTGGAGGACGGAGTACACCTTACTGGGGTAGGAATGGACATGTTTCTGCTGAACATTGTAGGGGTGCTGGAACAGATGGGGTTCAACTGAGAGCGAAAAGGGAGGCCGGGGTAGGGGGAGCTCCCTCCGGTCGGGAAACCATAGGTAGTGTGGCGGAGCAAACACAAGGAAGGTAGTAAAAAGAGAGAACTTACTAATAGGTAGATGGAAGGCTCTCACAGTGTCCTTGGGATGCCTCACGGCAGGGGGCACTGAGGGAGCCAAGGGGCGGAGTGCCGCCATAGAAAGAATAGATGTGATGCTCCGGCAGGACCCTTGGGATGCCTCACGGCAGGGGTACCGAGGGAGAAAGATGCAGGGACTCAGCCTCAAGAAAGTTAGAGTAGATGCTCAAGTAAGGTCCTTGGGATGCCACATGGCAGGGACCCCTGGGATCAGGGAGGGCCCACGAAAGGGTACAGGGCGAGCGGGACGGCACTTGCAGCCCGGGCAGGTCCAGATGGACACCCTCCAAGTCGGTAGCAAGTTGAAGCCTAGAGCCGTGAATCAGAGGACCAGACAAGGGGTCCCTCCCCTCCCGGGAAATTGAGGAGGCTGGGTCCATACTGCAAGCAAGGGGAAAGACCAGTAAATGTAAATGTGTAGCATGGACATTGAATGAACAGTTGATATGACCATGAACGTTGCAAAATGTATAAACATGTGATGTTGAATAAACTGCGACCTTTTAAGGCACCAAAAGCACGTTGTCAGTGGTGATTTAGGTTTTAAAAGGAACGCAGTTTGGTTGGAAGCGGGCAGGAAAGGGAGGGGGGGGGACTCGCCACCTGGAGGGGGTTTGAATAAAACAACAACAACCCTGAGATGTGGTCTGCAAATGCAAGTTAGATTTTAATTCAAATTCAGCTCTCCTTCGTTAGCAATAAAAACGTGAACTTAGGTTAATTCACTGGCGCACGAGAAGGCTCGTCCATGTATCCCAGGAACTGAGCAGAGGAGGACTCTTGGCGGGTACGGCCTATAATGCAACCAGTGTGGACTATTCTGGAACGCGAACCAAGGAGGGATTCGTAGTAAAGTAATGTGACCTTTAGAAAAAATATTTTAATTATGAAGATTCCTCCACTTTTCAAGCAATTACGCATTTCAAGCTAAGTGCTGTGTTTTTCTTGTTTGCTCTTTCAGTGTTATGTCTACAGCTGCCTTTAGCCTGTTTAATTGTGAAAAGTGCAATTAATAAAACAAGTTCTGTGGCGTTTTCTGCTAACTCTTAGAAAGGTGCTTGTGCACGGGTAATTAGGAGTAGCTATTGCTGTCCCAGGGTTGCTGCTTGCATTACAATCCCTCTTATTTCACCCTTTTAATTACTAATCTTATCCGGTAGGAATGCCGTTATCTTTTTCAAGATTTAGAGTTTGCTATTTCTGCTTGTTATTAATCACTGTGTAATAACATCCTACAACCTGGAGCTTTCTATAAAGATTCCCCAAATGTTCAGTAGCCCATCATCTGGGTTCCAGGTCCTGTGACGTTACTGACTGCAAGCCAAACAGCACATGATGTACTTCTAGTAGGCTGTGAGTTTGCTGAAATGGCTCCAGTGAATCTACCTCTGTTCTGGCCACACTTTGTTTATTTTTAGTGCCCTTCCTCGTTGATGCTGGGCGCTGGCACAGTGACTGTGCCTCCCTGTTTACTTTTCAGCACTTGGAGTATATGCAGGGCCACTGGAGTTATGCAGCAGTGGAGAGTCAAATTATGCGGCAGTGTTGAGAAAATTATGCAGCAAGGAAAGGTAAATTATGCCGCGTAATGCGGCACATTTTGTGTCAGTATTACTGTGTTATTTTGTCATTTTTACACTTGTTCACACTGTCTGGGCATTGGTTGCACCTCATTAGTATCAGTCCTTTACACAAATACAACAAAACGCAACAGAAAGGAGACCAGTCAAGCTTTGCAAAGGACCTTCCACTTCACGGCAATACGTGTTACTGCGTATTTAGCAACTTTTGAACCGTTTGAGCTAGAAACAATTTTTTGTCTTAAAATCTGCACATTATGCAGCAGATGATGGAATACGTGGCAAATTTGGTAAATCTATAATCATGCAGAAAAACGCTGCGGCTGCACAATCGCATAATTCCAATGGCCCGGAGTATATGCATGTGTTCCCAATGGAACCACAGCCCGTAAGAGTGCTAGGAGCTCTATTTTCTTTCCTTTATGTGACTATTTCTCACAGTTGAACTGAACACGCAGCATCCTATGCAGAGTTATACTCATATGACACACACTTTGAAATAGTGATCGATTGTCCACTTTCTGAAATGCCCATGAAAATCGAAATGGTGTGCTCATTTTTTATAAGTAAGCCATCAAGCAAAGGGTATAACACCACATTTTCAGCAGTAAAATAATTACCTGTTGATTGATGTGCTATTATTTCTTCCCCTCAGAGTCCCTTAGGTAATCTGATTCGAGGAGAGCAAGACCTGGATACAAAGTTTGCTACCGTTGGTCTTGTCTGCTGGGTTGGCCATTCATTTCTGGTCGGACGTCTCTGCAGAGGGTTTCTTGAACACTGCTGTTCCACGGAATAGGTTCTTTTTAAGGGTCTGCGTGCAGGTGGTCTTAAGCCCCCGTTCCATTCAGTAGTGGAGCCAGTATCTCATGGAATGCCACATGGGGCTGGCATCCTGCCCTTCTTTTGCTATCCCTATGTGGCACCTATGAGGGAGCTGATCTGCTTTTTTGGTTTCAGAGCTCTGCATTATGTTGATGACTCTCAGGTTCTGCGATAGCTTGATCAGGCGTCCTTAAATTCCATCAGTCAGCTGGAGATCGCCTAACCACTGTCGACGACTGCAAGGCTGCGATCTTCTTGAAAATGAATGGAGAGGAAGACAGAGTTTCTCATTATTGGTGGTGAGACCCATGTTAGGGTCTAGAGTTGTGCCGTGACCATTTGGGCCTCTGGCCAGCACCTGCCGGGCAAATAGAAAACATTGTCATTACCTTTACTGCGACCTCTCTACGGGGTCGAAATTCAAACAATCTGGACCAGGTGTTCCTTTTCACATCCATCTCGTCCAGAAGATCCAGTCTTTCATTCCAACACAGAGGAGGATCTAGGTGGTTAGAGCTTACATTCTCCCTGCTTGGACTATGGCAATGCCATCTACCTGGGCTAGATAAAGGTCGTTCTTCAGCGGGTCCAAGCCAGGACAGTCAGGCTGGCTTGAGGTTTATGGAAGTCCGAACATGTTGCTGTTGCGAGACAATCCCTGCACTGGCGTTCTGTCATGCAGACGATACAGCTCAAGGAGCTGCATGGTCCACTAGGACCACTACAAATCTGAGCTAGTCTTCCTCTTTGAACGTTTAGCGGCCAATGCTCCGACTAGGCTCCTGAGCTACAGTTCTCTGGTCCTGCACCATGCACTGTATTTCAAGACAGTCATTGGTAAGGGCTGAGTGTCCGTGTCCTGGGGTCTTCTGCTCTGAAATGAGCACTTCTTTCTTCTTCGCCTCATGACCAACCACTGCCTGTTTAGAAAAGTGCTGCAGAGCCTGTTTTTCTGCTGAGCTGGTATCTTGGGGTGTCTTTCACCTCTGCCACTAGTGTCTTTCGCTACAGTCAAAGTCCTTCCTTCAGCTGTCGTCAGTCTCTTTGTACTGGTTCCTAGCACCATGATATTGCTCTGGTGACACTGCACTGTACAAAATAAATATATAAAGAGCATCCCCTAGCAGGAATTGCTCAAGTAACTTAGGCTTTAAGGTACTGTTAGACTGTTCTACACTTCCTTTGAGTGACACAATCTAGCACTCACCAGCAGAGAAGCGCTCAAATAATTAGGCCATATCCTATGCAAGTCTTTTCAATTCAAAAGGTAAAAACATTCTATTGAGGCCACAGCACTGTTTACAGTGTGAAGTTGTGTTCTTCCCTGTATTTAGCATACATTTTGGGTTCCACAGCCAGGTAGTTTTTACTTTTGCAGAAATAGACTAGCAAGCTTTTTAAAACTTTGTTTTAAATCTTTTTCTTTTAGTCCTCAATGGGAGTGCATGAATCTCTTGCAATCTCCCCATGTGCTCCTTCCCCCTCACATTTCTGCCCCCTGCACTCCAGTATTGCTTCCCCTCCCCACCAGCTCATCTGTAAGAGCATAGCAGCAGGCATGTTTAACCAGGGGTGACTGGGCAGACTTTAGGATGTTAGTTTTCTTTTATTTGATGTAGTCTACATGCTGCATGAAAGCCAGGCCATAGCTAACAAAGACAGCATTTGCAGTGTTAGGAGAAGGGGTAGGCTGCTGCCCTCTGTCAGCCTGTGTTTGATGCAGAAGAGCGACTAGAAAAATGTCTGGTCTCCCAGAGGTCCATAAATCGGCTCCTTGAGTTTCTGGAGGCACCAAATGACTAGAGACATTTGTTCCAGCCCCTAATCTTTGGGAAAGTAAATGGCAAGAATGTTCAATTAAGTTCGGACATTTCCTCAGTCAGATGTTACATTCTTTTAAGTACATCCACTAGCCTTCTGTGTTATTTTTAAGCTGAATCACATGCAATCGGCTTTGTAAATACTGTTCAGACCTTTCTGTGTGAAATTTAAAAATAATCAGTTAACAAAGATTGAAAATACTGAATTCAATATTCAGTTTCGGGATACCTTAAGATAAAAGGGTTTGCTGAACCTCAAGTATTTTGAGTTTTTTTCATTTACGATTTAAAAATAAAGTTAACGGTGCTTTTCAAACAAGCATTAACAAAGTAAATAGCTAAGAACTTGTATCATAAAGTAGAGACCTACTGGCTTTGTCAATGCTTGTTTTTTATTTGTGTGTAGCCACACCATTCTTTGTAATCTGACCTCGAGATTAACCTTGCTAGAGAAAGTGGTTTATTGAAAAAAACTAAATGTGTTGGACTTAACCTTTTTCACAAATTGAGATTTCAGTAGTGAACTGTCCTTTCAACTCTAATTTTGATGTTCTCTCTGCTAGAATCATCATGTACTAACCAGCATCAGCCAAGACAGCACGGAAACCTGTGGGTGCTGTTTAATATCAGATTTAATTTAGAGGCCTAGTCTTTGATCTGGTGATGGCCTGCAACGATCATCTGCTCTTGGCTTGAAGTAAGATCACCCCTTTCTGCTAACTAATGTCAGAGCATCCCTTAACAAACCAGCATTGGCAAAGCCAATAGGTTTCGCCTATCCAAGACCTATTGGCGTTTGCCGTTGTTAATGTTTTTTACCGATGTTGCGCAGCAGCACGGGTTGCTGTGCAACATGGCCCGAAGCAAATAATAACAAAGTGTTATGGCATGGCCAGTGTTGGGCGCATCATAGCGATTCTTTTGTTTACTTTAAGCCATGCTGCACAGCAGCCCGTGCTGCTGTGTATCATCTTTAAAAAACATTAACAAAGCCAAATAGCTCTACAGGAGCTATTTGGCTATGTTGATGTTTTTTATAGATACTGCACAGCAGCACGAGCTGCTGTGCAACATGACTCAAAGTTGATCATGTCATATTTGCTTTGTATCTATTTATTTTAAGACATGTTGCACAGTAGCCTGTGCCACTGTGAAATATGCCTTAAAACAGCATGGGAAGGGGAGTTGGGGGGTAGCAAGCAACTGGGGAACGAGGTTCGAGTCTCGGTATCAGCTCAACACCCTTTGATTGTGGGCAAATCACTTAATCTCCCCAAGCCTAAAAAACACAAAGTAAAGGTGTCCTTGTGTTAGAAAATAAAAATGAATGTGTCCTTTTTTAATTTAACTGGTGCTCAAGTAAAGTGCATCAATACCATAGGGTCACGTTTGCGCTATATAAACATGCAAATAAAAAAAAGCAAAAAGAGGGAGGAGGATGGAAAGCAATGGCGGCAGGGTGAGTTGGTTTAGGAGAACGAAGGGGGGGGGGTGCTGAAAAAGTTTAAAAAGGGGTATCTGATGGAGCCTGTTGCCAGTGGAAGGACAAGCAGTACTTGGTCCATGCTCCATGGCAGGGGCGAAGACTGAAGCCCAGGAGGAAGCCAAAGGCGAGGAGGAGGAGTCGACCAATAGAAAGCAAGGAAACAAGAGTGGCGTGGGAGCCAACCAATGGTAAGTAAAGGTAAGTAATAGGCAGGCTCTAAGTCCCATTTAAGCTTTTTTTAATGAATAGCTTCCGCTTACAGTGCATGCACGCTGCAGGCGAAACCTAAAAAGGTATCATATCATTAGACTTCATTATTATTATCATTATTATTATTATTATTATTTGAAGAGTTTTATATAGTGTGAACATGACCCATTGAGGATATCAGCGCTGTACAGATAGCAGCACAATCATACATGCAGGGACAAATGCACAAAGGAATAAGCAAACAACAATACAGGTAAAGTATCAGAAATGCACTCTATGTGATGTAGGCCTCCTGAACCTTTCGGAAGTGTATTGGGCTGAGCTCACTTGGCCCTTTTTTATTAATATTATTTTAAATGCTCTGTGAGGGAGGCCTAATCCCTACAAGCAGTACTTAGCTTTTTTTTAATCCCTCTGTGAGAAGACTAGTCCTCCAAGGTTTAAGCTTACCTCCCCATTCGGGTTCCCCCTCGTCTCCACTCTCATATTCGCAGCACATTGTTGCCTCATCCTTCCTGCCACCAGCTCTCATAACGTAAGGACTGTCTTTTGTAATGCAGATTACAGCCCTTCGATTATGTCTGTAGCCCTACAGACAAAACAGAAATACTATAATCTGAAGAGGACAGTATTTCCAACATCTATATATTCTAACCTTCTTTCTTCTTGACTACAGCTTAAGCTAAAGTACCAGATGAAGAAGGAATCCTGTTAGGAAAATCAGTAGGGTGGTTCATGCCCATATGTTTATGGAAGCAAAACAATTGTACATTTGGCTACTTCTTCCATTACATAAGTTTTTTCAAGCAAAGAAGTGATGTAGTAAAAAGTGATCACAGGGGACGTATTTACAGCAGACGGATATATGTTAAAAAGGATATTGGAAACTGCAGAGCAATTCATCCCAGCTCCTTAGAGACTCCAGCTCAGGCCCCATGTTTACAGTGGCGGCTGATACGCGGCAGTAGTAGTGAGGCGGGTGGGGGGTTTAAAAAAAAAAGAAGAAGAAAATTCCACTTACCTGGCCACCGCCTCTCCTCCATTCTTCTTCTGTTGACGACGCAGGAACAGGAAGCACACAGGCTCCCAGACTCCCCTAGCCAATCAAGACGCTGCTAACAGCAGTGTTGTGATTGGTCTGAGCGCCGTGGTTCGACGCTCAGACAGGGAGTGGGAGCCTGTGCCTGTTCTCCACCCAGGCTGTGTATTACAGCCAGTAGAGAACATGCTAAGTGTGCATGACTGTTTGGCTGACCGAAGACGGCCGGCCAAACTGTCATGCGCACTTAAGTGCACATACCACTCCTCCCCCTGCTGCCTGACAGCTCAGCCCGCCCCGCACCTTAAACAAAACACAACTGGTACAGTACGGGAAAAATAAAATGATAATAATATTGTATTATTATCAATTTATTTTTCCTGTGGGGCGACGCTCCTCCGCCTTAGCGGAGGAGCCGCTGCTGCATGTTCACCTTCGGTCACTGTTGTCATCTGAGACTCCCAAGCTAACATGGCTCAGGAAACACTACCAAAAATATTCTAAACCAGAATTGATCCCTCATCAGACGACTGCTGAAAGGCTTCAACAGCTTGTCCCATTCCCGGAAAACACAACACAGTCAGTGAAGTTCTTTATCGACCTCCACATGATTTGCATTTAGATAAGATCAATGATGGTGGGCCTTTCTCGGTTGAAGTGGACATTATTCTTGTACTACCGCCTCCGGGATACACAGCCTGGTGTCTCCGGGGACCACAGTTTCTTACGGAAAGCTGTGAGTTTTCTCCAAGCTTCTGGTTAACAGCCGAGAAGGATTCAGTTGCAGTGGTGCTCAAATGGATCCAGAACACCCGGCTTGACATGGAAAAGGAGCCATTATGTGATCCCAAAAGATGCCCAAGTTTTAGCAGCAGTACCAGGCTGACCGGTAAAGGGCTGGTCCTTATTCCTTTCATCTCTGAAGGGTGGATCTAGATGTTCGAGTCAGACTGAGTAAAAATGTAGTTTTTCCTGTAAATTTCACCGATGCAGATATTTAAAGTCTTTTCAAGACCTGAAAAGAACTTTCTATCTGTTTTGCAAGTATGCCAAATTTCAAGTGGAAGGGGCAACTAGTCATTTTGTATGCAAGAGGGAGCTTTAGATCAGGGCAGAGCAGATCTTGGGCCAGGGCTCCTTGCTTGGGTTCAGCTATGACTGACCCACAGGAACACAAAGGAAAGTTCATAACTTGACCTGAAAAAAGGAACCTAGATAAGTAGAGAAGGAAATGTTTGACACTTTCAGTGGCCCATCAGAGGCAAGCTGAGAATAAATCTCTATAAAATACTAGCCAGGCCTCAAAGGAATAGCGGTCCAATTGGAGGTGTAGGTGGGAAAGGAAGAAAGAAAGGGCAGTTATTTAAATACAGTGCTGAGGAAATTCATAAAAATGCCAATAACTTAAAAGTTCACATTCGCTGATGTCGCAAATGTTTTCATGTCTGCAAAAAACACGGTTCTACCAGTGCTGAATAGCACTGGAAATCACTGGGCGCCACACAATGTATGAAAGTGGGGTTTCCAGGCAAGATACACATTCATTTCAATGATGAGTGGTAGTTTAACATACAGTTAAGCTCCTTATTTGCAGAAGTGTGACTCGTTTTACTAATCTGTAGTTGACTACAACTTTTTCAGTGTTTAACTATGTAAAGAAGCAAGCACCCTCTGGAACGCTGACGCACACAAAGAGCATGGCCTACAAGCACAGCCAACTAGTGTAACGCATTTCAACAGTACATTTACCAAGGTTTTAGTGGCATTCATGTCCTTTGCTGATGCCTTCGATATCATCCATGTTGTGTGTTCATAGCCCAACTTCTAGGCGCACTCCTTACACCTCACCATTCCTCAGTTTGCTCCTGGACGACCAATAGTTTATCTGTTTGTCGAAATGAACGAGAGACCAACTCCTGTGATTACCCAAACATTCCTATGGCCAACACTGGATTCCACACGAAATGCACTTAATCACACAACTACACAGTGACTCAACATTTTTTTTACCGTACCCACACACCAATATTCACAAAAAGCACGCAAAGTAACTTGACTCAAAATGCAGCTTTTAGTCAGAGCAAACAAAAAGAAAAATCAAAATGCTTCACATGCCTGTTAAAGGAGGCGGGACCTGTGGCTTCACTGTGCGTGTGCTAGAAGGCATGCACCTGAGATCACACATTTGTAAACGCTATAAAAGGACAGGCAGTAGCTAAAAACGCACCCTCCCTTGCAGTGCAAAACAAACCAGCACACACTAAACTACAGCTAGGCAGACAGCCTCTGAGAAGGTCTCAGTCTGGTGCACAGGGAGCTGGCAGCGTAATCTCGCGCTACTTCTGAGAGGGAGGAGAGGAGAGGAGATAGGAAAAGAGCCGTGGGGTCTCACCGGAGGCACAACTGGCGTCTCTCAATACTCCTTATGTAAGGCCTAACAACCGTCGCCTTGGAGCTCCAGCAGGTACCACAGAGCGGAGGCTGCTGCGCCGTCAGGCATACATCTGGCACATGTATATGTATTATAAAGCTAACGACGTCACTTGAACAGCTTTTACCAGAAATACACCTTTTTCAGTTTATCCAAGGCCGAGTAAAAACACCCTTGCAGCTTTTCCTGTTCTGCTGAGCTGTGACTAAGTGCGAGGCAATTAAAGAATTAACCGCGCTCTACGGGAGATTTCCGAGCCGGCTCTGTCTCTGAGACACCAAAAGGTGTGAAAGTCTCTGAGGTGAAGCGTCTTTATATAATTACATGAAACTTCTCTCTTATCGCTATAAACTTCATAACCCAACACTGGGCTAACCTAATCACCAACCGTGGGTTGCAAGGCGGCGTGTAAAGTGCGTCAGCGCCCCGTCAGAGGTACGAAGCCCTATATAAAGGCAAAACAACACAATTAAATGGTCACTGTGTTTTGAAGGTTTCGTAAACAACTGGTAAAAATCCTTCTTCTTGATATAATGTTTTAGGTCACAACACGTCAGTTATATTATACTGTGTTATGCTGTTGTGTTCGGTAATGTTTTTTTCTGTCGTGCCATCATGTGTTATGTTACAAATAGTTAAGTTATATTTCGTCATACCATTTCACATTTTATGCTACGTCAGGTTATTTTATATTTTGGACATGCTGCGCCATCTAAATGTATGATTCGTTACATTTTATTAATTCTCATGCGATGTTATGTGATGCTATTTCCCTTACACTGTCACGTTACAAAATGTCAAGCCAGGCCCTGTCACGTCAACGTATTCCTATGTTTCGTTACACTTCTTTGCTACTTTGTAATGCCATACATGGCATTACAAACTCTCTGGTCACCCAAGGGTTATGTGTAATAAGTATTTGCATAATATATATAAGATGTTAGCATGGATTACAGAGGTAGCTGTTTGACAGTTTTCTGAAGCCCCGGAAGTTGTGCATGCTCTATCTAGGTAGAGGTTCTTCCAGGTGAAAGATGGGCGCTGCTACAAAGACTGACTTCCTGCAGGGGGCGACAAAAGGAAACTGTTGTGCAGTACAGCACAGGCTGCGAGTTGGCTGACACAGGGAGCTCTTGCTCTTTGGCAGTGATGTTCTCTAGTGTTTTCTATTCGTGTGTAATAGGTGGGGGTCCAAATCCACAAAAAAGAGTACAGTTAAGTGAGGAAACATGTCGACATGTTCCACATTTGCTCTGTTTTGGGGAGTTCACAGTAATCTGTTGAGGGATACTAGTGCATCTGTGTCGCTGGTATATTACAAGGCTACGTCCCTAGCCTCAGATTCCTAACTCTCCTGACTGCTTTTGAGAATAGGTTTAGAGTGCATTTTGAACTTTTCCATTAAACCTGTTTTTTGTCCACTGAGAGAACATTTCCCCTCAGGGGGAACAGTTTTCCCTGCACCTCCTTTCGTTATGGATAAGAAAAAAGAGAGGGACCCCTTCAAAACCAGGGGAATAGGGTACTACTAAATGGTAGAGAAAATAAACCCTTGGCCAATGATAAAATGGAATTACTAAGTACAAAACTTGTTTGTACACAAAAAGTGTTTTTTCAGGTCACCCATACGTTGCGCCAATTATCCTCAACTACTGCAACCCATATGGTAGATCCAAGTAGTTACATGAACAACATAAATATATTCAAAATAAAATCATATTTTATTAATTTTAAAACATCTCATAAATCACTATATCATAAAACAACCCCATACATTTCACAAGGGTACACAGTAAAATTCATATACAAAAAACATTTATGACAACAAACACAAGAGAGAAACACAGAGACAGTACAATTTGTCATCAAACAGCACATCTAAGAGAAACACTTCTCTCGCTTATCCTGGATACACTGTATTGTATTTGGTCGGCAGGATAAGCTGGTTCCAAAGATTGTGCAAAACAGCGTCGACGCGTTTCGATGGCTTAATTTATTTTTCCATCTGTATCAAGACAAACTTTTATCTCTCTCTTTTATCAGCACTGGCTGGTTGCCATAAAACTACCCTGTTTAAAACAAAAGCATATATTGGTATATAAAATTCTAAACCATACTGTGATACCACAATTTTATAAACACTCAGTTAAATTAAACTCCACTATACTATATTTCTTCAACATGAAGGGAATTTCATCACATAGTAAAAATAGTATTCACCTTAAATCAAGAGTATATGGTCCTATTTCTATTTAAAATAATTTCATTTCAGCTAAATTGTAAAGAAACATTTTATAACTAAATCCCCAACCAATTCTATGACATTGGCCCTCTATCGTTTTTTACATTCCTATGCAAATCTCATTTGAAAATATTTGATATGCTATTATAAAGGTATCATTATTAGCCTGACCTAAAAATACATCAGCTTGAGTATCTATCATATGGGCTGATCTTTAGGTACCACCCACCCTCAAAAGAAACTTATTAACCAAAGGCATGAAGTCAAATTATACTCAGAGCTACCTCACGCATCCAAAGAAAACCCAGATCGGTCTATATGCCGGTTATCATAATTTTACCTTATTTCATTCGAATTGTGTCTTCTATGTCTGACTGTAAGGCATGATATCGGCCCTCAGTACCCCAAATCTGTTATGAAAGAGAAAATATGTACCAGAATATTGTTTCACTGCCCAACTGACATCTATGCCTCATTGCTTTTCACAGAAACCTCATCAGGTTATTACCTGTAAAAAATCGGAAGATTTTTCCGCTTCAAGATTCTTTTTCTCTCTAAAAATTATTTTTCTAAGTTACTGCCGTTACAATCTAAGGATAGAGAAATTTGTTGTTTACTATCAGCATATAAACTTGGCTTTGACACTATCCTGTAGAAAATATTTTACTAGCATAATTTCCTACCTGTATCTTGTTTTTATATTGCCGGCCTGGAATCCATTTGATAATTTTGGTTTGTATCTTTAAAAGCCGTAGGCACTATAGGACTGAAGACTCCTATGCCTTAGCATACACTGTAAAAAAGCCAAAACGGTTTCTATCACTCATTAGAAGCATCTTACTACCTATAGGGACACATAGCCCCAGTAGACAACACTCACGTTTAACTCGCCCTCCCTTGTACCTTACCTTGTGATGTTCAGTATTTAGGGGCTACTGGAACTTCATCTCGCCAGCGTAACACGGGAGAACTCCTCACCTCAGCGTTTCATAAACACTACTAACCACACCTCGCCCTGTTTAAATAACATGTTTCCTACTGTTTGATAGGTTCCACCCACTAATTATCGATTATCAACAGCTGCATATGTATCTACCTCCATGTATACCTGGTCTGCTCTGCTCAATGTCACCCGGAAGTTTTCAGTAGTTCATGAATTTAATGGAACACTAGAATGACAACCCCACTCATTTATAACCGGAAGTTACCTAACTCATGACACCATACGGTCTGAATTTCACTATTGCAAAGTGTTGTGCGGTTGCGCATGTTTTTACCTCTAATATAACACGTCAACTCTGCTCAAATTGCCCCGGAAGTTATAAATGGGTAGTGACGTTAATGAACCACTAGAGCGGCTAACTCCCTACTTAGTGACCGGAAATTACCTTGCTCAGGAACGCGTGTCATCAAATATTCAAGTATTCCCTATTATAGTATATCAGTCTGCTGCAAAGAGAGTTGTATGTTTAGAGCTAGTACTGTGAGGCTTCGCAGCACTATCTAAGCCCCCAAATGAGTATATTAAATAATCCAGGGAACACTAAACCGGCTTCCTACCTCATTTATTCCCGAAAAACATTAGTAGCTTGACAGCACTATCTGAGCTAACGGAAGTGTTAAATGATAACGGAAACACTACACCGGCTCCCTCGCTAACTTATTGCCGGAAGTTACCTTGCTAAGTATAACATCAAGTCTATTGTTGGCTGTTAAAATATAACTCTCTGCCCCTATAGGGAAAAATATATATATTTCAACGAATAATATGGAGCTTGGCAGTACTGGCTACGCTTTTCAACTAAGTCAAAATCACGAAAGGACAAATTGCCAAGTAATATACAACTTAGCAATACTAACTGCGCCCATAAACCAGGTCAAAATCACGAGAGGCCAGATGACCATATGACACCAAGCAATATCACTGTTGTCAGTACTATTGTCTTGCGATCAATTTCATCCAATCCTCCCGAGAATTGAGGCCTTTATCGATGGTATCCAAGTAACACATATACCATTGTTCGCGCATTTTCCTTATAGTGTCTAAATTACCTCCTCTTCTGCTCATGCTAACTCTTTCCAAGATAAACCAGCTGAACTGATTGCAATCATGATTACTCTTCATAAAATGTTCAGTCAAAGGAGCATTCTCCTTTTTGTTCCTTAGTGCAGATTTATGTTCCAACAAACGGATCTGCAGTTCCCTGCCCGTTTCTCCTACATACCCTATTCCACACGGGCAGACTAACAGGTATACTACATTTTTAGTTCTACAATTATTGAATGTTTTTGCTATTAATGTTTTTCCATTAAACTTCAAGTTTTTTGTCTCCATACACTGTGGGCAGATGGAACATGTCCCACACCTATAATTGCCTACCGCTTTGTGATTGAACAGAGTAGTTTGACTTTCGGCATCAGATCTTTTATAGGTATGAACTAATGCGTTTCGTATAGTTTTATTACGCCTAAATGAAAAGATAATAATTGTAGAACTAAAAATGTAGTATATCATGATTGCAATCAGTTCAGCTGACAATAGTACCGACAACAGTGATATTGCTTGGTGTCATATGGTCATCTGGCCTCTCGTGATTTTGACCTGGTTTATGGGCGCAGTTAGTATTGCTAAGTTGTATATTACGTGGCAATTTGTCCTTTCGTGATTTTGACTTAGTTGAAAAGCGTAGCCAGTACTGCCAAGCTCCATATTATTCGTTGAAATATATATATTTTTCCCTATAGGGGCAGAGAGTTATATTTTAACAGCCAACAATAGACTTGATGTTATACTTAGCAAGGTAACTTCCGGCAATAAGTTAGCGAGGGAGCCGGTGTAGTGTTTCCGTTATCATTTAACACTTCCGTTAGCTCAGATAGTGCTGTCAAGCTACTAATGTTTTTTCGGGGAATAAATGAGGTAGGAAGCCGGTTTAGTGTTCCCTGGATTATTTAATATACTCATTTGGGGGCTTAGATAGTGCTGCGAAGCCTCACAGTACTAGCTCTAAACATACAACTCTCTTTGCAGCAGACTGATATACTATAATAGGGAATACTTGAATATTTGATGACACGCGTTCCTGAGCAAGGTAATTTCCGGTCACTAAGTAGGAAGTTAGCCGCTCTAGTGGTTCATTAACGTCACTACCCATTTATAACTTCCGGGGCAATTTGAGCAGAGTTGACATGTTATATTAGAGGTAAAAACATACGCAACCGCACAACACTTTGCAATAGTGAAATTCAGACCGTATGGTGTCATGAGTTAGGTAACTTCCGGTTATAAATGAGTGGGGTTGTCATTCTAGTGTTCCATTAAATTCATGAACTACTGAAAACTTCCGGGTGACATTGAGCAGAGCAGACCAGGTATACATGGAGGTAGATACGTATGCAGCTGTTGATAATCGATAATTAGTGGGTGGAACCAATCAAACAGTAGGAAACATGTTATTTAAACAGGGCGAGGTGTGGTTAGTAGTGTTTATGAAACGCTGAGGTGAGGAGTTCTCCCGTGTTACGCTGGCGAGATGAAGTTCCAGTAGTCCCTAAATACTGAACATCACAAGGTAAGGTACAAGGGAGGGCGAGTTAAACGCGAGTGTTGTCTACTGGGGCTATGTGTCCCTATAGGTAGTAAGATGCTTCTAATGAGTGATAGAAACCGTTTTGGCTTTTTTTTACAGTGTATGCTAAGGCATAGGAGTCATCAGTCCTATAGTGCCTACGGCTTTTAAAGATACAAACCAAAATTATCAAATGGATTCCAGGCCGGCAATATAAAAACAAGATACAGGTAGGAAATTATGCTAGTAAAATATTTTCTACAGGATAGTGCCAAAGCCAAGTTTATATGCTGATAGTAAACAACAAATTTCTCTATCCTTAGATTGTAACGGCAGTAACTTAGAAAAAATAATTTTTAGAGAGAAAAAGAATCTTGAAGCGGAAAAATCTTCTGATTTTTTACAGGTAATAACCTGATGAGGTTTCTGTGCAAAGCAATGAGGCATAGATGTCAGTTGGGCAGTGAAACAATATTCTGGTACATATTTTCTCTTTCATAACAGATTCGGGGTACTGAGGGCCGATATCATGCCTTACAGTCAGACATAGAAGACACAATTCGAATGAAATAAGGTAAAAATTATGATAACCGGCATATAGACCGATCTGGGTTTTCTTTTGGATTCGTGAGGTAGCTCTGAGTATAATTTGACTTCATGCCTTTGGTTAATAAGTTTCTTTTTGAGGGTGGGTGGTACCTAAAGATCAGCCCATATGATAGATACTCAAGCTGATGTATTTTTAGGTCAGGCTAATAATGATACCTTTTATAATAGCATATCAAATATTTTCAAATGAGGTTTGCATAGGAATGTGAAAAACGATAGAGGGCCAATGTCATAGAATTGGTTGGGGATTTAGTTATAAAATGTTCCTTTACAATTTAGCTGAAATGAAATTATTTTAAATAGAAATAGGACCATATACTCTTGATTTAAGGTGAATACTATTTTTACTATGTGATGAAATTCCCTTCATGTTGAAGAAATATAGTATAGTGGAGTTTAATTTAATTGAGTGTTTATAAAATTGTGGTATCACAGTATGGTTTAGAATTTTATATACCAATATATGCTTTTGTTTTAAACAGGGTAGTTTTATGGCAACCAGACAGTGCCGATAAAAGAGAGAGATAAAAGTTTCACGCCTGACAGTGGAGCCCTTCAATCCACAGCACCTGAGCTGCTATCCCTCTTTTAATCTAACCCCTCTGTACTTGTTGGGGTCTGTGTGCACACTGAAACGCACCCACCGTCACAGTGCAAGTCCCCATGGGAACATAACAATTTAAATCATAAGCACAGGTGCACCACACGTTAATTTCAAAAGCAGAAAAGAAAAAGAACCCAAAAACAAAAGGACTTCTTCAGGGCACTGGACGTTTTAGAATAGATCAGTCTTCACCAAAGGAAAACCAGTAAATAACTGGATAAGTCCCGTCCATTTCGCCGTGACGCTTGGCTGTTGGAGACATAATGGTAGCTTAATACCGGCTGCCGGAATTGAACTTGAGCATATAGGATGCATTTAAATTGACAAAAATTAATCGGATTTGCGTGATTCACGCTTATATGTGCGCCTTCTCTTTGGGTTCCCATCTGGATCTTTGATATATTCCTTTAGCATAAGGAATCTGCAAATTGGTTGATACCTAAATACAGTACTGACCAGCTTAGGTGTGATCCTTTGTATGTACCACTCCGTGCATTCGTTTGTGCGTCATCATTGAATCTATCCGGCATCCTTGTTGCTTTACCCATTGGTTCTTTATGATCATGAGGAACCTCTTATAGACACCAGATATTGAATAATCATGACCTAGATGTGGAAAGATAAATAGGCCACTTATCCAGTTATTTACTGGTTTTCCTTTGGTGAAGACTGATCTATTCTAAAACGTCCAGTGCCCTGAAGAAGTCCTTTTAAAGGACGAAACGCGTTGGCTGTATCACTGTGAAAACTGATGTTTATGACCACGTTTTTAATAACAGAAATTGGAATAAAGAAAAAGTGTTTGAAGTACATTTGTGTTGCATATAGTTTACACAGTTGTTTTTGGGTTCTTTTTCTTTTCTGCTTTTGAAATTAACGTGTGGTGCACCTGTGCTTATGATTTAAAGAGATAAAAGTTTGTCTTGATAAAGATGGAAAAATAAATTAAGCCATCGAAACGCGTCGACGCTGTTTTGCACAATCTTTGGAACCAGCTTATCCTGCAGACCAAATACAATACAGTGTATCCAGGATAAGCGAGAGAAGTGTTTCTCTTAGATGTGCTGTTTGATGACAAATTGTACTGTCTCTGTGTTTCTCTCTTGTGTTTGTTGTCATAAATGTTTTTTGTATATGAATTTTACTGTGTACCCTTGTGAAATGTATGGGGTTGTTTTATGATACAGTGATTTATGAGATGTTTTAAAATTAATAAAATATGATTTTATTTTGAATATATTTATGTTGTTCATGTAACTACTTGGATCTACCATATGGGTTGCAGTAGTTGAGAATAATTGGCACAACGTATGGGTGACCTTAAAAAACACTTTTTGTGTACAAACAAGTTTTGTACTTAGTAATTCCATTTTATCCTTGGCCAAGGGTTTATTTTCTCTACCACCTCCTTTCGTTATGTCAGTGGTCTCTTCCCTTTCACACCCTGGAAACACAACTACTCTTCGGCCCTTGGGAGGAGACGGTTTTCTTGTGCTTCCCGAGTGTATTATGGTTGCTGAAAAACATTTTGGAATATCCACAAAGTTACAACTTTGTGTTTTTTTTAGGAATTTGCGTCACCACCACACTCGTAATACTATTATTATGCCCATTAAACAAACTTCCAAGTTGGTGCACCTTGGCACATGAGTAAATTATCTTTTCATTAGAAATTCCCCAAATCCTGTGAATCATAATTCAGAATTTACTAATGTAAATACAACTTTTTACCTGGGAAACAGTATACGTGTGAGGCCAACATGCTTGACACTGCGGCGGGTGACATTACATGTCTTCTGTTAGGTTGGTAGCGGATTCTTGCTGTACTAGTTTGGATCATCAGTGTATGGTGATGCCATTTTTAGGTTCACTGGCAAGGTAAACAATATGCTAATTTCATCGGACCCCTGCAGTGGCATTTGCCATGGTCACAATTTGATTTTCTGCATGAAAGACGAGATGTTTATGCATTATATTA
The DNA here is from genome assembly GCA_963921515.1 of Calotriton arnoldi. NCBI lineage: Eukaryota > Metazoa > Chordata > Amphibia > Caudata > Salamandridae > Calotriton > Calotriton arnoldi. The sequence continues at coordinate 382,921 of CAWUFW010010519.1, forward strand.
ATTTGAGGTTTACCCAAGCACCAAATGCTAACAATGAATTAAATAAAACTGCTTGTCTTCAGCATGAGGGTATCTTGGCTCTTATTTTGAGCAGGCAGCGTGGTGTCTCCGAGGGAGATACCACACAGCAGAACTCCAAAACGTACCCGGTGTATGGTGAAAAACTTCACCTGAATTGTAATCTCTTAAAGAGAAATATACATTCGCTTGTGCTAGTTGCTGGAGCCACGCTTTGATCTTATCCATCACAAAGTGCTCCCTCTCACCCCACCCCCGTCCAAGTGACCTTTGTTAAGGTATGAGACCATCCTTGACAGAGCCCTGGAAGGGATTCACCTGGGAGCCAACGCAGTCTCTGTTCCATGACAGAGGTTCTGGAGAGGCAATCTTCCTGTTTATTATATAGGCACAAAACACATAAAGCCCTTTTCAGAACTTTTGGATTCTAAAATATCAACAGTGTGCAGCTTTGTAAAGAAGAATGTCCTGATAGAGCACCAAGGATATCCTGTGACATTCTCAAGAAGAACCAGCCTTGCATCTTAGGGAAAGGGAGGGGTTTCTTTGACTTCAGAAGCCTTGCAGGAAAAACTAGATTCTTGTATGTAAAGCTTGAGAATAGAAAAGAAGAACAGAAGATTGGGTGTCAAGTGGTGTGACCAGCGTAGACCGGACAGTGTGCCTAATTCAAAAACTGTGCTGTCCACAGAGCAGGCACAAACTCATTGCTTTACCGTGAACAGCACTTTAATGGAAGGTGGACCCGCCGTTTGAAGCCATCCGTCTACCTTTCACTGCCGAAAGCAGGGCCGGCGCTAGGCATGGGCAGTGTGGGCAGCTGCCCAGGGCCCCGCGGCCTTCTAATTACGACGGGGCCCCCCACGAGGCCATCATCCTTTTGAAAATGTACCACTTACAAGTGGGAAGCGTCCTCCCTCGGGGTGTGCAAACGTGGTGCAGCTCAAGGCCAGAGGCGGGCCCCCCTCACCTGGACCCGGCTGCCAGGGGCTGAAGTGTGAAATATGACCCCCCGCATCCCTTTCAGCTGTGGCAGACTGGGCAGGGCAGGGTTTGTGGCCGTGATCAGCTTTCCTTTCTCTTATCCTAATCGCTGCATCTGCATGATAATTGCAGATGCTTGAACTGGCGTGAGGTGAGAAGTGAGCCCTGCCCCTGCATGAATGAAAGGCAGAGCATCCTGCAGGGCTCACAACAAAAAAATAGAGTGACCTCACGTCAGGATGGGCGCTGCTCCTTCCACTGAAGGGAAAGGGAGACGAGCAGAAAACGGAGTGAGAGGTTATTATTCTTTTCTTTTTTTTTTTTGCAACTCTGTTTTTTTTTTTCTTTCAAACAAGCATGTTCATCCAAAAGAAACATAAACAGAGTTAAACATACATAAGTGACAAGCGCTTGGTGTTTTTTTTATTTTAATGTAATTTACATGAAAAAAAGGAATAATGAAAAATTGGGTCAGTAAAAGAATAGTGGAGATAACATTGAGTTGGTAGCAGGGAAGGAGGGGTGACCCCACATCCATCCTCACCACCCCGAGGGGAGTGCAGCGACCCCTCCAAGATACACCCAAACTATATAACCTGTCAAACCACACACCATTCCTTGTTGTACACATCTGAAAAGGTAGCACTACTCCCCGGCAGCATGTTTGTTCACATCTGAAATCCCGAATTCCAGTGTCCTGGGTACATCTAAGGAGGTCTGGTGCTCTCTTTTGCTTTTAATAGAAGTATTGAGGGAGAGGCCCATCTAAAAGGGGTTAGGCAAACAAAAGACAGTAAGAGATGAGGAGATGACAGAGTACAGCAGAGAGGAGCGAGCTGAACATAAGGGGCAAAACAGATATATAGAACAAGAGGCTTAAGGAAAGGGAGTTGGGGAAGGAGTGATGTGTGTGTAATGGCAGAATCAATGAGAGAAGGGAAGAATCTTGGTTAGGTAAAAGGAAAAGCATGCAAAAGAGGAATGTAATAGGCTTGGGGAGAGTGGGAGGAAGGAAGGGGAGAGAATGTTGTAAAGTAACAAGAGCAGTGGTGTAACACAAAATGATGGGGACCTCGCTGCAGAATGTGATAATGGGCCCCTGACTCTCCCACATTTCACAGATATTTATTGGCCCTGGGCTGAATGGGGGCCCCCTGAAGTGTTGTGGGCCCAACTGTGCTGCAGGGGCCTGCATTGTGTCCTGGCGCAAGACGTGAAGCAAGGTAAAAGGCCAGGGAGAAGAGTGATAAATAGCAGCGCACGTAGGGGAGAGGTGGAAGAGGGGCAGATACAGCGAATTGAGGGTAGAGGTGAGAGAGAGATAAAACATGAAGAGTTGAGCATGGAGGGGAGAGGTGGACATAAAGGGGGGGAACCAGTGAACAAAGTTAAGGCTGGAGAGTAAGATGAAAGGTGAAAGGCAGTACTTGGACTGAAGAGGTAAATATAAAAGAAGCAGAACCATCAGGAGAACTTAAATGTCATGGAGAGGGCATGGTGAGTGTTGGATGTAAGAGGGCAGGACAACCAAGAGCAGGCAAGAGGCAGGGGGAAGGTAGATTTCAGAGAGGTAGAACCAGTGAGAGAAGGTTAGAGGCTGCAGAGAGATGAGAGGTGAAGGGTTCAGCAGGTAGCTAAGATGTGGGTGTAATAAAGGCAAAATTAGTGAGAAAGGTAAGAGACGGTAGTAGAGATAAAGTGAAGTGTAGAGCATGGAAGGGAGACGTGGATGTAAGAGGCAGAAACAGTGAGACGAGGTGAGAGGCAGGGGGCTCATAGAGGAGAGGTGGATGTAAAGGGGAGAGACCAGCAAAAAAGTTAGGAGGCCAGAGGAAGACATGAGAGGTGAAGGGCAATACATGGATGGGGCATGCAGATGTAAGAGAGGCAGAACAATCAAGAAACCTTACACAGAGAAGAGAAAGGGAATGGTGAGAGGTGGATGTAGAAGGCCAGAATCAGCTAGAAAAGTAAGAGGCAGTGGCAGAGATGAGGCATACAGCATGGAGGAGAAAAGTGGATATAAGAGGGACATAACGAGAAAGAGAAGAAACAAAGCTGGGGATAGCGCAGCGATTGATGTAAAGGGGCAGAATCCACAAAATAAGGTTTGAGGAAGAGACGAGAATAAGAGTAGAGCATGAACGGAAATAGGTGGTGTAAGTGGCAAAATCAGTGGGAAATTATTAGAGTGTTCAGGAGGATGAAAATGTAGTGAAGATGTAAATGGGGCAGAGCCAGTGAAAAAGGTTATAAGGCTGGGGAAGAGATGAGCAGTGAAGGTAGTGTATGGATAAAAGTCATGGCTATAAGAGAGACAGAACCAGCAAGAGTACATAGGCAGAGTGGCAAGAGAGAGAAGTGGATGGAAGAGAGAAATAACACCAAGAGATAGAGGTTTGATGAAGAGCGAGTGAGGAGGGCAAGGTAGATGTTAGATGTGCAGAACCAGCAAGAGAAAGTTAAAGGTTTGGTGAGAGATTAGAGTTGAAGATTAGATCAGGAAGGTAGAGTTTGATGTAAAAAGGGTAGAATCAGCAAGAGGAGAGAGGGAAGGAGGAAGGGGAGAGGTGTATGTAACGGGGCGGGAGAAGCAAGAGAAGATAAAAGGAAAGGGGAGAAGGAAAAGGCATAGCTGTATTTAGGATGGCATAACAAGCACAGAAGATAAAGACTGGGTGGAGAGTTGAGAGGTGAAGAGTAGGGCAGGGAAGAGAGATGGGAATGTAAGAGGGGCAGAATCAGCAAGTGAATATGAGAGGAAAGGTGGAAAGATGAGAGGTAAAGAGTAGAGCATGGAGGTATGAGGGCCAAGATCAATAAAAGAGTGACAGAACCAGAGAGAAAAGGTAAGAGGCTTGGGGATTCGAAAAGAAGAGACGTTAAGAGGAGAGCATGCATAGCGAGGTGGATGTAAGAGGGGCTGAACCAGCAAGAGAAGATAATAGGCTGAGCAAGAGGGGAGGTAAAAAGTAAAACACAGAGGAGAGAGGTGGATGTAAGTGGGCAGAATCAACAAAAAAACTTACGCGGTTAGAGGAGAGGTAAAAGAGTCTTTGAACTAGCATGTGCTTCTAAGTACATTGAGACTCCTGCCAAAGGTTGCAATTACCTGTCTCTTTATTTTCCAAGTAGAAAATTTGGCTTAGATTTGCGATGTGTGCCATCCTTCACAAAGGTTTGTGATCTTGAACTATCCTCAACATGTCTGTGGAATTACAGCCTGCTTGCTCTCTGTGTACTCTTATTCAAATTTGACTTTTTTATTAAATCTAGTTCCCTGTTGGGACCCTTTCCTGCCCATTTCATGAATGGATATCTAAAGGTCACAGCCCCTGCTCTGACCTCCATTTGCAATATTGCCCTTGCCTCGTCATCTGTCCCTACCATGTAGGGAAAAAAAAACCTAATAAGCTGCGTTTGTTCCTCTGCTCAAAAATCCTTCAGCAGGTACGAAGCTTCTCAGCATCTTCTAACAACTCTTTGCTGCCTTTTTATGAAAAATCCTTGACAAAGAAGTCAACTCATAAATCTCTTTCATAGGAAATAATTTACTTATTGATCGCTTGCCAGTTGGATTCTGACCTCTCCATGTGTTGAAAGTAGCATTTCTTGCTGTGTCGGACAGTTTGAGCCTGAATCTTGATCAGGAAGGCAGAGCAGCCTTGATATTACTAAATTATAGTGTCACATTTGTCAGTTTCCCATCCGTTTCTATGGAATCAACTGGAACAACCTGGAATTCAAGGTATTCCCCTGGCGTGGCTTATCTCTATCCTTTCAAAGAGGCCTGGTTTCTAACCAAGAAAATGTTTTGGACTTACATGCAATCAGTAGCTTTTTAGATAAAGACGAATTCATTAAAACTATATAGCAAAACATCAGACATCTGCATCTTTAAGGGGCCTGGTACCATACACACTGCTCTTTGGTGGCCTGTGGAGCCACCATGGTTGCATTAACAACAACATCTTGGATTTATTTTCCAACGTCTTCTCTCCTTGTCTGGACAAACAGTGTATTATCTACTTCTACTACATCCATATGCAACACAAAATCCTGCATTTTCACCCCTTTCACTGCCGCAAGACAGTTGTACAGTCAATTATCTTCTCACAACCAGATTACGCAAGTGTTCTCTGTCTTAAACTTCCCACCTATTGCATTTGGTACCGTTCAGATCATTAAGAACAGTGATTGGATTCCCATCTGAGGCTGCCCTAGATGCTCTTTCTGCTTTCTGTTGATTCCCGCTACCAAACGATCTATCCATTTGCCATTGTGCAGTGCATAAAAGGGCCCACTCATTCTTCAGTACTGTATTATTCCTTCCATTTATTTCAGAATCCTACGCTCTGTAACAGCCATGCTCCTCTGCCATCCTAAAATTAAGAGAGAACATATTGGAGGTAGATCCTTCTCCTTTCTAGCTGCACAGGACTGGAAATGTCTCAGTCTTGAGCTATAGTGCATCTTAAATCTTCTGGGGAAAAACGTAAAACTGGCCTTTCCATACATTAGTATAGCCTGTACCTTTTCCTTCGAAATCCCTTAGCACCAGGATTCGCTCTTGGTGTGGTATTTTCATTCATCTCTTTCAATGGAACAATAACTAAAGACATTTGCATTCGCTGCACAATTTGGTGTAATTTGACATAACACCCTGAGGAAAGGGGAAGGTGAAGAGGCCCAAATATCTTGTAAAAGTAGTTTGAAGGCCTATTAGATATCTGCTCCAGTGTGTTTTAAAGTTCCTCATTTGTCACTAACTGTCCAAGAAACTAGAGCCATACATAATACACACTAGTTATCATGTCCAAAAGAGTATTAAAATACATGTAGCAGGCTGCTGCACAGGGTCTGTCTGGTCATGCCCCCAAAGATAGCCTGATCACTGTCAAGTGCAGAATGACAATGGGGAGGCCTGGGCAAGCACAAGATGATGTGCGCCTCTTCCCACTATAAGTTATACCAAAACTCAAATAGCGACAGCGAGGCCTGAAGAAATTGCTGCTTTTCAGCAGTACAGTTTGAATTAGCCTTGCTTTGGAGATGAGAAGAAGGGGCAGAATACAGGAAAAGGGGGCTGCAGAGGGGAGCTGACTGAGGAGTGAGTGCCTCATTCCATAGAGTACATCATCACACATGTAGTGATTAGCCAGTCACTGAGCTTAGGTAAGTAGGTGGCCAGTAGTTTTAGGAAGGCAAATCTTGTATTGGTGATTGGAAGGATCAAAATAGTATGATTAGGTGGCCTGGGCCATGACTGGAGAAATTTATGGATGATGGACATGATCGTTCAAGGGTCTTGCATTCAATTATCTCTTTAACCAAGATCCAGTGGATTTACCTGAGGGTAGGTGCAATTTGTTTGTTACTTCTTAGGCTAAATTTGAGTCAAGTGACATGTCACTGGACCCTTCACAATTTGGCAAGTGTCTTCTCAGATATTAAGGTAATGTGACTTAAAATGTGACTTAAAAACTTTAAAACTGCAAATCTCAGGGATTATGGGAGATTTATTTTGAAAGTCAAACACCACCTCCCCCAACCTATTCAACATTGCTAGATTTAATTTCCTTGTAAGGGAAAACTGCACTGAGTCGGCTATAATAGATCCCTTTTCTTTTGTTGCTTTAATTTACTACTTGTCTGTTTAGTGTCTGGCTCCCATTATAGCTTTTGGCAGTTTTTCCCCTGGATACACATTCTTGTCTCTATTTAGCCATCTAACTTTATATCTTTGAGTTAGTTCAGCTCTTTTCATCTCTTAAAAATGAAGTTTGAGAGTAGTTAGTGGGTTTAGGCATTCAGTTTGTGGGAATGGTCTAGCTTTTGGTGCTCCTGCCTGCCAATATATTAGCTACAACACCTGTGTATGTCATCTGTGCCATCTCATCCTCTTATTTTCTTTAATCAGTGCTTTCTGTTGTTTACTGGAGCATTTGCAGGCCACTCACCCAACCAGCATGGATCCCTTAGTGTTGATGCCCATGCCTGCTAAAACCAAATGCCTTAACCTTGAAATTCACTGATGCAACAGGAGTATCAGGGAGTCACCTGAAGACCCACTGTATAGCTGTGGGACAATCTGTTTTAGGATTTTAATCATGCACTATTCTGAAAACATCGGTTTTGGAGAGATATAGGTGTAGCTTTTCAATAAAGTTTAATGTGTTGCATTTCCACATAATAGAGCTTTAAAATCATAACATTTATTTTATTAAGGCTATTATTTGTATTTGTAGCCATCTCAGTGATATCCACATTAGAGAAGTAGCTTCTTTCAAAGCTACTTCAACAGTGCTAGAAAATGATTGGTCAGTTGGCACTTCCTATGATGTCACTTCCTGTGATATTACATTTTATGCAAATTAGAGGGGCCTCGCATGTTTCTATCCTGCCCGGGGCCCCACAAATCCTAGGACCGGCCCTGCCGAAAGTGACCCAGATTCACTTTCAAGGGGGAACAGGGATTCCCAACCCTCACAGGCGGGTGCAGTGAGTGTCTGCACCGACCTGCAAAAAAATGCCTGGGTGGTCCCTGGCACTCCTATGCCCCCCCCGTACAATAGGGTGTCCCCGGGAGATGCACTGTGTGCCATCTCATATGTGTTTCAAAATCGGTGTTCCTCCTGACAGCTTCTTTGACTTACGCTTGCATCCGGCCACAAAGGGTTTCCTAATTTGCATGGGGTCACATTCCCATGCAGAAGAGGTGTGGTGCAGCGGCCAGGGCAGCTGTTTTCGGAGCACAGGGTTCACGGTTCGATTCCCGGCTCCGGCAGCAGCTCAGCTCAGCACCATGTGACTCTGGGCAATAGCTCACTTAATTTCCACTCCGGCCCCCAGCGCCTTGAGACCCGTAAGGGTGAGTAGCTGCACTATATAAAAACGGACTTACATTTTACTTACATTTTTAAGGCAGAAAGTAAATATATACAACTATGCTGATTGTTGGAAATGGCCCTTTTTGCAGGGTCACCCCTAAACTTTTTGCCTGCCTCCTGTATTTTTGCTGACCTGTTTCTGTTGGTTTTATGACTCTGGGCACTTTACCACTGCTGTTCAGTGCTAAAGTGCATATGCTCTCCCTTTGTAAATATGTCTATGTGAATTGGTATATCCCTGATTGGCTTATTTGGTTTACCTGTTAGTCCCTAGTAGTGTGGCCTATGTGTGCCCAGGGCTGGTAAACCAAATGCTGCTGGTGGGCCTGCAGCACTGATGTGTGCCACCCACAGAAGCAGCTTGTAAAGTGTGTCTCAGACCTGCCACTGCAGTGTCTGTGTGCAGTCCAGAACTGCCATCTTGGCTGTGAAGTGCACCCACTTCCCAGCCCCTGAACCTTCCCTTGGCATCTTGTAAGTCACCCCTATGGTAGGGTGCATTGTATGTGTAAGGTAGGACATGCCTTGGTGTGTGTAGCATGTCCTGGTAGTGAATTATGCCCCATTTCATTTTTCACTACTGTAAGGCTACCTGTTCCTCATAGGCTAGAATGGGCAGTTTGACTATTACATTCTATAGTCCTAACTGACCCCAGGAACATGGTAGAAAAACGAATTTAGTATGCCTGAGATCAGAATATTAAAATACATCTTTTAGTGAAGTTTATTTTTATATTCTGTGTTTGAAAATACCACTTTTAGAAAGTAGGTATTTTCTTGCCTAAGCCTTCCAGTGTGCTCTGCTGTTATGTGTATTGGCTGTCTGGTTTTAGAGGGGCAGGGCAGGCTGAGTCAGACCTGGGTTGAATAGAGAGATTTGCATTTATAGTATAGGGCTGTGCCTGGCAAGGTGAATGCTGGCTCCACCTCCTACTGTGTGTCTGCTAGCAGACGCCCTCTTTCTGAAAGGAAGGATGCAGCCTGGTAAACAAAGTGCTCCAGGCCTGAGCAGAACTGGTTCTGGCTAGGTTCAGTGACTTGTAGCTTCTGAGAACAAAGACTTTTGGGGTATAAATATCTGTGCTCAAACCCCTACAATTTGTATTGCTTTTGGATCTGGAGAGGAAACTCTGTCCGTGCCACTGGAGGAATCTGCAGGAAGTGACTGTCCCTGTGCTTGTGTGTTGTTTCTTGCACTGGCCTGCAGCAGTGACCACTGGACCTTGAAGAAGAGGAAAAGGACTTTTGAGGGAACTTTTATTTTTGTTACAGCAATTACCCAAGGGCTAGGAAAAGAGCTAGCCTCCTGCTGGAGTCTCAGGCACATCAGACTCCACCACCAACCTCCTGCTTCCTCCCTGCGAGGATTGCTATCTGCTGATGAGGCTCCTGTGAGTTCCAGGGCCTCTAGTTTGCTTCAGAGAAAAGAGTGCTGGAAATCGACGCTAACGCACCTTTGCGAGCCGCTGCAGCCGAGAGCGCTGGAAAAATCATCGCGCTGCTGCCGCTGAGTGCTCGCAACACGAAACCATCGCTAACGTCTCTTTGCGAGCCGCTGCAGCCGAGACGCGCTGGAAAAATCATTGCGCTGCTGTCGCCGAGCGCTCGCAACCCCTAAAGAAATCATCGCTTCAAGACATCGCATTGCGGACGCCGTGCGTCCGCCATTTTCATCGTATAGCACCGGATTTCGTCGCTCCCTCGCGGAGCGCCATTTCTTCGCATCGCAACACAATCGCACAATGCAACAGGCTCGTCGCATCGACTTCTCCCTCGCGGCAAGAAAGTCATTGCATCGGCGGCCTTGCGTGCAGAAGTTGGTCGCATCGTCTCCGCACGCATCAGCAGATCGGCGCATCATCCTCCCTTGCGGCAAGGATTTAACGCATCGCCGGCCTCGCGTGAGGAAAATCATCGCTACCACTTCTTTGCGACATTTTGTTGGTTTTGCTACTGAATTCAGGTACTTTGTGCGAGAAAGGGTCGGAGAGACCACTGCTTTGGATTTGAACCTTATTTTTGCAACCTCTGAACGAGACAGGGTCGCAGAGACCCCTGCTTTGAATTTGAACCTTATTTTTGCAACCTCTGAATGAGACAGGGTCGCAGAGACCCCTGCTTTGAATTTGAACCTTATTGTTGCAACCTCTGAATGAGAAAGGGTCGCAGAGACCCCTGCTTTGAATTTGAACCTTATTCTTGCAACCTTTGAACTATTTGTAACAGCCCTTCAACAGCAATCCTATTTTTGACAGTAGTGTGGCTTTTACAGTTATTGGTTTTGTGATAAATCTGCCTTTATATAAAGATACTTATTTTTTATAATAACTACTTGTGTGGTGTCCCTTTGTAGTGTTCCTCACTGTGTTACTGTGTATGGTCATAAATGCTTCACACCCTGCCTCTGAGATAAGCCTACCTGCTCGTGCTATGTTACCACAGGGTTGAGCAGGGGTATCAAGGAGGGTAGCCCTCTTACTCTGACTTAGGAAGAAGGGTCCCTACTTGGACAGTGGCCAGCCATTGCCAACTAGAGACCCCCATTTCTAACACTGATGATATGCAGCTAGTATTCAACTTTGTGGATAATCCTGACTCGACAGTATTCTTCCAGAGCACCATGGTCTTCATTCGGGACTGGATGAACAGTCACCAACTAAAGTTGAACTCAAATAAAACAGAGGTGATGATTGTCAAAAACAAATTGCACTGTTGGAGTCCCTCCTGTTGGTCTCAGGAGTTAGGTCCCCCTCCTACTCCTAAAAGGTGGTCAAGAGCCTCGGCATACTTGTTGATGAAGATCTTTCAATGAAACCCCAGATTGCACCAGTTTATTCTGAATTTTTTTCTCGACTGAAGCCATCATCCAGATTGTACTCGCACTTGTGATGTCCCGTATTGACTATGCTAATACCCTTTACCTGAGCCTCCCAAAGGGTCTGAGACCAAAGACTGCAGCTGGCCCAGAATCATGCAGCTAGACTTGTCTATCAACAGCCAAGATACTGCCACACTACACCCTTACTAAAGAAACTGCACTGACTTCCAATTGTACAAAGAACCTTGTTTAAATAGGATGCACGATTCTTCAAAATCCGACAGAGTAAAAGCCCTACTTTTGTTTCCTCTAGAATAAAGAATTATACTCCCAGGCGAAACCTTAGATCGGCACATCTCAATCTCCTAGAGGCTCCCAAATTTTATAGGCAGAGGCTAGGGGGAACCAGGTTCGCTGTGCTGGCTCCCGGTGTTTGGAAAACTCTTTTTCGTCTAACATAAGAGCAGCAACCTCTTATGAGCAATTCAGAACTCTGCAAAAACATGGCTTTTCAGACAAGCATATTGTATTGTATTGTATTGTAATTGCATTTGTATAGCGCTTACTACCCCTGACGAGGTGTCGAAGCGCTTTTTCGGCGAGTAGCACGCTACTCCGGGACCCATAGAGGATTAGTGTTGAATTAGTATAGTGAAACATGCAAGTAAATTTTAAGTGGTGGATATGTTAGTCAGTTATTTGGATTCGGAAGGATAGCAGAAGGATAGAAGAGGAAAGAAGGTTTGTATTTATATAGCGCTTCTAACCCCTGATGGGGTGTTGAAGCGCTTTTCTGGCGAGTAGCAGGCTACTCCGTAACCCATAAAGGATTAGTGTTGAAAGTTAGTATAGTGAAATATGAAGTAATTTGAGTGGTGGATATGTTAGTCAGTTATTTGGATTGAGAAGTGTTAGGGAGGGGTAAAAAAGGAAAAAAGGTTTGCATTTATATAGAGCTTGTAACCCTGATGGGGTGTTGAGACGCTTTATTGGCGAGTAGCACGCTACTCTGGAACCCATAAAGGATTAGTGGTGAATTAGTATGGTGAAATATGAAAGTAATTTGAGTGGTGGATATTAGTCAGTTATTTGGAGTGAGAAGGATAGCGGAGGGATAGAAGGGAAAGAAAGGTTTGCATTCATATAGAGCCTGTTACCCCTGATAGGGTGTTGAAGCGCTTTTCTGGCGAGTAGCAGGATACTCCGGAACCCATAAAGGATTAGTGTTGAAAGTTAGTATAGTGAAATATGAAGTAATTTGAGTGGTGGATATTAGTCAGTTATTTGGAGTGAGAAGGATAGCGGAGGGATAGAAGGGAAAGAAAGGTTTGCATTCATATAGAGCCTGTAACCCTGATGGGGTGTTGAGACGCTTTATTGGCGAGTAGCACGCTACTCTGGAACCCATAAAGGATTAGTGGTGAATTAGTATGGTGAAATATGAAAGTAATTTGAGTGGTGGATATTAGTCAGTTATTTGGAGTGAGAAGGATAGCGGAGGGATAGAAGGGAAAGAAAGGTTTGCATTCATATAGAGCCTGTTACCCCTGATGGGGTGTTGAAGCGCTTTTCTGGCGAGTAGCAGGATACTCCGGAACCCATAAAGGATTAGTGTTGAAAGTTAGTATAGTGAAATATGAAGTAATTTGAGTGGTGGATATGTTAGTCAGTTATTTGGATTCGGAAGGATAGCAGAAGGATAGAAGAGGAAAGGAGGTTTGTATTTATATAGCGCTTCTAACCCCTGATGTATGACTATTCTGCATCTTTGCCTTGCTGCTAGTGCTCCCGGCGCCAGGAAACCTTTCAGTGAACGTGCGCTTTAGAAGTTTCTTATAACATAGCATAACAGATGAGGCAATGTCCCCTTTGTGACTGTGCTTGGACAAAATCCAAATTACACAAGGGGCTACACAAGGGGCTGCACAAGCACGTGACTCCTTCTGTAGTACCGTAGTGGCTCAGTGGTGGGGAAAACGGGTGCAAGTGCCCAATGTAGCCCCGGGCTACTAACTATAACACAGCTCCAGGGGGTAGTCCCTTTCTGCACATTTTAGGCCTATTTCTTACTTTTATAGGACCTTTGAAAGCAGAAAAACTTGGTTATTGAATCATTGCGATGTTTCTTTTCATTTGATTCCTTTTACATCAAATATTTTTTAGCCTATATTTGAATTGATACATGCACAGACCCAGGAAGTCTCCAGAGCTTCAAAGTGGTCTCTGGCCTGATTATAAGCACACAGAGGTTTTTAGCAGAAGAGAACTGAAGCACAGACACATGGATTTGCCCAGGAACACATTGTGTGGAATGAACTGTGTGAAGTTTTTATATAGCGCCGCATACCACGCTTCTGTTGTTTCAAAGCACTGTAAAAAAACAAGTGTTTACAATGACTCACTTTAATGGTACTCAATTTACCAACCTCCAGGAGGATAGACGGCTTAGTAGGCCGTCCTAGGATTACAACTCGTGACCAGCCACTAATGCATAGTGCAGCAGCAAGCACACAGTTCATCAAGCCATCCTGCCACCACGAAGAAGCATACTTACGTTGTTAGGTATTTATTTCATTTCCAAAATTGTTTTTCTGCCGCTTGCGAAGGTCTCTTGAGAAATACTCCTGGAAATCCATAAAAATTGAAGCGCAGACAATTTCAAAATAATGAACTCAAAGTGTTTTTTTTTTTTCTTCTATCACTGTAGAAAGATTCACGACTAGGTGCCAAACATTGCACTTGATATTATGACTCATTCGGAGGCTTCATTCCCAAAAACTCACTCACCTAGATAAATATTTTATAATACTGTTTTTTCCAGAGGGAAAGGAGAGTGACAAGCACTGGCAATGCCAGTAGGTTAAGATAATAAATGAAAGTGCTTCTTTAGTCATGAATGTGTTTAGGCACTCAATAAATCATCATACATATAACTTGTCACTCATCCTTGCACTCATGCATTCATTCCTCCAATCACTGACTCATTTGAGCATTCACCCACTTACACAACCACAATAAAACATGAACAAACTCAACATATGCAAGATAAATTAAAAGAATAAAAGTAAAAAAGAAATCATGTTATCACATAAACACAATAGTCATATCTGCAAAAGCAAATACAATTTAACATTACAACGTGTATCCATCTTGAAATGATATTGTAGATAGGGTTTCCTTGATTTAAGATTTCAGCATGGCAGTAATGTTTAGAACCAACATGTTGGCCATCTTGGAATGGTAATGATACGATTTCACGATGACTGCTTGATTTTACGCCATGTGCTGCATGCAGTGCAATGCACTGTAGAAGAAATGAGCAGCAAGCAAGCAGCCTGTTGGCACTGTGTGGGAAGCTTTAGTGTTTTCTAAAAATGAAAATAAAAAAGAAGATAAGAAATTAAAGTGGATCTACAAAAGGAGAAAATGGAAAGCTTAGGACTGGCCCACCAGTCAGTCGTGGAACTGAAGCGCACTCATTTTCAGATAGATGTGTACATGAGACAAATGTAGTACTGATAGGGGAAAGGAGCCAATGGTTGAAGTGGGCTGAGCCTAATGTATGCTGTGTGGATAGAAGCAGAGTGTGAATGACACTCATACAGACCAATGGCAGAGAAAAACACCCTCTATGTATTTAGTTATACAGATTTATATTTATGTATGTATTTTATAATGATTTATCACGATAGCCTGGCAGGCAGATAAGTGTCCAGCCTTCCTAAGAGATTCTAGTAAGAGTTATTACAGTTCAAATGCTAGGGTTTTGCAAAGGGGGTAATCAACCCCAGAATCCTGCTTAGAAAGGCCATTTGTGGGATTTCAGGTAACAAAATACATGTCTACAGGCTTTAATGTGGTGCAATAACAATCCACTCTTAAAAGCCTAGTGGTTTTAACATATGCATTTCATAATAAATAAATCAGGCATACTGCTTTTGTCATACATTTTCATAATAAACAGACCTATGGCTTCTGAAATAAATTTTCCCAATGAACCAATCATGATGGTAGCTTTTTTCATTCGATTGTCACCATTACTGGCCGCACAAGCTGGGTGATACTCCTCCCCCAGCTCCGGTGGTAAAAAGTTTGGGAATCAAAATAGATGCCAAACTCTCATTAGCCAATCAAGTCTACACCTGTCTCGGAACTTGTGTGAGCCTACTCAGGCAGCTGAGGAAACTCTCACCCATCCTCTCCTTCTCAACCATGAGGACAGTGGTGGCCGCCCTGATCTTGGCCCGTCTTGACTATGGGAACTCGCTCTACATCGGACTACCGGACTCATTGCTGGGCAAACTCCAGGTGGTGATGAATGATGCCGCCAGGCTAATCTTCAAGCTTCCTAGGTGCACTCGGGCATCACCCCTACTGCAACAACTACACTGGCTGCCCATCAAGCAGAGGGATAAATTCAAAGGCCTCTGCATTACACACAAGGCCCTATTTGGACAGGCACCCAATTACATCAAGGAACGCCTGGAGAAATACGCCCCCTGCCGCTCACTAAGGTCCTCCATGGAAGGCCTTCTAAAATGCCCACGATTCAACTACACTACTAAAGGCGGTAGAGCCTTCTCGGTCCTTATGCCGCAACTTTGGAACAGGCTGCCTGGTCAGCTTCGCTCCGAAAGCTGCCTCTTTCCATTCAGGAAGAAACTTAAGACCCTATTATTTACTGAAGCCTGGGCATAACTCTCCCCTCTGTGATACAACTCTCCCTGGAACTTCCGCTGATCTTCTTGAAGCGCTTAGAGACCTGCAGGTATTAAGCGCTCTACAAGTCAAAATTAACATAACATAACTTACCCAGGCCTACTGTATGGTAAGCATAAACGTTACCAAAAGGCAACCATCAG
The DNA here is from genome assembly GCA_963921515.1 of Calotriton arnoldi. NCBI lineage: Eukaryota > Metazoa > Chordata > Amphibia > Caudata > Salamandridae > Calotriton > Calotriton arnoldi. The sequence goes on from CAWUFW010010519.1 coordinate 398,493, forward strand.
CTATATCATAGTAAAATTACAAATAAGTACAAAATTACAGTTGTTGAAATAATTACAATATCCTCCTGAGTGGGCCTAATAGGGATTATCGTAGTGCAATCTTCCAGAACTACGGTTTGTTTGAGTGGGCCACTAACCAATACACATGCCTACTACTGTAATCTGTGAGATTCTATGGAACAAAATACTGGACTACATGCTTTAGAACAGTGTCAGAACAATCCACCCTAAAGGCTTACTGCCCTTAACACACATTTTCACAACCCGTAAATCAGGCTTACTGCCTTTGTCATGACTTTTCATAATAAACAGATCAAACCTATGGAATTTGACATAACTTTTCCAAATTAAATAAGCCAGCGTACAGCCTTTGTCATAACGTTTCATAATAAACAGATCAGACCTATGGTCTTGAACATAATATTTGTAGCATGTGTTGGCTGCAGTTACACATGCTATGGCAACCCTTCCATCTAATGTTGGGCCCGGACTCTGCAAGTTGTTGTTCACAAGGAAAGTTTTTATGGTCGATGTTGTGCGTTGTATCCCCTCCTCCTTGAGGTACTGCGCACGTTCAACGGCTCCTTTCTTAGATTGTCTTTTTCCCCCATCGGGCTCGGATGCACTGCATCAGAGCTCTACAGCTTCGACGCCCATACGGCCTACGGATGAAAAGAGTTCAGCGATCAAAGATCTAGAACAAATACTGACGCATGGCTCCAGCACACCTTGGAACTGTGTGTATAAACTAAGTGAAAGAGCCAAACTTCCACTTCGTGGACAGCTACACCCATCGAGAATGTTCGTCTCTGGGTAATAGAGGTGAAGAAGGAAGGTCTATTCAGGAGGTGCACTTAATGAGGGGTGAAATACACATATTCTGATACCCACAAGGTCTGTAACCTGTGTTTGTCGCTGGAGTATAAGGAGCAGGACTGCGCAGCGTGCAACCTCTTTAAAAACATAAAGACCCTATGAAGAAGATGGGATCGACGCCTAGCCCATACAATGGAGATGGCAGCTGAGGCAGAATTCTCCCACAACTAATCCCACAGCGAGGGTTAGATAGAAGCCGAGGCACCGGTCCAACTGGGGTATGTCATCGTCAGCCCCCACTTCATGGCCTCCAATAATAAACAGAAACGAAGCAGAGTTGAACGTGCAAGTCAGTGACGATGCGCAGCAGACTCCGCTTTCAGGAGCCAAAAATGAAGACCAAGCCAAGGGCTGTGAGTACTATCGCCCCACCCCAAAGTAAGAAACTCTTACACAAGCATCTCCCTCCACGCCACGGCATGCCACATCCCTCGGTCTCTAGTCGACACCAAGAGCGAGCCTGGAAGCCGAGAAGGAACGAGAACATTCTCGATCCCAATTGGGCTAAAAGGCTAAAAGAGAGAGAGGAAACAAACACAAGGCAACCATTGGTGCCAAAACAGACATCGACCTCAATACACACATCGACAAAACACAAACACAAGACCTCAGCATCGGACAAACAATCGGAGCCAAAACACCGACCATCAACAACAAAAACAAAGACTTCTTCCTCAGCAAAATTGTAAATGATGCCAGAGAAGATGGCAGAGACAATACAAAAAGAACCTCAACTTGAAGAGAAGGGAAATGTTATTGAAGGCTTGCAAAAATTAATTAAAAGAAAATTAAAAGAACCAACTAAAAGACTGGGGCAACTGTTGGATGTCACACAGCCACTACCTAAACCGGTGGCAACTGAGCATAGGGCCTTAAGCCCCAGGCCCATTAGTCAACCTATGATCCCACATGCAAGGTCATCATCACCAACACAATAATATGATGGAGGAGATGAAAGCACTGAACACGAACAAGAAGGTTATTACTCAGACTCACGAAGAGATACACAACATAGTTCAGATCCATGGGAGGATTATGATGCTGTCTTTCCAGACTCAGACATAGAACCACCAAAGACGCTCTGACCTGAAAATACCTCCTCCTACCACAGTGGGATACAAAGAGAAGCCGAGTATCATAAGCTACAAAAGCACACAACAGAGAAGGAGACAGAGTTCTTAATGGAAACACTTTCTAAAACAGGGAGGACTGTACCATATTTACCAATAATCGGATCAATGCTAAAAGCATCCAAAGACATTTTTAGAGATTCAGTAGAATCAACGATACTTACCCCCAAGGATTGAAATAAAGTACAGGTCTTCCCCCTCAGACCCAATATACATCAAAGGACACTCTAGTGCGGACTCCCTTGTGGTCACAAAAGCACTCAAAAGGTCAGCATCACAAGGCACAGGGGAAGTTCCACCTCCTGACAAGGAGAGTAAGAGAATTGGTGCAGCAGGGAAAAGGATGACAACTCTCCATGCCAATCATTGGCACATCGCCAATTCAGTAGGCCTCCTGTTGAGATACAATAGGGCCACCTGGGATGAAATGGAAGATCTGTTGTAAAATCTTCCAGAACAATACAAAAAAAGAGGGGAAGACCTAGTTGCAGAAGGAAATCAAATTTCAAATGCAACAATAAGATGCGCACTGGATAGTACAGACACCAAAGGAAGCAACTCTTCAGTTATGCTACGTAGGCATGCATGGCTCCGCATATCCAGGTTCAAACCTGAGGTAGAACAACACATTCTCAATGTACCTTTTGATGGCGAACATTTATTTTGTCCTGAAGTAGATACTCAACTAGAGAAAATACAGGACACAGAACCCGCTAAGTCAATGGGAGCCTTCCAGTCCACTAGTCACAACCAGCCTTTTCGCCGCTTCCAAAGGGGGCGATCCAAGAATAACACCCGGGAGACCCTAAGCTACCAAAGACAGCAGCAGCAATACCACCAACAGTCAGGAAGAGGCTACTACCGAGGTGGTTACAAAGGAAGAGGTCGAGGCACACCCACAAAGCCAACTGCAACCAGCAAGCAGTGACTTGCCCACCATTCCCCCCAATCACACATCACCTGTTGGGGGAAGACTACAGCAATTCCATCAGCTGTGGCCAAAAATAACAACAGGCCAATGGGTCTTGGAAATTGTATGGCAGGGATATTGTCTAGAACTCAAAAAACAACCACCCAATATCCCACCAGGAAAACACAACCTCAGTCCACAGCATCTACATCTGCTAAAAGAAGAAGTAAAAGCATTATTACAAAAAGGACTTATAGAACCAGTTCCACTCGAACATCAAGGAAAAGGAGTATACTCCCTATACTTCCTAATTCCAAAAAAAGGAGGGAACGCTACGCCCCATCCTAGACTTACATTCACTGAACCAATGCATCCTATCCGAACACTTTCACATGGTAACATTACAGGATGTAATACCGACTACTAAAGGAAGGCAACTTCATGTCATTACTGCATTAGATCTGAAGAATGTATTCTTTCATATTCCAATCCATCTGGCACATCACCGATATCTACGGTTTGTGGTAAGTGGATTTCACTATCAGTTTAAAGTACTAGCCTTCGGTGTAACAACAGCCCCCCGTGTGTTCACCAAATGTCTAGCAGTAGTAACTGCACACCTAAGGAGGGAAAACATACATGTCTTCCCTTACCTAGACAATTGGCTGATCAAGAGTTCCAGCAAACAAAAATGTCTACATGACACCCAAACTACAATCAACCTTTTACGCAAACTGGGATTCACAATAAATGCAACAAAATCCCATCTGCAACCTCCCTAAAGACAACCGTACCTCGGAGTAATACTCAATTCAATAACAGCAAAGGCATACCCCAATCCCCAGAGGGTTCTCAATCTCCAGAACCAACAGGGTCTTTTTCAACCACATCGTCACCTAACAGTCAAAATGGTGATGCGTTTATGGGGTATGATGGCTTCTTGCATTGAAATAGAACTGCATGCCAGACTCAATACGATACCCCTTCAAGAGGGCTTAGCAACAGAATGGTCACAAGCGGAGGGCAACATGGAAGATCTAGTGTTGGTTTCACCCAAGATCCATCAAGCACTACATTGGTGGAACACAAAACACACAACAGGGGAGAGCTTTCAAGGACCAAATCCCACAAGTGACAACAACAGATGCATCACTAATGGGTTGGGGTGCTCACATGGAAGACATCACAGTGCAGGGTCACTGGACAGCACAACAACAGACACTTCATATCAATGCTCTAGAACTGATAGCTATCCAGCTAGCTCTCAAGTCTTTTCAACCCAACATATCACGGAAAAATTTACTTCTACGCACAGACAATATGACTGCATTGTATTACATACAGAAATAAGGAGAGACCCACTCATTGCAGCTATCCCAACTAGTACAAGTGATATGAAAGTGGGCCATCAAACACAAAATTCACCTTTTAGTACAATACATACCAGGAGTAGACAATTCTTTAGTGGATCTACTAAGCAAAACGCAGCAACAGGTACAAAAGTGGGAAGTCCACACTCTAGTCCTACAAACATACTTCCAAAGGTGGGGGACTCCAACAATCTCTCTCTTCGCCACTGCAGAAAACGCAAAAGGCCAAAACTTTGCATTCAGGCAACCACACCCGCAATCCGAGGGCAATGCACTATGGATGAACTGGTCAGGGACATTTGCATATGCTTTTCCACCTCTCCCACTCATACCATATGTGGTCAGGAAACTCAGACAAACATCACTAACAATGACACTTATAGCTCCAACATGGTACACAACCCTACTGGAGCTATCCCTAGTACATAACGAGCAGATTCTCAACATACCAGACCTTCTCACACACAATGGGGGCAGAGTCAGACACCCCAATGTACAACGGCTCAATCTTGCACTCTGGCTCCTGAGAACATAGAATGTGGATACCTTCAATTACCTGGAAAATGTATGGACAGTTTCAAAGAAGCCAGAAGACCAACCACAAGGCTACGTTATGCAGCAAAATGGAAATGCTTTGTACACTACTGTGCTTCAAACAACATAAACCCTTCTTCACCAACAGAAATACAATTAGTATGCTATTTGTTACAACTGCAAAAAGAACATTTAGCATAAACATCTATTAGACTTCATCTAGCAGCCATCACTGCTTACCTACAAAATAGGAAGCATCAATCTCTTTTTCGTATTCCAGTCACAAAGGCTTTTATGGAGGGACTTAAAAGAGTAATTCCACCACGTACACCCCCTGTACCATCATGGAACTGAAACACTGTGCTAACAAGGATAATGTCTACACCTTTTGAACCCATGCACAAATGCAAAATACAGTTTCTGATATGGAAAGAAGCATTTCTTATTGCAATAACATCACTACGCAGAGTTAGTGAAATACATGCACTCACTTTAGAGGAACCTTACTTCCAAGTATTTCAAGACAAAGTTCTACTACGCACAAACCCAAAGTTTCTGCCATACGTTGCATCACCTTTCCACCTAAATCAAACCTTAGACTTACCAGCTTTTTTTCAAAATCCAGAAACAGTCACAGCAAGGTTGTTACATAGATTAGACATTAAAAGAGCCCTAATGTACTATGTAGAAAGCACAAAACCATTGAGAAAAACACAACAATTATTTGTCGCGTTTACAAACCCCAGAAAGGGTAATCCAATATCAAAAGCTGGAATTGCACGATGGAGTGTAAGATGCATACAGATTTGCTACATCAAAGCAAAACAAACATTACTAACAATACCAAGGGCACATTCTGCAAGAAAGAAAGCAGCAGCAATGGCTTTTTTAGGAAACATCCCACTAACAGATATTTGCAAAGCTGCAACATAGTCAAACCCACACACATTTACCAAGCACTATTGTGTGAATGTACAAGCCAGACTACAAGCTCTAGTGGGACAAACAGTTTTTCACACATTATTTCAGGCAAATACACCATCTCATGCCTAAATCTGCTGCAAAAGGAGTACTGCTTTACAGTTTATGCAGAGCATATGTATCTGCAGCCAACACATGCTACGAATGGAGTATGTTACTTACCCTGTAAGCACTATTCGTAGTGTGTAGTGCTGCAGACTCACATGCTCCCTCCCGCTTCCCCGGCAGGATTTTAGATGGTGGCATGTATACAAAATAATATACAGCATGTTCAACAGCATACAGCTAACTTAGCAGACTATAGCCTCACTTCCCATACGGCTGGAAAAACACTACAATCTAACAAAGGAGCAGTTGAACATGCACAATACCTCGAGGAGGAGGGGATATGACACACAACGGCAACCATAAAGACTTTTGCATATGCACACATAAGAACAACAGTGCTGCACAGCACCATACACATCACACAATCATCTCCGTGTCCATGAATCACTGGAGTGTTGCAATATGCATGACAATTGAACTATTTGCAGTCATACTGAAGGGCACTATGACATTCGCTCCTTCTGACCGGAGGCAAATTTAATTAAATCATATTTAATTTCAGCTCTGAAAAGAGGCATTGAAACCACAAGAGGTGCTCTTGTAATGTAATGTACATTAAAAGCCCAGAGAATCTGTATTTACATATAATCGCTGCAACCATTTGTTGGGCCCAGAGATTGTGTGAGGAGATCTAGAAAGTTCTGCCATGCTAAGAACGTTTTCTATCCTGCCATATTTATGAGAAGCCTCAGTAGACCTACCAGACATGAGTGTGGTAGACCTTTTTAGGCCTGAAGCCATTGGGCTATCAGAGATGAAGATAAGCAAAGAATGCAAGATTACCTACTGTTTCTACCAATGAGGCACATTAGAGAAGCCTCAACCCTATTTGGAAGAAATAAAGCTATCATGTACCAGAGCCTTCTACACCAAGCGAAGCCTAGCCCTCGCCCTCAAGGGAGAGAAGATGCACAATGTATCCATTCACATTTGTTGTGATGCAGCTTACCCAACCCCAGTTTCTGAGTCCCAGATTCAGAAAGGTGAAAGTGAGTGGTTTTACAATGGCTGCACTAAGCCCTGAATTTCACTACCTGATGTTTTGCATGGTGATCCAATCACCTGAATTTCATGAAACCTCCAAAACTACGGCCCTGATTTTGAGTTAAGTGGAATTCCCATGTGGAATTCTGCTCTGTTCAGTCATGAGTGGGCCATTGTTCCTACATCTGGATTTCCCAGTGCAGGAACAATGGATCCAATTTTGCCAGCCAAAAAATCTGGCCTGCAAAATCACCTTAGTAATGGACTATAGGTCGGCTCTGCTCCCTTTCCAAGGCATTGTGGGGCATTACATGCTCCACTATGTCAAGAAACATCCGCCCCCATCCTGTCTTATCCTCCCTAACCCTTCCCACCACCCTGCCCCACAAAAGCCCACTTCCACACATTTACCACCTAACCAGAGGTGTTAAATGTGTGCATTAAACCACACAGAATTGGGAGTTCTGTGGGGAATTCAAACCCCAGTCAAAAAGACCTGCCCAGTGAATGAATGAATGAATGAATTTGCATTTCTAAAGCGCATGGCTACCAGAAGGCCTCCCAGCGCTAGAAGCAGAGTCATCACCGAACTACAGCCAGGCATCAGGGAAACAGAAAAGTTTTCAGGAGTTTGCGAAAAGACAGATAGTTGACCTCAAGACGTATAGAGTTAGGTAGCTGGTTCCACCATTTCGCCGCAGTATATGAGAACAGGCGTCCACCACTCCGAGATCTATTTATCCTGGGAACAACTGCCAGATGTTTATTCCCCGAGCACAGGGATCTTTTGGGGAAATAGGGAGAGATGATAGATCGAAGGATCGGTGGAGCCTTAGCCGAAAGAGTCTTATGGACAATGCACAGTGCCTTAAACTGAATTCTTTCGGCAACCGGAAGCCAATGGAGAGAGGCGATGTGCGGTCTTGCGGATTCCCGATTATGGGCCTGCATGAGGAGACGTGCTGCACAGTTTTGTACAGTTTGTAGTTTTTTGATGGTTGAGCACAGAGAACCTAGATAAAGCACATTGGCGTAGTCAAGTCGAGAAAGAATCAAGGCTTGAACCAACAGTCTCCTAGCATTGAAGGGCAGCAGGGGGAGAATTTTTCTAATCATCTTCAGGATCCCATAGCAAGTACCGGCCACCCTACATGTTTGCTCCTTGAAGTTTAGGTTATGGTCCAGCCAAACACCAAGGCTTTAAATCTGACTTTTGGGGGGAGGCATAACGCCCAAGCATCTTACCAGAGTAAGCTGGCATCCAGGTTGGAGGTTTTACCCAAGAACATGAACTCCGTTTTAGCCGCATTGAGTTTTAAAAATGAACCGTCCACCCACGCGGAGACCCTTTCCAAGCAGTTGGCCAGATTAGTCTCTGCATTATCAGATTGGTTGAGAGACACAATCAGCTGGGTGTCATCAGCATAGGTGACAATCTGAATGCCAAAGGGCTTGACCACCTCTGCCAGGGGGCTCATATAAACATTAAAAAGCGTGGGGCTCAGGGAAGAACCCTGAGGCACCCCGCATCTCAGAGGCATCCTTTCGGAAATAAAGTTATCCTCAAAAACTTGGAATGATCTGTCAGCCAAAAAGGACTCTAGCCACTTAAGTACAGTTCCAGTCACTCCTACCTCTCTGAGTCTCGAGATCAGTAGTTGGTGATTAACCGTGTCGAAGGCTGCGCTAAGGTCAAGCAGGACAATTGCCACAGAACCGCCGACATCCAGAATTTTTCTGGCTTCTTCAACTACAGCCAGCAGGGCAGTCTCCGTGCCCTATTGGGGTCTAAAACCGGTTTGTGAGGGGTGAAAACGTTCATTCTTCTCCAAGAACGCAGAGAGAACGAAGTTAACATACTTTTCACCAATTTTTGAGATCCCTGGCAGGAGCGAGATCGGCCGGTAGTTCGCAAATACTTCTGGGTCCAAACTCGGTTTTTTAAGAAGGGCTTTGACCATGGCCCATTTCCAAGGAGAGGGAACGAAACCAGAGGAAAGTGAGATGTTAATAAGGTCCAAGATGGTTGTAGCAACCGTATTGGAAACCTGACTCAGAATAGTGGGGGGGGGGGGGCACATCACTAGGGGAGCCAGATTTCAGTTGATTGAGATAGTTTTTTAGGGATTTCAAATCCATGAGGGGGATTGTCTCAAGGAGGAGATCGGGCATTCGTGGGTGATCCTCCAAAAGGAGGGTGTTTAAAAATGCTGGAATAGGGTGGAAAGTCGAATAGATATCTTCGATTTTGAAAAAAAAGTAATTTGCCAAATTGTTACAACGTCCTAAAATGTCATCAGATGGCAGGGGAGGAGAGGGAGGGTTAAGGAGAGATTTCGCAATCTGGAAAATTTCGCGGGGGGAGTTGGAGGCTGAGATAATCCTTTTTTCGTAGTACAGGGATTGAGCACTTCTAATTTCTGCCTTGTAAGCTTTAGTAGCCTCTCTATATTTGGTTTTCTTAACGGTAGAGAAGTCTTTCCTCCAGCTTCTCTCCAAGCGTTTGCATATTTGCTTCAACTCTCTGAGCTTGGGAGAGTACCACGCTATTCTGTTCGGACCTTTCTTATTGGTCATCCATTTTTTGGGGACCAGCAGATCTAACGAGGAGTCAACCCAGTTATTAAACTTGTTGTTAGCGGTTTCAGGGTCGTCCTCTAACACGGGTCTGGTATTGTCGAGAATTAGTGCCCAGGACTCAGTGGGAAGTTTAGACCAATTCCGACTCCACTTTTCTACCGTTTCCAGTGGCTTACTACTGCCCAGAGGGGTCCATGAGAAGGAGATCATATAATGTTCTGACCACGGTAAAGGGATGGGCTTTTCCACAACAAGATTATCAATGTTGGAGAAAACCGGGTCAAGAAGATGGCCTTTTTGGTGGGTAGGGACGGTCACTTTCAAATTGAGTAACAAAGCACCCAGACTATCGATTACCTCCTCTGCGGCAGGTGAGGATGTATCGTCAAAATGGATGTTTAAATCACCCAATACAGAGAAATTGGGGAGGGAACTGGCTGACTTGGCTATTACCTCTGGTAGGTCTCTACTAAAGTGACCAATGGCTCCTGGAGGGCGATATATTAGGACCCCAGAAAAGGTACAGGTATGAGAGAGACCAAGTGCAAAACAAAGACTTTCACAGTCGGGAATCAAACTTGCTGAGATGCGACAATTGATTTTGTCTTTGTAAATAATAGCCAGGCCCCCTCCTCGGATTAATTCCCGATTTTGCCTCTGAATCAGATATCCAGGGGGCAGTGCCTGAACCAGCACCGGATCTGATATGTTGGTGAGCCATGTTTCAGTAAGGAACAGGGCATCTGGGTCTTGTTCTTCCAACAGTAACCGGAGTTCAATTGCGTGCTTAGGCATCGAACAACAGTTCAATAAGCACATTTTAAAAACAGTTTGAGAAGATGGGGTCTTAACGACTGAGGCCGTGATCAGGGAACCTAATTCAAAAGAACAGTGAGGACATTTATTCCTAGTGTTTTTCGGCGCAATTGTGTGACCACAGTTCCCCATTCTGTGGGGTTTACCTAGTACTCAGAGTAAATATGTGCGGAGATACCAGTTAGAAACAGAAATTACTGCCGCCCTGAATCGCCGCACATACTTAATCCTAACTCATAATTATGACTTAAATTGTTTATCAGACCCTTGAGGATGCATCCCGATTAGCCATGTTCACTGCCTCAAAGCCTCCTATATTGACGTATTAAAGTAAGGGCAAAGTAGGCTCTGGCCCAGTGCCACAGCCTTTCAGGGGGCCCCCTGATAGAGCCCGCTCTGTTCTGTAGAGAGTCTTGCCCCATGACCATGAATAATTCTTACACAGATAGTTGCAAATAGCGTTTTCCTTTCATTTATTTTTAATCTGGCTAATGTGTGAGTCTATTACAGACATTTTGCAGACATAGGCTGTGTTTTTGTTTCATGCAACATCCATTAAAAAAAATTCTTTTAGATCCCAACAGGACCCCACATATGAGAAATGGGTGGGTGTCACAGTGATTATTAGCAGTAATATTAGTGAGCTGCTGCTGTGTTACAATATTGAAAACATACATCACCATCCCTGAATATTAACTATAAACACATTTAGAATGTGAACCAGTGTTTCTGTGCACTGTTTGTGATCTGGCCAAAGGGGACACGAGAAAGCTGAAACTGGATCAGAAATTCAAAGCTGATACACATAGGGGCCCCAAAATACGTTTGGCCCAGGGCCCCCAAAATCCTTAAGATGTCCCTGCTCTGGTCCAGAGTTTTCAAACATGTGTCCAGAAGCAAACCAACTAGATACCTGCTGTGTGCAATATATAAAACTGCCTTAGCAAAACATAGCCTAACCTCTTCTCATCCGGAGAATTCAATGTACTTTTTGTTTCTCCATTCAATACATTTACTGCAGAGCGAGTCATTACAGAGACCCAATCTGACTGAGCGCGCTGCATGTACCACCCCTTGGTCCAGAAGCAAATCAAATGGAAATTGCTGTGTGCAATATAGGAAACCGCATTAGCATGAAATAACAACCTTTTTATGATCCTGAGAATTAAATTCATTTTTTTTTAATCTCTACCCAATATATTTGCTCAAGAGGGAATCATTATTGGGACCCAATCTGAGATATCGCGGTGTACCACGACTCAGGTGGCCTAGTTCTCTCTACCGCTGTCTAGAGGCATCAAGGTCTGTCATGGATGACTGAGGCCTCACTGCAGCAATGCAGCATTGGTGATGTATTGAATAGCAGTCAAAAAAACACCTCGTAAATTGCCAGGCTCGGATAATGACATATTGTGTCAGTGTGTATGATAACACTGAGTGTCAGAAGATTGTGATATGTGTGTGTACGCTTGGCAAACAGATTCATTCTGGAACCAATAAAACTATAGACTGTGTAAGTGGAAGCATGTCAAGTGCCAAACACTCGATCCCTGATTTCTCATCACTCACAATAGGAGGAAAAAGTTGTTGTCTTCAAGATAAGCAAACGGTGTAGATGCGTCGAGGAGCAGGGTTCCCTCCCACCCTTTCTCCCCACGGTTGAATTCAGCCTCTCTGCTCCTGAATGTGGCTGATTCTTCTCAGCGGAAAGCTCCATGTACGACGTCAGCCAATAGGTAAATCACCCTTGGCTGCCACTCAAGATGATGGACGGCCCCGGCTCAGCCGCTGTTTAAGACGCTTCACACTGTGAAAATGGCCGTCAGGTTTATGAAATGGGTAATGACTACCTTTATCATGTAACATAATCCATTTCCTTGTTTACTTTTTTTTTATAGTATTCTATAAATACGGACAGTCAAGCTGGTCCTTGAAACGCTTCTGTGTGTTTTAACTTGTGATACATTTTCGTTGCACGACGCATCTAATTTAAACAACACATTATTCATATTTAATATAAAGTCGGTCTGATAAATGATGCTACAAACTCGAGCATGCAGCAAATAGCAGGAGAATCGGTCCCATGTTCGTCACTCACGATGCACAATGAATACATGTCTCTAAACGTGCAGTGGAATGATGAGTACCTTTTTAAAAATTATTTAAAAAAGCTTTATTAGAGTAAGTTACATAAGTGCAGAGTTTCCTTGTAAAATGAAAAATACAAGATTGTGTGAGAAAATATTGCCATAAGAGACGTACCTGAAAGAATAATGAGTTCATAAATAATGCAAGATATACTGTAAACCAATTACAACAACATTATAATTCTGTACCTATAAAAATCGCTTTTTATATTTTATGATTTATAATTAGGGCTCCCAGTTTTATGGTATTTTTTTTTTTTACTTTTCCCTCTGCATTTATCCATATTTATTTTTTGCCCACTTTATCTGTATTTATCCATATTTATTTTGTGTTTTGCAGATAAATGAAGTTGTAATACTGTACATTTCCATATTTATTTAACTGATAGACACGCACTCATACTTTGATATCTGTTGTGTTTCAGCTATTTATGCTGCCAAATATTACATAACAATACATCCACTGGTAAATATTAGCATTATACCACAAATGTATGTTGACAATATTGAAAGAAATTGCATCCTGTTTGTTTAATTTCCCATGGAGTCCATCTGCTTAGCTGTTGGCGTATAATTCATGAAAGACAGAACTGAAAGTCACTTTAAGGAAGCAGAATTTTCATTATCTATCCACTTTTAAAAATAAATGCAGATAGAAAACATATTGTTTTCTGTATGTATGTATCTGTAAAAATACGTAAAAAAGGAAAACTGGGAGCCTTATTTATAATGAAGAAAAAGAAAAGAGAGGAAAGAGAAAAGGGTGAAGGAAGGTGTAAGAAATCTACAATACCCATTACTGCTGAACAGGTATTCTTAATTAATATACTACTGTCCACACCTTTACATTGTGGATGTATAAAACATTTTGGTTTTCAACATTTAACTGGCAATTGAATTGTACAGGATTAAGACTTTTCTAGATACAACTTATAAACCTTTGTTTTTTTCCTTCGTACTGAGAAACATACATGTTAACCGTGTATGCGATAACACTGGTTTGGAACTCTGAAAATATGGTATGCAAAGAATACCTCATTTGAGTATTTAGTACAATAATTTACTTCAAGGATTAATCTAACTATTTGTTTGGCCAAAGTAAACTATTCTACCCTATGAAAATATTTTCCTTAGAGCTGCAATGACTACTGTCTGTGAAGGTGTTAGCGGGTGGTTGGCCAAAGGCTCCCAGCTTGCCCACCTTCTGTATCTGATAGGGTTTTTGTCTGTGAAAAAAAATAAAACATTGTACATCCTTCCTCATTGGTGCCTCATCCGTCATATTCCAACAGTCTCTAATGGTAGTCCTGTGAAACACTCAGGCAAAAAACACAGGAGACTCTGTTACCTCAGAGGTGCTCAGCTATGGAGCTCTGGCAGCTCATCTGAGTAACAATTATATTTGTATCCACCTTCCATCCAGTAACCCTTTTACTGAGGAATGGAGTTCGGTTCACTGAACCTCTTTTATGGTCCCTGGACCCTGGAACTTATGGTTCCCACCACTCTCTTGTCAACCCCTGACACTTATCTGGGCTCCAGTTCACCACTCTCTCACACTCTCCTTCACCCCAGCACCAGATCTAACATTACACTGTGACATCACACGCAGTTCAACTCAGACTGGCACTGGAGCATTCTGCACAACAGTACACAGACCTACACCTGTCTTACTTACAAATAAAGAACAAAAGACCCTGTAAAATCCAAATCTATAAAGAAAACAAGTGTCACTGTGAAAGCTGGTTAGTCTAAATAATCCTAAGTAGTGCATCAGCATTAAGCCTGTGTCAGACCCTGCTCAGAGGGGGTGGTGGCACATGGCAGAAAGAGGCTACTGGGCCCAACCCGTGGTGGTTGAGCTAATTTGCCATTGGTGACCTGGGTCCTTCCTACTAAGGCTCTGCAAATGGGCTCAAGTGCATCCTTTCTGCACACTTGACTCTCAGGGTAGCAAAGGCGAGCATTCAAAGGTTTCTCAGTGAGGTGGTATAATAAACCAACTGAAACAATAACATATTGTCCAGCCTAGTGCTTATCTAATGAATTAAAAGAAAGTACTTTAATACACAGCAGAATATAATACAACACAGCACAATTTGAGGATTCAGACATAGTGTTGTAATCCTGTTTGCAAACCTACCAGAGGTGCTACACCATTTGGTACTCTCCCTCGATAACAGAGTTACCCAGAATCTATAAACCCTGGTGTATAATACAAGACAAGGCACTCATTCAGCACAGGTGCCATTTACTCAAAATACCCTCAAGGCATTGATGCACCCACAGCTCAGTTCACTTTCAACTCTTAACAGTTACTGGGTTAAAGCTTTAAGCTTATTCCACAGACCTTGGTCTACTTCTTCAGTTGCCCTGGTCACATAGCAGCCCTTCGAGTAGTATGCCGAGCACTCCCTACCTTGGTCATAAAGAACTTGGAACTGGAACCAAATGGGGTGGAATAGTTCCCACTTTAAAACACATTTTCAAGATAGAGGATGAGGATCCACTCTCTAGGGTCTCATAACCAGATTGAGTTGGTTCTCTTTCAAATGTCATTTTCTGGTTGTTTCTCAGACATAGCCTTTGTGTAAGGTGAGACTCTCACAGCGTGTAACAATGATGCTGGCTCCAAGCAGGAGTATCCAAGGTGAGGGCTCAGTTTCAAAAAGGTGAAAGTGAGTGGTTTTACAATGCCTGCACTAAGCCCTGAATTTCTCTACCTGAAATTTTGCATGGTGAACCAATCATCTGAATTTCATGAAATGGCTAAAATTAAGGCCCAGATTATTAGTTATGTGGAATTCCTGTGTAGAATTCTGTTCTGTTCAAAAATGCGGGACAGACAAAAGGACAGGCCCTGCCTAGAAAAGTTCTAACTTTCCACACCATAAATTGTAGTCCCACACCTTACCTCTACTGTCTAACACATGGCAGTGCTCAGGAACAACTAATCAGCAGCCCTCTACTAACAAGACCCTCACAGCATTTCTAAGGGGGTCCTGTTTCTACCCTCCAGCCACAGGAATGCAGTTTGTACACTTCCACTGTCTGGGGAAGCGGTATACACCCATATGACATGCTAAACCAGGAGCCATCCAAAATTATCCCATTGATGCTAGTACTCAGCCTTTCACCACACACGGAGTCCTGTTAGCATGCATGCCGATTCACCAGGGACGGGCCTATGTCTCTCCGCACATGCTAGATTAGCATGATGCCAGCACTAAACAGAAAGTTAAAACAACAGCTTCACAAACAGTTGGGTAATTAGGGCGCAGGGTACACATACATTTCAAATGCAGAGAAAATTCCTGTCCCAATAGCCTATTAAACAGTTCTTCCTACGCAAACACTAGAATTGCCACTAATGCACTAATTTGAGTTTAAGTCATCTGATGATTTCCTTGGTGCTGACAGACTAGTTGATGTCTAGTTGATAAAAGCAGAAAAGATTGTTTGCATTGAGGCGATTAATTAGGATGCTATTCAAATGTTTTAGTATTTTTTAGGTAAATTGTGATCAAATAAAGGTTTATGGGGAGGTTAAGATGTGTCTTTTTAGGCACTTGGGAACACCAGCTGAGATAGTGGGCATTTAGTTTAGAAACCACATATTTTTTAGAGCAGCACCTGTTGACTGTAACAGTGATAGGGGTTACAGGCATATCTGTGTGATTCAGGAAGAGGGCATTTTGAGCTAGGGAGCATTGGTAATGAACAAAAATCTGGGTTAGTGTGGGCACTGGCCTTCACAGTTGGATAGGTTTAAAGCTTTCTATTTTAGGACAGAGATATGAATAGTTTATATTCTATATTATGAAATAATTATGGATCTTCATCTGGGGTCAGCTGACTTGTAGGGTGAGCAGGAGCGCATGAGCTACAAACATTTTGCTAAAATATGAGACACTGAGGCATGTATCTGTATCACTGAATGAAAATTGTTAGAAAATTCATTTTGCTACTTTGATGCCTCATTGTATACAGAGTTGTAAATCTGATGCAGTGTTCTCTTGTTGAGTGAGACTGGCACACCACTTGCTTCCCATGTCATGAATGTAGAAAGGGATGGTATATTCGGTTGCTCTTTTTTAGGCTGCTAGGGATTGAAAAGTGAAATCTTTGATGGTGTTGTACATTATGTTCTGTCCATTTCCTTATGCTAAAATGTTACTGCGATGACACTTAGTCTGAGGAAGGAGTTTAATCTTTCTTTCTTTATCTTTAAATAATCAGCACTTTAAAGTTGACAAGATGCTGAGGGAAGGTAGTTTAGTATTCGTAGTGTCTTCTAGAGTTAGCAATTACGGAACCTCTTTGGCTCCTGATGAACTATATAGAGCTGTGACGTAAGTGTTTGAGCGGAATGCAATGAAGGCTGGTTTAGAATGTGAGTTTCGCAGTTACACGCAGAAGAATAAAGACGTGTAATACTAAGCTCTGTGTGTGGTGTAGTCACTGGCTGGCACCCAGGCTGGGTAAGACGCAACAACTGGCAATGAGGTAGGGAATAAGTAACCCGAAGATCGACAGTGCTCTCCCAGAGAGTTTGCCGTGGTCCAAGCAAACTGCTTGTGCGTGCCACATGTGCCGTCGTCAAAGTGCGTAATCAACATTTAATGCATGTGGAGTCAAAGCACAGCTCCAGCCTATGTGAAGCAGATGAAGATAACGAAAGCATTTCTGAAAATCTATACATCGTTGGCCGAGAACCTGCTGGTCAGGCCATACATAAAGGTACTGCGCTGACTCAGAAGATAAAGTTATATGTTATACGGAGCGTTACTGCCAAAAGTGGATACGTACAGATACTGAAAAGAAGCGCTAAAGACTGCAGAAGTCAAATATGAACAAAATGTATATAAAAGCACTGGCTGACAGAACAATCAACAAGAAAGCATATTGTCATTGTGCTTACCAGAGCCTCGATAAGCGGAACTCTACTACCTCAGCACCGGGCGAGGAAACCCAAGAAGCCCAGGGGTTGTGCTTAATGAGCTGTCCACTACCTGAAGCGGCACACCAGTAAAGCTACCAGATAGTGGCTCAGAACGACTCCAGAGGTCTCCAGAAAGTGAAAGGTTCCGATGGAGACCAAGAAAGAGGTCACAGTCACACAGTGTCCAGGACGATCCGGAGGGCGATCCATTGCAGGGCCTCAGAGATGGCACAGATGAAGCAGGACATTGATGGTGGCAGTTCCCAGTTTTTCATAACAAGATCAGGTCAAACAATTAAAGTGGCAAAAAAATCGATTGAAGAGATTTAATTGTGTGTATATATATATATATATATATATATATATATGTCTCCATCGATGTTCTTCCTCCTGAACACCCAATACGGCGGCATGTTCGAACAAACATCGGACCACCATTCAGGTCAGTTTCGTAACTCGTATTTTATTTTTGGGCATAAACAGATGGCATTCCATAGTCCTTCCAAGTTCAAAAATCAAGACCAACGCGTTTCGGCATACTGCCTTCTACTGGGTCACTGTGGGTTCGACATTGTGTATATATATATTGTTTTTTTTTTGTAAAAATGTAAATTTTTCATGTAACAGAGGGGGAGATGTAGTGTTGTGCGAGTTAGCAATGATGGACCTCTTTTGGCTCCTGTTGGACTCCGTAGAGCTGTGACGTAAGTGTTAGAGCGGAATGCAATGAAGGATGGTTTAGAATGTAGAGTTTGAAGGTACACTCAGAAGAATAAAGAATCAGAAGAATAAAGATGTGTAACACACTGAGGATCATAAGAGCCAGGATGTGGACAGCTGAGGCTGTTCAGGAAGAGGTTTAATATTTGGGTGTGATACAGAGGAGGTATCATAGAGATGGATGTGCCTGGCATTCTTCCCAATATGAACGGAAGGAGACTAGAGGACCTAGAGATTAAAATATGACGAAGAGTTAAATACTTAATTAGCTGCTGAAGGTACTAAAGAATGAAGATGTTTCAAAACTAGGCTATAACCTTGCATTAATAGAAAGAGTATGAAATTGTATACATGCTAGTGAATGCGCAAAATGACATTTGTAGCTGAGCTGTTAGAACTAAGGTGGTTCTGGAGGAGGGAGGAACATATGATTAAGTGACTAAGGACTTATGTCAAAAGATGAATGAGTATTTCTTGCCTAGTTAAGTTATGCGTGTAGGTACAGATCATCAGTGGAAGGTAATCTTTATTATTTGGAAAAAGTGGCTGAGAACGAATCTGAGGCTATGTTGTGTCTGAGAAAGCCTAGTTTAGAGCAGGAGGTAAAGTTCTGATGTGGCTTTAGTGTTGTGAGTTTCATGTTCGGGATTTGTTGGACCAAAACCAAAGGGCCTAGAAATGGAGCAGGTTTTTGATGTTGGGGTTCAGTGAGAGAGCAGGCCTATGTTGGTTGATGTGAAATGGGAGTACCAGAAGGCATGAGAGAATGATGCACGCTGCTCTAGAGAAGAATTAAGAGGCAAGTTTAAACTGTATGAAAGAGAACTTCCTGATGGAAACTGTCATTAATTTATTTGAAAATAAATCCC
This sequence comes from Calotriton arnoldi, assembly GCA_963921515.1. Classification (NCBI taxonomy): domain Eukaryota; kingdom Metazoa; phylum Chordata; class Amphibia; order Caudata; family Salamandridae; genus Calotriton; species Calotriton arnoldi. Next base: position 417,460 of record CAWUFW010010519.1, read on the forward strand.
TAGGCAGTCATATGGTCAAATTCAGTCAAAGACTCATGTCAAAAACAGGCATGATGCAATTAACTCAGTGTCAACTACAGACATAACTTTTATAAAAAGTTTCTATTTATTATTAATCTCATTTAAAAAAACACACAGACAATTCTAGACATACATGTGTATATAACTCATCAGTACAATAATTCAATCATTACAGTTTGAAAACAAACAACATAAATACAATGAAATATACTACAAAAAATCCAAAATTGGGTACGGTAGAAAATTAATTAAATTGATAACAGGATTATAAAACCAAAATTGATTGAACAGTGGCTACAAGATGGATCTTCTTCAACGCGCGTTTCGGCGCACACTGCGCCTTCATCAGGAAAAGCCACAAACAATGTCCTCTTAATTGTGCTTGAATAGCTGGTACACAATGAGCCAAGTATAACGCGATTGTTTAACTTTACAAAGGTCGATGTGAAGGAGTGAAGGAATTATTTAAAACTGCCAGAAGGCTGAAGTCAATGATTAACGCTTTATCAATCAATCAATCAGCATTTGTAGAGCTTGGCACTGTCACCCAAGGGGTTTCTGGGCACTGGGGTGAAAGGTGTCCGTCGTGTCAGCTATCCCTGGTCTTAGATGCAGATTGCCTGTCACCCACGCTCATAATCAGTTGTGGCGGGCTGTGGGCGCGGCGTGTGGCAGTAAAAAAGCTGAGGGATTATAACCAGGGTCGTGTCCGCGCGCTCTGCCCTCACAAGACGTCAGATGTCCAAGGAGTGTTGCCGGAGGACGCGCCTCTCGGCCGTTTGGGAGTTGCTGCGGGTGACTGGAGCGCCTAGCGGGCGGGAAGGGAGCCGCGAGATGGCGGTCTGAGTCTCGAGCGGCTTTTCCCGGTCCTGGGGCTGGAATACATTAACTGTCATTAATTTACCACTAAGGAGACTCTGAACACTCAAGTAGTGAATGTCGCAATTTCACTCTTCGATATAGCATTGGTTTGTAATTCAATGCCAAGCGTTATACAATTCCTGTGTAGTGATCTAACAATGTATGTAGAATATTTGGGTTATTGCCTTTAGAGGTAATGTACCAATTACCTAAATGAAAATGTAGTAGTAGATGATATGGCCTTCGTGCTTGCTTGGACTCGCAGTTCCTTTCTCTAGTGGCCTTTTTCTGGTAGTTTAAGTTTGGTTGTTAGGTCTCGCCTGAGCCAGCGCATGCGCTGTCTGCGAGACATTTAGTAAGGGGGTTTTCAAAGTGCTACCAGAGGCTTTTCCTGGCCTCAAGCTTGCGTTCACGTGAGCGTGCACGCGCGCAGCCGCCATCTGTCTTTCCTCCGTCACGGGTCATTAAGTGCATCGCGATCACTTTCACTTTCACGGCCGTGCCAATGCTTGTTTCTACATGCTCCCACGATCTGCCACCGCCCACATAGGCCCCCGCTCACCAACAACAATTACCCAGCAAACTCTTAGCCGGCCCTCTAATCTGCCAACAAGCTCTTCCTGCTTTGCGCCTCACTTACACCACTCCCTACTCATTAAGGGGTAGACGCTTCCCCATCCTCCAAAGCCACTCCTAGGTGTACCCTCTATTCTTATCCCTACTACCACATTCACCCGTACAATCTTTCTTCTTACACACAATACTTTTTTACAAAGTTCCTCGCAAGTTACCTTTTACCGCTGCATACTAACAGACATTTTTTTGCATACTCCCAAGGCCCGTTACAGCTCTAGCTCACTTGCTACACAAAGCTTCATATTGTGTGCAAATAGCCTAGCACCTAGCAGCCGCACTTAGCCTCCATTGTCCACATATAGTGGCCCGCTCACAAACAACAATAACCCAGCAAACTCCCTGGTCAGCCCTCCAATTTGCCGGCGAGCTCTTCCTGCTTTGCACCTCTCCCATACCCCTCACCACTCGTAAAGCTTAGAACCCTTTGCCATCCCCCTAGGACATAACTAAAATCTCCCAAACCCTGGATGCCCTCTCAGCATTCGCCCCCTCCATACTCCTAGCCACCTCTGGCAACAATGCACTGCCTGCCATCAGCCACCCTTCTCCCTGCTCTCAGTCTCAGCACAGCCATTATCAACCCGTACGATGCCACAAGGGTTAAAAGAGAAAGCACGCATACCGTTTCTTCTTCTTATTGCCTCTAATTTGCAATCCACTGCCGAAGTTAGCCGCAATGGATAAAGTAGCGACGTTGCCAATTCAGGAACTGTAATCTCACTAACACAGTCCAGGCCGTTGCTGTGACCAACGCCGCTTTTATCAAACACTCAGCTACACCGCGTTTGCAACCGCCAGCAAAAAACTCCGCTATAATTAACACAAGCCCAAAGCCTTTGCATGCTACAGGCCACACACTTACTCATTATTGTTTAAAAATAACTTACAGTTTTATGTACTACTTCCATGCTGGCCTCCAATGCTGCTCAGCTCCCCGCAACGTGCGCATTATATCTGCGTGCGTACACAGACGGCGTTGTGCGCGCATATGGCGTCGTCAGCAGAACTCCAAGGACAGGAAATGTGCACGAGTACGGCTGGTGGTGCATTAACACGCCTCTTCCTTGCTTGCTCGCACGCGTACAGCGCCGTTAGCGCAACTTGAATGACAAAATATATGCACGTGTCTTGCAATACTTTTTTTCCAAAACATATGCACGTGTCCAACGCACGGCGTGATCACACGTCATGCTCTCTCATTTGCTGGCTCCCTACCGTCCCTTGCGTATTATTGTTAATTTACACACTTGCCCTGTGATCCTTATATTACTATTTTGCATGCTAATTACACAATTTCTTACTCACTACCTGCCTGCCGCCCCTTGTGCATTATTATATAGTAATACAGTTGTTATGTGCTACTTTTTTCTACAGTTTCGCATGCTGATTTACTCTATATTCAGCCATCGTCTACTGCTTTTATAATATTGGCCCCACTTCTGCATTTTTATACATAGTAAGGTGTTGAATTCTGATCATACCACATAATGTATTTGTTCCTTGTTATCATTTCTTGTTGTTTCTTATCACGTACTTTACAGAAATGTGTACATGTTGAAGATAAAATAAACAGTTTATTGTGGGTTTCGAGCACTACCTGAAAATTAGAGCTATTAAAGCCCACACACGCAGCCACAACTCCGGAGACACCGCCCACCTGGGCCCCCTGGCTATTAAGTGATTATTAAGACAAGCATTTGCAATGCAATAGGTCTCGCATTTATGCGAGTTTAAGCTATTGGCATTGTAAATGACAATGCCTTTATTTATGAAAACAAAAATAAAAGGCATTGTTATTTGCAATGTCAATAGCTCAAACTCGCGTAAATGCGAGACCTATTGCATTGCAAATGCTTGTTTTTTTCTGTTTCCCTTTCAAACTTCCTTTGAACCATTTTCACTTTTACTGTTCCTACAGTGGCGACTTCTCTTTTTCATTGCAGTTGCTTCTATGATTAGCTTGGCCAAGGGGTTGCATGATCATCTGGAAAACTCAATGTTGCCCCCACTGCTTATTTTTGGGGGTTCATCAGAGTCCTTCTGGGAGCTGACTACGTTCCTACACCCTGTCGTTTTCTTGCTGTACCTATCATCCCTAGGTGATATTATGTCATCCACCTCCTTTTGCTAGCGCTAGTGTTATAGCTCAGTGGAGTGATTCATATATTGTAGAGATCTGTGTGCAACTTAAAGGTCAAAGGTTGAATCCTGGCAGGACCACTCAGCATTTCTTCCTTACAAGGTCTATAAAATGAGTGCAATTATGTTAGGTAGTAATTATTGTCAGCTCCGAGTGACGGAACAAATCATAAAGTGTGCTACATCAGGGGTTGATTTAGAGTTTTGCAGATGGAGTTAAGTCCCTCGGTATTGCGGAGTACTTTACTCCTGCCATACCAAAGGCCTCCCGCCTGCCAAATTAAGAGTTGTCCGCCATCCCTGCGGACAATTCTAAACATTGTCAGGAACCACCATCACAGCAGCTCCTCTCAATGTATTAAAAGTTTGACGGATGGTACAATCAAAATGACGGTACCCTCGGTCAAACATTTAACATGTGTTTATTTTTGCAAAAACAAAATCCCAAAGTGGGATTTTGTTTTTGAAAAAACAAAAACGAATTATCTGCACACCATCTGACTTTTCTTCCATGGTAGGGGGGATCATTGAAACTTTTTTACTATTCCTTACTGCCACTTTTTCGTGGCGGTAAGGGAGAGTAAAAACTTCCCATTCATCCACCAAATCTAAATCGGGCAGCGGTCGAATGCGCAAAACTCCAATTCCCCTTACCCCCCTCTGGCCGTTGGAGGAGGATGCCAGTGACAGAGATGAAGTAGTCTCCATCACTGACCTATTCAAGGTCCTCCCATCTGCAAATCAAGCGGGCGGAACTTCAGCTTGGCAGAGAGGGTACTCCGTCACCGCTGCGACTGAGTACCCTCTCCATCAAACTCTAAATCACCCCCGACAGTGCTCTAACCATTATGATTTCTGCATCCTATCCTCCTCTCTTTTCCCACTTTCTCGTCCTAAATTCCCACTACAGCCTTCAAAGGTTTCACTGCAGCCACTCTTTGAAAATTCATTTATACAGTAGTGTTTGCCAGCCTCTTGGAACCCGAGGTGGCTTTTCAGCAACAACACTAATTAGAAGTTAAATAAATCAAAGAGCGTTTGTCCAGATTTACACCTCTTGAGACAGTGGATCCGAAAGACGAGGAAGCACTGGATGACATATTTGTTATACCAATTAGAATACACAATAATCTAACAAATGATTAATATTAAATTTGCACTTTGATGTTGTTGATTAATTTGCACAAATTACATACATGCTGCAATAGTAAAAGGACTCAGAAACTGCAGTATGCCGTGTATAAAAAAGGAAGATGTAAAACCCGGCTATAAAGTAAGTTTTCCTAAATGGTAATTAAAGAGAGAAATTAGTTTGTTGAGAAGTCATAATTGCAGTGCATCATATCTGCAAACTTTGAGCAGTTTGTGGGGCAACTCTTGTAACTTGAGGTAGACAGAGAGAGCTCAGAGCAGAGAGCTTAGTCTAATTCCTAGGGGCATATTATCAAGGATCTTCGACAATTATCGCAAAGCGCGCTTAGCGCTGTTTTTTTTATCGCCGGCCATCGCTGGATTTCCTCGCCGTGATAGCGCTGTATTATCAACGCGTATCGCAAAGGCGATAGGAAATCCAGCGATAGCGAGTAAAACCAGCAATAGCGTGAGAATTCCAGCGCTAAATTAACTGCGCTAATGAAAAGCTTGCTAATAGGCAAGTGTGTACTTAACCTAACAATCCACCCCCCATTGACAAGATGGTTAAGGCAAGTTTTTTTCAGGCGTTAAATTCCAGAGATAAGCGCGGTTAGCGCGACTTTTCTTATCGCTTCGCGGGCATTGATAATAGAGGGAAGTTGTGTTTGCGACTGTTTCAATGGAGTTTAAGTCAGGAACGCCAACTTTGCATGTCATTTGCGATATATATCGCTGACATGCTTAGAGATAAAAAAATGGCCGCTATCGCCAAAAAACTCACGCTAAGGCCCGTTAGCTGCAGCTTGTTAATAGTGTGATAAAAATATCGCCGCATTAGCGGCAGAAAAGTGCCGCTGACGCGGCGATAAAGGGCTTGATAATATGCCCCCTAATGTCATGGTGTCTGCCATCTCATGCAAATCTCCTCAGACACTTCAATGTGTCCTGATGTGGTGGCGCCACTTTTCATCTCATACTCAGAGCTGCTCACCCCTTTCTCTGTGCTCTTATGTTGAAGTGAAGTCTGCCCTCACAGGCAGGGGCGTAGCTTCAGGGGGGTGTTTGAGGTGTTAAACCCCCCCAATAAATGTATTATCTAGAATTTCGTTGGGGACCAGTGCCTTCAACCGGGTATGGTGAGGTGTCTGTCGGATATCACCTGGGATTTGTACATACTCACACGGACAAACACACATGCATGCACTCTTTCTCTCCTCTCTGTTTTGAAGATCTTGCAAAATATTGCTTATTTTGCAAAACATTGCGTTCTAAATACCCCTAATAATCCGCACTCCTCTCCCTCTTCCTTGCCTCTTACATCCCCATATACCCTGCATCTCATATATTATATTTTAATATGATATGTCAGCATCAATCAATCAATCAGGGATTTGTAAAGCGCGACTACTCACCCTTGAGGGTCTCAAGGCGCTGGGGGGGTGGGGGGGCTGATAAACCATTTGGGTGTGGAGGTTCAGTCAAAGAGCCAGGTCTTTAGGTCCTTCCTGAATTAGGTCAACAACGCAGATTGCTTGAGGAGGAGGGGCAGGGTGTTCCAGGTCTTGGCGGCGAGGTAGGAGAAGGATCTTCCTCCGGTTCTGGTCTTGTGGATCCGTGGGACGGAGGCCAGGGCAAGTTGGGCGGAGCGGAGTTATCTGGCTGCTGTGTGGAAAGCGAGGCGGTGGTTCAGATATTCTGGTCCTATGTCGTGGATATCCTTGTATGCGTATGTGAGGAGCTTGAAGGCGATTCTCTTGTTGATTGAGAGCCAGTGGAGTTGTCAGAGGTGTTGTGTCATGTGGCTGCGGCGGGGGATGTCCAGGACCAGTCTGGCTGCGGCGTTTTGTACGCACTGTAGTTTCCTGAGCTGTTTCTGGGTGATGCCAGCGTAGAGTGCGTTGCCATAGTCAATTCTGCTGGTGATGTGGGTGACTGTCTTTCTGGAATCTGTGGGGAGCCATCTGAAAGTCTTTCGAAGCAGGTGGAGCATGTGGAAACAGGATGAGGATACTGCGTTGATTCAGCAGTTCATTGAGAACAAGGTGTCCAGTATTATACTGATGTTGCGTGCGTGGTACGTAGGGGTGGGAGGGGTTCCTAGTGCGGCGGACCAGCAGGAGTCATCCCAGGCTGGGAGGGTGGGTCCCAGGATGAGTACTTCGGTCTTGTCTGAGTTGAGCTTGAGTCAGCTGTCTTTCATCCAGTTAGTGACGGCCTTCACTCCGTTGTGAAAGTTGATTCTGGCGGCTGTGGGTTCATTGGTGAGGGAGATGATCAGCTGGGTGTCATCGGCGTTGGAGACGATGTTCATGGCTTCTGATGATGGCTGCGAGGGGGGCCTTGTAGGCGTTGAATAGGGTGGGGCTTAGAGAGGAGCCCCGGGGTACTCCACAGCTGATCTCTGTAGGCTCAGAAAGGAACGGGGGTATTTTGACTCGCTGTGTTCAGCCGGTCAGGAAGGAGCGGATCCAGTCCAGTGCCTTGTTGCCGGATGCCGGAGTTGTGGGGCCTCATGATTAGGGTGCGGTGAGAGACGGTGTCGAAGGCAGCTGAGAGTTCCAGTAGGATGAGGGCTGTGGTTTCGCCCCAGTTGAGGAGGGAGCGGATGTCGTCGGTGGCCATGAGGAGTGCGGTCTCGGTGCTGTGGTTGCTTTGGAAACTGGATTGGGAGGTGTCCAGGAGTGGTTTTCTTCTATGAAATCAGAGAGATGGGCGTTGATGGTCTCTCGATGACCTTGGTTGGGAAGGGGAGGATGGAGATGGGTCTGAAGTTCTTGAGGTCTGTCGGGTCGGCGGATGGTTGCTTCAGCACAGGGTTGATCTCAGTGTGTTTCCAGTCATCGGGGAAGGTGGCAGTTTCGATGGAGCAGTTGATGGCACGGCGAAGCCGGGGGACGATGGAGGCGGCTGCTCTATGGAAGATATGGTACGGGCAAGGATCCGATGGGGCTCCTGAGTGAATGCTCTTCATGGTCTTGAGCTTGTCGTCTGTGGTGAGCAGAGTCCAGTTGAGCACAATCTGTTGGGGTGCGGCATGGTCGCTTGCGGTGGTGGTGGGTGTAGTGGCAGGGTCTTGGGTGTCGAAGCATGATTGCTGGGAACTCTGAAGATCACCCCCCAATTTTACTGACTAAGCTAAGCCCATGCTCACAGGACATTGCTTCCCCAGCCTTCTTTTGTGTTTCATGATGCCAAAATTACAGTCCCTCTCACACACCTTTACTCAGGCATACATTGCGATGTCAGGTTCTGTGCTTCACTCAAACAAGTATTTGCTAGCATGTGTAAAATTAAGTTTTTTTCGTTAAAGAGTTCGGATATGTCCCAATAACACTAGGAAAATGACGTGAAGGTGCCTCATGTTACAAGAATTACTCCACAAACTGCTCAAAATAGGCGAATATCATTCACTGCAATTAAGAAATCTCAAGGAATGGCCCGCACAGCTGACACATAACATGGCACCCGCCCTGCGGAAGACACACAACCCACATCATATGTGGATCCCAGCGCTTGGCTCACTCAACTACAAGACACTGCTGTTTGAGTGTCTGATTTCTTCTCCACGGCACTCTTTATGAGAGTAGTGCCTGTCCCCAAAATGGCGCCCGTGACTCTGTTCTTAGCAATTCAGAGTTATGGCCTTGTAACACCAAGATGGCTGCCACAGTGGTCGCTACCAGGTTGTGCTACTACTCTTGGACAAAAACTGGACATCGACCAGAACTCGAACCTATCCCCCACCCGGCGTACCCATCAGGACATCAGAACTCGAACCTATCCCCCACCCGGCGTACCCATCAGGACATAGAATAGTGAAGTTACCTCCAACCGTGGAGACCTAGCTATTTGGCCGATGCTCGGTGGAGCTACCTGTTAGCTAAAGAGGAGATGGGTTGTGGACTTCCCCCTCGGCCGTCACCTACCCAACCGGACTTTGGGTTGACTTTCCTTCGTCTCTCCGTCGTCCCTCCACCCTAACCCTTTACCCTACCCCCCTACCCTTCTACGCTCCATCTATCTCGTCTTGTATACTCTTTGAATGTTTTTCAGTTGAGACCAAGCTATTTGGCCAATGCCCGGTGGAACTACCTGATAGCTATAAAGGAGATGGACTGAGGTCTTCCCCCCCGGCCGTCACCTACCCAGCCGGACTTTGGGCAGACTTTCCTTCGTCTCTCCATCGTATCTCCCTCCTGCCCCTTTACCCTACCCCCTTACCCGTCCTCGCTCCATTTATCTCGTCTTCTATGCTCTTTAAATGTTTTACTAGTAACTGATGTAACTTGTAACTGATGTAATTTTGTAACATTGTGGAACCTCATGTAAAGCGCTCTGATACCTCCGGGTCTAGCCAGCGCTATATAAAACTCATCAAATAAATAAATAAATAAAGGAATGAATTTCTTTCTTTAATACCCTAGCTTAATGGTACTCATTTTATCGACCTTGGAATTAAGAAATGCTGAGCGGACCTGTCAGGCTGCAACCAGTGGCAGGCAAGTTATACAAATCTCTATAATGTACAAATTACTCCACTGACCAATAAGCCCAGCAGTGACAAAAGCAGGTGGATGACAATATCACTTAGGGATGTTGGGTAGACCAAGAAAAGTATAGGGTGTAAGAGTGAACCTTTGGGGATGCCCACTGGCAGACCGGCAGAAGAGGACTGGACCAAGCACTCGGAAATAGAGAATAAATGTTGGGTTTCTTCTGAGGAGAGGCATTCAAAACCAGTGTACACAATGCAGGTGTTGAGTAGGACTGAGTGGTCAACTCAACACCTGAATTGTGTACACTGGCCTGTCGAAAGCAGGAAATAGATCTCGGACGAGGAGTGTGGCTAACAAACAGTAGTAACAAGAGAACGAGTTGAGAGCAGTCATGTTGGAGTGAAAAATACAAAAATCAGAATGAAGTGGGTCAAGTAAGTTGTTAGTGATCAGATAAAGAATGAGCCTGTTTAAAGGGAAGCATTCCAAGATTAACAAGCATTGGCAAAGCCATCAGATCTAACGCTGGCTGCCAGCCTTTCGGCTTCGGTGATTTTTGTTTTGTTCTGTCATGGTTTTAGCAAAACATGTTTTTGGGGGAAAGCTGCTGGACCCACAGCAATCTAAAACAAATAGTTGAAGGCAAAAATATTTTTGGGTCTGCAAAAAGAACACAGTACCATAGTAGTCACTGGCACTGAAGAGAACTACTTTGCGTGTGGATGTACTCGTTGTGAAAGAGCTGCCTGATGTAACTCACTGTGAAGTCAGCCAATGGTTAAAGGGGATTGGCTCATTGCCCCATGATGCATGGTGCGCTGGGTGGAAGAAAAATGTGAGTGACACAACAACAGACTAATGGACTAAGTCTGTCTAAAAAGCCCTATAACTAACTATGCTACATACATAATTTTAGTGAAATCAAAAAGTCTTGAATAACACCAGACCTAAAAGAAAACAACAGTTGATCTGCTATTGGCTGGTAGTCTCTTTACTAATTTTTCTTGTAATGTTTTTGTAATTCTTTATTACAAATAGATAAGAAGCGTTACATAGACAGACAGACAGACAGAGAGATAGATAGATAGATAGATAGATAGATAGATAGATAGATAGATAGATAGATAGATAGATAGATAGATAGAGGAAGACAGGTAGAGAGGAAGACAGGTAGGTAGGCAAGTAGATAGACAGGTATGTAGATATATAGGTAGACAGACAAACAGATATAGAGACAGGTAGATAAACAGACAGATAGTTAGACAGAAGGTTAGATAGACAGACAGGTAGAGTTGTGTAAAGAGATAGACAGACAGCCAGGTAATGTTAGATAGATAAATAGCCAGACAGACAGGTAGGGTTGCATAGACAGACAGGCAGGTAGGGGTAGATAGATAGATAGATAGATAGATAGATAGATAGATAGAGCAGGAAATTGGAATAAACAGCTGAGCTAAAATTAGTAACATAAAAGTAAAATGTTTATATAAGAATGACATACAAGAACACTGAAAGCAATCTAGAAAGCCATGCAAGAATGGCACAGAGACTAAACTGGTTTACAAATATAGTTAAAATACATAAAAGCATGGCATAGAGGGGTGCAGTTAGAAATGCACTTCATTGCTGCAGAACTAATACAAATAAATGACAACTTCATGAAGGACAGTTTCAATTGGACATCATTTTGGTATGTTGTGAAATAGCAGTAGTCAGATAAATAATAAAAAGTCCACTCCAAAGGACTTTACAACACCATCAGCAGGAAACAGTAACTGATAACGTTGGAATGTGCCCTCTGCTTAACACAGAGAGCTGGTAGAAATATTCCTGCTATCTCATCAAGCTCTAAACACAAAGGCGACACCAAAGTAGTAAAGTACAAATAAACATTGCAACGAAGAAGACAGTAGGGATCAGAGGGGTTGGAAGAGGAGCTGCAGGATTTATTAAATTAATTATTTAATTTTGGAGTGTGTCAGAGGAAAAGGAAAACAGATCACACCAGATAAGAAGGACAAGGAGTGAAAAAGAGAGCAGTGGGAACAGTGAGCTAAGTAGTAGGGTGGCCCTGATAAAATAGCTCTCATATTGGAAAAATATAGCAAAGTCCTCAGCTGGGACTTTGTGGTTCAGGTAGATCCCAATAAAACTGCGCGGGAAGCATAACTCCTGTTATCATATAAATACACTGGCTGTCCAATAACACATCCAATGCCAGCTTTGTCTATGGATTAATTTCTCTTAAGTATTGCATTAAACATGATCCATCCACTTATGTTCTTTTAGAATGACAGAAGTGAAAAAAGATAAAAACATCGGATATCCATTGACGTTCCAGCTCAAGCCTTGTGTGTCAGCTAGTATCACAGCAAATGCTGTGCATTTAAGAACATCTAAGTAAGAGAACAGTTGAACTAAATAGTTATGTTAATTTTGTAAACAATACGATGACAGTCGCAAATCCATTGAAAGGTGGCTCGATAGGGATTACAAACTTTCTCATATAAAAATTATGTCTGCTACCTAGTACCCACAACCTGATACTAACCCTCCAATATGAAAATAAAAGCTTTTAGCTGTGCCAGTATGGCGAAAGGTACCTTGCATGGCTCTGTAGAGCATGCGCCCCAGACCTAAATTTGTTATGGCAAGCCTTGCGGATTGTTGACACCCCGACTCAGCACCGACGACAATCATGCACATGCACTTTAATCTTCCTGTGAAACAAACTGCAACCCACAGTGGCACTCTGTGGTCTGGTGGAACATACAATAGGCACTCTCCTTATCGAGCACAGCTTTTTTCATCTCGCCAGACTGTCGAAGACTGACATTGATCAGCATTCCTCTCATCACCTTTTGGGTGTTTGATGTAATGCACTATTTGTTGCCAAGGGTATGCACAGATGTGGGTCCTTGCTCACTGTGCCACACGATCCCTGCTATACCTGACTGACGAAACCCAATAAGGTCAAAACTGGTCTGAAGTTGCTTGTATTCACCTCTGGAAGAGGCCTTATCTGGCACTTTCGGTTCCAATGAGATGCAGGGTCAGTACTGGTTTGCAAAAGGTTGGCCTCTAGCTGTAGTGGCACAGTTAGTAAAAACAATGAGTTGGAATGCTACCAGAAGCGATTGCCAGTGGCTTCCACTATTTGCAAGCATTCCTCCAATCACCGTTTGTGTAGGAATGACAGAAATGACAGTCTAAGATTGTATTGGCAAGGCAGACATTTTTTTTTGTCTGTCAGAGAGGGTTACTAACCGCTACTGCACTGCAAGTGGGAGCTTTTAAAAATGGGGGCTTTTTAGAGGAGGAGATGGTCTACCAGTCCCCTGCAACCGGATGATTCACCCATCCATGTCGGACAAGGATAACGCATGTCTATACTTTACTTATGTACGCAGAGAATGTGTGTGGAGCAGTGGTTAATTTGTAAAAAAATGAGTGCCGGGGCTCTCATCAGGAGGCAGCTTGTACCAGCCCAATTCTCCTGTTAGTGCTGCCTAAAACTGAACCAACTACTAACCACGAAATTGAGGAGGGGGTGTGGCGTAATGGCCAGAGCTGCCGACTTCGGAGCTGGGGAACCATGTTCGAATCTTGGCGTCAGCTCAACATCCTGTGATTCTGGGCAATTCACTTAATCTCTCTGTGTCTACCATAAATGAATGTGTCCTTAACTGGTGCTCATGAAAAGCACTAGTGTTGATAATTTAGTGCTGGTGCTGAGCACCGGAAACCACCGGCTCGAATTAAGCATTGGTGTGGAGCATGTATGTTGCATGTAGCTGTAGCCACACTGGAATCCATTTTGTTTTCCTCCATCCAAGCAGTACCTAAGATGGAGGGTGGAGTGAGACCCAGAGAATAATATGAATTGCAAGGATCCTCTAGGACATTCCAGAGATCCTTTTTAGTGGTTCAGACATTTGTGTGTGGAGGACAGGCGACAGAGGGACCCTTAGACACTTGGGAGTTTTCCTTGCCCTTTCCTGCCCCATTCACCGGAAAGCTGCCCCAGAGTATAGTGAGTGGTCGAGTGGAACCGACTCTTTTTCTTGTTTTGGTCTCTGGGCAGGAGACTCCCAACTCCACCCCACCTTCCTGTTAACACCTGGAAAAAAAGACTAGCGCTGGACCAGTTTGAGTGGAATAGCCAAAAGCAGGAACTGCCCAAAACCAGTCTTATAGTGGACTGCTGGAATACACAAACGCTGTCTGCAAGTTCCATGTGAAGATGGAACTGAAAATTACAGCCAGTGTGCCAAGATTTCTCTTCTAGAATCCAAGGTCTTCACACCACTGGTGACTAAAAGTTATGTGCTCCCATGTTGTGGTGCTTGCCATGATCTCCCCTGCAGAGTTACAGACCAGAATCCTAGAGAGTTCTAGCAGGCTGCCAGGAGAGGCTGCCATGTCCCTGCTTTGAAGAAGAGAGCTGACCAACCACTCAGGACGAGCTTCGCTGGTGCCCTTTTAGAAGGAATTCACTGCACAGAAGGATAGCGAAGGAGCCATGCGAAGATGAACCGAAGCTGCCCGATATGACAGTGGGAAGGACTTGCATTCCAAACTAGATGGTAATGCCTGGAAGCCCTGAAATATCCCAGTTCAGTGGGCTGAAGCACACACCAGGACTGTACGGTGTTGTGGAATGCAACATTGTGAGAATTCCTTGTAAGCGACAAAGCACCGAGAAGCATTAGAGTCCTGGAGAATCCTGACCACATTCTGTGGTGTCTACCAAAGACCTAGAATACCAGAATAGGTGGAGCGCAGCATCCCTCACTGTCAGAGGGGACTTCAACCAACCCAAAGTACTCACCGATGTAGCTGAGTGGCACCTATCTTGTTACGGTGGTGGGTTTGTAATTGGGCCTATGGAAGAACCCAAGTGGCATGATCCACAGAACCACAAATGATCTGGAGTTACACAGCACAGACTGCACCAACAAGGGTGAAAATTAAAGACTACTACTGAAGTAAGTGTTATCATGCACTGCATTTACCATTATGCATTGGGGCAATTTGAGGGCTGGGATGTGAGTCAGTGTGCTCCCACCCACCGCCTGTTTGAAAAGGCTCCCTTGAGCTACTGAGCTGACAAACTTGTGCTGATGCACCTGCGCCCAGTGAGTGATACAGAGATCTGAGAAGACTTTGGACAGCATTTCCAGCACCCCCAAAATGACTTGTTGCTCTCTGCTGATGAAGGAATTAATCCAGAAACACGTGTCTAGAGTTACACAGCACAGGCTGCACCAACAAGAGTGAAAAATTAAAGACTTCTACTAAAGTAAGTGTTATCATGCGCTGCATTTACCATGATGCACTGGGGCAAATTGAGTGCTGGGATGTGAGGGAGTGTGCTCCCACCCTCCTACCATATCAACTACACCACAGATGTGCTTTCGGAAAAGTACTAATTTCAAAATGCTATTAAGTTACCAGGAGTTAAAAGATGAGAGAGAAAAGACAAATCCACAATTTCTCAAACCAGTGGGTTTCTATGAGTGTCAGTATTGTTTGGTCTGTAAAGAGGGTGAACAGAATCAGACAGGGTTCAAGTACAATGGAAATAAAACTAAAAGGATTAAACAGTGGCTCATCTAGAACAGCACCTTCTTGGCATACTTGGTACACTGCCCTTGCCACTTAGTATACATAAGCAGTACCGTAACACCATTGAAAACAAGAATACAGGAACACTATAGTAACTTTCACAAGAATTACAGTAAATTCCCCCTGCAGAACACTTCAACAAATTCCATGAACACGAGTGGGACTTAATCTTCTTTGGTACGAATCACATCCACATAAGAAGCTGTGAGGAAATCGTGACCCACCTCTCAGACAGAGTGGGCGCTTTTGGACTCTGGAACTGGACACAGATAATTATGGCCTGAACAAGGATGCGGATTTACATTATTGGCCATAGATCCTCACTTTTTACATCTGCCTTCTCCCCTAAAGTAACTTATTTCTTTCTCGCTTAACTAGTACTCGTTACATCCTCTCATTTTAAGAGCAGTTGGTCAGATTCAATGCTTTTTCATCTATCATTTGACTGTAAGGGTTTATGAACAAACCACAAGTTGCAAATATATGACTAGCAATAAATACCTTGACTAGTCAATCTGGAGTGGTTTTCAGCACTCTCTTGCCAGTATAACCATATCTATATCTCCTCATACGAACATCGACACACATTGTGAGTGTGACGGAATATTCGAATCTGATATTATTAACTAGAAATAATGTTTTCATTTGATTTCTCTTCTATGCAAAAACTGTTTTCTGATCTGCCAATTACAGATGGGGAGGATTCGAAAAACCCTTTTCATGTTCTGACTTGTAAGCTTTAAAGATAAGTTTGTCAAGTTACTCAAGAACGAACTTTTGAATCCTGAGCTGTTCGTACATAAAATAATAGCAATGAATGAGAAGGCGCTGCTGTTGAGTAAAAATGTCAGTGATCTATTTCCAACGCCTTTTTGGTCTGTAGTAGATGGTGCTCTCTGACTGTAGCAACAGCGGCACAAGAGCACCCCCCTCTCTGGCAGCAAATGAATGCATGGACATCTATCTGCCAGTATTAATGTATTGCTCCTGGCTGGGGAAGACATGTCTGTGGCTATTTACGACTGGGATCAAAGGTCATTAACTAAGAGACTAGAAGCTCGCATGCAAGAGTCATAAAACCCACTGAAGCCTCTATCTTCGGAAAACAAACATAATCACTCCAATTGATTTCATTATTTATTGCACTCCTTAATGTGCCAAAGAGACACGTGTGACCTTCCGGTGAAAGCGCTCGACACTGGCAAACAGAGAACTGACTGGCCAAAGAAAGAAATAACGGACTATTGGAAACGGATAATCAATGGTGCATTTAAAAGGCATCACAAGGGTAGACCTTTAACTCTTCACTAGCAGCTGAGCAGTGCTGTGTGGACATGGGTGGCAATGGAGGACAGCCCCCCTTTCACAGAATGAACCTACTATTTGCTAACCACATCAGAGACCCGGATCATTTCGTGGTCACGCGGGCAACTACAACAGACAGAGAATGGAGTCGTCTACCTGTTTCTTCAGTCAACTGAACTGTGTGCAGCACATGTGGTAAGGGCACTGAGTTATTGAGGGGGGGGAGGGGCTGAAGGCACCCAGTCCCCTTGGGTACATTTCACTGGGGGCTCTGATCCTTCTTGAAATAATGAAGGTCTGCACTCGACGTTGCTCCTGGAGAGGAGTTCAACAGCTCGGCAGGCCCTCCACACCTAAGGCCTGCGTTGTTCTTTTTTCTCGGTTTGAACTACCCGTGCATGGCAAGGCACTTTTCCTGACGGAAGTGAGAGGAATGGAGAACACTAGCCAGGACAATCAAGAGGAGAATGATTCTTATCAGGATTCCTGCCAAGTACCTGTCGGATCGCATGGGGATGCCCGACTGGGCCTGAGCGGCATACTGGAAGGTGATACAGATACACACACTCTTGTTTCGGGTCTCAGCCCAGAACCCTCTGGGTTGGCCGCCTTTATTAATTATGCTGATATCAATCATGGTCCTCATAAGTGTGTGGAGGCGTCCCATTTCACAGCACCTCCTTTAGGCCACCTTACACATGTTAACCACGAAAAAATACTACATTCCTCCTTTAACACAAAACATGAACCTCTGACCATAGCTACTAAAGTGAGTGCAACAATAATAAACAAAAAACACTCTTAACTACCAGATGACAGTCTGTGACTTTCACATAGTTTTGGTATTGCTAAGATGGCGCTGGATTGGTGCAAAGATGGCAGCTGGGATTTTTGCCCCTCGCCCCGGATGCTTGGGCCCAGTCGCAGTAGTTGGGGACCCCTTTCTGGATGCTCTTCTTCCACATTCTGGTGGTTCTTCAGCTCCGGTTCTTCCAGACCTCTGACTCTGCAAGAGGGCAGGTGCAGCCCTTCCAGTGGCCTCGTCAGGCCCCCGTCCCACTCCTTTACCTCTCTAGCTACGGAGATAGGCTTGCAAGGTGTTTGAAGAATGATACATTCCTTGTTATTCCTCTCCCCCTTTCTGGCAGTTACCATGGTACCCTTTACTTGAGTCTCTCGCCATGACAGGGGCTCGAAAGGGAGTTTGAATTTGCTTCTTGGATGCAGGTCTCTTAGCACCAGGTCACCCACTAATGGAATATTAGAAGGTTAGTCCAGTGTTCATGAAACTTGGGTAGGTGTTCAGAAGAAACTGTTAAGTTGAAATAGGATAATTAGAGATCAAGACAGGAAAAAAGAGCGAAAAGGTGCCTAGAGTGGATGTGTGACTATGTGATTTACTACTAGATATTCAATTCTTCTAATTTAAAGTTTTTTGTTATCTCTTATCTAAGTAAATTGTTCCTTTATTGGCTTCTGTTTCATTAGGTCGAGCCTGGGCAGTGCATGCGCTGCTCTGCGAGGCATGCTGCATTCAGGTATAGACTTGAAGCTTCGCCCACTCTCTGCCCATATTTTTCATTGGCTTGTGTCATTGTTCTTTGTAAGTGTTGGCTTCTGATTCGTTAATAGGCTTGCTAGTCCCTCCTTAGTACCGCCTTGTCTACATTTGTAACCTCCCAAGAGGACTGGCCCTTTTACTTGTGTAGTTACACCTATGTTTTCTTTACAGTCTATCAGCACTATTTTCTTTAATGATTGTCTCCTACAGCGCAACACAAGCGGCGTGCTGCACTGCTTACCAGAATCTTACAATATTGGAAAAAATAGACTTCGGCAAGCCGCGCATTTCTTTTCTTAGACGCTGTTCGCTGAAGTCTATTTTATCAATATTGTAAGCTTTTAGTAAGCAGCGCGCCACAGGCGGCGTGCTGCTCTGCTTATCAAAATCTTACAATATTGAAAAAATAGACTTCAGCGAGCCGCGCCTTTCTTTTAATTGGCGCAGCTCACTACAGCGGACTCCTCCTCCTCCCCGTTCGCTTCTTCTCTTCCGCTGCGACAGGAAGCAATGCAATAGATCTCGCATTTGCGAGAGTTTAACCTATTGACATTGTAAATGACAATGCGTTTTATTTATTTGTCTTAAAACCAAACACATAAACAACAACTCGTAAAATGTTGTGCTGCATTGCTTGGTTACCCATATTACCGCCAGTTAGCCCCATCCAGTCTGAGAAACACTATATTAAACGTGTTCTGTACACTGAACTCTGCAATGGCTGCAGTTTAAAACAGAATGTCATTCTCATTTCATTTGCACATTCGTCATCACCAGGCAAACAGTAATAGTTATGATTGTAATGATAAAAAAATTGGTTTATGGATGAAATATCTGAAAGCTTATCAGTGGCAGAATGTGCACTAAACAAATGCCTATGGCACAACAAAAAAACTTCATTGTGTAATCACATGCAGTGTGAAGATTGTGTTTCTAGAGTGCTGGGCACTTTACAATGTTAAAGATCAGTGGGTACAAAGACAATGTGCAGCTTTTATGTTGACGTATCCGAATCTAATTTTTCACAATGGTGAACAGCAGGCAGAATAACAAGATAGATTTTTGGTTTCTAAGGCAGTTGTTGCATAACAGTCACCATGTTTATATTTTATATTAATGTCTGTGCATTCTTTTTTCATATTTTTCATATTTTTTCCTTTTCAAGGGCTTGGTAGCTGCAATTTGTTACTGAGCCACTCCATGCAGTTCCATGTGTCTTTTTAAAAAATGGTTTATCAGTGTTTTGACACGTGTAGTGATGCATGCACATGCCTACGTCATCACATTGAGGCCAGCCTTTTTGGCTTTCCTTTTGCAAATGCTGTTCAGCATCGCCGAATATTCATTTTTAGGTCGATGCTGTTTGGTTTGCTAAAGACATCTTGGGGACATTCAGAAAGCTTCCCTGGGAATGCATTTCGCCCGTTGCTTACCACTGGCTTTGTGGTTTGTAACTCTCACATTCCGGCTTTCTATTTACTGACTTTATTTGTTTTGGGCTGTCCAGGTTCAGCTTGTCTCTCCCACGGAGCAAAGCCTTTTCACACTACCGCTCCCTGTATTCTTCCATAAGTGCTCCTTTCTGTAAACAGGCATATAAATCTTGTTCTTACCTTGTCACATTTACTGTGCATTCAAAGACAGAGGTCAAATGAGGGGCTCTGTCTTCTGAGAGAACTTGGTGTTTACTTTCCTTTCTCTGACTTCAAAGTGAGAGGATTTATGTGATAATCTCGCTGGATACTGGGAGTAGAGGAAAGGGTTTTTTCTATCACATAATATTTGAATGAACTGTGAATGTATTTCAGGCTATATCAGAATTAGCAAAACATAAATAAAGGGTATTTTTTGTTAATTCTGAAGTGTATTGGAAACAAATACTTTAATATGATCAAAACAAGTCAGTACAATAGCTGATGGCATTTCCACACATTATCATTTGTGCGCTGTATAGTTGTATTAGTAAAACTGTATGTCTGCGCAAATGTAATGGTCATTTCAATTGAAAATGGGTCGTCTGCATTGGCAGTGTGCTACCACACCATGCATAGTCCATGCCACTCCACTTAGCACCACTGCACTCTACTCTGCGCCAGTCCACTTTACACCACGCCACTGCACTCTATGCCACTCCACTCTACCCCACTCTGCACCACTCCACTCTATGCCACTTCACTCTTTGCCTCTCTACTCTGCACCACTCTACTCTATACCAATGCACCCTATGCCACTCTACACCACTGCACTCTTCGCCACTGCACTCTACACCACTCCAGTCAAGGCCACTCCACTCTACAGCACTCTATGTGACTCTGCAAACTGCACTCTATGCCACTGCACTCCACACCACTTTACGCCACTCCTCTAAGTCACTCTACTCTACGCCACAGCACCACTCCACTCTTCGCAACTTCAATCTACCCTGCACCACTCCACTCTACGTCACTTCACTCTACTCTGAAACAATCTACTCTACACCGCTCCACTCTATGCCATTCTACTCTAAACTACTGCACTCTACGCCACTGCACTCCACTCTGCACCACTGTAGCCTATGCCACTGTTCTCTATGCCACTCTACTGCATACCAATACACTCTACACCACTGCAGTCTATGACACACTACTGTGCAACACTGCACTCTCCGCCACTGAACACTCTGCCACTCTACTCTGCACTACTGCACTCTGAAGCATTCCACTCTACACCACTATACTCTGTAAAACTAAGCCACTTCACTCTACGCCTCTCTACCCTGCATCACTCTATGCCACTGCACTATATACCGCTCTACGCTACTCTACTCTGCACCACTGCCCTCTAAGCCACTGTATTCTTCATCACTGCACTCTACTCTGCACCACTGCTCTCTACGCCACTGCACTCAACTATGCACCACTCTAATTTACGCCAATGCATTCTACGACACTTCATTGTACGCCGCTGAATTCTATGCCAGGGCACTCTGCACCATAATTCTCTGCAACACTCTAAGCCAATGCAGTCTACACCAGTCCACTCTACTCTACGCCACTACAGTCCACTGTATGGCACTGCACTCTACTCTACACCACTCTAATCTATGCCACTGCCCTCTACTGTACGCCTCTGCACTCTACTCCACTGCCTTCTTTGCCAATGCACTCTACGCCACTCTACTCTGCAACACTGCACTCTACACCACTCTACTCTGCACTACTGCATTCTATGTCAATGCACTCTGCGCCACTCTACTCAGCACCACTCCACTCTACCCCACTTCACTATGCAGCACTCCATGCTGCTGCACTCTACGGGACTATACTCTACTCTGCACCACTCTATGCCACTCTACTCTACACCGCTCTACACCACTGCACTCTACGCCACTGTACTCCATGCCACTCTACTCTACTCTGGACCACTTCACACTGCACCACTGTACTCTACTATGCAACACTCTGGTCTACGCCACTGAATTCTATGATGCTGCATTGTACACCGCTGAATCTTATGCCGCTGCACTCTGCAACACTCTACGCCAGTGCATTCCGCACCAGTCCACTCTACTCTATGCCGCTCCACTGTACGCCAATCATCATGACTCCACTCTATGGCACTCCAATACACGATACTCCATGCCACTCACTCTACTACACTCTTCGCCATTCCACTCTACAACACTCCACTCCACTCTACGCCACTAACTTTTAGCCATGCTGAACAGCAGCCATGTTGAACAGCAGCCACGGTGGTGTACAATATAGCTAAAACACATTGTCAAAGCCAATTGCTCTTGCATAGGCGAGACCTATTGGCTTTGCCAAGGCTTGTTTCTTTTTGCTGATGCTGCTTAGCTTAGCTTAGCTGCTTAGCATCAGCAGGAAGCAGTGAAAAAAGCATCATCTAACACCTTACAAAGGTGATACCTACCGGCTTTACCAATGCTGGTTTAAGTTAACAACACATTTACTTTCTGTTTAAGTTCAAATACATTGAAGTATGCTTCCTCTTATTGCCATTGTATTTTTTTCTGCCAGTTTACTTCTTTTTTTAAATTTATCTTTATTAGAAGTTTTAGAAAACAGTGCAAGTGATCAAACAAAAATGAATCCCAACTGAATCTCTCCTCCCGAAACCACCGCCTCTCTCCAGCAATAAATCACCAGCCTTTAAGCACAAAACCCCTTCTCCTCTCTATAAAGTAGGAACATAAAAAGCTACAAGCAAGGGAACCGTCCAGTGGCGGTGCGTCCATTGGGGCGCTGGGGCATTGCCCCACTAATGCCACGGCCCCATTCATCGTTTAAATAAATTAGAAATAACAAATTCTTCGTTCTACTTCTGACGCTAATTCCAATCAGGATTCCTGATTGGAATTAGCGTCAGAAGTAGAACGAGGGACGCTGAAGGGGGCGGGGCTACGGCAGCACTCAGGGTTTGAGTGACAGCGCACTAGACAGCAATAGTGCGCATGTTCGGTTTTGGACTGGTCATTTTTACGACCAGCCCGAACATGCGCACTAGCCTTCCCCTTAGGAGAGCGAGGGTTACTTCATGCCGCAGCTCCCGGTCTCCTAATGGGCGGGGAGCATCCCTGCTCAAGCCAATCCTGGCGCTGCTGGAGCAGCGTCTGGATTGGCTGAGAGGGGTTGCCAGCCACTCCAGTGACGCAGAAAACGTTGAAGGCGCCAACGCAGGACCCCTGCCCAGCAGCAGAGGCGTTGCGGACCCAGGCGGTCAGGTAAGTTTTCTTTACTTTATTTTTTAAACCCACCCCCGCGCGACCCCCCCGCGAGTATTGCGAGCAGTGTGTTTAAACTCTGTTTCCGAAAACTGCTGGCACCCATGTCCGTAATTTGTCCCTTTTTTCCTTTTCATTGTGCTTCTCAATTTTGCCCCCCCTCCCCCTGGTACTCCTCCTACTCCTCCCAAATTGTTGACACGCCGACAAATAAAGAGGTCGAGTAGGAGGGGCGCCACATTTGATTCTGCCCAGGGCGCTGTCTGGGCAAAGGCCAGCGACGAGTGTAGCCTGCAGGTCTCAGGGTTTGATTCCGGTAACCCAGCTCAGTGGGTTGGGCACACACTGCAGACCACTGACTAATGCCACGCTGGTCTTACAGTTACAGAAAAAAAAGAGTACGGAAGGATCCCAAAAAGTATGAAGCGCTATATAAGGGCAGCGCCAAAACAACCAATGAATGCAATGGGGGACAGACAAGTTTACAATTTCATCCAAATGTTTTCCCTCATCCGAGTTGGCATGAATGAGGAGTGCCCCTCACCTGTCAGATATGGCATGTCATCATTCATTCAAAGGTGTGCACCTCTGCCAAAGGGCACACATTTACCCCCGCCTTCAGTATTAGGAGTGGATTACTTCCAGGCTCTGCTCACAGAAGTCGCCGTGGGAGCCAGGCTCATAAGCTTTGGTTGGGACATTTAAAAGACCTTTCTCAAATCAGTAAAACAAATATTTTTTGTTTAATGTTCCGATGCTTTGATGCTAATGCCCTGACAATGGCCTTGGACACGTGTGTCTCAGACCCCCCTCTCTCCCAAGACTGCAGAGATTAATAGCTGTAAGGACGTTTTCTTTCTTGCTCAGCTGTTTCCTCCTCTCCTCCTCTCCTCCTACCTACATGAGACCGTCTCTCCCTCCTCCCTCAGTCTCGGTCATGTCCTTCCAGGGTTAACAAGTGAAGGTCCTGGGGTCACCCTTTGGCTGCTACCGGAGGTTACTGGTGAGGCTCAGCCACCAGGATCCCTTTTAACCTGGTGCCCGTAGGAGTCCCTCAGCCGTGGTACCCACAGGGCATGACAGAGCATGAACTTTCGGCCATACCCTGTTAGCATTAACCGAGTAGCCAAGGGGCCGTGGCAAGCAAGGATGCTGCCGTGCCCCAGGGGGAGTACCTCTGTTCGCTATACAGGCTGGGCATGGCCTGAGCCCCTGTTCCCAGCATGCCTTCCTCCGCCAATATTTTTATGTGTTATTTTTTTCAAAGGCCTATGGACTGGAGTCAATGTGCATTTAATTCTGCCATTTGTACAGTAGAATCTCTTTGTACAGTAGTATCTCTTAAGTTCTTCATGGCTATGTTGCTCATTTTAAATTAAAACCCTCAAATTTTCCTTGCACAGGCTGCGGGTACCAGTGCTTTGTACCTGTTGCAGGTTCTGCAGATATTTCAGTATAAACAATATCATGGTAGTTGTGTAACTGAACAGCAAATGGAACTTCAGAAACAGTTTGTCGTAATTGTAGGAATTCCTCTGTTTTCAGTGAAGGATCATATTCAAACTGTATATCAGTGCTAGCCTGACTCGCAGGCACTGCCCCCAACAGGCGCGTAATGCATGGGTATTTGGGGTACTTGGGCAATGCAGTTTCACACCTCGCCTGTGACTGGTAAACTCAAAAAGTGGACGAGGAGAAAAATTACCTTTTCAGGTCATTTCCCAATCCTTAGGTTTGAGTTCTGGTTCTCCTTGTGGGTGCACTGTATGCACGCTAACCCCATATGACCCCAAGAAACGTCTTTTCACAGTGCCAGTCCCCAGACCCGAAAGTGGTTTCTAGAGCAAAAATGTTTATCTCTCGGTAGTCAAAGATGTCTCAGATGAAAATGTTGACGTCTGCAGATCTTCATTTTCGGCTCATGAATCCAACCACAAGAATAATTATTCATTTTAGGGCCATATTTGTGTACTTTTTTTTAAAAGCCAACAGGCAAACTTATGCTAAACCTAAACAAGCATGGGCAAAGCCAATACACTGTTTGAAGAGCTCTGTGGCGAGTAACCCGGAGAGTATCGCCTTGCGCTGGAGTGGGAATTAAAACCAGTTACGCATTCATAATGAGAACTACTAATATACAAAAATCAAATGTGCAATTCATACCTGTATTGATTCAGTTTTTTAATGCAGGGTGGGGTTGTCCATTTCATTGTTATGTCTGTGTCCATTCTGGGTGTTTTTCATAGGCATTGGATAGCTCTATTGAGTAAGAGAGTTGGGGGGTTCAGGTGATGGAATATGTGTAATATTGAATGCCCAGTCCTGTGCCAAACATGAGCAGTATGATTAAGAATAGTTGTGCTACTGCGGTACCAGGAAATTGTTGTTCATTTTAGTTCCATATTCCCAGAGCATTCTCATTATGTGTCAAACTTCTATAAGGTTTCTTAACTCCCACAACTCTAAACAGTAGTATTGACTGAGCTGTTCTTCACACCTTTTGGTTTGCTTGAAAATGCACCATTTCCCCACTCTTTTTTCAAACATTTCTTGGGGGGAGAACCCCCCCGAACCACCTGTAGGTGGTTTAGGCTCGCTCGCAACGCTCGCTCGCCGCAGTGAAGTACGACAATTGTTTTACGCCTCACCACTTTCAAATGTCACCAGCCGCCACTGGAACCGTCCACGGCTTAGCACCTGAGACAGGTATACCTTTTGTTGGATCTAATAGGTGCTAGAGGGCAATCATTTCCACAGCTGTGGAAGACCACTAGAGCGGCCTCTTGTGCGACTTAGGGTTGCCAGTTTACTTCTTTTATTTAAGACTTCCTTGCTTGCTTCCTGTAAGTTATTTTCTTTTTTTCTAATATCGGCTGTACTTTCTTTCAGAATATGGTACGCTTTCTTTCAGATTCACTATCATCCTTGTTTGGCAAATGCGTTTTTTTTTGCAGGTAAATCTACTAATTGGCTACACGTTAACAGTATTATTAGTTTTCTCTTGCCTCCTGCGTCAGTTTGCGGAGTATGCAGAAGGGAGGGTGTTGCAGACTAGTGCCTGTGTCAAAAGTTATAAAAATGCTATCGCTACTTTCCAGCGATTTTCGCAGGTGACAGCTCTAGGGTAAATTTTGACTGCACATTTGTGTTCTCTGGAACTCAGCATACAATGCAGTGCTTAGTCACCAAATATCATTGGCGGCTGGCATGTACAGAGGGTGGTGGAGCGGGGGCACAAAATATATATATATATATATATATATATATATATATATATATATATATATATATAATAGACTTTTCTTTGTAACTTGCAGAGCGACGTCCTCCTCCCTCGAGTGACTTCTGGAAGCTGTGGATGCAGGAAACTGCACTGCCCAATCCTGGTGCTGCTCTTACAACATGAGAGCAGCGCCAGGATTGGATAGAGCAAGCTCCCTCATCGCTCCTAAGAGCACTGGAGGCCTGCGCTTTCTCTAACCCTAAGACAGCTGGGTTAGACTAGTGTTAAAATACACGTGTGGCTGGCCGTCCCAAGACGACCGACCAAAAAGACATGCACATTTTAAAGCGCATAGCTCCCTGCTGCTGCCACTCAGCAGCACTGGCCCCACCCTGTCCTGACACTTAGGAGGTCATTACGATGACGGGCGGACTTTGTCCGCCCGCCACCGTAGCGGTGAATGGGACCGTCCGCCATAGGAGCGGCAGTCCCGCCGCGAGTATTAGGATGCCACGGTGGCAGTGGTATCCCCTATTCCCAACATTGTGGCGGGTGGTGTTCACAGCACCGCCCGCCACAATGCTGGGAATGCACGTCGTGCATTGGCATGCACAAGGTGACAGGCACCGCGCGGTGCCTGCCACCTTGTCCATGCCAATGCAGGGGGGTACCATAGGTACCCCCCAAGTGCACCCCCCACCCCCTCCTCCCCCGGGGGCCCGCAACGGGCCCCCATTGTAAAAGACCGTATGCCTTTCCATGGCGGCGTTGCCGCCATGAAAAGGCACATCTCCGCAGTCATCATAATATGGATGGCGGTGTCTTGCAGACACCGCCACCATATTACTGCCCTTTTCCGCCCGGTCACCTGTGTGACCGGCGGAAAACCGGCGGACGGTCTTTCCGTCCGCCGGGCTCCCCCCGCCATCGTAATGTGGCGGGGGGAAATGGCATGCGGGCGGAGGGGAATGGCGGGCGGATCGCCACCGCCATACGGGCGGTGGCGATCCGCCAGTCATCGTAATGACCCCCTTAGTTTGGGACGGGTTGCTGAAAAATAAAATAGTAATAAATAAACGTTATTACCATTTTATTTTTGAGCTCTGGGGCTTGTGGAGTGACGCTCCTCTGCTCAAATGGAGGAGCCACCTCTACCAAATATAAAAATCATTTAATTTTTAAAAGGGAGTTTGTCTCCTCTCCCATATTGCATCTGGCTCTTTGGTAAACTGAGGATTAGCTTTGCTTCAGTTCACAACTTTTTTTACTTAGCTCTGCCACAATGTTTTTATACTCTCTTTTGGGATTTGTTCGTCAGCGTAACAGAATTCGCTTTTTGGTCGGGTAACGTGGTTGGAGAACCACTGTTATAATACAATGCATTTTTTATATCATATATTAGATTATTATCCTATGGCTGAAAAGACTTTCAGAAGTAAGATATGCCTTTGTACAGGTAACCTCGCTGTTGGATATGGGTGATTCCTCTTGTGAGCAGTTTGCCTCTCAGAGAAAAGAAAACAAGCGTCATTGAACTCAGATGAAAAAACATTTAGGTCCTGGAAGATATCACTGATGGCCTCAGCCTGAAGCCACAGTATAAGATTATCCTCGGTTCCATCACCACTGGGGGACTTAAGCCATTACTGTGCAGACACAGGTCATTTAGAAGCCCGGCATGGCCTGAGCTGTGCAGGAGGCAGGTGAGAGACCCACTCAGAAGAAAGCAATAGCTGCCATCATTAAGTTGATATAACTTAAAATGGCTGCATCCTTAAGGTTATGCAGCTTAAAGTGGCAGACATAAAACCTGTGTGCATTTCGACTGGCACAGTGGAGAACAGAACATTCTTCAAACGTGGTAAATCCGTATGACCTGTACTGTGATCTTCTTTAAATTAATTTCTGCAGTTCATCTGAATTGCTGCATATTAACAATCACTCTGTTGTGGGTATCCTGTAAACCGAGACACAAGAAGCATATTCTCTTTACATTAGAAAACTGAAAAGACGCTATTTAATTTGGACAAATGTTGGTTGGCATAATATCATCCTTTGAAATGTGGGTTTACACGCATTTTCTTGAGTTACTAGATTTGATCCCCATTGGCGGTCACCGGGTGTTGTGTTTCACTCAGTGACAGCCTTTGCTAAAAGTTGTCAAGCAAGCCATTCATCCACTCCAGTCCAACACTCTTTGTTTATTGTTTTTAATGTCAATGATTTAAAAAAAAGAGAGAGCATAGAACATACACCAAACAATTGTACAAGGAGCCCCACGCATGCATGCTGTAATGTTCCCTAAACCTAATGCTGCTTCGAGGTAGGTCAGCTGTGGGTCTACAGCCCGGACTTTGAACTGTGGGTGCATGCCTGCCACAACCGGACCCACAACACTCATTACACTCTACAAAATGTCCAAACATCAAGTGGCCAAGGCTAGTATAAATGTCAGACGGCCCGCTGGATTCCAGTGCTTCTGGGACTTGGATATCGATGACATTTTGAAGGGGCTTTACAGCAAAAGGGAGACTAGACATGGGTCTGGAATTGTAGCCAAATCTAGGCAGGGCTCCTCCCCTGGTGCAATAATGGCTGCCTCCCACAAGCGCCGGTGATAGAGACCTTTTGAAGGAAGCTATCCTGCAGGACTGACAATATTTGCTCTCCTATGAGTTGTGTTTCAAAAAGACCAGTATTTCAATTACACTCTCGGTGTAATTAGCAGAGCAGCATTTTTTGAGTTAATATAATAATAAGCATGTATATAAGAATATAGTATACACTGTAAATCAAACTCTCTCTAAGATGTCATCAGAGTCAACAAAATCAACATCAGAAGGATGAAAGGCTTGGCCAACCAACAGACGTTTGCAAATGTGGCCGAAAGATGCATGAAGATCTATATTGCAGACAGTACTTCACGGAATAGGTTTCATGGAAGCTTGTAAAACATGGTTAAAGATTTTCACTGAAATATTTTTTCAATGTTCTAAATACTCTTAACATTTTAGCTTGCCTGTTATCATGGTGCCTGCCATTTAAAAGAATCCTAAATACCATTAGGCATTAGAGGCTTCTAGATTTCTCCAGAATAACCTACGACACTCCAACAAAAGTGTGGCAGGATCACAGCCCACAAAGGCCACAGACACCGTGCCCGGTTGATGGGACCATTCATCCGTGTGGCTGTGGCATGGCTTTGGCAGCGCCTCTCCCCATCACAACTCTCAGGGGCGAGCGGTGAATCAGGTGGGTTTGAGGGACACGTGCACCGCTCTCTTCACCACACTTCTTCTGTGAGCCACCCTGCTGGAGAGCAATAAAGATTGTCTTTGACTAGTCCTTATTGTAGGAGGCTGCATGAGGGCTTCAGGCACCAAGGCGTTTTTGGAAATGAGAGTTTACTTCCTGAGTCACAGAGCCATTCTAACTACTTTAGCACCCACTGTACAGCCAGCATGATCCCGTCAACACAGGGTGCTTTTCTTCCGCTTGGAGGCCTCAGAACTTATTCACACAAACGACCCTCAGCTTATATCCACAGAAAAAGTACAATTGAAAGGGGGAGATTGCAGATTATCCATTACGCCCTAGTATTGCCTCCAGCTCCCATAATTCCCCAAACATTTCCTGTATCACGTAGGATGGTGGGCAGTCAAAATATCGAAAATTAAATATCGATATACACTAATATCGAGGTGACAATATCGAAGGGACAGAATATCGATGTTAAGAATATCGATGGACAGAATATCGACTCTAGGGTAAGTAATATCGATTTTTTTTATATCGATGTAAGTAATATTGAAGTTAGTAATATCGAAATCAAATATATCGATGTTACTAATATTGATGTTACTAATATCGATATTTGTATTATTGTTATGTATTTTGTTATGTGTTTAATATGTATGTGTTATATGTGTTTTTGTTAAGTGTTCTACTTGTCTAAAAATATATGTATACAATTTTTATATGTGAATAATTTTTTTGAAAGTTTTTTTTTTTTTAGTACTGTAGCGGGTTGTGGGTTTATAGGGGAATAGGGTGGGAAGTAATTTAATTATACTAAATTAATTATTAATTTTTAGGAATTATAAATTAATTTTAATTATTTTCTGCGTTTAAGTTCTGTAGCGGGTTGTGGGTTTATAGGGGAATAGGGTGGGAAGTAATTTAATTGTAATTAAGTTATAATTTATTTTAATTAATTGGTATTGATAATTATATTATTGTTAATTAATTAATTGGTAATTAATTTGTATTAATTGGTTATTAATTTTTATTAATTGATTAATTGATCATTATGTTAAGTGTATTATTTTATTATTGGAGTGTGTAGTGCGTTTATAGGGGAATAGTGTTGGAAGTAATTGAAATCTAATTAAGTAATTATTAAATTTATTTTTGGGTATTGATAATTAATTTATTGGACATTAATTATTAATTGGTAAAAAAATTTAATTAGAATTTTTGGTTCTAAAAATTAATTTATTGTTGTTTTATCATTAATTGGTAATTAAATATTATTAAATATTTATTGATAAATTTAATTAATATATTAATAAGTAATTATTAATTGATAATTAATGTTTAATAATTATTATTGGTATAAAAAAGCATTTAATTGTTCAATATTAGTTAATTGGTAATTAAGTTTTAATAATTAATATGTTTTTTGTTATTCAAAATATTGTATTGTTCAATATTTATTATTTGGTAATTAATATTTATTAATTATTATTTATTGGTATTTATTATTAATTTATTGTTAATAAATTTTCCATTGGTAATTATGTTTTTAATAATTATTTATTGGTATTGGTAAATAGTTTAGAGTTATTTAATAATTCATTAATTATTTAAAAAAATTATTTTATTTATAAGTATGTTATTTTTAACTTCTACGCTATCCATCACTTTCCCTACTGTTGCACTCTCTGGAGTTGGAATACCAATTTTTACCCCTACGCTATCCAACACTTTCCCTACTGTTGCACTCACTGGAGTGGGAATAGTAGTTTTTACCCTCCCGCTATCCAACGCTTTCCCTACTGTTGCACTCCCTGCAGTGGGAATAGTAATTTTTACCCCTACGCTATCCAACACTTTCCCTACTGTTGCACTCACTGGAGTGGGAATAGTAATTTTTACCCTTACGCTATCCAACGCTTTCCCTACGGTTGCACTCACTGGAGTGGGAATATTAATTTTTACCCTCCCGCTATCCAACGCTTTCCCTACTGTTGCACTCCCTGGAGTGGGAATAGTAATTTTTACCCCTACGCTATCCAAAACTTTCTCTACTGTTGCACTCTCTGGAGTGGGAATAGTAATTTTAAGCTCTACGCTATCCAACATTTTTCTTACTGTTGTTTTTTTGGGAGTTGCAATAGTTTTATTCCCTCCGCTATTTAATATTTTTTGTATTATTTTAGTTAATGTAGTATATAATTAATTTTAAAAATATTAAAAGTAAATTATTATTTTTTTATTTGTTATACATAATTATTTAATTTTTATTTATGTTATTGTTTTATGTGTATAGATGTATTTGTAATTTATAATATTTTTTAATAATTTATAATTTATTAAAATAATTATTAAAACTGATTATTAAGTAAGTATATATATTATATGTTATATGTATATGTTTAATTAATGTTTTATTAAATTATATATATTACTTATTAATTTTAAACATTATAAAATATTTTTAACTATGTTTATTTTATTTATAAGTATTATTTAGTTTATTTTACATATTTTTTTTAACAAAAAAAAAACGATATTTTTAATAACGATATTTTTGACATCGATATTTTTTTTCCGATATTTTTGTACTTACCATGTTGTAGATAGGATATCGATATTGTTGACATCGATATTCTTGCTCCGATATTGTTGTAGGTCGATTTTTTGACCTTCGATATTTTGTCAGTGATCCCATAGGACAATAGGGTTTCAGCTCTCTTGGTAATGTTGGAACTTTCAGTCAGTAAATGGCGTGTTTGTGGCCCCACGTAACAGGTTATATATTGAGCAAATGAAATAAACAGACTTTCCCATATTAAACACTATTTAATGCTCTGACACCAACGCAGGGCCTTGAAGTTAGAAAAAATTACTACACACAAGGGATGTCTTGTGAATTTGGGGTTGTGGTCTTTCAACCGCACTCTCGTAATCAGGCTACTGGAATTATGCAGCAGAGGAGCACCAAATTATTAACTTTTTTTGTAGTATAATTTCATTATTTTGTGATTTTTACACATGGTAATACTGTCTGGGCAAAGATTTCACCTCATTAGTGCCTGTTTAACAACCAAATACATAACTAAGGGGCACATTACGATACCCGGCGTAAATAATTCCGCCAGGCATGGAAGCGGCAAAAATCCGCCCGCACACACCGCCTGAACACCGACCACGCCATTACGATTACACAAACCGAATACCGCCATCGGCGGAAAAAGCACACAAAATACCGCCCGCCAACGTCCGAGTCGGAGACAAACCGCCCGCCACGGACGGAAACACGCACGACAACACAAAACCGCCCGCCCTCACGGCCGACACACCGCACGTGAAATTACGATTGCACCGACATGAGCGCGGAAAAACAACAAATATACCGCCCGCCAGCGCAAACAACGCCGATGAGAATCGACACGGCAGAAGCCATGGCGCCCACGTACCTGCACAGAAACCATCCGCACACAAAACCAATAGCACACAACATGGCCAACAAGTCCACACAGCAAGGCACGCACAAATACACAAGCACAGTACATATCCCGAAAACACCCCCCCGGACAAACTAAAAATACAAAGGCCAGAACCCCAGACACAACACACCTGAAAACAACAGACCATGAGGACACACCCACATAGGTAAGTACAAAAGCAGCACTCCCACAGACCACAACCCCTTGCTACATTGCAAACCAGAGAGGAGAGGAGAGGACACAGTGACACAGCAAGGACAGCAGCACACCACAGAAACGCACACATCACAACCACCACCACCACCACCACCACCACCACCAAACACCGGCACCACAAACCCCCTGCACATTACACAACACACACCGCACCAGCACCACAAACACCATGGCACCACAAAGAATGCCCACGTTCACGCCCATTGAGCTGACGGTCATGGTCGACGAGATCATCAAGGTGCACCCACAAATCTATGGGAACATGGTCCAACACACACCACTAGCCACCAGAAACAGAATGTGGAACCGGATCGTAGACCAGGTCAATGCAGTCGGGACCCTGCCCAGGAACAGAGTCGAAATTAACAAACGGTGGAATGACGTCAAGAGCCTGGTCAAGAAGAAGGAGGGCAAAAACAGAGAGCTGGCTGCCGTCACTGGCGGAGGGAATCCCGCGCTCTTCAAGACCTTCAAAGCGTGGGAGGAGAAGGTGCGAGTCTTCATACATCCCGAGATCCTCGCCGGATTAGCAGGGGGAGTGGAGGCTGGTAAGTACAAACTAATGTATACCAGCACACCGCTATGTACTCACATGCACTACCACCATGCCACAGCTCCCAGGGACAAACACCCCCATGTCCAGCACACAATACACGACACACACATGCAACAGACACCACCACACACAGCCCAAACAGAACAACTGTAAGATGCGTGGGGACATGTGTACATTCAGCCAGCCACGTAACCACCAACAGGTCCCCAAATATGCCAGAAGCGCCACAACGAGCACCCACCACACCCATGTGTCCGCCACAGCTGCACAAACCGACAAGTAACAGGTAAGTGGCAGGAACACAAAGTGCAGTGGGTGGGACGGTGGACAGCCCAAGTACAACACACACCAGGCCCCTAGTCCCACAGCACAGCAAGGAGGAGCATCCCCCACACCCCACAGCCACGTGTCAGCCACCGCAGTGCACAACGACAGCCGAAAGGCAGACATCACGGTCCACAGCAATCGGTGTCAGTGGGTGTCCAGCCACCCCCACGACCCACAACACCCCCCACCCCCACAGACCTGCAACATGGAGCACCCCCGCTTAGAGCCATGTGGCATCCAGTACAGTGCACGCACGAACAACCTGCAGGTTGGAAACTGGACAGGGCTGGATTACTGGAGGCATGAGGACCGGCACACGACCAACACATGGGACATGTCACGTAGCAGACGGAAACGCAGCACCGCCCACCGTCACGAACAAGTGAACAATGTGCACACGGACATGAACAACAGACTCACACCCCACATGACCCATCACAGACATAGCAACACCCAAGGAGCCACGTCTGCATACACAAGCCACACTGAAAATAGTACCACACGGCAGCCACTGTGCAACTCATCACACACAACCGAAACACCATTGAAGTCCTGTCCATGTAGCCCCTACTGCCTGTCAACCACACACCCCACAACTACGCCTATGTAAGACAAACAACACTAGACGCAACAGAGCGGAACAACAGAAATGCACACGAACACCACTGAACCCATCAAACACACAGACACACCATGCACATACAACATACCATCCATCCCATCCGTCAGCCCCAGTCTCATGAAAGGCATGTCATCCGCACAGCTGCCACACATACAGCAGTCACGCTAAGATACATGCCCATGACCAACCATGTGCCAGAAGTCAATGAAGCGCACGACACACTGTGGGCAACAACACACAACATGGGCCACACCCCCCACGAGCACTGCAGTGATGCACATGGCACAGGGCAGCACGCACACCAAGGAGATGGGACAACTGCAATACGTTGGCTTTCACACACAACCATCACTCACTCATAACGATGCGTCCAATGCCATGTCCAGTAATCACAACAGGCAGCAAATATGCAGGCCATGTCAAGCATGCACACACCTCAAACCATGCACTGTCATGCTGCCACAACACATGTCACGTTCGGCACCCATGGCTCACAGCATGTACCCCAAAAGCATATTCCCTCCCAAATGCGAATCTGGGGCATGGCCCCCATGTTGCCATATGCGTTCCTAAGCGTTCCATTTGAACCCCAAAAGCATATTCCCTCCCAAATGCGAATCTGGGGCATGGCCCCCATGTTGCCATATGCGTTCCTAAGCGTTCCATTTGAACCCCAAAAGCATATTCCCTCCCAAATACGAATCTGGGGCATGGCCCCCAAGTTGCCATATGCGTTCCTAAGCGTTCCATTTGAACCCCAAAAGCATATTCCCTCCCAAATGCGAATCTGGGGCATGGCCCCCATGTTGCCATATGCGTTCCTAAGCGTTCCATTTGAACCCCAAAAGCAAAGTACAAACCAGACCCAGGATGGGCCAGGAGCCCGCATACACCAGAGTCACAATGAGTAGGGGCACAGCAACACACCCATCGGCATGGCCAATCCGTCCCATGCCACATGTGCACAGCACACAGTCCCATTGCCAAGCACACACAACTACAAATGCCACAGCCACACACACGCCTCCGGGAAACCCATGTACGAGATTGCACGAACTGCCAATGTCAGACGACAAATACATACTTCGCCAGGTGCAACACAATAACAAATCTCATTCTCTCCACAGGTGACGAACTGCCGGATGCTGGGGATGGAGACATCAGCCAGCACAGCCAGCCCACAAGCCCCCAACGAGGACACACGGATGTGGAGGATCTCACCTCCTCTTCGGACACGGACCACCAAGCAGGCCCATCTGGTGTGGCAGGGCCCAGCCGCTCCCCAGGACCCCTCCTACCCACCAACCCATCATCCAGGGCCGCTGAACAGTCCCCGCCCCCTGCTGCCACTGTCGTTGCGGCCACACCCACGGTCATTGCGGCCACACCCACGGTCATTGCGGCCACTACCACTGCCGCAACCGCCACCATCGCCGCACCGACCACCACCGCCGCCACCACCACCACGTCTTCGCTGGCACCAGCCCCAGCGCAGGTGGTGGCCCGGCCGACTGGATCCACCCTGGGAGCCACAGCGAGGACCGTGGTGAGCAATGTGGCTAGTGGGCAGGCCGGTGGCAGCAGGACTGGTAGGAGGAGCAGGGTCAGGGAAACGCCAGCCTCCCCTGGGAGCCATGCCCTGCCTCAAATGGCCAGAGTCCTTGGGGCCTATGAGGAGGCCCAAGAACAATGGGTCAGGTCTGCTTCAGACACGCGGGAGGTGCTGGGGGTGCTGAGGTCCATGGACGCCCGTATAGGTCTTCTCGTGGACCTCATGGGCCAGCTGGTGGTGGCGGTGAGGACACGGCCAGGGATAGCAGCTCCCCTCCGCCACCACCTGCCGGGGCGCAGGGTCGAGCAGCAGTGTCCAGTTCCCCTGCGTCCACAGCCAGTGAGCACACCTCAACCACCAGCATGTCGCAAGCAGGCACCCCCCTCGCAAACGTGGAAGGGGCCGTCCGAAGAGGAAACAGATCTCCCGGGAGGACTTCGCACGCTCCAGTCGCAAGTGAGGCAGCCAGCCAGCCTTCCGCCAGCCTTCCTTGACCAGCCACTGCATTGACTTGGACTACGATCCCACTCCACACAGCCATCTGGATGGCATGTGTGTGTTGGACTATGGACATAGAACCAGTGGGTACACCCTGAGCATCACGCAGCCATGACCGACAGCTCATTGTCACAGCACGCACCACTTTTGTCATCACCTTACACACAATCACATGTCACAGTTTGTAATAAATGCACCTTTTTCACTAACTGCTGTTTGTGCCCTGTGTTTTATTTGTACGGAATACAACGGCCACCTTGGGCGGAAAGGCACCTGATGCGTGGCATGGCAATGGAATCCGGAGGGCCTGTAGGGACCTAGGGGTGGGAGACAGAACAGGAGCACATTTAATGAGTGTGTCACACACCCATCACACAGTACATGTCAACAACTACAAGCAATGTACACACATCGCACAGAGCAATAGGGCACAATGCCACAGCCACCATCAGTGGCATACTAACCTGGGCATGGAGCGTTGACACACAGCACGCAGTGAACAAAAGGCCACCCTGACACAGCACACACACCTGCACAAATACAGACACATCAGCCGTCGTACATGGACACTCACCGTCAAGTGAAGTAGCGGGCGATGAGCTGCTGCCGCACATTCCCAGCTTCCTCCTCTCCGCTGTCCTCCTCACTCGAGCTGTCCTGGTCTGCGGGCTGGGGCCCTGGTTGATCTCCGTCATCCACAATGAGGGGGATCTGCTTCCGAATGGCCAGATTGTGCAGCATGCAGCACGCCACCACTATCTGGCACACCTTCTGTGGGGAGTACGCCAGTGCATCCCCGGTGCGGTCCAGGCACCTGAACCTGGACTTGAGGAGGCCAAAGGTACGCTCGACCACACGTCTGGTCCTCCCATGTGCCTCATTGTATCGATCGTCTGCTGGGGTGCGAGGATTCCTCAATGGACTGAGCAGCCATGCCCCATTCGGGTACGCAGAGTCACCTGGGTGTGAGGGACACAGAGAACCGTTGCTATTCCAACTGGACAGGGGACAGCATCGCACAACCAGCACGCTACACCACTCCACATACTCACCGACAATACAGCCACGATCCTGTTGCAGATTGGCCATCAGCCGTGGCAAGATGCTGTTGCGCATTATGTGTGCGTCATGGGCCGAGCCTGGGAACTTTGCACACACGTGGGTGATCACCATGTCCGCAAGGCACACCACTTGCACATTCAGGGAGTGCGTGTGCTTCCTGTTGCGGTACAGGTGCTCAGTGGCCTGTGGTGGAACAAGGCCAACATGTGTGCAGTCAATGGCTCCAACGACGTGTGGGATTCTGCCAAGGGCATAGAATGCACCCTTCACTGCCGCCAATTCACGAGCCCTGGGGAAGCGGATGTACCTGTTTCGGTACAGCATCATGGCTGCCAGTACATCCCTCAGCACCTTGCTGAACATGGGCTGGGACATCCCTCCTCCACTGCCCACTGTGTGCTGGAATGACCCAGTGGCGAAGAAATGCAGGGCAGCCATCACCTTAGCCGTGGGGGTGAATGCTGTTGGATACACCCTGCGGGGACGGAGATGGGGTTCTAACATGGCACACAGTCGATGCAGGGTTGGCCTGTCCAGCCGAAACTTCCTAATAACCTCTGTATCGTCCATGTCCACCAGCAATTGGTATGGGCGGTCAATGTTCGGTCTCCGCCTAGGGAAATTGCAGAGGACACATGTCAAAGCAACACAACACATAGCAATTTCGCATACACATCACTGACATGACTGAGCACGCACATGAGCCACAGCCCAGCTGTCAAGCTGGGACGGCACGGCCACAATACACTTACACAGGTCTCCCAACAATGGCAATGGCTAGTGAGACATACCACTGCCATGTGCATGCACATGGGGATCTAGGCCCCAATGACTTACGGGGCGTGCTGATGGGGACTGACTGCATATTCGTCAAGCGGCAACGCCACGGCAACATGAGTGTCTGCTGAGCATGGAACTGCTTCCGAGGCTGGATGAGTATGTCACACGACGACGACGATGTGGGCACAGGCTGAGCGGCCAAAACAAGTGGGACCTGTGGCACGAGGGGATATGAGACAGTAGTAGGTGTCAGCACTGCACCCTATGTACAGCACTGTACGGATCACACCTCCCGAAACATTGACAGGTGTCCACATTGACAGCCCCATGCCAAGACGGCTGTGTGCTTGCAGTCACACGTCACAGGTGAGAGGTTACATTGCACGTGCCAGGTGGCAGACGTACATAGTGGGAGCTGGCATGTGTGTGCATGTGTCTCCTGTTCAGGATCCACAAGATGGGCGCTGACTCTGTACTGACCATTGGACACAGCATGTTCCGTGGAAGGCTTGTGTGTGTGGGATGGTGGCACTGGATGTGCCTCCGTTGGGTGGGGGGCCATGCACAGGGCGGGTACGTCGATGATTGCGCATTGTTGGTCACGGTGGGTGCACCAACTAAGATGTGTTGCCCTGTGTTCAATTCCTATGTCCGCATGATGATGGACTGTGGATGTGGGCAGACTACACATTGGTCGATGTGCTGTCTATATGCATGTGCCTTCACACCAGGCACAGCTGCCCCTGCACATGTGACCCCTGCTGGACTCGCTGCTGGGTCTGTGGAGCTGATGCACCTTCTGTGCGTGGGGCGGACAGCTCTCCTCACTTCCCTCATTGCGCATATCATGTCTTTGCCGCAGGTGACATGGATCATGGAGGGCCCACATGTACGCGTGGGTAGGCTACACATGATTGTTCACTGGTCGCCACCCCCAGTCAGTGTTTCGAATGGGAAGGTTGTCGTGCTGGTGGTATGTTCGATGTGGCGGATGGGCGGGCCTAGGTGCGGGCTTACATTCCGGACATGGGGGTAGTTGGATTGGCGACTAGTTGCAGTACACACGGGACACGTCTCTTCCTTTCCACATCTGGGTCATCCCTTGTACTAACTGACAGTGATACAGTCATCTTCGCCCCAGCCCTCATGTCCTCCCCTCGCCCCCCAATATGCATGCTCACCTGCGAGGCTAGCGCTTGCACAGGCAGCCCCAAGCTCGCACCAGAGAGGGCAAGGAGTGTATGTGTGGGTCCAGTTGCACGAGTGGGCTGTCTCAGGGTATGATGTGTGGCGGGACGCCGTCCACCTGCGTGGTGCCCCAAATGGAGACCCGGCCTGCATGGACTATGCATCACAGTCTTCGCCTTCCGGATCCGCCACTTGCGACACCCAGTGGCTGTGGCTGCCCTTGCGGCCAGGCCGCGTCCGTCTGTGGCTGATGGCCCACACATTCACTCTTTGGCCTCTCTGGGGAGGGCTCAGGGGTGGTGGCGCACGCGCTTGCACTTAGTCGCAATGGCATGTGGCGTGGTTGGTATGATGGGCAATGGATGGGATGGTGCGAGCCACCTCCCGTGACGTCAGTGCTGCTCGTGCTGTGGTGCGTCCCCCTACACTTCCATTTGACTTTTTGCCATGCTAGACGTTGAGGTTCTATTGCCTGCGTGATATGACCAGGAGGAGCGCGAGGAGACCTCTCACACACCATGCTCCACTGCCATCCCGTGCCCTGTATCGCCTGTGCGGATTGACTATGTTGGGGTTACACCTGGTCGACTGGGGCTGTGTGTGCCTTGTCAAGGGGCATGGCGGGCGCACAACAGGATCCAGCTTGTCCACAGAGGGTGGGCTGAGGTGCGCCTGGTACCGCTTTGTACGTGTGCCCGGCTGCTGTGCACACACGTGTTCACTCCCCCCGACAGGTGTCCTCTCACAATGCCCAGGGAAGCGGTGGTGTACTGTTCATGACCCCTCCCAACACGGCGTGCTCCAACTTGGCATGTGCGCATCTACCCGTCGCACCCACCCACCTGAGCACTGCGTCCATACGACTTCACACGACACATGTGTGTCTTCCACAGTAGTGCTACTCATTTGCGTTGACATCCAATACCAGTGGACTACATGGTCATGTCACGACTGCCGTGTACTTCACATACTCTCATCCTCTCTCATTCGTACTTGTGAAATGAGTTAGCGGAGACAGTTTTGGTTTCAAACATTATATTGAGTCTTCTGTCCTCTGTGATGCAGTATAGTGGACACTACTGGCAGCGGAATACATGTTGAGGATATACTGAGCATGATTGCAAATGGGATAGGGTGTGGGGTTACATGTGATTGGCTGTTGCATGTGGGATGTGGGCTTCAGAGTGACATCTGCTTGGCCAAGGCTGTGCTAATGTACATTTACGTATAGCTGCGGAGCTGCGGACTTTGACACAGACGGTATACATGTAGCCTACCAGACCGCTTGGCATCATGGGCACAGTCCATCTCAGTTCCATGTGACAGGTTTGCTGCGGTTGTTCCTCATGCACGCGTGCATGTGAGATGACATCAGGGCATGTGCTTGCGTGCATGCAGCGGCGTGCCACTTGTTGTTGCACTGTGGTGGTTACTGGACATGTCACAGTCACTGGGGTCGTGTTGTTGTTGTATGCACTTGTCGTCCATGCAAAGGTCCTGGTATGGGATTCCCGGGGCGGGGGTGGGAGGGGTGCAGCACCCACAGACTCCAGGCGACCTATTCATGTCCACTGAGCGGTGTGTGTGTCCATGGGCGCTGGATCCATGTCGTGTCCTGGTTGTTCGTGCAGTTCCGTCCATGTGGGTGCGATACACAGAGCCCATGCCACTGCCTCCCACGATGCATGCGGTGTTCCTGGATGTGATGGGGAACAGTGTGCATGTCCCGGTCATATCCGATGTCATGGCGATGTCGTTGATGGTGTGGTTACAGTTGCCGGTCGTTTGGTATGGCTGTTGTGGTGGTGACTGGCCAGTCCGTGCGGAAGCTAAGCATGGGTGCGGGGTTGGACATCATAGGTCACTCGGGAACCTGCGTTGTGGTCCGACGTATTTACAGGTTGTCAGGTATGCGATGCCGTCCAGCAGGGCTTCCATGTCATTGGTGGTGTACATGTTTGCCAGCCAATGAAGCGGATGGTGGCTGTCAAGGTGTTGTTCGTAGGTTGTCCCTTGGAGGACCATGATGGGGCATGCTGGGTGACATTCGATGTAGCTGTTATCGATGATCCGTCGTGTGGAGGCACAGTGGTCCCATTTCAGTGCGGGTGCGATGTTGGCCACATACGCCATGCCCCCATAGGCAGAGCAGGCCCTGTCGTGTGCGTCCAGAGGGAGGAGTAGTGGTAGCAGGTCCGCCTTCAGACATGCCAGGTTGGAGAGGCATATCTCGACGGGATGCTGGTAGGGACACCTCCGACAGTAGAAGACGGGCATGACGCAGCTGAACAATGTGATGCGGTAAGTCAGTCGGTAACTTACGTTCAGCAGGGACAGGAGATCGCATCCCAATGTATGGCACAGGTTGGTTTTGTACAGCTTGAGCTGTTCGGCGTAGTTGGGTAGGTGTGTTGCGGTTGCCATTTCGCAGCGGTTCGTTGAGGTGGCGTGCTCCGGCTGTGTGTGCAGTCTGCAATGTGCACGCTCCGGGGTTGCTGTGAGCTCTGTGTAGTCGTAGGGAGACAGGACTTGTGTTCTGTTGGCTTGTTTGGAGGACACGGGCCCTCTTCCCACATGCTTCTCAGACAGTTCAAGGTCAGTGCTGTGTGACTCCTTCCAATTAACTTGCATGTGGCCGACATGGGGGAGTGTTTTCTTGTTTCTTCCCCGTCCGTTGTGTGCTTCTGTGATATGCGCTATCTGCCCTGTGGTCGGTCTCCTCGGCATGCCTGTGTTGGTCTATTCTTGGACAATGGCTGTATTCACCGGCTTCTGTCGTAGGGCTGTGGTTTCGGAGTTGGAATGGAAGGTCATTCAGTGCTGTCTGCTCTCCCTTGTGTGGGCGGCAGGCTGCCTTTCCGCTCTGCGTTGGGCCTTGTGTGTGAATGTTATTCTTGGGCCACCTGTTGTCGGTCCCCGGGCTCTTTGGTGTTCCGTTTTATATGTCTTGTTCATATGTGCAGGGTGGTATGGGTGTTTCTGTGTGGTACTGGCGTTCCTCTTCCCGAAGGGGCCCTGCTTCTCCTAGTTGGTGTTGCCGCCGCTGTGTGCTACGCCATGTTTGTTACACTGGGGTGTGTCCTGCTGTTGCGTGTCTTCACTGACATGTGTGCGTCGGTTGTGTGGCGTTGGGTGTTGTCCGTGAATTGGGCGTTGGGGACATGTCTGTGGCCGGCCTGTCACGTGTCATGTGCGTTCGGGGTGGGGCTGATGTGTGTGCTGCTTGGTTGTGTCCCTGTGTCTGTGTGCGACGCATGCATGGCGCTGCGGTTGGCCTCTGCGTTGTGCGCATGTGTGGCGGCGTCATCGGCGCTTTGGGGCTGTGACGGGGTGGTTGGTTCCTAGTCCCAGGTGGTGTGTACACATGTGTTCTGCGATGTTACGATTTGGCCTGTGTGTCATATGTGGATGCGATGGTGGATGTGTTGTGTACACGCGCTGGTGGGGGTTGTCCGCTTTTTCCGCCCTTGCACTGTGTGCGCTGTTTGCGTGCACTTGTTGTGTGTGTGCCTACCTGCGTCTCCGCGGTACGTTGCGTCCTTGGTGGTGCATCAGCAGAAGCATGGGGAGGGCCTGCAGTGCTGGATTCATGCTCGGGGAGCCGCTTCTTCGTTGTCCGTGCTCTGCGTCCGTGTTACCGCCTCTCTTTCACGTGCGGTGTCTCTTAGCCGTGGGAGCCGTTTGTTTGCGGCATCGTAATTTATGCGCCGGGCGGGACGTG
This sequence comes from Calotriton arnoldi, assembly GCA_963921515.1. NCBI lineage: Eukaryota > Metazoa > Chordata > Amphibia > Caudata > Salamandridae > Calotriton > Calotriton arnoldi. The sequence continues at coordinate 460,440 of CAWUFW010010519.1, forward strand.
TTTCGTCGGACGGTGTGTGTCAGTTGTGCTGCGCCGCTACGTGTGCGGGCGCACTTTGATGGCGGACGGTGTTGCTGGCTTGCCGGCGGTGTTTGGCCTGCTTTTCGCATCGTAATTGGGCGGGCGTGTGGACTGCTGCGTGCCGGCGGTAACTGGTGCTTTTTGCATCCGCCAGCACGGCGGTTGTGCTTCCGCCCGCCATCGTAATGGGCCCCTAAGCAACTGAAAGATGGCCAGTTAAACTTTGCGAAGTGCCTTCCAATGAGCGAACACACATCAGCACGTTTTTAGTAATATTTGGTCCATTTGAGCTAAAAACAAAATGTTTTTGTCAAAATCTGCAGATTATTCAGCAGATGATGATTTATGTGGCAACTGTGGCATATTTTTAATTATATGAAAAAACAGCAGTGGCAGATTTGCATAATTCCAGTGGCCCTGGTCATAAAACCCCACAAAGCCACAATCTGAAAACTCACACCCACTTCCTAGATATAGTACCTTCCCAGGGCTGCTGGTCCGAAGAACCATATCTCATGAGGGCATGATTATCTGACTCAAAGAAGGTACACTACACACAATCGGTCACTTCTCCATCTCTGGACAAAGGCAATCATAAGAACAAACTCATTAAAAAGAGGAGCCCCCTTGTTGGACTTGACCCTTTCTGCAGGGTCATCCTCAAACGTTTTGCTTTCACCCTCCTGGGTTCTGAACCTGTTTTTTTGGGCTTTGAGGACAGTGCAAACTTTACCACTGATACCCAGAGCTAAAGTGCATGTGCTCTCTCCTTAAAACATGATAGAATTGGCTCATACCCAATTGGCATATTTAATTTACACATAAGTCCCTAGTAAAGTGGTACTATGTGTACCCAGGGCATGTAAATTAAATGCTACTAGTGGGCCTGCAGCACTGATTGTGCCACCCACTTCAGTAGCCCCTTAAACATGCTTCAGGCGTGCCATTGTAACCTGTGTGTGCAGTTTTAAACTGCCATTTCGACCTGGCAAAATGAACCTTTTGCCAGGCTCAAACCTTGCTTTTTAATTCATTTGTCACCCCTAAGGTGTGGCCCTGACCAGCCCAGAGGGCAGGGTGCAGAGTATGTAAAAAGTTGGACATGTACTTTTAAGGTTTATATATCCTTAAAGTGAAAAACTCTTAAATTAGGTATCCACTACTGCAAGGCCTACCTGTCTCATAGGATAACATTAATAACACGTATCTTCCAAACATGAATCAGATGTAACTTCCACATGGGAACAGGTATGCAGTTCATGTTTTGTATCTTTAGAATTGTAATGAAAAACCCTTTCTTATGGTAAAGTCGGATTTTAAATTATAATTTTGAAAATTACACTTTTAGAAAGTTGGCGTTTTCCTGCATTAGCCATTTAGTGCTTGCAGCCTGTCTTTGGGTCTAATGACTGAGTGTAACTGACAGTTGGGCTTTGTGTATTCCTCATAGACAGCCACACACAATAGAGAACTTAGGTGTGATTGGATGGGCCATCACTGGCAGGACGGGTGGGCGGAGCTGGGTGCAGTCCTACTTTCATTTGAATAGGCTGTGTCCCGCCTCCACACAAAGGGTTGCATAATGCTAGTAGTTAGTCTAGAGCCAGTGCAGAAGATGCAGGAAACCTGTGCACGTCAAGGGGAAACATCAGGAAGCTTCTCTCACTTCAAAGTAGGCACCAGGTATAAATACTGGACCTCATGCACCAACTCTTCAGTACAGTTCTGGACCTGTGGAGACTCTGCCAGGAAGATAAACTGCTGTGCTGCTGAAAGGACTGCCAATCTTCTGGATTGGTGCTCTGCTGGACTACTGCCTTGCTAGATTGCTGCCCTGCTGCTCCCCTGCCTGAGTCATAGGGATTGGACCTGCACCTGAACCGATGGCTCCCAGAGTGACTGCAAGGACTAGTCTGCTGGACTACTATTCAGATCCACAGGGACATACCAGGCTCACAGCCACCTGATTGGAGCTGAATTTAAGTTTTTGGGCTCTTCACGACCGAACCCATAACCTTGTTGCTCACACTGGCTGCCAACATAAAGTTCCACCAACCCGACCCTTCGCGCTATAGAATCGACCACTCACGGGGAGCAACGACAACAGGATCTGCAGAACGACTACACAACACAAGATACCAAAATAAAACAGGACACAGTGGTGGTTTACATTTAAAAGTATTTAAGTACTACAGTTCCCATAGATTTTTCCCACTATCCATCTGCTCAAGAGGTGACACCACTACATTTTCCATCATCCATCTGCACAGGAAGTGGCATCATTGGTTTCCTGCCAAAACAGTCTTTAAAAGAGAAAAACAAGCAAGAGGACGTAATTTCCCCATCATCTACCTGCACGGGAAGTGACATCACTGCATTTTCCATCATTCATCTGCACAGGAAGTGGCATCACTGAATTTCCCAACATCTATCTGCACAGGAGTGACATCACTGGTTTCCTGCTAAAACAGTCTTTAAAAGCTAAAGGCAATCAAGAGGACTTCATTTCCCATCATCCATCTACACAGGAAGTGCCTATCACAAACTTGAAGTCTTCTTCAGCACAGAAACATGGTCCAGGGCCACCTCTTCACTTATCCTAGATATCCTTCTTCCCAAAGGCTACAGCATCCATCATGTGGACCATGCAGGTAAGAAGGAATGAGTCTTTACTGTCATCCTTAAGCTCTCCTGGTCCTACACCCTAGGCAAGCAAGTAACACTTCACTTCATGCAACTGCTGACATGCCACTTTCCACTCTGTGCAACTCAGACTGCCACCTTACATCTCATCTATAGGCCTCCAGGGCAGAAGAAGGATTTCATTGATGAATTCTCAGTTCTCTTCACCACCTTGTTCATCCGACATGCCTACGCCACCTTCTTGTGTGACTTCAACCTCCTACACAATACAAGCTAACAAAAAAAAACAAGAGACACCTTCTTCAGCCTCATTGACACACTTATTGTGGTACTGCATGTCACACAACCAACACACTCCATAGGCTACATCCTCAACCTGGTCTTCTCAGCATCACCAAAAATCAAAGGCAAACCACCCATATCCGTGGACTGGACCCATCACTTTGTTATCCCTATCTCCCTGCTCAGCGTCATACCAACAAACCAAGGTCAACACGAAAGAGAAGACCAAACCTTCAGCTCCTTCAAAGACTTCTCCAGAGACAACCTAATGCTTGAACTCATCTCTCCTATGTACTCCACATCCAATGGCAACACCCTACTAAACAACTTCAGTACTTTTTGGAAAGCCATGCAAACATTAACTCCCCAATTACAACAAGCCAGTGCAAGCCACAGCCTTAAGCACCCTGGTACTCTAAAGACCTTGCTGACAATAAACGACCCACCTTCAGAAAGGAAAGAAAATTGAAGAAAAACAGAACTCCTGAGGACTTCCTGTTATGGAAGTCCCTCTGTGCAACATGCAGACAGCTCACCACATCAGCCAAAGCGAAGTACTATACTAACACCACCAATAAAGCCACCACCAGAAGCAGAACACTGTTCTAGACAATCAAGCACTGCATGAACCTCCTGCCGGACCCACATACAGAAAAGTGTAATGCCATCAACCTCTTCTTCAGTTAAAAAATACAGACGATGCAACAGCACACAAACAACATCAAGCCTGCTTCATCTCTTACACCATCCTTCCCGTATAATCCCACAATGGTCAGCTTTCCAAGCCCTACCTCTCCCAATTCTCGCTGATATGCTCAACTTCCTCAAAGCCACTTCTCATGAAGATGATGTCTTACCATCATCGTTCATCAAAGCTCTCTACAGGAGCACTTTCTTACCCATGCTTACCACTATCAATGCCTCACTCACTCAGGCCATCTTTCCAGAAGCTCTCAAGACAGGCCAGATCCTCCCAATCCTGAAGAAACACACACTATACTCTTATGACCTCGCCTGCTACCTGCCCATCACCCACCTACCGTTCAGTGGCAAGATCATTGAAAAAGCAGTATATGTTCAAATCCAAGCGCCATGAAATCGTTTAATGTACATGCGCTCTAGAAATGCTTTTAACATAACATAACATAACATAACAAGATCACATCTTTGCTAACAAATTCCTCCCATTGTGTTCCTCTGGATCCCCATGGGCTAGGGGCTGCTCCTCCATTGGAGAAGAGAAGCGTTGCCACACTTAAAATCCCCCTCGAAGCCCCAGAGATAAAAAATAAAATGGAAGTTTGTAGTAACGACACGATCCAATTGTAGGGGTAAGTAATCTTTAATGGATAAGTCCAGTAAGATCCCACAGAGAGCCAAAGTCATGCGTGCAAGCACAGCGCCAACGAACATATAATCAACTGTCCAACACCAATGGTTAACTTAACTTGAGTCACAGCGCGAGCCGCGGGGCAGCGCGAGCCGTGACATCACAGTGTGTCCACGCGCAGGCGGCGCGTGGACAGAATACTACATATCTCTTTTCCTTACAGAGAAAACTTGCGAAGGGGGAAAAAGGTGGAGAGGGAGGAGATGAAAAGAGAGAGACAAGAGAGGGAGAGAGAGAAACAGAAAAGAGAGAATGAAACAGGGAGTGAGACAGGGTAGAGTGAGAGAGAGAGAGAGAGAGAGAGAGAGAGAGAGAGAAGAACACCTACCTGAATCTTGCAGGTAGTCTGATGTCCCTACCACTCCTCCTGGGAGGACCATGAGGAGTATCCTCAAAACCAGAATTACCATGTCTTACACGTAAGCATTGCATGGCATCAGCATCAATACCTTGTGGGGGTTCGTCTAGTACCTGGGCATCAACCTTTACAACTTTATTCATGTTCCACCAGTTGCATAGATTGACGCGAACAGCACTGCCACAGATTTTGTCAATGCGTACAGGCTCACTGAACTCGGAGTCACCTTTTCTTACAAAACCAGTTTTCTTTATCTTTACTAAATCACCTACTGCAAATTTCTTAGTGGAAACATTTTTCCTTCGGTCAAAGTAGGCTTTTTGTTTGGTTTGAATATTTTCAACTTTGTTTCTGACAATCACATCTAGCTCTTGTGCAGAGACCCTGTGTTTAAACCACTTGGACATCCATGCTGGTTTGAATTCAGAACATGCCTTCCTGCCTTTAAGCAGTTCAAATGGTGATACACCTGTAGAGGAGTGTGGTGTGGTTCTGTAGAACCACAGCATCGTCCTAACAGCAACAGGTATGACTTTGTTATGTGAGATAGCCCACCATATGCAATCACCAATCACTCCGTTTAGAATTTCCACTAAACCATCAGTTTGCGGGTGATAGAGTGAGCTCTTGAGGTGGTTGATGCAAGATTCCTTTAGAAACAGTTCAACTTCAGAAGATATAAATTGTACCCCATTGTCGGAAACTAAGGTTTTGGGAAAACCCTCCCACATGAATACTGATTTCATGAATTCTAGGATTTCTTTAGAGTCTGCTTTAGCTACAAATTTGACCTCAGGCCACTTCGAGTAGTAATCAACCAAGACTATAGCGAAGCAGGACTGGTGGGGTAAAACATGGAAGGGGCCCAGAACATCAATGCCCAATTTTTCCCAAGGATTGTCAGGAAGAGGGATGGGTGTTAAAGGAGGATTAGAAACACATAAGGCTTTGTCGCTACTAGCACAAATTGCACAATCATGAACCATAGTGTCAATGTCTCGGTCCATTTGGGGCCACTAAAAATATTTGCGTACTCTTCGTTTGGTGAGCGTAGCGCCCAAATGTCCTCCATGTGCTTTGGACAAAAGCGTATTCCTGAGGTCAAAGGGAGGTATGATCTTCTCTAGTCTGATAACAAGGTCATCCACTACGAACAATTGGTCACAAATTATTACAAATGGTTCGATGTCAACACTTACATTTTTCTCCCTGGGCCAACCTTCAGCAATGCATTTCTTGACACATTTCAGAGTTTCATCATTTTGCATTGCCTTTCTCCAATCGCATTCACTTATGGTGCAAATGTGTTGCAATTCTACAGCAGCAACTAAACAATCTTCGAGTTCTTCATCACTATTTGGTCTGTCACCACAATCTGTTTTGTTACATACAACAGGCAACCGTGAAAGAGCATCTGCTTGGACATTTTTCCCACCGGGGATGTGTTAGACAATAAATTGGTATTGGAGGAGCTTAGAAGAAAGTCTTGATATGCGTGGTGTACTATTGCGGTAATTAGTGTTGCCTAGAATTGAAACTAATGGTTTGTGGTCGGTTTGTAGGGTGAATTTCCTACCCCAAAGATAGCATTTGAATTTTTCAATGGCCCACCAACATGCCAGTAATTCTTTCTCGATGACAGAGTAGTGAGTCTCAGTGTCCCCAAGTACCCTGGATGCGAATCCAATTGTGTGTTCTTGATTGCCTCTGTACTGCGTTAAGACTGCCCCGAGACCATAGCAATTGGCATCAACAGTTAATGTGCAAGGTACCGCTGGATCATATGGTTTCAATGGTATTACTTCACTAAGTTGTATTTTCAACCATTTGAATGCACTCTTACATTCCTCATTCCATTCAAAGAATGTTTCTTTCTTTAGCAAATTGGAGATGGGACGTACTTTCGTGGCATACTCCGGGATAAAGCGCGAGTAGAATTTGCTTAAACCTAGGAATGATTTTACACCAGTTTTGTCTGTGGGTGGAGGTGCATCTAAAATGGCTTGAACTAACCCTGGTCTTGGTGTGACTCCTGCACTCGAGATCGTGTGACCCGGGTATTCCACCGAATTCTTTGAGAACTCGCATTTTTCTCGTTTGAGTACAACACCTTGCTCTTGAAAAATTGTCAATATTGTATGCAAGACTTCGTCATGTGTCGACCTGTCTGGTGCATGTATGAGGACATCGTCTTGAAGATAAGTTTATCATAAGACGCTGAAAAACTGATGCCGCCGATGCTAGTCCGAACGGCATGCGACAAAACTGGAAAATGCCAGATGGAGAATTAAACGCGGTGAGATGGCGTGATTCATTGTCTAATTCCACCTGGTGGTATGCCAATGCGAGGACAAGTTTGGTGAAGAACTTAGCACCTGCAACCATGGCCAACATTTCAGTGATATTGGGTAGTGGGTGAGAATCTACCCATATCTCTTTATTCAGGCTGCGCAAGTCTATGCAAATCCTTAGCTCGTTTTTCTTGCGTGCCTCGACCAGTGGAGATAACCAGTCTGATGATTCAACCGGTTCGATTACACCTCTGTTGCATGGCGCTGCCAGTTCTTTTTCAAGGTCTTCTCTGATACCGAAAGGAACGCTCTTTAACTTGTGTTTGACAGGGACTGCACCCTCCTTGACTTTTATCTTGTGCTTAAAACCTTTGATTTTACCTAGATCTCCTGAGAACACTTTGAAATAGTTGTTCAACAGCTCTTCAACCTGAGATGAATCACGTATGGCCAACACTTGTTCTTTAGCCCCCGGACATAGCATCATATCAAACAGACCTTGGTGAAACCATCCAAGTATGTTCACACCTTTGATGGCTACGTATATTTTTCCTTGGATACGTCGGCCCTTAAATTCCATGACATCTTTAAAATATCCAAGAAGATCGAATTTACGCCCTTCGTAGGATACTGGTGCGCGATCGGGGGGTATTAACGGTCTCTCACCGCAATTGGCGGTAAACAGCGATCGCGTTATCATGGTGATACGTGCACTTGAATCCACTAAAAGTCGTAAGCTCTTTTCCCCAACCAGGATGTTGGCATAGGGATCCACGCAATCTGCAGGATCACCAGTTCTAACTTCCCTCTCACAGACAACTAGTACCATGTCTTTCATCTCTGACATAAGGTGTTCGGCATCACTGTCACTAGTGTCCTTCACATAACCTACCCTGACATGCTCTTTCTTCTTCCCCAGGCAGACTTTTGTGAAATGCCCCACTTTGCCACAAGACCTACACACGACATTCTTTGCAGGGCAAGGTCTGCTATTTTTGTTGTGCGTAGTGTTACCGCACCGGAAGCAAATGTCAGACCTTTTGAAAAAGCTATTTTGAATAGCTTCCCTTTTTGTGGGGGGATTATTGATGCGTACAGGTGTAACTACTTCTAAAGTTTTGTTTTCAGATTCCTTCACAGACACTTGAGCTGTTTCAATGCTCTTGGCAATACGGATAGACTCTTCCAGTGTGGGATTCCCTAAAGACAAAAGTTTTTGCCGAATGGTTCTATCAGTGCAATGGCTAATAAATTGGTCACGTACCAATCGCTCGCTAAAGTTTTCAAATTCACAATCAGCTGTTAATTTCCTAAGTGCACTTATATATGAGTCAACATCTTCATCACTTTTCTGTATTCTTTTGAAGAATTTATGCCTTACAACTACTATACTTGGCTGAACATCATATCTACAAGCTAGTTTCTTTATTGTTTCTTGGTATTCATCTAGATCTTCTTCAACACCCCCCACGGGGTCTGAAAGGTGTTTAAGTGTTGCTCTCCCTTCAAAACCTAGCGAATGTAACAATAGAAACGTTTTCCTTTCTGGCCTAATTCTATGAGCTCCTATGGCCCAGAGATATGTTCCAAATGCGTCAAGCCAGTGACGCCAGCCAATAGGTGGTTCACCTGGTGAGACGAGAAAGGGTGGTGGTGAGATAACAGCCTGCATATTTTTCCTTTATTAGACTCCCAAAAGATACTTTCAAAAATACACTACCACCTTACAGTAATTTCTAAAATGCCAGAGTTAAAAAAAAAAAACAGATACAGCATGAAAAAACAATGTAAAGAAATATTCTTATGTGGTGTGCACGTCACCTCGCTGTCACTAGAAGTGAGAAATGTCTACCATAACAGAAAAAAAACGTGACAAAAGTTACCTCAAGAAGTAAAATAACAGGTAGATAGATTTCCCACTCTTACTGTATTTGTTGTAGGTGGTGTTCATGCAGTAGCGAGAGGTCCTGTTGTGCTTCACTGTGTGTGCGAAGCAGATACTTGACTAATTTGCTCGCAGACAACGTGTCACGCTGTGAAAGAGGAATAAAAAATAAAAAAATTAAAGAAATCCCACCGCATGCTAGCCAGAGCGTACTGGGACCGTCACGACGAGATTGCTCCTCACGCGTTGATTCAATAAAACTCCTTCTCACGACGATGTTGTGTAAACAGAAATCAGCTGGGCCGCTCCAGATCGACTTTTCCTCCGTCCGATGACGCGATGGTTTTTTGGAGACTCCACCTCACGGGGTGGGGAGAACGTCGCAGACTCCACCTCTCGGGGTGGGGAGAACGTCGCTGCGGCCGCTGAATACGTGTGGGTTCCGCTTCTTCCTTGGCTTCCCAGAAGCTGGCGATAGGAGGCAAATTGGTGCGCAGGGATTGCGTTGCGCAGGAGGGCCCCTTCTCTTCCTCTCTTTACCACAGAACAGCAGAGGCAAACCGGGAGGACACACCGCTATCTTCGTGTCTGTTTGGCGTGGGCAAATGTGCATGCCCCGACTGCCAAATCGTAGACACTGTAGGCAGAAGTCAGTGGGAGCAAATTTCAGCTGAAATCCATCAGCGTGTGTTCGTCGGCTCGTTGTTGGCAGCGGGTGTGTGCCAGTCTCTCCACACAGGACACCAGCCTACCTTCGTACTGGACACAGGTATTTCACTGATGGACACCACGTCACGAGGGCGGTGAGTAGTGGTAAATCCACGCGGGTTCTTTGTGGGATCTAGCTTGTTGCCACGAAGCGTGTATTAACGACACGATCCAATTGTAGGAGTAAGTAATCTTTAATGGATAAGTCCAGTAAGATCCCACAGACAGCTAAAGCCATGCATGCAAGCACAGCGCCAACGAACATATAATCAACTGTCCAACAACAACGGTTAACATAACTTGAGTCACAGCGCGAGCCGGGGGCAGCCCGAGCCGTGACATCACAGTGTGTCCACGCGCAGGCGGCGCGTGGAGAGAAAACAACAAAGTTCATTACCATTTTATTTTTCATCCCCGTCCCTAGTCGAGCGTCAGGACAGGGGCTGGGCCTGCTGCTGACTGACAGGGAACAGCCATCACAACGCGGATTTTACTCCGCGTACCATTACATCGCATGCGTTACAACGCATGCGATGTAACTACGCGTAGCCATTACTACGCGTACCATTACATCGCATGCGCTTTTACAACGCATGCGATGTAATGGCTATCCACGTCGTTGTGAGGAAACTGAGGCTGTTTCCTCATAACGACGTGCACCGCCCCTGGAAGCAGGGAGCAGAGACGGCGACGCTGGAACCACGAGGAAAGAGGTAAGGCTGATTGTGCTTGGGGTGGGGGTAGTGGTTTAGGGTAGTGTCGTAGTATTTTAGGGTTAGGGGTAGTGTAGGGGTGGGAGTAGTGTGGGTAGTGTTGTTGTGTCTTAGGTTTTAGGGTAGTGTAGGGGTGGGAGTAGTGTGGGTAGTGGTTTAGGGTAGGGTAGTGTCGTAGTGTTTTAGGGTTAGGGGTAGTGTAGGGGTGGGAGTAGTGTGGGTAGTGTTTAGTGTCTTAGGTTTTAGGGTAGTGTAGGGGTGGGAGTAGTGTGGGTAGTGGTTTAGGGTAGGGTAGTGGCATAGTGTTTTAGGGTTAGGGGTAGTGTAGGGGTGGGAGTAGTGTGGGTAGTGTTGTAGTGTCGTAGTGTTGTAGGGTGAGAGTAGTGTGGGTAGTGTTGTAGTGTCGTAGTGTTTTAGGGTTTAGGGTAGTGTAGGGGTGGGAGTAGTGTGGGTAGTGGTTTAGGGTAGGGTAGTGTCGTAGTGTTTTAGGGTTTAGGGTAGTGTAGGGGTGGGAGTAGTGTGGGTAGTGTTGTAGTGTTTGTGTAGTGTAGTGTTTTAGGGTTTAGGGTAGTGTTTGTGTAGTGTAGTGTTTTAGGGTTTAGGGTAGTGTTTGTGTAGTGTTTTAGGGTTTAGGGTAGTGTTGTAGTGTTTGTGTAGTGTAGTGTTTTAGGGTTTAGGGTAGTGTTGTAGTGTTTGTGTAGTGTAGTGTTTTAGGGTTTAGGGTAGTGTTGTAGTGTTTGTGTAGTGTTTTAGGGTAGTGTTGTAGTGTTTGTGTAGTGTAGTGTTTTAGGGTAGTGTTTTAGGGTAGTGTTGTAGTGTTTGTGTAGTGTAGTGGTTTAGGGTAGTGTTGTAGTGTTTGTGTAGTGTAGTGTTTTAGGCTTTAGGGTAGTGTAGTGTTTTAGGGTAGTGTAGTGTTTGTGTAGTGTTGTGTTTTAGGGTTTAGGGTAGTGTTTGAGTAGTGTAGTGCATTAGGGTTTAGGGTAGTGTTGTAGTGTTTGTGTAGTGTAGTGTTTTAGGGTAGTGTTGTAGTGTTTGTGTAGTGTAGTGTTTTAGGGTTTAGGGTAGTGTTGTAGTGTAGTGTTTTAGGGTTTAGGGTAGTGTTGTAGTGTAGTGTTTTAGGGTAGTGTCGGGGGGTCGTGCAGGGTAGTGTAGTGTTATTGTAGGGAGAGGACTGGGGGTCGGGGGAGGGTTGTGTAGGAGTAGGGTTGTCACTTACCTTGCAAATTTTAACCACGAGTATAGCTTTACCACGCATGCCTTTGCGTTGTAATGGCATGCGTGGTAAAGGCATACTCGTGGTAAAATTTTGCGATGTAATGGCATGTCGTTGTCATTGACATCGCGTAGTAATACCCGCGTTGTAATGGCATGCGTGGTATTAGTATGCGATGTAATGACATACAACCCTGACTGACAGTAGCAGGGCGGAGGGTGGGCTGTCTAATGCACTGTTTAAAGTGTGCATGTCTTTTTGGCCGGCCGTCTTGTGACCGCCAGCCACACGTGCACTGTCTTAAGACAGCTGGGTTGAGAGTAAGTGCAGGCCTCCTATGTGGAGCACCGAGTGAGGCTGCTCCCTCCAATCAGGGTGCTGCTCACATGCTGCATGTGAGCAGAGCCAGGATTGGGCAAGGAAGTTCCAGTATCTGGTACCAGTTCCTCCAAAGAAGAGGTCCGGAGCGAGGACGTAGCATTAGGTACGTTTTATTTATTTATTTATTATATAATATTTGGCGCGTGCGCCTCCGCCCCCCACGTAGATGCCAGCCACCACTGCCATCGAATACAGACAACTGAGCCCGCAGAGTCTCCATGACCCAAAGTGTGCCTCTCCACTGTCTGCTGCTATGATCAAAACACATTGCCCTTTCCACCAAAATCATAAGGCACAGAAAATCATAAATATGTTTACCTACATTAATGCAGATTACAAATTACGCATTATCTCTTTGTCATGCAATTTGCTTTGCATACATAATATATCTGGTAACGCAGGCTGATTTTTAATGAAGGGCCTAGGCAGTTTATGACCTTGATTAAAATGAAGCCCGCCGGTTGCAGAGAAAGATCATAAATGGCCAAAAACATATTTGTGTTCAAGCTTTACTATTCATTCCCAAGTAACCAAGAGGTATTGGAGCGCGCGGCAGTCCCTCCCCTCGGGCTGGGTTCACGTTCTGAACTTGATCACCCATCTGTAATTGTGCGCCATCCCTTCTTGAAATCCATGATGGTCTTATTAGGTAGTGCACGTCGATTAGATTTCTTTTGATTTTTTTAAATTAATGTATATTTTTCTGTATGCTCAAATAATAAGGATGGCATTGTCAATGTTACAGGTTTATTATGCAACAACATCCTGGTCAAGAAATGTTAATGGTCAATACATCAGGACATTAAACTGCTAAATTTGGTGTTTTAGAAATTGTCCCCAACGCGTGAACCTTAAAAAGGGAAAAGGGAGAGAGCCTGATTGGATACAGCTTTTCAATCAGCTTTGAAGTAAATGTCCCTTGTCAGGAGTATGTAGCGTGCCTAAAAACCTGCGTGCGGCTGCATTTTTCTGAGATGCTCATTACATAAGTTAAAATGACACAAGTGCCTTACTTGAAGGGGAAAGCAAATACCGCCAACTATCTTCCTGTCCTGCTTCCAAGATTGCGTTTTGTAGCAGCTGATTCTACTCAAGGGCTAATAAGACAAGAAAACTGCTCCAGGCAAACCAGGAAATTGCAGTATTGAAAGTGAGAGGGAAGAATTCAGATGTTACAAAAGTAAACATGTCTAACTACGGATCTGTGTGATGATGTGGCGCTTCACAGTTAAACTAGATGGAAAAACTGGCCCTCGTGGACTTCCCTTAAAGCACTTTCCCGGTTTACAGGAGCGATGTCATAAATTTCCACAGATTCTCACATGTAATCGGTCAAATTGCTAATCCTTGGAAGTGCTTTTGTGGGATCAGACTGAGCCTTCTTGGTCCCAAACACCCTTTATTTCAATCACTTTTATTCGGTTCTCAGCCCGATCATTTGATCTTAAGTTTGGTCCTGGCATGAGTAGCACACGAAGGGCTAGGCGCTGCAGGAAAATTTGTGGCTACGCATCCACTATGGATGTCTTTGTTGTTGGCATTTTTGCATGATTTTAGCTGGTGCTGAGTGGCTTATGACGCGTGGTGCAGTATGAGCATGCTGCTGCACTGGGGATGACCATGACATTGAAGAATGCACCACGCTGACGTTGAGAAGACTGTTGCACTCTGTGCCTTCTCTATCCTTGCTTTGTTAAAGATCTCACAGAAGCTGACCGGATCCGACTGATCGATAAACGGAGAGGCTTGTATTGAAAATGTGGGAGGGGGGGGGGGGGGGGGACATGCGTTCGAAAGCATTCGTAATCAAGGTGTGTCTAGAAAGTGGCCAAGGGAGCGACTGAAAGGATAGAGTCCTGGATTATTGAAATGTTACAACTGGCCATAGAAAACCTTGTACAAGAAACATAATGGCACCAAAAGCTTGCAGAGTATTTGGAATGCTTTCCTGTAGGTACACAGCCTGCTACTAACTGGTGTTGTGGCAAACACTGTGTAGTAACGAGGTCCAGGCAGGTAGGATGTAGTTCAAGATGTTTTATTGAAGTAAGATACAGGTTCTGTAGAACAGCCCCACCAGGAGCAGCCTGCTTGCTGCTCAGCCCATTCTCAACTGTCACTTCACCTCACAGGCTCCCAACATTCCGAAGCGCATCATCACTCCAACATTCCATTCAGCACACAGCACAAACACACTGGCTGAGCACGAGGTGAAAATGGCATAACATTAACATGGACAGGATACTACATATCCCCGTTTCTTATACAACAGAAGCAATAGCCCAATACCTGAATGTGAAATAACAATAAGAACACAATAAATGAATAACAGAGAGAAACACAGAAGCAACAGAAGAAGAAATGAAGATGAGGACAGATAGGAACGAGCGAAGAGATAGGTGGAGGAAAACTAAGTGGAAGGCAATGGCAATGGGTAAGTATACACAAATGGAAATGACCCATACTCTCCAACAACGAAATACAAAAGAGAAGAAATCAGTAAAAAGGCGAAAGAAACAACAAGTTAGCAGAAAGACATAGACGCAACAAAGACTACCCCCAAACACACCCACTGGCCAGGCAGGCAAGGAAGGAAAGACAAGGCACGACACGACCTAAACACCAGCTTTACACACAGACACACAGAGAAGAGAAGGACGGATCTCCTCCTAAACCAGGAAGAAATAGAATGAAGCTTCAATGAGGGAAAGGCTGGGGACGAGGAAGACTAACAACCATATGGTCCAGATACCAAGGATGAAAAGAATATGTGACATCACTAGGAGAACTGGACAAGAGAGAAAACAGAGAAGATGAGAAGCAAATACAAAGAGTATAACTCATCCTCTCCCATTTTCAAATTGACAATATGATAATATAAGAATAACGTTGCGTTTTCAAATCGCCATGTAACATAATATAAGAATAACATTGCGAGAAAATAACAGCAAATGGGAGTGACCCATAAAATGATAGCCCATGTAAGGACAACCCCCGTGAAGAGGTCACATACTGTGAAATGTAGTAATGGGACTATAACCCATAAGACACACCCTGTGTGAGGGTAAAAGTGTAAGAGGAGATGGGAATAAAACCCATAACCTACCCCTGAGATAAGGGAGTAAGCTAATGTGAATGGGACAGACCCCAAACAGACACACCCTGTGTGAGGGTAACAATGTACGAGAAGATGGGACTGTCACAACCCGATTGGGAATTAGGGAGGGTCTTGCCACCTTAAGCAACAAATAGATACTCCATAAGTTTATAAGGGAAGGCTTTATTGCTAATAGTTCCGTCAACTATGGGGAAGGAAGTACAAAACAAAAAGTCCAACTGTCCGGTTGAAGAGGGATGCTCTTTATATCACCGGTCCCGAACCATCTCTACGGCAACGTCTTCTTTTCAGAGTTCCTGGTAGAGTCCTTGGCTGGCTTCCCAATACTCGAGGAGGTCCCACAACAAAAAACAAAGAAAAAGAAAAGACCAAGGGTCAATTGGCTGGTTTTGCCTGAAGCAAACGAAAGGGAGGGAAGACAGGATGTGAGGGGAGCACCGCGTTTGATCAAGTGTGGAGCCCAAGAAGAACGCAGCAGTGACCTCTCGGCTGACTACCCGGTCCCTCCCGGTGATTTCACAAACCCCAGGATACGTCCCTGTACCTGTTCCAGCCACCCTCCTCCTGGGGGGTGGCGGGCGGTGGCGCGGTGTCGGACTCCGCCGACGCTTTCTCCGGACAGCTGGGGTGCAGCGGCGTTCTCCGGTCCTGCTCCTTCTCGTCGGTGTCTGTCACAGCCTCTACCCGGCGTTTTCTCCGTCCCGCTTGCCTCGAGCAGCTCCTCTGCGTCTTCCTTCTCCGTCGTTCCGGGCTCCTCCTCGCCAGTCGGTCCTGATAGGCTCCATAAGGGCGACGTCATGCACTCCGACTCCGCCTCCTGCCGGCCTCCTATCATGTTAAAGGGACCGGCCTCGTCCCGTACCTGTTTGGTTACGATATGGACAAAAAAAGGGGGTTCCAAGTCTTGTATTCCCAGCTCCTCCCGACACACCCTTCCTCCAGGATTTTCCCGATCGGGGGAAATAGGGAATCGGGACAGAAAGTCCGCATTGCCTTGTTCAGCACCCTTACGGTGACGGACTTCGAATTGGAAAGGCTGCAGGGACAAGAACCACCGGAGCACCCGGTCGTTACAGCCTTTGTTTCTCTGCAACCAAGTCAGTGGGGCATGGTCTGTGTATAAAACAAAGGGCCTACCCTCAAGGTAATACCTCAGTTTTTCTATCCCCCACTTCACCGCCAGACATTCCTTTTCGATGGTGGGATAGGCCCTTTCACGAGGAAAAAGCTTGCGGCTTATTTAAGGACAGGTCTTTCTAGTCCCTCGCTATCGTGTTGTGAAAGAACAGCACCTATACCCACCCCGGAGGCGTCTGTCTGAAGAATGAAAGGTTTACGAAAATCTGGAGTCTGTAAAACTGGTGATGAGGTCAGGGCGGTTTTTCAAAATCAGACTCACATAATACACTGGACCGGTTTCTTGGGCAAAGAGAATGGAGTGGGGCAGGTAGCTGACATCCATAGGTTCTTCTTCCGCCTTTTCCTTCCGTCTCCTACAAAACTTGGCGATGTGGCCCCACTCCCCACACTCAAAACATTGAGGGCCAGCAGAGGGAACCGCATCAGTACGCCCTGAGCGAGGTTTTTGTGGTTCATAGAATGGCTTAGCTGTTTTCCTCTCCGTTCTTCCCCCTTGGACCAGTTTTAGGTTCTTCTCAGGTTCTTTTGTGGCCCCTCTCTGGGCTCTGACGTATGAGGTGGCCATTTCGACCGCATGCTCCAGAGTCAGGCCTGCATGCTGGCGTAGCCACCTTTGTGTCCCGTAAGGGAGCACCTCTAAATACTGCTCAAGGTAGATCTTTTCCATTATTGCTTCACGTGTAGAGTCCAGCGGTTTAAGCCACCGATCTGCGGCATCCTTGATTTTATAAAAAAGAGTTTTTGGTGTATCACCAGTCACACCTCTCTCTTGCCTAAAGCGAAGGCGGTGTGCTTCGTCGTCTATCCCCAGGCGATCAAGGATGAACTGCTTTACGTGTCCATAAGCGGCCGTACCATCACGGTTGGCTATCTGATAAGCTGCCTGGGCTTCACCCGTGAGAAGGGGGGCTAGATAGAAAGGCCAACGATCCCCTGGCCAACCGCTAGCCCTTGCAGCCCGCTCAAAATTAAAAAAAAACGAAACAGGTTCCTCACCAGGGACATATTTCTGTAGGGGTATGACAGTCCCGGGTAAGGCAGGTGCTCTACCTTGTCCTAGAACCTGCAGAAGCTGGGTTTGTCCTTCCGCTAGCTTAGTGACATTGTCGGCTTGTATTTGGATGGCCGAGGTGAACACAGCCCGGTCCATCTCGGCTTGGTTGACATTCATTTCCATGGCCCACTCCATTTTGTTCTGGGCCTCACGCATCTGGGCTATGACTTGCTCCATCCTGTATCAGATGGGTTTTGCCCGCATTCTCCACCACTTTGTCACAACCCGATTGGGAATTAGGGAGGGTCTTGCCACCTTAAGCAACAAAGAGATACTCCATAAGTTTATAAGGGAAGGCTTTATTGCTAATAGTTCCGTCAACTATGGGGAAGGAAGTACAAAACAAAAAGTCCAACTGTCCGGTTGAAGAGGGATGCTCTTTAAATCACCGGTCCCGAACCATCTCTACGGCAACATCTTCTTTTCAGAGTTCCTGGTAGAGTCCTTGGCTGGCTTCCCAATACTCGAGGAGGTCCCACAACAAAAAACAAAGAAAAAGAAAAGATCAAGGGTCAATTGGCTGGTTTCGCCTGAAGCAAACGAAAGGGAGGGAAGACAGGATGTGAGGGGAGCACCGCGTTTGATCAAGTGTGGAGCCCAAGAGGAACGCAGCAGTGACCTCCCGGCTGACTACCCGTTCCCTCCCGGTGATTTCGCAAACCCCAGGATACGTCCCCGTACCTGTTCCAGCCACCCTCCCTCCTGGGGGGTGGCGGGCAGTGGCGCAGTGTCGGACTCCGCCGACGCTTTCTCCGGACAGCTGGGGCGCAGCGGCGTTCTCCGGTCCTGCTCCTTCTCGTCGGTGTCTGTCACAGCCTCTACCCGGCGTTTTCTCCGTCCCGCTTGCCTCGAGCATCTCTTCCGCGTCTTCCTTCTACGTCGTTCCGGGCTCCTCCTCGCCAGTCGGTCCTGATAGGCTCCATAAG
Organism: Calotriton arnoldi; assembly: GCA_963921515.1. Classification (NCBI taxonomy): domain Eukaryota; kingdom Metazoa; phylum Chordata; class Amphibia; order Caudata; family Salamandridae; genus Calotriton; species Calotriton arnoldi. The sequence continues at coordinate 478,563 of CAWUFW010010519.1, forward strand.
GGCGACGTCATGCACTCTGACTCCGCCTCCTGCCGGCCTCCTATCATGTTAAAGGGACCGGCCTCGTCCCGTACCTGTTTGGTTATGATATGGACGTCAAAAGGGGGTTCCAAGTCCTGTATTCCCAGCTCCTCCCGACAGGGACTAAAACCCATGACCTATCCCGAGACGTAAGGGAGGTTAACTACAGTAAATGGGAACTGAACCCATAGCTTATCCCAAAGCAAAGGGGTGGTTAGCTAATGTAAATGGGACTAACACCCATGCAAGGATGCCCTGAGAGAGGGTTGAAACCGTAAGTAGCCCATGTAGGCAAGTGTATTGTGAGCAAATGGGGCTAGAACCCATTGCCATCCCTATGTAGGGAAGAACAAAGTGTAAACTGCACACGTCAAATGAACAATGAACCCCTGAAGGTGTGTAGCCAGAGTCCATGAACGTACAATGATGAGCCACGGAGAACCACCATACAATCCCATGGTGGATAAATGTGGATAAACGCAATTCCATTGTAAAATGTACAAAAAGATAACACAAGAATAAAAGCTGCGTAATAATAGCCAAGCATACGATAGGCATAGAAACAGAATCGCAATAGCATTTGCTGACTGATAACGATAAGGGTGTGCATGTCACCGTAATCCTGTGACACCCACTGGAGTTCGTTAGTAAACATGCTTTGCAGAGATAGCAGAAAGCTAATATTGACATGTAACTCCCTCGTGGACTGGTAGCTCATGGAAGAAGACTACCGTAGATTTAGCACGGATGGAGGCACCCACAAAAAACATGCCGATACAGAACCAAGTGAGCCTGAAATGGATCTGAAGAACCATAGTAACAAAATGTACTTACGACAAACATGTGCATAACACACATGAGGTGAACACAGGTCGAGATTTACTGTCCACCAAGTAGAACAAAGAATGGAGCTCAAACGTGGTGCTGTACCGGAAGGCAGAAGAAAACGGGAGAACCCAAGATCTGCAGGTTGCGCGCAGCCGCCAACCACAAGATGGCGGCACGCACAAAGCGCTGTATTGGAAGGCTCCCGGCGCGCTCGTGCGCCCAAATTGTGCCCCTCAGCTAGAGCATGGATGTCGTCATGGAGGCTTCTCGACGTTGAGATGATGTGCGCGGCTCTTCATGAGGTAAACAGCGCGCGCAAAAACTAACAACCGCATAACGGTTGTAACGGCTGGAATAACGGCCACACGTTGAATTGTGAAGAGAGCAAACAAAGAATAGTCACTCACCACAGACAATGTGAAAAACAACATGAAGAAGTCTCCCAGGTCCATCGCCACCTCAGACATTGCAAAACATGTGGGGATAAAGCTAGAACTCAAGAAAATGTAGATTCACGGTACACCAACAACGTGACTAGAAACACGCTGACGCCTACTAGAGCTCAGCCATCCAGGTCTGGAGTGTCCCCTGGGACTTCCTCAGTGTTAGACAGAGTTCACCAGGCATGCTCCACGACACTATGCCTGTAATGTCACTGAAAAAAAAAAACACATTTTGGCTAAGTGCAGCAGCGCGTCTCCAAACACCGAGGCACTGACATGACAGGATAAAGCCAGCACCAAACACACCAATGTAGACTGGGTTCGTAAACGCTGTGTTACTTGCCGTGAAAGGTTGTGGAAAAAAACATTCTTCCCATCTTTGCAGACATGACTGTACACCCATGCTCCTAGATGTTTCCGAATGACCATAGGGTTAAATGGAATTACAAGATGTAGGTTGGCAAGTTTGATGACAGAATCAGTCCTTTTGAAATTCATAGTCCAAACAAGTAAACCAGAAGAACACATCATGCCTCGGCTAGGGCTGTCAGATGGTGATGACACTGGTGGGGCTGAAAGGCGTAGTGCTTCATCTTTACTTGTTTCTTGTTGTCTTCTTTGGTTATGTGTGAAGGACTTGTTTCTTCCTTGTTGACGACGTAGTTGTTCAGTGTAGAACACCCTGTATCATGTTCGCAGTTTTTCCTTTCCTGTGGATACCTCCTCTTGTACTTTGTGTTGCCTGTGACTGTCCGTTCTGGAGTTAGTTTCATCTTCTGGTCCTCTGTCGATTAACAGGTCCCTGAGATCCGCTTGTAGCGCGTAGGTAGTCACCAACTTGTCGCCAAATAAATGTAGTAACGAGGTCCAGGCAGGTAGGATGTAGTTCAACATGTTTTATTGAAGTAAGATACAGGTTTTGTAGGACAGCCCCACCAGGAGCAGCCTGCTTGCTGCTCAGCCCATTCTCAACTGTCACTTCACCTCACAGGCTCCCAACATTCCGAAGCGGATCATCACTCCAACATTCCATGCAGCACACAGCACAAACACACTGGCTGAGCAGGAGGTGAAAATGGCATAACATTAACATGGACAGGATACTACACACTGTATACTAAATTATTCTCTGAAAGTGCAATTTGGCTTAATTTTCAAGTTTTAAACTTAATATTTCATTCAATGTTGCATTATATCACAAACATATTTTGTAAATAAAATCGATGTAACCTTGACCGTAGACCGTGTAGCATTTTACTGCTGAAAGTTAAGACAAGGTCATCTGAACGGGCAGTTCTACTTGTTGTACAAACTTTAATGTATATCTTTGCATTAATACTGCCTCTGAACAACGCAAAAGAAAAAAAAAAAGCTTGCAGGTGAATGGCGGCTAAGCACCGCCCTTGGAATCTTGGGGTGGCCTAGAGTTCAAAGTTTTGAATAGGAATTTTCATGGAGGTTAACTTTTGGAAGGTGGAAGATATCTGTACAAAACTGAGCTCAGCGGTTGATAAATTCGAGAAGGGAGGTTTGCAGTAAAAAGTTTGAAATTCGGCAGTTCAGGATGGGGAGCAGGCGGCAGGCAGCTGAAACAAGTATAGTCTGCTTTTGAAATTCAGGAAAGGAGAATTATGCAGTTGAACGGTTTGAGGAGAAAGGTCTGTCACTGACAGTTTGGGAAAGAGATGTGTGAAGTTGAAAAGAGGGGGAAGGAGTATTTCAGTGGAAAGAAAGGTCTGCAATAGGAAGTAGAGACGGAGGTCTTCAGTTGAAATTTGGAGGTAGTTCTGTATCCCTATTGAGCAGTGGTGTAACGAAACGTGAGGGGGCCCCCCTGCAAGGTACATGGAGGGGCCCCCGTTCCGGATTTAATCAGGAGCTCTCTGGCCAGAGTACTGTGCTGAGGGGGCTCCCTGCAGCTTGGGGGCTCCCCCGCACCGCGGGGGCTGCGGGGCTGCTGGGGCCTGTTACGCTACTGCTATTAAGTACCACGTGACCAGATAACTCAGAAGTTAATGAAACGGAAGAGTGCTTTTTTTTGCGTCCTTATAAAATGTGGAAACCTTTCACTTGACCATAATCTGGAGGACACAGACAGGATCTATTGCTTCACACAGTGTTTAATAGTCACAACTACTTATTGAATGGCCATGAATAAGTAAGTTCTCCCATTAGTGTTCAAGGAAAGGGTTTAGAAACTACATGAAAACAAATGTAATTAATTATCATGTTTGCTATTTCGTATGAACAACATATGCAGTTAAATCCAGGTTTTTGGGTACAGATTTTTTATTTTGGCTTGAGACTGGTTTGGCTGCTGGCAAAGTTAATATAATTACATAAAAGGGTAAATCAAGATGTATTGATGGAGGGATTCAGTTCTGTCTCTTTATTGATCCTCTTCTTTACTTCAGCCTAATTGGACACCAGTTCTGTTCATCTAAGTGCTGCGTGTAGTGCAGTGCGTGTGCGATGATGTGTCCACGAAGTGCAACAGAAGGTTATTGTTATATGTCTACTGCCCAGCCTCTAGAAGAAACTACCAATATTGGCAGATTACCCCACTGTCCCCTGTGGTTGCACCACAGGTTCTGCATATGGCAATAGGAGCAGGGCCAGTAAAGCCACAGTGTCACTAAAGCTCAGAGAACCATCAAGAACGCCCATGCTATTGTTTTTCTCTTCTCAATCTCCTCATTGGAATCATTATATATAAACTATTATTTTTACATTACTGAAAATAAGATGGCACCTCCTTTTGTTTAGTTAATTATTACTGTATTTCATTTCTAACAAACTTTGTTTCATGCTTTGGCATATTGCGTGGAACAGTATGCTTCTGATTTTGCACTTCTGTTCGAAGAGTGCATTGTGTCTCTATAACTATGGCTGCAAACATGGCACTTTAACGTAATAGAATGCAGCATAGCCTCAGCCTCCACCCAAGCCTTAATGCCACCACCACCGAGCCCTGGAACATCCCCAGGGATTCCCTTGACGATCCTGGGCATATGCCTTTCAAGCTTGAGGGGGACAACCATCTGCTCCACCATTCTCCACCCATGCCAAGGTTGCCCTATGTTCAAGGACAAATCCTGCCAGCAGCCTACAACTTCAACAAAAGGTATTTTTCCCAAAAGCATGACTGAGGTTCTAAATGAAATGTTTAACATTTCAACAAATGATATGGCCAAAAGATCATTAAAGCACTCCCATCAGAAGAACCCAGCAGCATCATCAGGCTGTGCTACTATATTCGTACTGAATGATCACAAACCTCTGCCAGCCTGGGCTAAAACTCATGATTGTAGTCCGGAATGACACAGCACTGCTATCAGGTCCATTTAAATAGCCTCTAAGTGTATCACAGAGAGTAACTGTAGAAAGTCAAGTAAAAACACATTGAGTGTCCTCTTTGACACAAAGCTCAACTTTGATCCCAAGTTCAATGCCACTATAAATGTTGTCCATGTTTAGCTGCTCTTGGTTTGAAAAACAGTCCCTCTGCTTTGAATACAGTACTAAGTGAAGAAACCCAGAGGCCTGGCGAGGGCAAGTTTTTGTTGTAGCAAAATGGTCTACAGTGAGCTACCTAGGAATTTTATCAACAGAGTGCAGAGAGGGCAGGATCAGGTAACCAAAGTAAGCCTAAACCTGTGGAACGAAGGATTACATTCAGGATTCCCGGCACTGAGCACAAGGTCGCCTGGTGCAAACTCCTCACATAGTCATGAAAATGTGTAAATTTGGATCAAAGAGCTCAGGCTGGTTAAACCCCAGCCTGAGCTGTTTTATCAGCTCTCTCTAACCTGATACTACAAAAAACAACATTTTAAAATCTGAAGGCAGGTCCCTTAGAATCTAGCCGCCGAAATTTGGAGTACCCTGAACTCTGTTATGAGGTGGAATCCAACTAGATGTAAGTCATGAATTTCTGAAATTGGAGTTGTGTGGGATGGCATACAAGTGAGGACTGTCTTCTTACAAGACAGAGACAAAAGAATACCATACATGGGAGCATTATTCGTATCCAATGAAAGTTCATCTTGCCTCTTTTGTTGCCATTTATTGTGCTGTAGTGTAAACCCAGCTCACCAATTTGAATGCATGGTACCACTGAACAACATTCTGTAATGAGTAAATAGTATCACAGTTGTAGTGACATTTTTGTAAGTGAAACCCCAGTGGCCACAAGGTAAAATATCCTCCCTAGTATGCGTCGGAATTGTCTGTTAAAAACAAGTGAACTAATTTCTTCCCTTTACACCGAAATACTATATTGATCTCGAACAATACTGTTGCAATACTACATCATATTCGTAAAGAAACCTCGTAGCATCCTTGTATCCTTCTATCACTCACATTAAGGAAAATACTCTTTTCTATTTCTTTCAGACCTCCATAAGAGTTCTTTCTCTCTGCCTCGTGAACTGGTTCCGCCCTCAAACACCACCCACGTGTGTTCCGCATTTCTCCCTCCTCTGAGCCCGTCCACTGTTTCCCCAATCCATAGTTTTTTGTTTGAAATTTTTTTATTCGTCTCTCACCTCAAGTTCCTTCCTGCCCACTCCCCGTTGCCCCCTTGTTGACTTCTCCCCCTCCGGCTCCTTCATTGCTCCACACCCCTTATTCCATTCCATAAAACATTCTTTTTTTCCAAGTTTCCGAAGGGCCCTGCAGCCGCCATTTACTGCTTGGCTGCTATGTTTCTGAAATGCACTTTTGTGCACATTTAGATATTTAGTCCACCATCTGCAACAGTAAATACAAAATAAACAAAACGGCAGATATGTCATAATCTATGTGTGAAGCCTTCATAGGTGCATAACAAAGATGCCACGATTTGTTCCAATTAATCCAAGTTTATTCCTTTGTTCATCAATATTTTCAATGTTTATCTTGTTTTGTCCAGTCACATAAAAGACACTCCATGTTTTCATTAAACTCTTAATGCTGTAGATGTGCCGATACGGGCCTCGTTCTGCAGCATGGAATTACATGGAAATTCCTCAATTGTTGTATTCATCACCCAATGCATTTCGGGCCCAATCTGGCCCTTCATCAGGGGTACCCTGCAAATTTTAAAACATCATTATTGTACTGTAACTTTAAATGAACTCACGTTCTTAAGTTTTATGCAAAGTGTAAAGCGTATGAAAAATATATGCATGTTAATAACTGGGGTTCATCCAATTAACAACGTTCTACCCACTGAATTCAAAATGCTACCCTTCACTAAATGCATATTCAATATTCCATCACACTATCTCTCCACCCTTTCAATGTCCGTAACTCGCTTCCATTCCCCGTGTACCAACAGTCTTTACACCTCCTAATATCTCTCTGATTAAACATAATCGAATGAGCCCGTACCTTAAACGTCTGGTGACAGCTTACTCTGGTATTCAAACACTGTGCCTTCTCTCATGTTTCACAACCATGTTCGTACCTATCCCTCTCTCCCTCCATTAAGAGCACCTGGACTGTGTCCCCGCCCATCTAAATGCATCCAATTAACGCCGACTGTAATTATTACACTACAAAACCCATAATGCCCTACAAAGTTGGAAATCCCTTTCAATCAGTTAATTTAAATACGTTAGTATGCCTTGCCTTCAGCATGAGCTTGCCTGACGTTTACTAAGGAAGGTGTATAAGTAGTCCATTATGTGAATAAGTAGTCCAAGTAAAAAGATTTGGTGTGCACTCCGTCATCTTCTTCGTATTCAATATTGTACTGCCTGTTCGACGAGTTGCACCCTGGGATTTTCGAAAACAAACTGAAAGTAATAACATTGTCACATAATGGACTACTTATACACCTTCCTTCAAAAGTAAAACTCATGGACTGCTGTTTTAAAATATAATAATGGATAATTATTGAACACATGGTTCTGATAGTTTAATTTCGTTCATATTAATTAAGTGTACATAACATCAACAAGATCAGTGATCAACATGATACGTGTTTAAAATAACGTTCGAAAAATGATATCAGCGGGTGGGCGGTGAATTCAAATGTTTTACATATTCAGTAGGATGATAGAGATAGGAGAGGATAAAACTTGTATGAAACGTTCATATACTTCTTGGAGAATGAATAGATATGGGAGGGAACAGTGCGTGTATACCATCAGCAGGATTCACTGTGGTTGTAAACGTCAGTCAAGCTCATGCTGAAGGCAAGGCATACTAACGTATTTAAATTAACTGATTGAAAGGGATTTCCAACTTTGTAGGGCATTATGGGTTTTGTAGTGTAATAATTACAGTCGGCGTTAATTGGATGCATTTAGATGGGCGGGGACACAGTCCAGGTGCTCTTAATGGAGGGAGAGAGGGATAGGTACGAACATGGTTGTGAAACATGAGAGAAGGCACAGTGTTTGAATACCAGAGTAAGCTGTCACCAGACGTTTAAGGTACGGGCTCGTTCGATTATGTTTAATCAGAGAGATATTAGGAGGTGTAAAGACTGTTGGTACACGGGGAATGGAAGCGAGTTACGGACATTGAAAGGGTGGAGAGATAGTGTGATGGAATATTGAATATGCATTTAGTGAAGGGTAGCATTTTGAATTCAGTGGGCAGAACGTTGTTAATTGGATGAACCCCAGTTATTAACATGCATATATTTTTCATACGCTTTACACTTTGCATAAAACTTAAGAACGTGAGTTCATTTAAAGTTACAGTACAATAATGATGTTTTAAAATTTGCAGGGTACTCCTGATGAAGGGCCAGATTGGGCCCGAAATGCATTGGGTGATGAATACAACAATTGAGGAATTTCCATGTAATTCCATGCTGCAGAACGAGGCCCGTATCGGCACATCTACAGCATTAAGAGTTTAATGAAAACATGGAGTGTCTTTTATGTGACTGGACAAAACAAGATAAACATTGAAAATATTGATGAACAAAGGAATAAACTTGGATTAATTGGAACAAATCGTGGCTTCTTTGTTATGCACCTATGAAGGCTGTGCGTCTGGAATGTGGTGACACTTCGCCCCATTTTCCTTTTGTGATTTACACTTAACTTGGTTTGGCAGTCCACGATACCGGGCCAGCACGCCTACAAATGAAAACAAATGAATCATCGATGAAAAGTAAAAAGATTTGGTGTGCACTCCGTCATCTTCTTCATAATCTATGTGTGCCCATTAGTGGTCACGCATGGGCATGCATACATCATCATGTTAGGCCACCACAGCATCATGATGCATTCGCGCGATCGCACTCTTTCTTCATTTACTTTATTTTTGCCGTTTGTGCACAACATCGGCTACAATTGGCAAAGCAAATAGGCTGACAAGGCGAGACATACTGGCTTTGCCAAGTCTTGTTATATATACTGAAACATGTCACACGGTTACATACAGTACCTAGATACTGCTCAAGCACGTGTTTACCTTCTTACTCATTATTCAAGTACACATTCCTAAGATTTCATAAACATTTTAATTTTTTCCCTGTTCCAGTCATTCACTAAATGTCTTTGTTGTGTCTCAAGAAATGTTATTAATTGTTAACGATGCCATATTATTAGGGTTTCCTGTTTTCAGTCTTTATTTTTTTTAGAACTCAAATGTATATTTTTGAGTGTTTTCCATACCTCTCAAAATCTGTGGTTATCAGTATACGTTTCGGCACCCCAAAATTTTTCCACTAGACGACAAAAACAACAATTGTATATAACAATATCCTCTATAGATACTGCCCAATAACTACCTTGTTCCCAATGACCCACAGAAAAGGCCTCATTACCTCCTTCTGGTGGCACTCTCATATCTGCAAACGTTCAGTGAGTGTTTAAAAACAGGCTAAATTAATAAAATACGGCTAAGAAAAATGCCTTGACAGAATCCCTAATAAGGTGAGCAAATCGCTGAAATTGGGAAACACCAAAACGAAGTGTTGTCCAGCAGGTACTTTTTAGCACATACGAGCTAGGAGATTTACCATCTTTAAATTATCCCGAGCTTTCCCAATTTAGCAAACAATGCTGGTTATAAATCCTGTCTAAAAATGTGGGCAGGGGCATTTTCCTGGAGAGTACTGACCCCAGGCGTATTCTTCTACTTCTGTTTTTTGTGACGGATGGAAATATCACAGGGTTGGTGCAGTAAAGAGATGGAAATACTGTTATCTGGGTTTCTGAAATATGCCTAAGAGTGAGTGTGATTGGGATTTAGAGCTTTAAAGGTGTACATTCAGTCAATGAGTTGAGCAGGGGAACTTTGTGGTGGAAAACTCTAAAACTGCAATACTAGAAACATGGCTTTATGTGCTGGGAAGTAAAATGTTGAAAGTATTAATAACATGGATTTGGAACTATTGTCCTAAAATGTGCTGGAGACAGTAGGAGTGTATTTTCCATAATATCAGAAGGCACTTGATTAATGTTAGTGTATCTCTTCATGTTGGTAAATAAATTCTAGCAGGATCCACTGCTCCAAGGATTCGTTATTGATTGTCCTCTATGATTCTTCCTGGCATCTTACTGTATCCCTTTCTTTTGTTTCAGGTCTTACAGCAGCGGCCTCTCTTGTGTCCTTGGCCTGGGCTTTGGCCTCTTACCAGAAAGCTCTCCGCGACTCCAGAGATGACAAGAAGCCCATCAGTTACATGGCGGTCATTATCCAGTTTTGCTGGCATTTCTTCACTATTGCAGCCAGGGTGATCACCTTTGCTCTCTTTGCCTCCGTTTTCCAGCTCTACTTTGGAGTCTTTATCGTTCTCCACTGGTGCATCATGACCTTCTGTATTGTCCACTGCGAGACGGAATTCTGCATCACCAAGTGGGAGGAGATTGTCTTCGACATGGTTGTTGGAATTATCTACATCTTCAGCTGGTTCAATGTCAAAGAAGGAAGGACACGGTGCCGACTGTTCATCTACTATTTAGTCATCCTTTTGGAGAACACTGCCTTGAGTGCCCTCTGGTATCTATACAAGAATCCTCAGATTGCCGATGCATTTGCCATCTCGGCACTGTGCGTGGTTTTCAGCAGCTTTCTAACTGGCATTGTTTTTATGCTGATGTACTATGCCTTCTTTCATCCCAATGGACCAAGGTTTGGGCAGTCACCAAGCTGTGCTTGTGAGGACCCAGTCTCTGCCTTCCCTTTGCCAACAGAGGTGGCCTCGAACACTTTGAGGTCCATGTCAAACAATAGGAGTATGGCCGGGGACCGGGATCAAAAGTTTACTGAAAGGGATGGCTGTGTGCCGGTCTTTCAGGTGAGGCCAACTGCTCCCTCCACACCATCATCCCGGCCACCACGGATTGAGGAGTCTGTTATAAAAATTGATCTGTTTAGAAATAGGTACCCAGCCTGGGAGAGACACGTGTTGGACAGAAGCCTGCGGAAGGCCATTTTAACCTTCGAATGTTCTCCCGCTCCTCCGCGGCTACAGTATAAAGATGATGCTCTCATTCAGGAGCGCTTAGAATATGAAACCACATTATAAAAGAATAGCAACCCGCTCAAGCATTGGGACTGTCCGGGCTCAGCCACGCGAGGTACCAGTCTGAAATACAGGTTTTCAGAAAGGCTGTGGCAATAACTATGCTTCATTTCAGAGTGGAATATGAAGTGGAGACGACCCTAGCCATGAGGGGTCATAGAGTCTTGCTAACATGTTTGATCTGGATCTTAATCATGATTATCATTTGATCCACAGTTCAGGGTCATTTCACAGCACGAACAACATCCACTTTAAACCTCAAAGGTGAAATATAAATTGCAATAGATAAAATACAGCATACCTACATTGTGGCTGCTGCTACCCAACACCCTACCTTACTGCCACCAATCTTAGTTTTTGTAATTGTAATCTTTTTCAAACAGGGATACTTACATATATATATATATATATTTGCAGATGATGATGGGCATTTTCGTGGGCAGTTGCTCTAATAAGTACACATGTATGTCACAAATATACTTTCCTCAATAGGCAATGCTACTGTTATAGGAAATATGGGTTTCTTTTAAAAGGAAGCCATTTTGGACGAAAGTCTGTTGTATGCTCAGACAGTAAACTGTAACTACAAGAACAAACTTTGAAGCCAAAAAAACTTTTCTTTTCAGCCTGCCTATTGTGTATGTAGGACAGGCACTAGGAAAATGGTTTTCTTATATGCCTCGGTTGGGATGTGGTGGTGTGCCTGAACTGTCCTCGCATAACACATTCCCAGCAAACAGCAAGTCAAAAGACGCACACACAAAATGCATGAGATACACTTTACTATGCAGGTGAGTACATTCTCATTTAAAGAAATATATAGATAACAGAAGGTCCCAAATCACCCACAACATCTAAATTAATCAGCAAACATTTCTCCATTATCGAGGGATTTGAATGAAATGATAATCATGATGAGAAATTCAGAGGTTAAAAAAGCAGGAAAGAAATTGTCCAGGATAGTTTCTCGACTCGGAGAAGTTAACGGGAGATGTACTGTACCTGCGGATAGGCGCATATAATCTACTGCAGAACTTAGGATGCATGGTCCCACATGACCGGGTGAGGATGGTGCAAGGTGTGATTTATTTCCAGTGCCAAACATTATGTAATATGTCAAATATGTGGCATGAACAGCCCTACAGAAGGGCAGGAAACGTGAACAAGTAATCGAGCAGTCCACATGTACAGATGGAGCTCACTCGTGTCTTGGAAGCTCCGCAGCCATCCAATAGACAATATAGTGTATATGCACCGTATGAACACAACATAGTCTGTGGATTAAGAACCATCATTTAATCCTGGCCACCATTTGTTCCCAGTGCTTTGAGAAGCAACGAAGAGCCACGTGTATAAGATTTGTCATTTTGCTGCAAATGTTCTGGGTTAAATATGTACCTGATTAGATCTAGTCAATGTAATCCCGGGATATGTTCGAAGTATCTCCTGATGGTGCTTTCATTTGCATTAATGGTGCAAGTTCAGAGTAGGTAGAATTTTTTTTAAAGCCGATGCAGAGTGGAATGAGCTCATGGATCATTTTAATATTTTTGTAAAGTAAAATATGGTTTACAAAGGTATTACTTTTTATAGATATCCTATACTATATAGCATCCCATTCGCCTGAATACTTTAAAACTCACTGTACAGTCAACCTTACAAACTGAAGAGAGCATACACTTCACATGAAACACTTTGTGTCTCTGTATCTGCTTGTGGTAGCCAATCTGGACACTTTTAAACTAGAATAAAGAGTTTATAAATTCAACGCTAGGTCCTGGATAAAACATTTTCCAAACGTTCCATAGATAGATAAGCTAGATGACATGAAACCCAGAGACCCTAACTCTCTATAAGCCAGGTCTGTACGTCTCTGGCTCGCGATGGCCCTGCAACGGAAAAACGAATGCCTTCTCTGGCATCTTGACCAACTTTAGCCAGGATCAGCTATCCATAATGGATAGGCTCATAACCTGACTGCATGATGTTAAGGGTTAAATTGAAATTTCAATTTCACAGAATAAAGGGTAATGTAATTGTATGTGTCAATAAAAACTCATCGTCAAAGTCCATAGACAGCGAAGATACCGTAATAATGCCAGCCTATCAAGGTGCATTTTGTCCTTCGAACTAGACCTGAAAGAATCTTACTTTAAGGGGGTTGAGAAACTCACTGATGGAGGCAAATTGGTTCACAAACGTTCGGGGGCAGCCGTTCCCAAAAAGTTATGTTCTCAACTTTTACTATTTGAAGAAGTTCATTATGGAGCTTATATAAAATGGAAAAAGAACACCCGTTCCCAGTTCCAAATATAAATGTTGTTACATGAAGCACCAGCCTGGTTGCCAATTTACCATTACAATGAACACACTGGTTGTAATGACTATGAGAGACTCTAACTTCTCACTGATGCCATGACTGTTGAAGGTGCATGCATTAAACAGCCAAGTGACAAAACATTTTTAAAAAGTAGATGAACTTTTTTAGTAATTTATATCATAGTCCAAAACAGATCCTCCATTTTGATTATCCACATCTAGTTAAAAGAAAAACACCAGAGACCTTTAAGAAAGAGTTGTGTGCTAAATAATGTATGTCATTTTAACTATGTAGAGCACAACTGAAAATATCTTGTATTTTGGGGTATATTTAAGGGTATGGCTTTTTCACTTTCCTTTCCAGGACTCAAAGCTTAGTTAATTATAATATGCTGCTAATTAACCTGGTAATTTATTTCACAAACTTTAATAATGTACAATACCTGAATTGATTTGAGAATACTGTGCTCTAAATAATGTTCTAAACAGTAACCATTTTGAAACCCAAGTTCTCTCATTGTGTTAAACTCAGTTTACAAAGTCAGATGTCTTTACATTTCTGTAATGATTATAGTAGATCTGTTGTTTGAGGCAGAGGAGTGTTTCTGCTTAAACAGCTAGCACAGCCAGAATTTAGATTACTAACCAAAAAGGCATTTGTTTGGTGGTGTAGATGAATGGCGTTTGGTGTTCAATATCTGTTTGCCACTAATTACACGTAACACTACAAGCACCCCTGCCAATGACTGGCAATCTCCATAGAAAGTCCAGTGGATGGATAATAGCAGCACAATGTCATAACAGAGAATTGCTATGGGAAAACCAGTGAAAAGATCTGAGAATGTGGGAGTAGAAGTACCTTATTTCTGAAGCATGACACAGCAATTATTTTGTAATAAGATTGAAAGTTATGGTGTAGGAAACAAGCTTGGCTGAGGGCATATACTCAACTAATAATTGTTTCATTTCGTTCAGCAAACAGACGATCATTGGAAATAAGTGTTGTCTCCTATTTTTATCCTAGTTTCTTACCCAAATACGTGGGATTGGTTGGGACTAAGATTAGCTTAAACATTGAAAACATATCCAAAGTTTTTAGAAAACTCCAAAGTGGTGTCAAAAGATACACACAATGGACCAGATTCTTAAAAAATAGTAGCAAATTTTTAGTGCTCCAAATTGTACTATTATGAATGGGTACTAATTTACTACTTTTTGTTATTAATAAATATTGGCAGAAGTACACCTAGAAAGCTGTGCCAGTCATTGGTTTTAACACGCACTACTGGCAATGTAGTGAGACATTCATACAAGTTATTTCGGCAATGCAGAATTATGCTCAGGGTACGATTCCACTTTGAGTAAAGGCACCCGTTCTGTGTAATCGGGCAATTTCATTCTTTAAAGGGAAAACAGTTTTCCCTGCAGAGAAACCCCTTTCCCGAGATCCTCACAAATCTTGTGGGTGTTCCATTACCCTTCCCACCATGGAAGGTAATTTACTCCAGCTCTTTGCTGGAGCAAATCTCTAGTCGTTTCCTGGGAGGGAAAGGGTTGGAGAAGACCTTGTGAATACCCGCAAACACACACGTTTGTCAGCGTTCATAAACTGTCAACGGAAACCACTCGTCACTCCTTGGATGGAGTATAGTACTCAGTAGATGTATCCAGATTTGTCACAAATTTACGTTATAGTAAATACACTTATGCCTGCTAGGTATCCTTTTGAGGGTAACTGAGAAAGTGCAGTCTTTTCAACCGTAAACCTAGGTCTATGCCTAAAGACAGCTTTGAGAATAGGGACCAATTCATTAAAACGCATAAACCGAGGAGGCATTATACTAAATATGGACTGACCTTTTAGCATTGAAGTCATCTCATGAAATGAAAATGGAAATATTTCAAGCTAAACATGAAGACCAGATTTTTCAACCATGATAAGGTGATTTGAATATTCTGTTCCAGTCCTTGATTTTAATTACAGATAGATAAAACACTAACTCATGAAATAATAGTGATTTATGCTGCTGTAGCTAAGTCCCAGACATAGGATGCTTGGAATTTCAACCTGAACAGCACAAGAATATTCTCGGATAATAGACCAAAAGAACATGTTGTGGCAGTGGCAGAAATTAGACCCAGGGTGAATTAATAGTGTGCTAAGGCAGTTTTCAAGCACACTCCGGAACACGTGACTACAAATAATCAAGAAAAAACAAGGTGGTGGATCATAACAAAGAGTAGTGAAGCAAAATGTTTGATGTTGGAGTACCAATTATGACTTTCCCGAAAATCTTGATTCTTTGTTCTATTACTTTGAAGCTAAAATGTTCTTCTCCCTGTCTTTTCAGTGTTTTTTCATCTCATTATCACAGGTTCATTCAGAGGTTCCGTAGTTAGCAAGCCATTTTATATATATATGAATAGTCTCACAATTTCAACCTGCGGACAAATAATTCTGCTGAATTTTCTGTGCAACTTTTTAATTAAAGCCTGGAGCAATAAAGTCATCTTTATTTTCTTATAATGCACCCATTACAAAAATTGGGTGGAACATTTTAATAAATGTAAACCGAGAATCCTCAAACAAACCCAGCCACTTTAAAATCCTGATTTCCCTACACTACATGAAGAAAAATCCTAATTGTAGGGCAAATGTATTGTATTTATCTTATTTGTCAGCCAGCTGTGAAGGCCTCCTCAACACAGAAGCACACCACCTAAAAGAAAACAAAAACATATATTACCTCTGAAAAACAGGCTCAAAAAGGGTGCAGTTTTGTCAGTGACAGATTCTTACTCTCTATAATCTTTCTTTCTTTTTAGGTGGATTTTTCAATCCACTTTTCGATTTCAGACGGACATATGAAATGAAATAGGAGCTATGGTAATAGTGCAAAAGTATCTCAAACATAATTCTTGGATAAAGTCAAATGGGTTTCTAAAGGAAGACAAAGAGTCTGCAATTTTACAAGATCAAGGAACAAATCTTCAAACTGAAGTCTGAGTATCTTGTTCAGACTGTTTACTTCCAACATCTTGAAATGGGTCCTTGACGAAATGGTCTTGGATCATCTACAGGAATAAGGTCAAGATTTATCAGGCATATATTCCTACAAGTTGCACAACATCAAACCAATATTACAAAATCACGGGAATAAACTACGAAATGGTTTTTGTAAAGAAATAAGCAGCTGTGATTTCAATGTGATTTCTACAGTATAATTGATGGTCTTGTATACACCGCCACATTTAGCTCTACGCAGATTATGATCATGAGAAATATCCGGCTATTTACTCAAACAGAAGAAACCTTCTGCTTCTCAGCTTAACACATTTCACATTAAAAACCCAAACAAAATACAAAACAATACACTTGATACAGTTAATACAGCTAATCTAACTAATCATTTTTTCAGTAACAACTGATCATTGTTACAACATCTGGAAATAATGCTAAATAGTATGTAATTCCAAAAGAGTTATGTTCAGTTTTAGGAAGTTCCTTAACTCCTTTCATTTCTTGGCAACTAACAATCTCTATATAAAGAAACATAATGAAGTATAGATAATAACCCATGTTTCTCAAGACAATCGTCCTCTCGTGGCAACACCTCTAAGAACTCATTTTACCATGTTAAAATATAGGCAAAAAGTATAACGTTTCCAGTAGGGTTATACGGAGGAAACTAATCATAAACTTTAAAAGAAAATTGAAAGTAACATACATGTACCAGAAGAAAATATCTGGAAATGTTTTCCTTGATGAGTTACCAGCAGCAGCATAGAGAAAAGGCTTACCGGTGAACGAAAGACGGTGGCACAAGACATAAAGCACTCTATTTTGTAGGTTTGTGAAGACAAGGACGTTCATCTCATGGGTTAATGGGAAAGGAAATTTTATTTTTCCTTCACTTTTGCATCATGTATAACCTTTATGCTAGCAGGTGTGTAAAAGAGGTCCCTGCAGGCCCAGCGACGAAGGGGGGCCAACCCTTCCGTTGGCCCAGAAACCCTAAGTTCAGGAGGATCCCGTTCAGCCCAAAGCCTTCAAATATTTGCAAGATATTGGAGACTTGGGGGACCCATGTCACGTTCTGTAAGGGGTGGGCATAATTTTGTGTTATGCCACTGAATTCTGGTTGTAAACTATTGTCAACCCCCAAGATCGAATCTGAGACTGCGACAAAAGGATTGAATATAGAAGGTTCAACCAAAGAGGTCTGTATATAGTCGATGCTCTCCAACAGCATTTAGTCAATCAACTCAACCTAGTAACCACCTTCACAACCACGCCACCCCAAGGAATTCCAGTAAACAGCAGGGAACATCGTGGCTGCAAGGTAAAACTGGGGTCCACAGCTTCCTTACAACAGCCCACTGTTTCACGGCTCTTTGTACGGAAGAAATTAGACAAGTGATGCCAAGCAAGGGTGTCTCTTCCGTACAGAACCAGTGGCGTAACAATGGCCCCTGCAGTGGGGCCCCCGAGATCCGGGGGGGGGGGGGCGTCAGCAGAGTGCCTTGGCCCGAGAGCTCCTGAGTAAGTCCAAAGGGGTGCTCCTCTATGTACTTTGCAGGGGGGCCCCCTCAAGTTTCGTTACACCACTGTTCAGAACCAGGCTTCACCCGTCTTGGCGCTGGCCATCACACCAAGGCCGCTGGATATGTGCAGTACAGTGTCTGAACTAGACATCGGTGTAACAGCCTTCCCAACACCCTTGGATTCCAGCCACCCAAGGGAAGGCCTAGCTTGAACGAGCACAACAGCCCATGAATTAGCAGGCGACAGCCCATGAATTAGCCAGCACAGAGCAGTAATTACTCCTTCAGAGGGATGGCAGTGCAGAGAGTGGGCGGAATTGTGTAAAAAAGACAATGCAGCAGTTAATTGTGCTAATTAGGGCAATTAGGCTACCTTAGACGAAGCCTGCTCTAATAGCAGAAAGTCCACTGGAAAAAGTAGCTGACAGCCACTGAGGGACGAGGTATATTTAACAACTGCTCATTTTCAATCATTTTCAGAAGCATGCTGCTTTGACCTTAAAAGCTTGGAATTCCCCTGGATGTGATGTCCACTGAGATGATGGCGCCAGAAGGCATTTCCCAGCAGCAGTCCCGCACCCTCAAGTGTGCTTGCCGCAAAGCTAAATATTTGTAGCTGCCATGCACTCCCTGCTCCAAAAAGTACATTTGGAGAGTGTGAGGTTTTCCAAAAGGTGATTTGCAGTTTATTAATTCAATCGGCATTTAATCATGAATTTAGTGACTTGTAAAATTGCAATCAAGAGATGCTGGCTAACATTAATCAGCTAGACAAAAAGAAAAGCATATTCATGTTTATGTCACTGTGTGCCGGGGGCGGGAAGACAGTGGAGGTGGAATGCAAGGTGAATAACTTCAGACCACTCAATTTCCCTTTAGCTCTGCTGTGGGTCTACCAATTTCTTGAGCTGTCGATATCTGGACATGCTTGTATTGTTAACCCGTCTTAGAACGTAGATTTTACAGCCCTTGGTTTAAGTCACCGGCTACAGAAAATCTTTCCTCTTGCAAAGGAAAGACACTCCGCTGAAGAATACCAGCAGGCCCAGGAGCGAATTAGAAAAAGAGGGACCATCACAGCATACAAGGGCTCCTTTCATTGGCTATCAATCCCTTCCTCTCGGAGATTTTGAGTGCCTGCTGCATCAATACTTTAATGTCAGTTGGCAGCTGTGTGCAGGAATAATGTTTAAGCAGAGTTAGGAGAGCGATGCTACATGACAAAGCACGCTTAGAAATATCACTTTGGGGGTGGTAGGGCACAAAGCCTTCAGTGCTGATAGGGCACAAAGGCCTCAGTGTGTGGTAGGGCACAACGCCTTTGATATGTGTAGGGCACAAAGCCTTCGGTGTGTGGTAGGGCACAAAGCCTTCAGTGGTGGTAGGGCACAACGTCTTCAGTGTGCGGTAGGCAGTGCTTAATTTGAGCCAGTGGTTTCCGGTGCTCGGCACCTGCACTTAATTCTTAGCACCAGTGCTTGTGACAGTCTGCCACATGGTGGCGCTGTCTGCCAGATTTTGGTATGAGCACAACAGCTGTTTATTAATTTAATATACATTAACAATCACTAATACGTGCCACCCAAGCCATTCTTATATCTTTGGGGGCCTTGAATAGTATGAATTGTCACACATGTAGGAGTGTGATGGTTAGTAGTTGTGTACGTACTGTCATTGGCAGCACTGTCAGGGGCAATGGATAGTACAAACTACTGTGTCCTCCTAACGAGGGCTTTGTCACTTATTGTTTTACAAATGTACCACTGGCGGTAAGGCACAAAGCCGCAGATGGTGGTAGGGCACAAAGCCTTCGGTGTGTGGTAGAGCACAAACCCGTCAGTGGTGGTAGGGCACAAAGCCTTCGGTGTGTGGTGGGGCACAAAGCCATCAGTGGTGGCAGGGCACAAAGCCTTCAGTGGTGATAGAGCACAAAGCCTTTGGTGTGTGGTAGGGCACAACGTCTTTGTCTGACTCCCTGAGTCTCTACTCAATGCTGCCAATGAGTGAATCACTACACTTATTAAAGACTTTTAGAAAATATTATTAAAGGACAGTTTTACTTTCAGTAAAATAAAATAATAAAACATGGACATGCCTCCACTGTTAAAAAGCAAGCTCTAGGAAACAGTACCTATGTTCCTGAATTCATTTCAATGGACTTTTTCTTTTCTTTGGCGAAAGATGCTACAAATGTACCCTCAACGCCCACAACCTGAACCAAATGCCACCACTTGGAGGCGGTGCAGCAAAGCTGTTTAGTTCTAAATGCCTAATAAGTAGTGCCATCCTAAACATTGCTTGCAAAGCTTCATTTGTGGCTGGTAAAGAGTAGCAGTTTACATGATTCCGAATTGTCGCTCCCTCTACCATGTTCTGCACTCCACTACTTGCTGGCTATGAATGTACTGAGGCATACATCCTGATAAGTGTCTGACACCCCTATTCACCATCTTGAATGCACACACCACCAAGATCACCAATTACAGTCTATATTTCGAGATTTCTTTGTCACACTAATTTTTTTCCAAGCAGTCGTTGGTGCATGTGACTTTCTGGAATTGTGTGGGTTAGTTGTCCTTCAATTGGTGTCTATGGGTAGCTAAACGTTTTAATTATTGTCCAGTATATTATGTTATGCAGATTTGTAGAGCGCACTATCACCCAGGAGGGCTATTTCAATGGAGGCTTGAGCATGCGGGTGTTTACTTTATGTTTGTTTATTTCTATTTTGAAAACCATAGACAGGGTCCTATGCCCCATGCATTATTAGTAAACAATGACTAAAATTCACAATTCGTTCTTCTGATTGCTCCCACTCATAAGACTGTGCTTAGTACAAAAATCTACTAAACACCATGTCATAGAGTGCAAGAAGCAGAAAATATTTATTTTACATTGACTGCAAACGTAATATTCACACAAAGGAGCATTAGGTGTAAAAAAAAAAAAAAATTAAAAATCTATGGTATCCTAAATGTGAGTTTGCGAAGTATATATGCTGAACTCAAACCCTTTTCTAACAACAAGCATAACAACAATGTGATTGTTTTGCTGAAACAGAATTTAATGTGTCAGATCGATCACTATTTGTTGTTTTTGTCAGCGTTCATATTTGGTTTGCACTGTATGCAATCTGCGCATTCTTCAAGTTGAGTTTCTCGACTTGATAAATTCACAACCTGAAATGCCATAGAAGCATTTGAGGAGGCAGGGAAGAGGGTGGATTCAGTCTGTTAGCTAGGTTGCCCCTCCTAACGAGTGAAGGCCATATAGTCATTCTTGAGCAATAGATAAAAGGTTTTATCATTCCCAGCGCTCGCTTTTTTATGATGGTGAGTAACTTTACTTCAGGCTAACAAGCATTAACACATGCAGGGGGATGATATGGCAGCCAGATTTACATCACTTAGGTTTCAAACATGTTTATGATATGATCTAGGCAGTTTGTGGGTTGTTACCAATATTGAGACGGTTCTGTTTGATCCTTTTGAGTTCCCTCTAATTGTGGCTTCACACGCTTCACTCATACAGGTTTTTGTGGCTATTATATTCATCCAAATAGTTTCCTGCCATGATTTCATATTTATAAACTCGATCTGGGACCTATGATGAAAACATGCATATACAACAGGCATTTCTAGAGTTCAAATCAAGTCTGAATGTCTATACTTGGCAACTTCAGCAGCAGGAAATGCAGACACCAAGGTGTAGGCTCTAAGCACCTTACTTAGATGAAATTGCAAACGAGTGGGCATTTTGGACTAGTAGCCTAGAAAGGGGTATGGACCCTAAGACAATGGCCTGTTTATCTCCCTGGTGGAACACTAAAAGACAGCTATGAACGGGTGTGCAGTGGGCGCTAGGCCCCTGGTGCTAGTGCCACTGCACATGCTGCACTAATAATAGCTATGCCTGTTTTAGGCACCTTCCAGAGTTGAGAGTGGACACAAATACATGCTGAAAGACTGCCTGACTTTAAAATTCACAATGTATTTTTTTTTTTATAATTATTTTTATTGAAGTTTTCTTAGATGGTCAATAAAAGTTAGTTACATTCCCCAAGTGAGCAGCTACTTCCCACCCTTTGGTCGTCTTAAACAACAACAACAACAACATGAAACATAAAAAATTCACAGATGTGTATGCTGAAAAATGGCCTTAGTTGTGCTGTGCTCAGCATCGTTAGTTCAGTGTTTCTTGCTAGACTGCAGCATTGCCTTGGAGATAAAGATTTGAGGAGTTTGAACCCCACTGATAATTCTTATGCTGTAAGCAAGATGTAAAGAATTATTTACAGTGCTTTAAGTGGGATGGAAAAAGTAGGGGGACGCAAAAGAGGCGTGGCCTATGCAACAATGGGTGTGGCCTAATAGAGGGGACTACAGTCCTGCACTGTACAAGTTTATAAACAAACACTTCTTTCACAAAACTATAAACTGCAAACAACAATACAGAAACATGTTTTGGCAGTAGGCCTGAAAAAGACATTTTTGTGAAAAATATTCTGTATTTTTAGACAACTGACTCATTTGCAGTCACAATGTATCACTGCCAAAAAAAAAAAAACAACTCCTTGAGGGACGAGCAGCAATGACAAGGAGTAGCCAGTCTGTACGACAGCCAGAGAAAGAGAGCAGAGTGTGAGAGGCTGGGGATGTTAATGCTTTATTATCATCCTTCAGCAGCTAATCGTTGTATAAATGTCACAATTAGAGTCTGAGTTCTGCCCACCACTCCCACCTCTCGTGCCCCCTGCAGATTTCGTGGCCTGCACTACCAAATCACTACCAGGTGATCATAGCTTCGAATTTGCTGCTAATCGAGACAGTATATATAACAAAGCGGTCTCTTCGAACAGCGGCCGCGCCATAAACAAAGGGTGCTGGGGCGGGTGGGGTTGTGCGGGGGGGTGAAATACATTGGTTTTTTTTTAAACGTACCTTTTGCCGCCGGCCCCTTCCAGTGTTTCGTCGCGTTCGCAGCCTCTCCTCTTCCTGGGTCCCAGCAGCCCCTAGGACCCAGACTCCCATCAATGCAGCACGGGGATTGGTCTGAGCAGGCAGGAAAGACGCCCTGCTCAGACCAGGGAGTCTGTGGGGTTTCTCCAGCCCGACTGCTCAATGCAGCTGGGCTGTTGAAAACCTAAGTGCGCATGTGTGTTTTGGTCGGCCTGAGACGGCAGGCCAAAACACATATGTGCACTTCGGGAGTGGAGTGCACGTAGCACTCCTCCTCCCCCCTCCCATGCCTAAAGCCGCACCTCCCAACACTGCTGGCTAAAAGCTGGCAAATGCAAAATAAAGCAATGCAAGAACATCGCTTTATTTTGCATTTGCTGGCTCTGAGCCAGGCAGTGGGGAGGCGCTCCTCCGCCATTGCGGAGGAGCCGCCGCTGTCTTCGACTTTACTTCAAAGGCCTGGGTTGAGTGGTACTGCTACTAAGGCCAGAATCTTTTCATACTGAGGGTGAGGGCAAAAACAGAGGGCAAGATTCAGACCTGTCTCAGCACCTGGTTTTTAGATATGCCAGTGCTGAGCATCGGCAGGACCTGGCACACTAAAAGCCCTAATTATCTATAACTCTCTTAACTCCAACTTTTGCTTTGGTGTTAAACAATGGCAGCACCAAGAATGAAATAATTCCGATATCCGAAATTGAGGTTTTAGAGGACATGGTAAGATGGTACATTCTAATAAATACAACAACTGAAAACAGGCCTTAAAAAAAAAATCCTGGGAAATCCTCATACAACCTAACTGCACATCACTGCTAGAATGAATGGTTATAAAAGGAGCATAGGAAAGGGTATGCAACATAAAAATTGTGAAATATATTTATTGGGCTTCTGAATTGAAATATTCCTGGTTTTCTCAGATTAAAGCACTTCTGTTGACTGCCATTGATAAAACATGCTTGTGATTACAAGCATGTCAGGCCAGCATCAATAGCGACATAACTGCTTAATCCAAAGCCTAGCTGAATCATACTGGAATTATTGGTTGTGAGGTCAAATAAACAATGTTCTGAATAATAAATTTTATACCGCAATTACAAAATAGTGTCTCATCAGAAATTATATTCACAAGTCTTTTTATTTTTACCCGATTACAGCCCGCTTACAATTTCTTAGCAGGCAGAGGGCAAATCAACAATAAAATGTCTGTAGTGTAATTTTTTTTTAATGATTTTTTTGGTCATTTGGTAACTGAGTTGAAAAGTAACATGCATGCAGTGTGACAATATCGAATGATTGAGCAATATTTGTTCTAGAGAAAATATTGTCTAGAGAAGACATAGCCTGTCGAAGATACGATTAAAGGTACGTATTGTGTAGTGAAAGTATGGTCTACTGAAGATATTAGATGAGAAAGATATATTCTACAGAAGATATATTGTAAATAAAACACTTCCTACAGAATATATGGCCTAAGAGAGATATATTCTAGGATAGCATGTTCCAGAGAATATATTGTCTGAAGAAGATATGATCTAAAGGAGATGTGCACGACAAAATATATGGTCTACAGAAGTAGATATGGTCTAGAGAATGTATGTTTTACAGAAAATATTGTCTACAGCTTATATTGTCCCCAGAAGAGAAGCTGGTCTATAAAAGATTATATATAGGCTACTTAAGGTCTAAATAATCTGTGGTCTAAAATAGGTAGTGTAAAGAAGATATACAAAATGGATGTGTTATAGAAGATCTGATTGTGAGAATATATGGTATTCAGAAAATATAATTCAGGAAAAGATGGTCCAAAGATGATACAAGAACACAAAGGGCCTGATTTAGATCTCGGCGGACGGGTTACTCCGTCACAACGGTAACGGATATCCTGTTTGCCGAAATATAAATCCCATTGGATATAATGGGATTTATATTTTGGCGGACGGGATATCCGTCACCGTTGTGACTGAGTAACCCATCTGCCGAAATCTAAATTAGGCCCATATTCTCTATAAGGTGTGCCCAGATATTAAACGTCTAACTCTCCTATTATGCTGTAGTGTTAGACAAATCACTGTCGCTGTGTGCGTCTCGTAGAAGGCCGCACAGAATGAGTACATGGAAGTGGCTATTCTCCAGTGAAAATGCGTCATAGGCAACCAATGTTATTCAAATATTCTATGGTTTACTGACAGACGTCAAGAGGTGAAGCATGTTACTTTGGTAGTTAATCATTCCAAATATTTTCTCAGCAACTGTAGATACGCAAAAAAAAAAAAAATACTGTATATGCATTAAGCTCACTTCAAGAGTGACTGCTCACCTGGGGCACTGACTCACATGGGGGAATCCCATGATTTAAAATAACTCAAATGCATCTCAGTGCAGCACATGATTACTGTGACTGTCCAGTTGTAATAAATATTGCTTTCTGAACTAACAACAGGGTGACATGTGAAATAGAAAGCAGTTACTTATCCTCATTTTATACTGTGCTTTTATAAAAATGCAGCGTGCAAGAGTTGTACCTAAGGGGACCACTTTGGCCGTATAAAAGAATGGCTGGAAATTGGCAGATTCCCTGCCGGCCAATGTGGCAGTTCCCGGCTCATTCACAGTCAAGGAAACTAAAGACTAACCTCCAGCAGTCAATCAATGGCTGCTGCTCCTCCACCACAAGCCCGCCACTGATGAAACATCAGGCGGTCTGCTCTATTGAGGTGGGTCCCGCTGTGGGTCCTCCCTGGGCCAGCGGAATAAACAATCAACGGCCCCTGATGCACAAGAAGAAAGCTTCCTGTACATAAGGGCCACTGTTTGTTTTGTTTTTCATAAAAACGCTCTCTCATTCTGGAAGTTTTCTGAGTGGGCCAAAACAGCAGGGCAAAGATCATTCCAGGGCCAAGGTGTAAATACTATAAATGCAACAATAAAACTTCATTTGACTCAGAGAGGAGCCATTTTCCACAAAGGGCATAGATGTTTGTTTTCCATAAAAGGTATGTTTTTAACTGACGCACGAAGAGGAATGGATACTGTTCCTGTCAAAAAAGTGAGCATGTTAAATATTATATTCAATAGGACAGAATACTAGACGTTAAAATATAGCAATTGAGTTGCACACTATTGCACATGCACTGACATTTTCAAAGCCTCAAATATCTCTTTGTGTTTTCTCTTCCTGAGACATCCTTTGTTCCTTTCTTAACTTTGATTCGTATTTCACTTCTGCAGTTAGATCTGTCTGCTACTTCTTTGCCTAGCTGCTCCTATTCTTCCTTCTGACTTTGTAGGCAATGTGCAGGCTAGTCTAAATAGTCACTCTCACTTCTGAATTTCTCTGAGGCCTCACCTACAGCCTCTCCCGCTGATCCTCTTACAACTGCTGCTAAAACTTCCTTGCCTTACCAAGTTCTTTTCAATCTCTGTTCTTTGTTCTTCATGACTTTTCTCTCCCTGTGAACTGTTCCCAGTGCTTCCTCTTTGAGAAAGCCTTTCAGGGCCCTTTTCTCCAGGCTATATTCATTCTATGTCTCTTTCTGTTTTTCATTTTCCATCTAAACTACTTTTATGCTGATCTTATGTACCATCACTATTGTTGCATTTGTGCTATTTTTGTGCTGCACTTTGGAAACATTATGTGCCTAAATTAAAAATATACATATATGAATATAGTGCTCACATAAACACCTGAAAGGAAGTAAATACACACGTAACCACTGCAGCACTGAAACCATAACTTGATACCACAATACACTGATACCATGACTGTAAAGCAATGCAGATTTCAAGATTGACATCAGTATTGACATCAGAAAGTATATCAGTAGCGACATCAGTAATGCCTTCAGTAACGTTAGAAATTAACTGTCCGATTTAGAGTGTGGTGGATGGGATATTCCATTACAAATGTGACGGATCTACCTTCCTCTGTATTACAAGTGCATTATATCCTTCGGCACTTGTAATGCGACGGACGGATGTTTGTGATGGAGTAATCCGTCTACCAAACTCTAAATCAGGCCTTAAATCACTAATAGTACTTGTAATGGTAGCCGTAGGAACATCAGTGACAACACAAGAGATGCTCATGTGAAGGGCTGTGAAAGAGCGCTGCAAAGAAAAAGCTAAGTCCTTTAGTCCTAGCTTCTTAACTTCCAGTGCAAGGTCCCCAATTCCTTTTAAAATAAGTTTTTAAAAAAACAGTGTAGGACAAAAGTTCTGTGAACATTTTTCTGCAGTCAGTTTAGCACTGTGCCTTTAAGAAAGCCCTTTGTCTAATATCACATTCTGTGTCTTGCCTATCATTTGGAAAAATGGTGAGATGTATTCCACCCACTAAGTTATGATTTTGTAGTCAAGGTTGGTTTGTCATCACGACTTGTCCAATAAACTGTTTTGCACTAATAACTGATGCTTGCAGATAGGTTCACCGTATGCATATTTAATTTACAGTATACTGGGATCAATTCACAATCATTTCATTGTATGAGTTCTACAGCTAACCAGTTGTATGAAAATTGCCTTTCTGTGAATATTCCTAGAATGAATACTTGAAAACTCTATTAGTACAGTTCCAGGAAACATCCTCTAACATGTCTCTGCAACGCATAAAATCGCCTGGTTAATGTATTTACCACCATTCAATCACTCTGTCAGTATTCAAGAATGAAACAATAATCTTTATTATCACAATTTGTTTTTTTAGGAATTCACAGACATAAGTTTCAAAAACCCCGCGCACACCAAGCCAACATCAAGAAAGTAATACAATATAACAGGTGTCAAAGACCATGCACATTGCATGCAGACAGCCATCCCACTCTCTACATCCAAAGAAAATACACAAATCAGTTGTTAGCATTAAAATTGAATGACTCACCAGAAGATGGCAAATTTAATATTAGATGAGTTTCTACAGTAAGATAAGGTGTGTCTGTAGTTTCAGAAGTTATTTTAATTTGTGTGCCTTTCTGGGATATGACATTTGATTTCTAAAATGTAAATATAAAATGTCAATCAGATTTAAATGGTCTGACTAGAATATATGTCTGACTATAGCGTATACAAGAAAAAAATACATAATAGAATAAAGCAGACAAATTAGGGTGAAGGGGTGAATGTATTTTTCTAATCTGTAACAACATATAGTCTAAGAATTTCCATGCACAGCTAGGTTTGTAAAATTCCATACTGATTTGTTCAAGTATATTAATGCATCTTTTGAATACAATCTAAAGGGCAACAACAGTGGAAAGTGGATCCCCTTTGTTAACACCTTATGGAGGGCTTGTAAATGATCACAACTGAATGACCAAATGTTTCAGACAGAGGCGACAAGAAGTCAATTTACATTTAACTGACCGCTTATTATTTTGAGATATTTTTAATAACCGAGTTTGCAGTCAGGTTCATGAAGGCGTGAATAAGGTAAAAAAGAACTTTAGTGTCTTGTTTGTGCATAGCCTATATTAGCTGTGTTCTGACTTTTATATATATTTGAGCAAGAAAATACTTACAGTAAACATTTTAAAAATGGTTGACTCGGAGACATTCATGAATACTGATGAAGGGATTACATGACATTAAATACATTATGGGGGAAAAATTATATAATTTTGTGTTTTGTATAGTGCAGACCCTACACCAAGCATCCTCATGGGAGACCACTTTGCACACTGGCAGAAGAGGATTGCATGGAATCTAGAGGATAATTTGGCCTCAATGGAATGCTTGATTTAGTGAAGTCTTCCCTATGGGGAGAGAGGGATTGGCTGAGGTGGGTTTGGACCAAGAGGGAAAGGCCTCTTGAAAGATGGCTGCAGTATCTTTTACCTGAATTATGGCAGCTATGGCAATTCTTTAAGTCCAGGGTTGGGCGAATTACAAATAGTGCAGACCTGTAGCGTGATGGTTTTGCCTCAAGTGTGCAGTGTTCAAAATCTTGTCTCCAGGTCATTCTGGTGCCACTGGACTAAGAGAATGAAGGGGATGCAGTGAGTAACAAGTTTCCATAGATACCACAGCTATTCTGGGCACGATCCCATGTAAGCAATGTCTAATGAAAGTGAGTTTTTAACTTGATTCTCTGCTCCACCAGAACCCAGTGCAACAATCTTAGAGCGTGGACTATGTATGCAAGTTGTTTTTCGGTTCGAGTTTAACAACCTGGTTTTGGCTTTCTTTATGGAGAATGCCTATCTAGATACTCATGCAGTTGTCCATCAGGAGAGAACCAGAGCTCTGGTTACTTCCACTCGGTGATAGGCACATAGGATAGGGAGGACCCACTTGAGTACAGTTAGTTGAAAGTTTGTATTCTTGACAAGGGAAATGAGAGGTCATTAAATCTACCTTTTTGATAGGGTTTTAGGGCCTTTCACAATGTGTATCCGTCACACCAGTGAGGTTCTCTTTCATTCAAGATAGGGTGCTCCTTTGTTACTTGAGGCTAATCTTTTGCTTCTCTTGATTTTACCCAAAAGATGGGAAATCTGCACACCATCCATTCTAGGGTTCTACTTGTTACTCCAAGCGAAGATTCCAAACTATTCACCATTTTTATGATCTACTGCATCGTGTACAGCATGCACGTTCAGTAGGGTCAGGACTGCTGGAATGTCAATATTCAGAGCTGGTAAGAGATCATTTCCAATGCCGATTCAAGTGGTGTAAATCCTTCAGTAAGGGTCTAAAACCTAATTGAGCACTGTGTAACAGCTGATGAGATTCACAAACGTTTGACGTTTCTTTTCAATCCACCCTCCCAGGATTTTTTTATAGACATGCAGATTCGATAAAGGGTGGTATAGATCATCTAGTATACAGTAACATCATGTTTTCCCAAAAATTATTCTATTCTGCAATTTATTTTTCTTTTCTACGCTAAAGAAGGACTGGCGAGTAAGCATGAGTACACTGAGACAAAAGTTTGCTTTGAAGGTCTACTTTGACATAGTTTCTCCAGTTAACTTGCTTCAACATTTTAAATACAAGTCATCAATACTAAATTCATCACTATGCAAACCGCCAACATCCACCTACTCACCGAGAACAAAATTATTGTCTGTGGAACAATAAGTGATGCAATAGCAAGACAATGTGCTTCACCCATCAAATATGGACACAAGAATGTGTTATGGTGTTGAGGCTTATCCCAAATTATGGACTTTGTTTGTGATCTGGATAGCTGTAATGTAATGTATGTAATGTAAGGTATACTTATATAGCGCAGCTGCCACCCCAAGGGTATCCTGGCGCTTAAGTTACCAGTCATCCACTATGCGTAACTAAGCTGAGATAGGCAGGAGTCAATCTCTAGGAAACAGTCTGGTTTTCAGTTCCTTCCTGAAGCGTGACAAGGTGTTCAGTTGTCTAAGTTCCGGGGGCAAAGCGTTCCAAAGTCTAGATGCTGCAAAGCTAAAAGATCTGCCACCCATTCGCACTTTATTGACATGGGGAACACAAACCAAATTAGCAGAAGAAGAACGTAAGTATCTAACAGGGGAATACCATACAAATTTCCTTTGCAACAATTTAGGTCCAGTTTTATGTATTGCCCTGTAAACAATACAGAGTGCCTTAAATTGGACTCTCTGCGCAATGGGCAGCCAATGTAGGTCCTTTAACGCCAGTGAGGCCGAGGCTCTACGCGGTCGGTTTAACGCCAACTTAGCCACCATGATCTGTACTCTTTGCAATTTTATTATCAGGGACGCTGGGGCACCTACAAGGAGTGCATTACAATAGTCCAATCTGCTTAGAACTATGCTCCACACCACTTGAGGTCTAGCAAGAATAGGTAAGAACGGGAGAATCTTCCGAAGAGCTCGGAGCAGAGATAGACAGGTGTTCACCGTTTTATTCACCTGGGAATCTAGTTGTAGATTGCTATCCAGCATCACTCCTAAATTGCGCACTGTACTAGCGGGCAATACGGAGTTGTTGGCCGAGCCTGGCCAAAAGTCTACTGGAAGTGGTCGCTGAATTTTACCTGCGGTACAACACAGGATTTCAGTTTTTTCCCCATTAAATTGCAATGAGTTCTCTTTCAGCCATTCTGCTGTTCTATGCATACAGTTGTGGAATTTTTCTAAAGGCACTGCTTTGTTGCCCTCAACGGAGAAGACAAGCTGAGTGTCGTCCGCATAGTTTATGACATCAATGCCAAATGATTTAATTAAAATAATAAGTGGTCGAAGATAAAGGTTAAACAAAATTGGGCTGATAGCCGAGCCCTGTGGAACCCCATGTTTAACATCTCTATTCTGAGAGGTAAATGGCGACAGGGTCACTGCCTGCTGCCTATTAGAGAGAAAGGAATGCAGCCAGTCCCGAGCCCTACCCGTAACACTCATCTCCACTACTCTCTTAATCAGGATTCGATGGTTAACCGTATCGAATGCGGCCGACATGTCAAGCAGCACTAAAAAGGCTGTCTGACCACTGTCGGCCCGCATTCGCAGGTCATCCAAGACTGTCACCAAGGCAGTCTCGGTTCCATGTGCAGGGCGAAATCCAAATTGGACTTCGTCCAGCAACTCATTATCCTCAACAAATTTTGAGAGAGATTTACTCACTACCTTCTCCAAGATCTTAATCGGATACGGTAGCAGGGAGATGGGTCTGTAGTTGGAGGGGCATTGGGGATCCAGTTTAGCCTTTTTCAACAGTGGAGAAACCACCGCCTTTTTCCAACAATGCGGTACTACCCCATTAGTTAGGGATTGACAGCAAATTTGATACAGATGTGGAAAAAGTTCACTACCAAATAGTTTCCAGAACTTATGTGGAAGTGGGTCCATAGGAGAACCTGAGGAGATGCCAGCTGCAATTACATTAAATTCCTCTTGTGAGGGAATCTGGAATTGATCCAAAAATGTCATATGTTCCCTTTCATTTATGTCACAGTTTATTAAGGTATCATTACCAGTAAATCAGAGCACATCATCATCTGTAGAGGACTTTAGTCCATTTAAAATTTTATCGATTTTTTCCTCAAAAAAGACTGCTAACTCATCACATAATTCTTGCGATGCCGGAATTTTAGGCTTTGCGCAGTCTGGGTTGGACAAGCCTCTTACTAAGCTAAATAGAGTTTGAGATTTATTAGCTGAATGTAAGATGGTCTCCTCAAGGTATTTGGCCTTAGCTTTGCCTATCGATTCTTTATAGATGTGGAGCAGATTTTTTAAGGCTACTTTATCTATCTCTAGGTAATCCCTCCTCCATTTCCTTTCCGCTTGTTTACAGCTAGTCTTCATCAGTCTTAACTCTTCATTATACCAGGGGGCGGAGGGTTTTTTACAATTTTTAGCTTTCCTCAAGGGGGCTAACTGATCTAACGTATTAGTGATTTGATGACATAGATTCAGGTAGTTCAACTCCACTGAGTCATAAATGACAACTCTATCATCAGCCAGCCGAGGAAGATCCACTAATTTTAGTATTTTAGACCATTCTCTACTAGTTCGAGTAACGGACATATAAGCAGCTTGTTTTAGGCAATTAGCTACTTTTAAAGAGAAAAAAACAAAAAAATGGTCTGTCCAGCATAACGGAAGTATGTCCTTTACAGCTGTGTCTTTTTCACCAGCAAAGACAAGATCAAGCACATGGCCCTTCTGATGAGTAGGATGTAATACCAACTGTTGGAGGTTAACATTCTCACAAGCCTGGCAAAGCTCTTTAAACGCTGCGTCAAGGGTACCATTCTCCCAGAGATTAAAATCTCCAAGGATCAATAGTTTAGAGTGAGAGTGTGATAGATTATATATCGCATCAATCAGTTCTTGATAGCCATGGGCAGCTCCACCTGGTGGTCTATAACAAAGTAGACCTGTGCATAAAGTACCACTGGTATCCTTAAGTGAAAACCCCAGTGATTCAATCCCCGGAATATCCTCTACACAGAGTGGGGTGAAATTCCAGGTGTCTTTATAAATAAATTCTACTCCTCCTCCCCCTCTCCCATCCAGTCTAGGCTTGTGGCAAATTTTATAACCTGGGGGGCAAGCTAAGCCCAGTTCAACTTCTCTATCTGCTAGTGTCCAAGTTTCTGTAAGAAATAGGACATCGAAACTGTGATCTTCTAATAATGTATAGATCTCCAGGTAATGTTTGGTCAGGGATCTAACATTGATCAATCCACAGTTAAACAGTCTCTGATATAACTTTCTTAGGAAAACTCTTACCGCCAGTACCATTTTCAT
The DNA here is from genome assembly GCA_963921515.1 of Calotriton arnoldi. Lineage (NCBI taxonomy): Eukaryota > Metazoa > Chordata > Amphibia > Caudata > Salamandridae > Calotriton > Calotriton arnoldi. The sequence goes on from CAWUFW010010519.1 coordinate 511,357, forward strand.
TCAACATGGTCCTGTCTCTCCGAGTATCAAGTCGGATAAGCTCATCTCTAGAGTAGACCAAACGGAAGGCAGTTGGAGCAACATAGCTGGCGCTGGGCGCATCCGGAGCGCGGACGGGCGCAGACAGGCTTGCCTTTGGCGCGCCCGCTGCGCGCGCACGCTGAACACTTGCATCTCATCCATTAAATAGGGAGAGTGCAAATAAACAACTAGAACGCTACCCAAGATGGCGGCGCTTCCGGTGACTCGCTCTGACATACGAGTACACCAGCACAACAAGGGAGCGTTGAGGGAAAGTGACTGAGTGCAGCAGGAACAATGGATACAGCAGCAGTAAGAGGTTCCTTTTTAAAAGAAGTAATTTTTAAAAATAACACAATGCCCAATTAGCAAGATAAAACGACAGTTATGTCTTTTGAAAGTCACAGCAGTTTAAAAACTCAGCTATCTCTATAGACGCGCAGCGAGAGAACTTGTAACTAGCTGTTGCTTGACTAAAATCAGTATAAGGTTATTGTGGGTAGGCTCAAAAGTGTCTCGGTCTTGACCAAACTGTAAACATTGATCACTATATCAGTATACCAAGCTCCATTTATGGAAACAACATTTTCAAAATCAAGCAGGTTTCAGGCCTCTGATGAAAAAATGGAGATAGAAATGCCTGCCTTTTAAGCCTCTTGGTTCTTAGATGCGACCTGCTGATGCTGAAAGTACTGAGCTGTATGGAGTGGAGGCATATGGTCCATTACACTGAGTGACACTATCCTACCCAGCACCCAGGCCTCTTGATGCACTGCTTGAACAACGTGGCTGGGAGAAGGGATTTAAGGTTTTAAATTTTAAAAACAAAATTATTCATAAATTTATTAGAGAGGGCTGCACCTGTGACAGGCCAGGGTCAATCCTTACTCAGGACATTGTCTGAATGAGATATAAGCATCAAACAATCTAAAATGACACCAAAATTCACATTTAAAAAGCATATACAATTTTGGCTTTATGTTTTATTTATTTGTCTGCCTTAAGGTGCACCAGCCGTAGCTGTAATATTATTACCAGACTATTGATTGTTCCATCGCGGGCCACATGAAAGGCTACGGTAGTCTTGCAAACACTGGACAACATTGAAGACCTGCTACTGAGGAGCATTGCTGATCTGCTGTACATCATCACCTCAGCAGAAGTGGCGTGGTTGGATTGAATGTGATGAATAATCTATTGGTCTAGAGACACCTCATTCTTTCCCAGTTGAACCAAATCTAATCCATTGCAAGACTGGTGTTTGTGGTCGCAACATCGCAGATTTGACTGTGGTCTGCTTCTTTGTGTTAAAGTGTTGTTTTACTGCACGGCGGAGACAATGGTGACCCTCACATCCTTTTTGTCACTATACAACTTCTCCTTGTCTTATTTTTGGGAGAGACCCCCGATCAACTCCCCTTCATTTGTTTCTCTCTGTTTCCTACCCTGCCTCCTTGCAGGGGCACTGTTGCATTTCCATTTCCTACCTGTACTGCACAACCTTGGTTGGTAGTCGGAGCAATTGCAGCTGCTCGGCTTATTGTCAGTGTTCCTCGACATGCCCGTGTAATGCCGGTCCTTTCTCTTTCGCTCTTCAATTTGCCTGTGTCGTACAGGCGAATCGTGATCAGCAATGTCGATACAGAGATGGCGAACACCTTTTATTGGCATGCAGAATGAGATCCGTGTAGGCATTTGTGCATAACTTAAAGGACCCCTGAGATGACTGCCCCTCAGAAAGTCAAAGACAAATTGGCTGGGCTATCAGCATTCAATAACAGGACACACTTATCCGCCAACAGAAGAAAAGCGTAAGACCATATTAAGTATTTGAACCTATGCAGATCCAATGCTATTCTGGTCTGTCAAGTAGGTTGACTTTGGTATCCATTATGTTATCCCACACTGACATGTGAAATCTACAGCACTGCCCATTGCACAAAGCCGCATTTTCAAAGGCTCTGACACCTTCTTTTGTCTCATCAGATTCACCCTTTGCATCGAAAAGTTAAAATCCCAGCCTAAGTGGCAAGATAGAGCCAGATATTACTTGAGTAGAAAGTTGATTATTTTGAAGTGTTCCCAGTTGACCTTTAAAATTCAGTTGCAGTGTTCCAAAACATCACAGTGTAATTTGAGAACCAGTAGACACTTAGGACTTTATTTACAAACTTTTTTGTGTGCCTAATTTAAAACTTAGGTGCAAATCTGAGATCCTGAATAACAAGGTGAGGATCTGATGGATTTATGCACAGAGATGTAGCCAAGCACTGCAGATAATCTGCAAATAAGGCGGATTATCCAATGCACTAAGTCCAGGGGTAGGTGCAGGAATAAGGGCATAATGTAAAAGCCATACAGACGGTGCGAAATTGAATAAACCTATGCCTTTTTAACTATTTTGACTAGTAACAAACGTTTTGAGACCTTTTCCCATCATAAAAACATGTAAACTATTCTTGCAAAAGGCAGGGATATATGTATTTCTAGTATGGAAAAGAAAATGAAAGGTTGCCAAATTCCACTGAAGCGTAGGTAATAGGTTTTCTACATACAGAACATATTTTCCATTTGTAGATAAAAAAGAAATAAAATATGTGTAGAAGTACACAAATCCACCAAGCTTAGTCAAGAAGACTGTCGGCCCTGCACTCAATACACAAAAGCTGACGAGAAGAGGAGTACACATTGAAATGTATGGGTTGCATGCACTTCTACTGCCCCTCCTGGGGATTTTTGTGAAACTAGAAATGCCAGGAGTCTAAGCATATAGTAGGTGTAAATCTATGATCTGGAGATTTGGGATTTTTCCAAAACAGTCTGTGATTTATGGCTGAGATCAAGCTTTCATTACACATAGCTCAACAGAGGATTACTTTGTAGAAAGTGCTTTGAGGGAGGATTGTTTTTCCTATAGAGTGTACATATTACCAAAAGACCGACGATGGAAATTACAGATTACCAGTTGTTATAAGTTTTTCAGTCATTGCCATAGATTTTTTAAGCACCAATGAGCTGCTATGAACAAAATCCAGTAGATCACATTTTGCTTCTTGGCAGTGGCTAGGGTGGTCTACAAAGGGTGTTTATTAGCTCCAGATGGGATTAGACTTGTCTGGTTTCCCCCCACTGGACATATGGAGTTCAAAAACTATTTGCCGAGATTGGATCCAGTGGAAATCATGATTTAAAGAGGTCAAATGGAATTTTAACCAGAAGTCAACACACATTACCTCTACATGATGCATGTTTTTCCAATCTGTGTTCCAGTCTATCAGGATTACTTGTGCTAGAGCCTTACCCTAACAAAACCAATTTCACCAAGCAAATAATGGCATGTACAGCAAAGGGGAGTGTCTGGGCTCTGGACTGAATTTACTACCCAGACACGGCCACAAAAATGCATGAAGCTGCTAAGTTTTACATGTTTACAATATCTATTCTGGGCTGTAATCCCACATATACCAGTAACAGGCGGGTGGGGCGGCTGGAGGGAGAGATGCCCTGTCTGTCCTCGTTTCTAGCAGATCTGGTCCGGCCAGGAAACACCACGAACTCTCAATAGTTGTTCTCATTGCACTCTTGCTCAAAATAAATGTTTCTCTGCACAGCTGAACAACTTCAACCATGTCTAGACTCGAGTTTTACAAACCTCACAGCTCCGTGATTCAATTGTGGTTCTTTTATGAGTTCATCCACCCGAATAAGAGTAAACGTGCATTTTCTCATTGAACTACCTCAGCTCTTCATGTTTTATTGTTCCCCACGCTCGCATTTTTGCTTTGTTTGTTTTGCTTTGTGGCGCTTTGCTCTCATCGTAAACTTTTGAACTTGCCGGACGTTTCAGCAGTGAGCAAGTTCTCGAGCGCCGCTTAAGAGCGCTTCCCGCTGTTCAATTGGTTCTGCATTGGTGACGTCTGATTGTTGCGACATTCCCTGAAAACATAGCGCCTGTGCACCTAGAAGCTACTTCACTTCACTTCATTTGCCTTAAACACGTTAGTAATATTTTCCGTTTCAGCAGTTTATTTTCTTTGCAACCACATCACACAGACAACGGAAGAATAAAATGCAAACGTCTAACAGGAGGCAGGCAACATACGAACGGCAGGAAACAGATCAATAGTTTTTTCATTTCCGTTTTAAATTGTTGCATTTACACTGAGTGTGCAATTGAAAAATAAAAATACAGTTTCTGTGCTTCTAATCGCGCCCACCCCCGATTTCCCAGTAACCGTTACAATGAATACAAGCACAGTAGAATAATTATCTCGGCAGGTCTTGTGTTTTACTTGTAAACATTGTACAAAAATGTATTTGGTATTTTATTTGAAATGAATATAGGAAAACAGAGAATATAGTGACTAAGAATAAATCTAATCTCCTTCCTGTAAATATATATATTCATATTCCATGTATACTTCCTTAGAGTGCAGATTGTGAAGCGTGTCTTTATTGGCTAGGCTCTGCTGCCCCCGTGAGGCGGTAGCTACATGTGCTGTAGTAAAGAACACCTGTGCGTGTGTGTGAAGTATTTGATGTAATGCAGTACCATGGCTATTTTGGTCTGTTAAGTAAGTTGCAATTCGTGATGAAATGAAATTGGAAGTCGTGCTTCATGACAACTTACCTTAGTTTGCCAACATGATTTTCTTGTAAAACGTTGAGGAAAACTTGAAATTTTTTATATATTTGGATTTTGTACATTTTTTTTATTTTATTGCAACACAAGGTACCAAAATCATTAATAAAGTACACTGTGGCCATTTTACCTGCAGTCTGAGGGTTTTCTTTAACGAATCGCTATATCATTGGAACATCGTGCTGTGGAAATTCAGCTGCGAGCCGAAAAATCACAAAACAGAGGGTCTTTGTAATTGTTGCAATATTATTAGTACGTCATATCCGACCTTTTCTAGAATACCCCTTTGTGAGCACACATCATCCTCATTACATAGGACTTTTTATGCCGTACAGTGAAAAAATATGCAAAGTTCAAGGGGTCCTTTAAAATCTTAGTGCAAAGACACTGACATCAAGTACTTTTGGTGTATTTTGCACCTAATTTACAGATTAGGGCTTAAAATTTGCAATACTATGCGCAAATAGTACGTGTATATGTTTTGCAAACATTATTACTGCTAGTGCTGACGTTTGGACGCATGTACCACCAACAGACAGAAACCTGCTAATAGGCAATATTATTCGCATGGGTGCATATTTCTTTTATGTCTGATTTTACACTAGCGTATGGAATAAATTGACTAAGGGTGTGTGAAAATATATTTTTTTAACATTTCATAGACATTTCATAAAATTACACTTTTAGCAGAAAATGTGGTTTGCCAGTATCTGCTTTAATTTTTTTCTCACAATACCTTACTTCGCATAAAAAATGGTGAAATACCAGAAGGAGACTGGTTCTAGCAGAAAATGTCCAACTCCACGGCCCTCCTCGACAGCCTCAGCAACCTTGGACTCACCCAACTTGTCCAAGGACCAACTGTTGGACATGGCCCTTTTTAGTGGAAATCACACCAAAACTTTTTGTTTTTCCTCCTAATCTTTGCCGGCTCTCTATGCATGACCTTAGGAATCGGGGCACCTTCTCACTGTACTGCAGAGGGAAGGTGTGCATGCTTGCTTAGCCCGCATTGGGAAGGGGGCTGCGTACGCAATGTGTTCAGGTGCCATATCTCTGTGCACCCCGTAAACAGGAACACCACTTAGCCAGGGCGTGTACGGCACTGGCTAGTAGGGGGGACATAGCACTGAGTTCTCCACCCACCCGATAGCCTGTCAGCCGTGATCGGGCCTGTTAGAGCAGGCCTGTGGGAAGCCATTGTGCCCCTGCCTAGGTTGGCATCTCTTACGCCTCAGCCAGCCCTGAGTGGATCGTCCCGTACCTGAAGGGCACCCCCCAGGGAAGCCCTGAAGGGCGCAGAGGGGGGGGAGGGGGTGGTAGGCTGAAGGCTGGGCCGGTACATATGGATATTCCCTGCTCAGGTAGAGAGGAACCCCCACAGGGGGCTTCCCCTACCTTGGAGCTCGGCTCTTCCCATTAGGATACTCCTGGGGCGGAGCAGATTCTCCTATAGGTTCTCCGGGCTCTGAGCATGTCTTCACTGTCGAGTCAGTGTGGAAGTGAGAGCGCCTTCCTACACAGGTTGAGAGGCACTGACATGGTGTTCTGGAACATGGGCTGGTCTGCCAACGCAGACTTGAGAAGGCACACTTGCTCCTGTGGGATTCTAAATGAGCGCCCAGCCTGCCATACAGGCTTGGGTTTGTGTACCAGCCCTTGTGCTGTTTCAAATATGTGTCCAGCCTGCTATCGCAGGCTTGAGGTTGCGCCCTAGCACCTGTGGCATGTTGGATAGGTGCCCAGTCTGCCAATGTGGTTTGATGAGTGCATACCTGTATCCCAGGTATTCTAATAGCCATGTCAGGCCTGTTCTGGCAGGCCTGAGTTTGGGCACTTGCACCTATGATGCTAGTAGTGAGGTGCCCGATCTGCTATCACTGGCCAGGTGAGTGCAATCACATCCATCAGGGGTCAACCCGTGTCTGGCTGGCCAGTCCGGGTGGTGTGCGTGCACTTGCACCTAAGGTGCTAGGGCCTGGGTAAGCCCATGTGCCCAGCCTGTCATAGAAGACCGGTGTGTGTGCACTGGCATCAATACTGAGTAAACTCATGAGCAGCCTGTCAGTGCAGGCCACTCTGTGTGCGCACCCGCACTTATAGTGCCTGTGATCTCATGTGCAGCCTGCCATCGCAGGCCGTGCGTGCGCACGAAGCCCCTTACTAGTTATACTGATGTACTGATGTCCAGTCTGACATTGCAGACTGGTGTGGGCGCACTTGCACTTCTGGTGCTGGAGACTACGTGTCCGACCTGCCATTGCAGGTAAGTGTGCGCAATAGCGCATGTGCGCCCAGGTAGTGAGGAACACCTGTGTGTGTTTTCACTACCGATGAGGCTTGCTCTTCCCTTAGGTTAATATGGGGAAGCGGTTGACATTGCTTCAGGCTGCAATAGTGGATTGCAGTGGACCAACCTCATGGTGTTTTCTAAAAATGATTTTGTGGTGCCAAACCCTCTCCAATGGTAAAGATGATATTGGCATAATTCGCTTAAAAATGCCACTTATGGAATATGGACATTTCTATGCTCTCAGAGTCTCATGTGCCATAGTGCCTTGGCTCCAGTGGACACCAGGGGTCGGGGAGCACATCTGAACGCTCTACAGCAACAGCCATAAACCATGGGCAAACAATGGGAACGACCTCTGAGGGTCAGATGGAATAGATAGGAGAGCAAGGGTTTTGGCACTTGGCCTCTTGGGGCCAAATCAGGGCCCCACTTAAGATTAAGATCTACATTCCACGACCCCATGGCAGACAGGCCTAGAATTTAGGGAAGACATCTGTGGCTCAAAGGGAAAACCCTACACCATCCCCCAACTTCAAAGACACACAATGGTATAACTATGGGTGCCATCCTTCAGCAAAGGGTGAGCTACACTTGTGGGGACTCAGGACCGGAGAACTGGACTGTATGGTGCACATTGCTAAAGGACTCTTTTGTGCACATGTAGGATTACTGCCCACAAAGGGGACAGTGGGCCCTTTTGGAATAATGGCTGGCCTGGGCCGAGACCTGCTGAAGCGTGGCGCCCTGAAGTGTGCTCTCCATGGGCCCATCTGCGGGCCTCCTGTTCTTTCTGGGATTTCAGGGACATCAAATATCTCCCACGAGGGATACACACAATCTACCTTACATCTGGAGAGCGGTGCCCTCTCAAGTGCCCACATTGGCTACTAAATCCCAACGGGTAGCGTGGTGTGAGCATGGACCTAAGACTTATACCTGGACACCGGATTGTCTAGTGCAGAGCCCAGAAATCTGGCCCTCAGCTAAGGCATGTGGTTCCTGAAACGCAAGAACCCTAACACTCATAAGCATCTTGTTGGTGGTGAGCGGATTCACCGTTCGCGGGATCCAAAGTGACCTGCTTTGTCACTTGTGTCGCATCTGTCTCTTGTGACACACCAACTGCATGCTCATTGCTTGCAGTGTCCGATTCAAAGGGTCCGAACCTCGAAGGTGGAGGTGTACCCGTAGTAGTGCCATATTCTACTTCATGTGGGGGGTCTGCTGAACTTGCGCCTGCATGTGTGATCGAACAGGTCTGGTGCAACCTGATCATCGTGCACCGGATGGGGTGCCTCCTGCCCAGGTAGGTATGGCATTTGCAACTCTTCGTTGTGTGTGACCGTAATTGCCTGGTGCAACTCATATCAACGTGCACCGGTCTAAGTGCCTAATTTCCAGGGAGGTACAGAATTGAATCTCATTGTGTTTGAGATCTGAAAGGTTTGGTGCGACTCATACCAGCGCGCAACAGGCGCTCTGCCCGGATTACCTTGGCATGACCATCATCATCGTGTACCTGTCTTGGTGCCTCATACAATCGAGAGGCTCCCCTGTGTTACTCCCCATTCATCGGTTGTTCCCTTTTTGACCTTCATAGTGGCGGCCCAACAGTCTTTTTCTCACCTGGCCCATCCCGAAGACATCTTGGCACCAGGTAGTAACAAAAGAGATTGACTGGGTCGAAGGAACGCTTCCGAGACAGTTCCGAAGCGAGTCAAAAGACTGCATGACTCCATTGTGTATTGAAACCTGTGGATGAACTTTCCGAGTGGCTGCTAAACTCCCCCTGTTTACATCTACCTCTTAATTAAAACTTGCTACATATTCCTTGCTGCTTCCCGAGGACCCAGGCTAAGTGACTTCAGCCGCATGTGGCCTCATGTCTGGGAGGTGGTGTTGGTTTTTACCATCTGGGAGTATAGGACAATTGGGGTGACCTAGACGGTGGAGGGAGGCTGGGGCCACGAAGTCTGCAAAGAGTGTTATCCATTGACCTGCTGGGTACCAGTGGCACCGCACTAGGGTGCTGAGTGCGTATGTGTGCAAGAGCGTTCTTTACAGACTGTGCTGGTTACCTGTCACATCGTAAAGCGGTGCGGAGTGAGATGTGTGCGAGTGGGAGTGATAGTGTGTGGACCGCCTGTAATTCATGACACTGTTCGGCGGTGCCGCATCATACGTTGATTTGGTGCCAAAAGCACAACACATTTGACACTGGGTTTTCCCGCATGGCTCTGGCCCGCGGCGCTGCTAAAAAGTGTTTTTGTTTCATGTATGCACATATTGTTGATTTCGTTGTGACCTGAGGTGTACCACATAACTGAGTGGGGCAGTATTATCAGGATTGGTAGGGTGGCCTGGTGTGGACAGCATGACACACCGCATAAAGGTGCTCCCTCTGTGGGGGGGGGGTTAAATTAGGAATTGTCCCCACATACATACTGTTGATATGATCATACGAGTGGGCCTAGTATTGCTAGTAAAAATTCCAAATGTGTTTTATGCCCAAAAGTACCTGATGTTCATGTTGTAAAGATTGAATAGTGTGTTTAATACAAACGTTTTTACATACATCCTGTGTGAAGTTTCTTTTGTGACGCTCAGGGTATTTATTGCGGCTGCCTGCTGTGCCTTTGCATAACATATTGCCTCTGGATTAGACTGACTGCTCAGTGCCAAGCTACCCAAGGGTGAGCATAGGTTATACAGCTCGTGTAATCACCCACCCTTGATGGGAGTGGTAGGTTCTGCCTGGCTGGGGGCATCCATTCAGCCAATCAGAAAGTGCTGGAGATTACCAGAAAACACCAACCCACACAGCAAGCCACAACCTTGACCCTATTTTCTCCTCCAACAACAGGATCACCACCACCCACACAACCCTCTCACATTGTCCGACCACTACATCATACACTTCAAGATACCCGCCCATCAAGCCACCACACCAGAAAAACCCATAGCACCATCAAGACACTGGGGGAAAATATCCGAAGAAAACTGGACCAAGACCCTACAGGAACGCCCACCCAACCACAGCAGGAACTTTAATGTCAACACCAAGCTCTTCAATAAATGGCTCGCCGACTGCAGCAACCGCACTGCTTCCACCAGAAACAAGACCTACAAAAACAACAAACGAACCGGTTGGTACACGAACGACCTCAGTGAGTCCCAGCACCACTGTAAACAACTTGAGAGAAAATGGAGACTCATCAAAAATACCGCCCCAAGATTCACACACAAAGCCGCCCTCAACCTCTACCACCAACAGCTGTGAGATGCACAGAAAAAGACCCTGACTCTCAGACTCGAAGCCAGCTCAAACAGCGCCAAAGACCTCTTCACCATAGTCAAGGAGTTCTCCAATCCTGCAGCTGCCAACAACAACATCATCCCATCTCCAGCACTCTTCCACGACCTCTTAAACTTCTTCGAATAGAAACTTGCCAAGATCTACAACACAGTTGACCCACAGCATAACGATACAAACTCTCCTGACCAGCCAGACACCTCCTTCATTGCCAAACAGCAGCTAAGCAACGGGAAGTCCCTCTTGAATGAAGAAACCACTGCCCCGATGAATACATCCACTCAGGAGCCTTTTCAGATCCATGTCCCCACTTCATATACAACCTTGAAGAACCATCATCTTTCACGCGCTCACTGCTAACATCTACACCTCCATAACCACCGCCACCTTTTCGCCTTGCTGGAAAATTGCAGAAGTCAACACCTTATTGAAGAAACCAACAGCGGTCCACAACAGCCTCAGCAGCTATGGACCCATCTTCCTCCTGCCTTCTCCAGCTAAAGTTATTGAGAAAGCCTTCAATACCCAACTCACAGACTCCTTCACAGCTCTCAATTAGGCTTTCACACCAACCACAGCACAGAGATAGCCCTCATTCAGCCTTGACCATGGAGAAACGGCCGCACTCATTCGCCTCGACCTGTCCGCAACTTTTGATACGGTCTCCCACAAGTCACTCATCAGAAAGCTTCAGCACAAGGGTATCTTTGGACCGGCCCTCAAGTGGCTATCCTCCTTCCTCACGGACAGAACTCAATGAGTTAGACTTCCCCCTACAACTCAGAACCCAATAAACTCAATCGCATAGTCCCGCAAGGATTGTTGCTCAGCCCAACACTCTTCAGCGTCTGTCTATACGATGTCCCTCACGGACTTCGTCAGAGCCCACAGCATCAACATAGTATCTTACGCCGACTACACACAGTTCATCCTCTCCCTTACTGACTCAACCAGCACTGCCAAAGTAAACTTCGCCAACTGTATGAGCAACGTCGCTGCTTGGATGAAAAACAACTGCCTCCAGCTCAACACAGACAAAACCGAAGTCCTAATCTATGGCAACAACCTCTCCCCCTGGAAATTCACTTGGTGGCCCTCCGAACTTGGCTCCTCACCCACCCCTGCGAAATATGCCAAGAACCTCAGGATCATCCTGGACACCAACCTCTCCAGGAGCAGACAGATCAGCGCCGGTTTCTCATCATGCACATCCTGCGAATGCTTTGCAAGATTTTCAAGTCAATCTCACTGAACACCAGACGAACGGTCACCCAGACTCCTATTACAAGTATACTTGATTACGGAAACGCCCTCTATGTCGGAATCCCATCCCATGTCCTACGCCGACTCCAAACCACCCAGAATGCCGCCGCCAGACTCAGCCTGAACATCCCACGAAATAACCACATCTCTCCACACCTAAACAATCTCCACTGGCTCCCAGTCCAGGAAAGATGTAAGTTCAAACTAACCCACACCTACAAAGCTCTCCACAACACCGGTACAGCTTACCTCAACAACCGCCTCAATTTCTACCAACCCACCAGACACCTTCGATCTGCGTCCCAGGCAAGAGCAAACCTCCCTCCCCTCAAGAGGTACCAAAGCAGAGGACGCTCCTTCTCATACCCTTCAACCAAACACCTCAGAATCTCCCTCTTCCTCATGGATTTCCAAAGGAACCTCAAGACATGGCTCTTCCAGACAAAACAGACATGATCTACTCCTTCACCCTCAGGCTTGCCCTACTCAGCACCAGGATACCCTCACAGGTGATTAAACACGCTCTACAAATTCATTTAACATAACAACAAATGTCTCTCCACAAGACATTTTCTGTGTGAATACCAGTCTCCTGCAAGCGAAAAGAAAACAAATCGTGTATTGTGAAATTTTGAGAAATGTCATGAATTTCGCATAACACAAAATTTGTGAATTTGCAACTTTTACCCAGTCCTAAAAATGACCCAGAGTGTTGTTGTTGCTCAGATAATTTACGTTAAAGAAATGAAAAGACAAGAGGCATTTGGCAAAACAGGAACAAGTTGGTTAAATTAAACAACAACGGCCAGGAGAGTCTCGTCAGAATGTTATGTTATGTTATGTTATGTTATTGGAGCTTATAGCATGCACAGATACTCCAAGGAGTGTCCCGGCGCGAGCCTAGAGAGGGGAAGAGGGACAGATTAAACAAAGAGAAACGTCTTCAGTCTTTTTTTGAAGAGACTGAAGTCCTGGGTGCTGCGAAGAGCCAGAGGAAGCGGGTTCCATGCGTTATTAGCCCTGACAGCAAGGGAGCTGCCCCCCATTCTCATAAGCCAGAAGCGAGGAATGTGGGCCAGGAGCTGAGATGCTGAACGGAGGTGTCTGGCGGGGGTGTAGAACAGGAAACGCTTCCTTAAGTAGATAGGGCCGAAGGCATGCAGGGCACGATGCGCCAGGATCAGGGCTTTAAACTTGACTCGTTCGACCACAGGCAGCCAATGAAGTAAACGCAGATGCTGCCTAACGCTGCTTCTTATTGGGATGTTAAAAAGAAGCCTCGCCGCAGCATTCTGTACAACCTGCAGTCTATTGAGCCGGTAACCCGGAAGGCCGACATACAAGGCGTTAGCATAGTCGATCCGCGAGAGTATCAGGGCCCGATTAACCTTTTCCTTGGCTGCCCTAGGGAGGAGCGGGAGAAATTTCCTGAGGGTTTTAAGTATCCCAAAACAATTCCCCACTAGCTTCTTAATCTGGGTAGAAAAAGAAAGATTCTCTTCGAACCAGACTCCAAGATTCTTAGCGGGTTGCCCCGTCGAGGCTGGCATAGGGAATTCGGCTAGCCATAGTGCTTCCCTGAACTGGGGGGGAAAGGTCCCATAAAGGAGGATTTCCGATTTGTCCTCATTACATTTAAGCTGCGCTGAGGAAAGCCATTGAAAGACTGCTGACAGACAATTTCTGACCGAGGACGTGGCACACTCTAATTTTCCCCAGGTAAACAGAAGCTGAGTGTCATCAGCGTATGCTATAATTTTGGCTCCCAGCTCTTCAGTCAATTGAATCAAAGGGGTGACGTATAAATTAAAAAGAAGGGGGCTCAAAGACGACCCCTGTGGCACCCCAGTAGTCACCTTCTGAGGTGAGGAAGAGAACGGGGTGAGCCACACCTGTTGTGTGCGATCCTCCAAAAATGATTTCAGCCAACTCAGGGCAGCACCTGAAATTCCCATGTCTGCAAGGCGGGTTAGCAGCAGAGAATGGGGGACAGTGTCAAATGCTGTGGAGAGGTCTAACAAAATTAGAGCTGCCCTACCTCCCGAGTCCAGGCACTCCCGTATGGCTTCAGAAACTTCCACCAGAGCTGATTCAGTACTATAAGAGGCTCTGAACCCGGACTGGGCCGGATGGAGTAGGCCAGAGCCCTCGACGAAGTCAGTAAGTTGTTTGTTTATAACTTTTTCGCAAACTTCCGCCACACTTGGAAGAAGGGAGATGGGGCGATAGCTAACTGGGTTCAATGGATCCAGCGACAGTTTTTTTAAAAGTGGCAAAATCTTGCCCTGCTTCCTTGCTGAAGGAACATAAGCCTCCTGGAGGGACAGATTAATGAGTCTGTTAACTTCGGGATTCACTGTCTCTGCGACTGAAGCCAAAAGCCTGGCTGCACAGGGGTCAGACGGGGAGCCTGATTTCAAGGCCTTAAGGACCCTCAGTGACTCAGGCAGATCGATAAGTGAGAAGACCGTCAGGGAAGGCGATTCAACATGCGGCACCTCCGGGGGCCAGATCCTGACCATAGAATAATTGTCTAGAGTGAAAGACGCCTGGATGGAACGAATTTTATCAATAAAGAAATTTGAGAGTTCCTCGCACCAAGCATTCGAAGAAGGAAATGTAATGGATTCAGCTCTAGGGGCCATAAAGCTCTGGACAATGGAAAACATTTCTTTGGAGTTGTTTCTGGCTAGATCAATGCGATCCGCATAGTAAAGGCTTTTGGCCTGAGCTATAGAGGTATAATACATCTTCTGGGCTTTACTAAGAATCAGCTTCGCCGAGGGGCAATACTCCTGCCGCCAGCAGCGTTCTAATTTTTTGCAATGTTGCGTCTGCGTTTTAAGCTCGGGCGAAAACCACGGCTTAGAAGGAGAATCCCTGGACCGCTTAAGGAGGGACGTAGGAGAGAGGAGATCCACCGCCCGCCTGATCCAGCTAGAGAAACTTGCAAGATCTCCCTCCATGTCATTAGAGGGGGCTGGCCTTGACTCAGCCAGAACACGGCTGAAAGTCAGCGGGTCAATTTTGGCAGTGGCCGGGCCTTGACCGGCCCGGCCTGGAAGGATGTTGCCTTCCGGGGCCCAGGAAAAGTAGGACAAAAAATGGTCGGACCATGGCACCGGAAGAGGATCCTCAACCATAATGGGGAAGTTGGAGCAAATAGGATCAAGAATATGGCCACCTGAATGAGTCTGTGCCCTGACCCATTGAGTAAGCTGGGCAAGGCTTAATGAGTCTAAGAATTCCCGGGTATCCCCTACATCTGCCCGGTCCAAATGAATATTAAGATCCCCCAGGAAGAGATAGTGCGTAAAACGTAAAGCGCAGGGAATAATAACATCCTCCAAATTTTTGAGAAAAGGCCCTGCCGGGCCAGGGGGCCTATAAACCAATGTTCCACCCAGCGAGGCGTGTGGGGATGATGATACTGAAGTCCCAGACTTCACCCTCTCCTAGCTGCGAAGACTCGCCGTGGCGAAAGGCCCACTTGTCCCTGTATATAACCGCAACACCACCGCCCCTACCGACTTTACGGTCTGCACTGGAAATCTTATATCCATCGGGTATCGCCATCTCAATAATGGGATTAGACGTTTCATTGAGCCAGGTCTCAGTAATGAATAAAAGATCGACCGATTTATCAGAGAGGAGGTCAAAAATGTCCTGATGGTGTCTCCCTAGTGAGCGAATATTAATCATTGCTGCTTTAAACAGGGGCCGCTTCTTTCTATCACTGGAAGAGGTGCTAGAGCACTGGGAGACATCCGCACCTGCGCGCAGGCAAAAGTTGCATCTATTGCAAACAGGAGGAGGGTAATCTAAAACCTCCCTCCTGCTAGAGTGGACGCAAGGGTGTGGGCGAAGCATGAGAAGTTCATTGCGGCTGTAGGCCCGAGGGACAGTTTGGCAAGATGGAAGACGGGCAGCGTGGCTGGCGCTGGCCGCATCCGGGACGCTGAGGGGCGCAGACAGGCTTGCCTTAGGCGCCCCTTCTTATGGGGAAGCCGCTCTGACAACTAGAGTGCGCACTGAGCAAAAAATGGCGTCTCTAGCTGTCGAGTGGAAGAGAACAGGAAGTGGCTCCCCTGTCTCAAGTAAGTGGAGTAGCGTATTACCCAAAGCACCTAAATAATGAACTCAACATCAAATTCATACAATGCAGGTTCGCAATAATAAAATCATCAGACGATAGGATAAAAATAATTAAAAGTAATAGCAGCGATTAATGTGCAAATTAGCAGGAGATAACACGAGCAAACCCCTCAAGGCACTGGCGTCCGCGCAGTGCGCATTCTTATGGGGAAGCCGCTCTGACAACTAGAGTGCGCACTGAGCAAAAATGGCGTCTCTAGCTGTCGAGTGGAAGAGAACAGGAAGTGGCTCCCCTGTCTCAAGTAAGTGAAGTAGCATATTACCCAAAGCCCCTAAATAATGAACTCAACATCAAATTCATACAGTGCAGGTTCGCAATAATAAAATCATCAGAAGATACGATAAAAATAATTAAAAGTAATAGCAGCAATTAATGTGCAAATTAGCAGGAGATAACACGAGCAAACCCCTCAAGGCTCACAGGAAAGTCTCTCAGTGTACAAAGTTTTGGCTAGTATTATATACATCTCATGAGGTACAATAAAGCAATTTCTGCATTCCTGAAAAGCATCTCAGTCATAAATTAACAAGGTCGGGCATCAGATAAGGACACAGATGGCTTTTGACCTCGGGGAGAGCTAGTGTGGGCCAGTGTGTATGCATCCAGATGCCTGGCATGAGGAGCGTGTGATCACTACGTGTGGTGTGCATGTCGTGTCCTGATTAGCTGAGTGTTTCTATCTACATGTGGTATCTGCCTTTGTTGTATTTTTGGGGAACGCAAGTCTTTGGCCAAACGTGTTATATTGGGGCCAATTGCCTCAGACCTGATGTGGTGCAACTATCTGTGGGATCGATCAGGGTTTTCCCTGGGCACTTGTTTGTCTTTGGGTTAAGAGAGACCCCACCTGTGACCTGTTATTCGATAGGCGTGGGTGTGGGTCGCAGGACCTGCCTGACCACGTATCTCTGACTCAGGGTTGATGGGGAGGTCACCTCGGGTAAATCCGACAGCAATGACACAAGTTCGTTGAAACTCCCGGAAATAATATGGCGGTCACTGGTATCATTTTTATCAACATTCTCAACATTGAGCATACAGTTGTCATAGCGTACGTCAATATTGTCTTTACTGACATTGACATAGTTATGCATTCCTAAATCATGGCGTACATCGACATTGCTTTCACTGGTAACAACATTGTCATTCGTGCATGGATTATGGCATACATTGACGTTGCTACTGCCCACATCGTCGCTGTTGTGCAAGCATAGATTATGGCATATACTGACAGTGCATTAATGGGCATTGACAATGTTGAGCCTGGACATATCATGGTATTCATTGTCATCGTATTCACCCATTCCAACATTGTCCATAGAAAAGTTGACATCCAGCAAGTCTTTCTTATCTAACAATTCTTTTTACTATTAACCAGAATTTACACTTCGCTGTGCTTCAGTTTCACAGTGCTCCATATATGCACATTGCACTTCCTTTTATACCCCTTGTATTCGGGGCTGGCCTACGACTCAGGAAAGGCCAGATATTTCCTGGTTTCCTTTTTCTTACATGAAACCTAGGGATTGCCCGTGGAAGCTATTGGCTTTAGAAATGCAATCCCTACAGTACACATTGCTTGCCCCTGTTAAGACCCTATGAAAAGCCTGTCCATTTCGTGAGAAAGAAAGTGTATGCAGTTCTGGCATGTAATCGCTGGCATCAGGATGCTTGGTAAACAGGAGTATCTGACCTGCAATCATTCTAGGAGCAGTACTCGCCAGACAAGAGATTGGGGCCATACTGCCACTTGGGAGGTGACTGAGCGACAGGCCTCCTCTAGGTCTTCATTACAGGGGAACGGTGACAGAATGATCACAAAGTTCTATCTTGAGAGAATTACTTGGTTCAACAATGAGTGTGCCCAAAAGGAAAACAAAACAACTGATGAAGAAAGGAATATGAACTTGACCGAAAGAAATAAAATAGCATTTTTCCAGGTTAAATGGAAAGAACTCAACCAGGTGGCAATGGTCAATGGCACAAAATGCTTCTTGGAGATGCTTTCTTGGGACACCTTGAGAAAAATAGCCTTCCTCGAGTCCAAAATCTTTCAAGTCACACCTGTAATTCGCTGTCGGTACGTCTTCCAGAATGAAATCTCAGGTGGATCCCGGAATAAAAGAAAAGTGGGCGTAACAGTTAAAGTCTTGGAGCCTCTGAAATCCATTTTTCAGGAAGAGCATGTAATGGAAATTCAAAAACGTGTTTTCTGTTAAACACATTAAGGGGTCACTTTTCGGTGTGAAAAACAAAAAAGTGTTTGAACCTTACCTTCTCCAGAACGAACTGTTCAAATGTCCTGCAGTAGCTCTTTCACCACTGCATTGGCACCTGTACCTTCCCGGACTCATGGCTCATTAGCATCAGTGTCGATATATTAGAAGGGCAAGTCTTCGTGTCATGTGTGGCAGACCTTTCATGTAATAATAAGCTATGTAATAGGCACGACCTTTCATGTGATAGTAAGCCATGTAATAGGAAAGACACTTCATGTAAGAATAAGCCATGTTATAGAAAAGACCTTTCATTTAATAATACGCCATGATATAGGCAAGACGAGCCTGATTGCATGTAAATATGGCTGCAGTGATTGCATTTAATATCAACAGTATGTGTATAATAGGAATAGGGAGTAGAAAAGCGGACTAATTGTTTGAATGGTAATGCTAACAGTGAGTGTTCGAGCAGCATATTTTCTGTATGAAAATTCCATGTTTCTGATACCATTGCAACTCGTAGGACAGAGAAGGAAAGCTTTCTACTTCTCTGATGTGAGTGCTGTAATCCTGCTATGAAAATATTTCGTATTTTAAAATATGTTTTAAATTGACAGTGAATTCTGTAAGTTGCGCACTGATTTCACCTATGCACGCCTTAGCGTGTGTGCATGGTTCACAAGAGCTCTGGGCAAACTCACCCTGAGCCACTGGTCCTGAAGAAAGCCAATCTAATTGGAACTTATTGGCTGAAACATGTAGACCATTTCACTTTTGACGATTTTCACGATTATTAGGACGTGTGAGACCATTAACTGTTTTTAACCCTACCCCAGGGACTACATAATAAAGGTTCAGATACCCTGGGGGTAGTCTTAAATTTTCATTCTCACGTTATTCACTTCCCCACTCAAAACGATACCAGCTCTGCTGTAATCAGGTGTCGAAGCACACCTAGGAGGCACTCAGCCCCCTGGGTGGGAACCCAATGATGAAGCATGCCACCAACGAGGTTGGTGGGTGAGGGTTCTTTTACAAACCTAATGGGTTGCCTGCAAGGGAGACTTCTTTGGATGACCATGACTCTCTGGTTTATCCAAGTTGAATTTTGAGCTGGTTTTCATTGTTTGTTGTTGTAACCATTGCTCAAGGGAAACTGTCTTGAAATGAAGAAGAAAGGAGTAGCATTAGTGTCTGTAGCTTCCGAAAGCATCTAAAAGAGGTATTGTTTGCAAATTTTTGTAGCAAACCAGGAACCAGGAGCCTAGCACATGTGATTTCTCATTGCTCCATAAGACATTATTAGTGATACAAGTATTTAAGGTACCAGTGCAGGGGTGGGATTAGACGCATGGACTTCTTGCTGCGGGGAGGTGCTGCAGGGCTGAAATCGACTGCTGAGCCATATGACAGCATAAGGTATCCAGGGAAATTATACATGGCTTGGCATACTTAAGGCTTAATAAATAAATTCATATAAGTTGGGCAGCTGACAATGTACACACATTTTGGGTAAGGAACAGTCTAACAGGCTATGGGTGTGTGATGAAATATGAAAGGGACCTAGCTAACATTTGCTCTGATTTGCATATTATCTGCTGAGCTATTTATGATAATTATGATAATTCAGATTCATATAATTTACAGATAAATGATATGAAATTAATGATCGTATATTTCTAAAATACCAACCAATGAGTGCGCATACTGATTATGGGCTACCAGGGAGGGGCTGCTTCTATCATTGCCTACAGGTAAGAGAGTCTCTGGTAGGTATGTCTAACTCCTAACAGTCCCTGTGCAACAGCGTATATAACCCACTGGGGGGAAGTGAGAGACATCTGCCAGTTCTCCTTTTCTCCAACATGAGTACATTTCCTTTTGAGGCTAACGGGCATGACCACAATTTTACTGGAGTGAACACACATTGTGCCCAATGTGTAGTCTGGTTCCGCTCGGGCCTGTGAAGGCCCAGAACCCCTGACCCTTGAAAAATACGTTACACACCTTAGCCCAATCTGAGAAGTCTGGGTCCAGAGGTATTTTACAATCCTCCTTAGTAACAGGAAAGGCATCCCCCTCCCCTGCACAACTGAGGTTTGTTTATGCTGTTAACAGATACAAATGATCTCCCCAAAACATGAGTCTCAATTGTAGGCAAAGACAGGATAAACAGAGGCGGTAGAGTTGGAGACAGCATGCATTCCAGAAAAACGTGCCCCTCGTCCTTACCATCCATTGCATAGGAAGGTGAATCCCATTACCAGTAGGCAAAATTACACTTGTGTCCAGAGTGGACCCAGTATATACAACTGAAGTATTTCATTCAAAAATTCAAATAGAGTCTGCAGATGCAACAGGCCTATTTAGAAACTATGCAATAATAGATCCTCCAAACCGCTGTGATGCGCTTGGTTTTATTGAACTGTCTTTAACTTACATAGAACATGTGACCTTATGCCAAGAGATTTTACCACATGTGTTGCAGAATGTACCCTTAGGTCTTCTGACAGGCACTACCAGGTCAGATATAGTCTGCATTAGCCCCATTTAGACCACAGCCAGAGAGGAATAGACTTAACATAGTAGAGACTATAGGAATGCTGATAAAAATAATATCTAAAGACAATTAAGACAGCATGGGCCTGATTTAGATCTCGGCGGACGGGTTGCTCTGTCACAACGGTGATGGATACCCCGTCTACCGAAATATAAATCCCATAGGATATAATGGGATTTATATTTCAGCAGATGGGATATCCATCACCGTTGTGATGGAGTAACCTGTCCGCTGGGATCTAAATTAGGCCCTATGTGTCTTACAACCTTGAGTCACTGAGGGCACAGCCACCATTCAGATGCATACCCAAGCACAAGCACCTGCCATTATTCCACAAACTATAAGTGCAATACGTGTGTGTTGCGCAACATAACAAAACAAAATTCAATTTTGAGTGTCTACAAAAACTTATGAACTACACACTGTGTATCCTCCTTTGACTCCTCAGATAAACACCAAATAATGAATTTGTACCTACCAATTAAAAAGGGACTCAATATACAGCAATGCCAGCGTGGCGTTGTTTTGGCTACTTTATATATCACCACACATGCAATACTCTCAATAGCTGTATTGCCAGAAGTCCTGATGCAAATCAAAGACCATGATGCATCCCTGGCAGTGGACTTGGGTATGAAGTTGATAAGTAATATTGGTACCAAAATAGTTCTCAGAAATAAAAATAGTGATGCAGCTCTATTGGTTATTTGCCAGAAATATGCTGCAAGTGCAGAAGACCAGAAAGAAGTGGCGTTACCAAACAATATTTCTCAGCAGAAAGCCACAAAAATACAGTTAAGACCCAAAGTAGAAAATTAAAATTAAAAAGAAAAGGAATAAGAAAAATAACAATCCTAAGGGGAGAGTACAAAAATCTAGAGTGGATTTAAGAAAAAGAAAACTTAATTCTATCAAATGAAAGAAGAACAAGAAGGGTATAACATGAGAGATGGGAGGGAAATTAGGGATTCACAGGTATATCGATCTTCTGATGAGCATTATTCTCATTCTTCATATGATCCTGGAGAAAAGATGCAGATATAAGTAGATATAAGTAGAAAGGCACACTCTTCCCAAGGACCTAACAAGGGGCAGCAGGGAAGAGGGGGCAGCTGGTGGTAGGAACAAACTAAGACACACTTTCAAAAGAAGAAGGTAGTTGCTACCAGGAGAGAAGAGGGTCCTGTTGAAGAGTGGGGAATGGGTAGTAACCATACTACACTGTGCGGTGGAATAACAAAAGTCCACCTGAAGTTCAAGTTCCTCTTGAGCTTGGAGGGGACTTTGTTCAGGTAGAAATACCTGATGGGCATTTGAATATGCCGGAATTAGTTTACAAAGTTCAAATTCAAATTGAAGGAACTAATAAGCGATAATCTCAATGATTTTCTGGACTCAATTAAGTCATACTTACAGAAGAAGACTGGCCCTCACAAATTAAAATAGATTCTCCATTTGGGGAGGGCATTTCAATGACAGCCTTTTCTTAAGTGCCCCAGCCACTTAAAGCTCAATACACCAAGAAGTGGGTATTACAAATTGCTCATGCACTATATAAAAATCAAGTGGACTAGGATAAAAATGCATTTCCACAAGTAACCCTGTTACAGGATGAGTTACAAGTTCAAAAAACAAAGCCAATAAAACCAGAGGCCAATTCAATTTTTGATAAGTTGCAGTATCAGGGAATCATCATCTACTACCCATCGACCATGAACACCTCGATTTTCCCAGTAGATATGTACTGGACTATCACAATAAGAGCCAAAAATCTAAAACACATGCTGTAAAAAATGCGTACAGCACTGGATTATTTGGCTCAGCTCACATTACAAAAGTCCAAAACAACCAAAGACATATTATAAGAAATTTGATTATGTGAGGTGGACAATATCCCCCTCAAGGAATAATCACAACTCTTGCCAGGGTAAACCCCTAAAGTCTCGTAGCTATGGCACAAAGCAGACAGGCTTAACATAGGGCAATGTGCAAAGTATTTATGCAATTCCAAAGCAATAATAAAATAAAAATGTCAAGCAATAAAAATTCCCAACCGACCTAAAAAAATAGAATACAATTTAATGATTCAAATTACATCAAAATGTGAAAAGTCCAACAAGAGGAACCAAAGACATGAATTTTTAGAAGTTTTAAGTAAAAATAACACCAAAAGTGCAAAGCGCCAATGGTAGTCAATAGGTGCAGTAGACCAGGATGTAGAGCACAATTTCAGGCCGCCCTCAATGGGGCCCTGGTCACATACATCAACCAGGTTTGACTCGGTCAGAGGCTGTACCTTGGGACTTTAAAGCTGATGTATATATTGGCGGATAAAGTAATTACAGTCGCCAGCGCAGAGTGCAGTGGGGTAACAATAGCCCCTACAGTTCGTGGGGCCCGAGCTCCATGGGGCCCCCTCCGGCACTGTGCATGGGCGGTGAGCCTCTGGCCAAAGAGCTCCTGACTGAGTCCAGAGCATGGGGGACCCCCTCCATGTAGTTTACAGGGGGGCCCCCTCAAGTGTTGTTACACTACTGGCAGAGTACTTTACTCCCACCATGGTGAGGCTACCCTGCCCGCTGTATTTAGAGATGTCTGCTGCCCCTGTGGACATCACGGTCCTGACGGTTCCTGGAAACGCACTGTAAGTTTGACAGGCGGCTCTGTCAGCATGACAGAGCCTTACAGCAAACTTTCAACTATTATTTTATTTTCAAAAAGAAAACCCAAAAGCTGGATTTTATTTTTGAGAATAAAAAACCCAATGCCCCTACCCCTCCCCTCACCGTAGGAGTTTACTTTCATGGCGAGGGGGGCATTGAGCACTTTTCAATGCACCTTACCAGGTTTTGCTTGGCGGTGACGGGCATTGAAAATCAGCTGTATGTCCACCCATCTAAATGCAGTCGGTGGACATATAGTCAAACCTCTGACGGACCTTATTCTGTGGGACCATTGGAGGGGTTTTACCATGGAAGAGTAGTCTCCACCATTGTCAAAGCTATCGTCCGCCCAAGCCTAAATTGGGAGGGTGGACCATAATGTTGGTAAGGAGGGAACTCCTTTGCCACTGTGAGAGAGTTCCCTCGCTACCAACCTATATATCATGCCCCTAGCCTTTTTTCTGGAAGTCAAAATTTTTCAGCAGGGTTAGGCAGCAGGATATATGTGAGGAGGTCTTCATGAAGTCAGATAGGCATTGGACAAGGTACCACTGAAGTCATAGGTTGTGGCAGGAAAAGCTCTGAGCAGGAAAAATTCAAATGTGGCACCCAGGGAAGTCCTCTTTGGGGTGGGATACTTTTGGTGCCTTCACCCGGCCAAGATTTTTATCTTTAAACTTAGTCTTATTTATTTTATTTGAAAAGTTTTATAAAGCGCGAACAAGACCCAGACGGGTATCAGAGCGCTGTACAAAAAGAAACTAACGTTGACATGAAGAAACAGTAGGAGTACAATACAATAAGGCAACATAAGAGGAACCTGAAACATAAAAGTAACTGTGGGTGCTAGGGGAAGACAAGGTAGCACGTGATCAAACAGGTAAAAGCCCTACTAGACGGGGCCGTGCCGTTTTAGCAGCGAACTAAGTCAAAAGAACGACAAAATACATTTCAAAACACAAAGTAAAAATGATTGTCAAGCATACATTTCAACAAACAAAGTAAAAATGATTGTCAAGCAAGAGAAGTAAGTGTCTAGCAAATGACATAGAGGCTATTGCTGATGAAGTTCATCCAAATGTATCTATTTGACCTGTTTTTTTAATGAAGCAGTCGAGGGGTTGGCTCTGATCTCCGTCGGAAGGGCATTCCAAATTCTTGGAGCCAGCCCTGAGAAGGTGCGATTGTAAGTTCTTTTTTTGTCGAATTTAGGTGGTTTCAGTAGTAGGGTATTGGAGCTTCTTAAGTTTCAACTGGAACCGGAGAGCTCGAGTTTTTTTGCCAGGTAAACGGGGCTATTGAAGTATATAGCTTTATGTGTCAGACAGGCTATCTTGAAGCGGATCCTTGCTTCAATGGGAAGCCAGTTAAGTTGAATTAAGTCAGGAGTAATATGATCATGCTTTCTGGAGCCTGTGATTAGTCTGGCAGAGGCGTTCAGAGTAGCTCTTAGCGGAGCTAACCTAGATTTAGGAAGCCCAGCTAGGGTCACCAAGCCATATTCCACTCGTGAGATAACTAGGGATTGGACTGCTGACTGGATGTCCTCGGGAGGTAGGAAAGGTTTGATTTTCCAAAGGGTGTTAAGCTGATGATTGGCACTTTTAATGGTGGCACTGATGTGACCTTGCATGTTTAGGAATTTGTCCAGGGTGACACCTAAAGAACAAGCGGAGTCCACCATATGCGGGGTGCATTTGAGTGCTGAGATTTTTTTGATCCAGTTTTGAGTAGGGGCCGCGTGGTTATGGGGGGTAATCAGGAGAAATTCTGTTTTGAGGGTATTTAGTAACAGATGGTTATGCGTTAGCTATTGTTGAGTTTTTTGAAGCGCCCCATTAAGAGTTTTAATGTCATCTGAGAGGAGATCTTCAAATACAGTTGAGTGTCATCTGTGTACATATGGTACTGAATGTTAGAACCGTTCAGAATAGCAGTTAGAGGTTCCATGAAGAGATTGAAGAGCGTGGGCGAGAGTGCAGATCCTTGAGGTACCCCAATAGAGACCGTAGTGCTGGCAGCCAAAGATTGGTTGACTTTGATTCTTTGTGTTCGGTTATGCAGGAAAGAGGCGAACCAATTTATGACAGGTCCAGATAACCCCATCCTATATTGAAGAAGGTTAATCAAGTTATCATGTTTGATAGTGTCAAAAGCAGAGGACAAGTCCAGAAGAATTAGAAGACAAGGCGCATCTTGGTCAAGAGCTCTCAAGGCGTCATCAACAATGTGAGTTAGAGCTGTTTCTGTACTATGACCTGATCTAAAGCCTGACTGATGTCGGTCTAGGAGCTGAAATTTCTCGATGTGGTCGCAGAGCTGTGTGTGAACGCATTTCTTGAGGAATTTTGCTAAAGACATGATGCTGGTGATCGGCCGGAAGTTTATTGGGATCCGTTAGGTCTGCATTAGGCTTCTTGGGGATGGGTGTGACTTGCCCCATTTTAAGGCAGTCGGGAATCCTCCCCTGAAAGAGAGATTGTTGGATGAACCTATACCAGAGAGGCAGAATGGCCACGTTGAGGTCTTTGAGCAACTTAGCGGGAAGTGGATCACTGTAATGGTTGGATGGTTAAATCCGGGAGCAGGAAGGTATTCCAGCAGGCATTGTTTTTGGGAGTGTACTCTGTGGGGTATAGCGGAGCATACACTGCCGCAGGTACTGCCGAACCCAATGCGCTCATAGACAACAGGTTAGCAGTGGCACGTTGAAGCTCCCGATCAATAATCCTCGACTTTTCAGAAAAGTGCGCTGAGAAGTCCTCCTCACTGGGTCCAGATGTATTGATTGCTGGAATAGCATTGGTATATTGATTAGCCTGTTGTTTGATGATATCAAACAGTTTCTTGGGTCGGTTTTTAGCGCTGTCAAGCTGATCCCTGAAATGATCTGATTTAGCAATGCGAATGTGTTTGTTATAAGAGCTTCTCATCTTCCTTAACTGCTTGAGACTAGAGGTGGAGGGGGCATTTCTCCAACGTCTCTCAGAGAGCCTCAGTTTGCGACGTTCATCATTAAGGGCGCCATTGAACCAAGGTTTGGAATGTTTGCAAGGAATCCTTTTGAGTTGCTTCGGGGCGGCAGAGTCGAGAATATTTGACATGGCGTTGATGTAATGATCCGTCAACTCTTCCAAATTATTCAGTTAGTGGGAGGTTCCAGCAGATTCTTGCTCAAGTTGGAAAGGTTAGAGATGTTGATGTCTCTCAGATTACGAGTCAGTTGCTTGTTTTTGAGCGGTTGACCTTGTCTGAGCAATAACTTTTCCTGAATGTGAAAGGAGATTTGGTGATGATCCGACCAATCACATGGTACAATGTCGTCCAGTTGAATGATGTGATCTCTAGCTATGATAAGGTCAAGGGTAGCGCCCTTGTAGTGGGTGGGTCCATTGCAGGCCTGTATATAGTTGAGGTCGGAGAGGAAAGCCTTAAAAGAGCAAACTAGTGGATCATTTGTGCCACTCCAGTGAAGGTTGAAGTCACCGAGGAAGATATGGTTAGGGTGGAGGGCCGAGCTGGCAGAGATGGATTCCATCAATTGCTCTACGAAACGCAAGTTATCCCCAGGGGGATGATAGATCGAGTGAAGCACACAAACAATCTTGCCCTTATTCCAAATTTCAGTGACTAGGAGCTCACAGGAGGACATCAGATCCTTATGAGTCTGCTTCAATACGAGGCTAGAACGATGGATGCAGGAAATGCCTCCCCAGATTTAATAGATCTATTGCATCTGATTATGTCATAGTCAGGAGGAATTAAGATGTCGAGTATTGGGGAAGAGTAGTCACTAAGCCACGTTTCCAAAGAATCAGGAGGTCTAATTCTTGTGAAATGATGAGTTCGGAGATATCCGCTGCGTGTTTCACTGCTGATCTACAGTTGAGAAGCATCGATTTGATATGAGAGTTTGTAGTTGCTTCCACTAGGTGCGACGTGGCGACCTGAAGTAAGTTATCCTTA
Source organism: Calotriton arnoldi (assembly GCA_963921515.1). Lineage (NCBI taxonomy): Eukaryota > Metazoa > Chordata > Amphibia > Caudata > Salamandridae > Calotriton > Calotriton arnoldi. The sequence goes on from CAWUFW010010519.1 coordinate 538,453, forward strand.
TTCATGGATCTAAAGTTAACGCTAGGTTCTCTATCTGGATCAGATGTGATAGTGGGTATGATGCTAGGGGAGACCGCATAGTCATCATAAGATAGTAAGAGTGCAAGCGTGTCATCATCAGACAACTGAGGCTGGAATCTAAGTGGTCTGGAATGGAGGTTGGGAAGAGGTCGAGAGGGCCAACGTGGGTTACTAGGGTAAGTATCCAAGGATCTTTCCATTCCACCACTTAAAGTAGTTGCTGGAGGCGTAGGAAGATCAGTCCCCGGGGGAGGATAGGGTTTGCACAACTTCTCATTCTTCAATGAGCAGTGTAGGAGGGTCTGAAGGTTATCCTTTACAGTAAGGAGGTCCAGCTTCAGTTCAGCCAGTTTTTCCTCAATCCGGCGAAGGCTGTCACAGTCAGGTACCCGCCCAGAATAAGATGAAGGGAGAGGTCCCTTCTCCTCACAGCGCTTGCACGGGGAGATGGACCCCTGCTTGAGCTCAGTTATGGGATCCATTGGTGGAGTGGGATTGGCATAGATGGTGTCAGGGATCTGAGCAGGAGGTTGAGGAGAAAACCTTTGAGGCTGCAAGTGGGGGGGCCCTATGGTAGTATCCTGTGCAATGGATGTAGAGATAGAAGATGCGGAAGGTCACGGAGGGTTCAAAGTAAAGGGGGGCCCACTGTGCAATAGGTGTAGAGGTAGAGGAGGAGGGAGGACTTAAAGGGTTCAAAGGAAGGGTGCTGGGGTTTAAAGTTGTGTGCATGGAAGGAGAAGCAATCAGATTAGAGTTACTGGTACTAGGAGAAGCAGTCAGATTAGAGTTACTGGAACTAGGAGATGGGAAGCATGTAGTGTCAAGGTTGGGATTGGGAATGTTACACTCAATCGTGTTGCGGGCGGTATCAGAACGGATCAACATGAGAGAGGTGGAGGTGGAAGGGGCGCCCAGCAAGTGTGAGGTAGCAGGCGGTTCCGTAGTAATGGGGAGGCTAATATGTTTTGGCCTGGTAAGTTTAGGGTTGATGCTCACGATGTTTGGAGGGGAGACAGGAAGGGAGGGCGCGGAAGGTCTTGTTTTTGGAGCTTAGAATCCTTCAGCGGGTGCAGCTGTGTCTGACGTTGAGTTCCATAAAGCCAGATGCGCTCTTTCTGAGAGTCTTCTGAGCCAGATTTGCTGCTGCGGAGAAGCTCTGAGTGGTCGAAACCTGGTTTCTTAGCCCAGGAAGGTTGTGGCTTGGTTGGATAGGCAGGGTTGGTTTGTCCCAGTCCTCTAGAGATCTGGAAGTCCAAAAATATTTTAAGCACCAGGTTTTCAGGGGTTGCACAAGAAGCCCAGTTAAACACAGCCACGGGTCGGAGGACTGCAGGAACATCATTTGGGGTTCAAGACCCACTCCAGCAGATGCCACCGGCAGGGTTCAAGTCTGGCTCAGTTGGTACTTGTCAGCTGGAATCTTTAGGAAAAAGGCCCCCTGCAGCTTTTGGTAGCCCTGTAGGCACACTGGAGGTCAGACAACCGATCCTTGGAATTGATTTTGTTGACCTGGGTACAAAAGGGAGGAGGTACAGTCCTTCAGGGCTCCTCTCAGGTCAAAGACAGCAGGTCTAGCCCTCCTCTGTTCTTCCACAGGACCAAAAGTGTTCTGAGGAGGGTGCCTGGGGATGCAGCATTTATGCCTGTCACTAGTTAATGAGCAGGGGTGACTCTTAGTCTCTCTCTAACCAACAGGTTAAAAGTTCCCAGGGGTTTCCCTACCCACTTTTGAAGCAGGGCCTGTTTGTCCTGAAACAGAGAGGGGAAAATTCTTCTCTATTTGTGCAGAGCCTGTGTGCCCCCTCAGAGGTGTGACCAGGGTAATGAGCAGTCCCCTCCTCTGTGGTTGCTTCAAAACATTTCTGGGGGCAGCTCTCCCCCCACTGGATTTGGTACCTTCCTGACTGTGAGGGCAAAAGTCGAGGTCTTGCCAGGTTTCATCTAACATTTGCTTTTGTCAGGGGAGGCTCCTTTGAAGTAAATTAAGTTCCTGGTTACTGCCCATCTAGTCTTCCTGTCAGGGGAAACAAAAAAATCCCGAACACTCAAGCCATTGTCTCTGCTCTGGGACCAGTTTTCAGATCTCATCAAGGATAATAACCCACTGGGCTACTACTGGAGAGCTAATGCATATTAGCCTCCAGGAGCTTCAGGCAGGGAAAAGGTACCTTTCTAAAAGTTACTTTTCATGAATATGTATTCCAATCTGACTTCACCATTAAGTTGAGCTTCTAATTAATAGTAAAAGAGCTGGTTAATCATATTTCTAGTTAGTCCCAACCCAGAACTAAAACTTAATCCTTGTGCACATTATTTCCTATGGGCCAGCGAGAGCCTTCTCACAGTGAATATGCTTTTGGGTGCTAGTCACTGTAATGACATGTTTTCTTTAAATTTCCACGTGTCCTTATTTTAAATACCATGCACCCTGCATTGTGGGCTGCAAGGCCTATATAGGAGTGAATTATTATTATTTAAAAGAAAGTTTTTCTTCTGTCAAAAAAGGTTATTTTGACAGGTCTCAATGCAGGTTAAACACTTCAGTAGACCGGGAAAACCCCGGGCTCAGATGGCTTTCCTCTCCAGTGCTACTCTATACTATGGGATGTCGTGACCCCCACGCCCCCTCCATCTTCTCAGGTTTTATATAGAAGCCATGAAACAGGTATCGTTCCCTCCAGAACTTAATCTGGTGACCGACCAGTCATCGTCAGATTGCGTGTCCTATCTGCCCACTTCTTTAATAAATGCAGATGTTAAAATATACGCCAGGATTCTGGCAACCAGGCTTCAGTCGGTCCTCTACTCTTTAAACCACCTGAATCAATGTGGCGCTCATGCCTGGCCATAGTACCAGACATTGTATTCAGCGGTTGCAGGTAGCCCTGGCCCATGTAGGAGAGATCAAAGAGGCAACAGCCCTGCTGCTTGTCGACTTTGAATAAGCATTTGATACTGTCGACTGGGACTATCTTGGGTCGGTGCTGAGCTGGATGGGTTTTGGATGCAGATATCGGGAAATGGTGGCAATACGTTATTCCTACCCAAAAGCCCAGGTCATGGTTAATGGCGTATTGTCCTGCGAATTTTCGATAGGCAGCGGAACACATCAGGGATGTACCCTGTCTCCACTCCTTTTCAACCTTGTTATTGAGCCTTTGGCTTGTTTAATTCATTGTGATGTTCAGATGCGGGGCTGGAGATGGAGTGGAGCCACCGAAGATAGGACTGCCTTACATGCAGACGATATCCTCCTGTTCCTTACGGATCTGGCCAGTTCTGGCCCATGGGCCCTCGAGATCCTCCGCCTCTTTGAGCATGTGTGGTAAACAAACAGAGGCAGAGTCCTTTTACTCGAAGAGGAAGCTTTATCCTCAGGAGACAGTTCAGTCACCCAACCAGCACGGCCAGGCAAGAAATCCAACTCCCAACCGCCACACAATAGAATCTTACGAGATGGAGTGGAGCCACCGAAGATAGGACTGCCTTACATGCAGACGATATCCTCCTGTTCCTTACGGATCTGGCCAGTTCTGGCCCATGGGCCCTCGAGATCCTCCGCCTCTTTGAGGATGTGTGGTAAACAAACAGAGGCAGAGTCCTTTTACTCGAAGAGGAAGCTTTTTCCTCAGGAGACAGTTCAGTCACCCAACCAGCTTGGCCAGGCAAGAAATCCAACTCCCAACCGCCACACAATAGAATCTTACGAGGATGTCATAGAACGATGTACATGTCATGGCAGCACGAGCATGGCAGCACAAGGAGAGCTGCATAATGTTAAACAAATTATAACACATCTCCTTACCTTCCACAAAGACAATTAAAATCAACATATCTTTAAACAGGATACTAAATAACTGACATAACCTCTGATATGTAAAATACCATAAGCGAAAATACAATGTTTGGAGAGGAATAAATAGAAGGAAAGAAAAAAAGAGAGCAAAACAAGTAGGAAAAACAAATTAGACATGGAAGTGAGAAAAATAGAATGTGAACCCATTCACGGCACTCGTGAATGTGTGCATACAAACCTAGAAGACATATCAATATACCCAATCCTTCCCTTGAAGAGTTGAGAGCAGAGCGACCTAGTAACAGACATAATACTTCAAATACTGCTGCATCCTTCGTTCCCTGAGAACTCTTCCCATCTGTTTGCCTTCCCTTGGTTCAGGTGAGGATGTCTCAGGAGAAGTGGGAAGATCACTTTCTCTGCTGCTCTCAAGGGTATAATGTCCCATGGGTGTACATTCCGAGACCTCTTGATGAACCACCATAGGATTCTGCACACCCTTTCCCTGTTTTTGGTACAAGGCCACCCTTCTTAGATTCCACGTTTGACCATTCTGTAGCTTCACCCAACTTCCCCCTACACACTTCACCTGAAAGGGGCCCCTGAATTTGCTAAAGCCCTTCATTGTACCACCTGTTTTGACTTTTACCCAATCACCTTGCTGTATGTTTCTATTACCACCGACTACTGTTTTGTTGTGCTTATAAGAAGAAAAATTGGTCAAATCGCTGTGCAACCATGTTGGAGCCTTTTTGGTGCCAGCTTGCCTTCCCCTCATTAACTCAAAAGGAGTCTTGACCATACCTTGATGTACAGTGGTACGATATGCCCATAACATCTTCTTGATGGCACGCTGCACAGGTATGTTTGAAGCGACCGCTAATTGCATTGTGCCTTTCACTAGCTTATTAATTCTCTCACACAGACCATTTCCCTGTGGGTTATACAGTGATGTACACACATGTCTCAAACCAGTTTTGTCAAAATAAAATCCATTTCTCTTGAGGTGAGTTGTGTACCATTGTCCGTAACAAGAATAGCTGGTATGCCTTCCCTCCTAAAAACTTCACTTAAAACATTGATAGTGGATTCTATGGTAATATTTCTCATGAAGACCACCTCCACCCACCTTGACCCAGCGTCTACCAAGACTGCCGAAAACTTTTCGTTATCTTGCAAGTCACTGAACGGACCAATAAAATCCATGCAGATTTTTTGCCAGACTCCTTCCAGTCCAATGACATGATCAAAAGGAACGGGTCTATCCAATCCAACTCGCAATCTTTTTTCTGACTCTTTACAACTACTGCAATTCTCCACCCAATCCTTCACTTGCCTATCCATACCAAGCCACCAAAACCTTTCTTTGACTCTTTTGCCAGTTAAAGTTTGTCCCAGGTGCCCCTCATGGGCCAAACCAATCACCCTATTCCTAATGAATTCAGGTGGTACAAACCTCTCACCCCTCAACAAAACAAAATCGCCCTGTATGGATAGTTAATCTTCAACTGGACAAAAGGTCTAAGACCAGCTGACACAGTACTCTCCCTTGAAACGCCTTCCCTTACCATCTTCATGACACCTGAAAGGGTATCATCCTTGTGCATGCCTTCTAGCCAATCCTCTCTGGAGATGGCCTTGCCCAAACCCTCAGTGATTTCATCAAGACTGGCTACCACCTCTTCAGTGACCAAGTCAAGACATGCCGCCTTCGTGTCAGGTAGCCTTGACAAGCAATCAGCTACACCGTTATGCCATCCAGGTACATGTTCTACCCTACACGTGAAATCTTGTATTCTCACAGCAAGGCGTAATAGAATCTCACGAGGATGTCATAGAACGATGCTGCCATGCTCATGCTGCCATGACATGTATATTGTTCTATGACATCCTTGAAAGATTCTATTGTGTGGTGGTTGGGAGTTGGATTTCTTGCCTGGCCCTGCTGGTTGGGTGACTGAACTGTCTCCTGAGAATAAAGCTTCCTCTTCGGTAAAAGGACTCTGCCTCAGTTTGTTTACCACATTTTTGGCGACGAGGATGGGATAGAATGATGTACATGTCATGGCAGCATGAGGAGAGCTGCATAATGTTAAACAAATTATAACAGGATGCTTCGGACCTCTTGGTAACCAGGAGGAAGCCGTTATTCGTCCCTGTGCAGGGGGATAGTGCGCCAGTCGAATGGCATTCCCATCGGTCGCCTCAGTTTTAAGTATCTTGGAGTACATATTTCTACATTGCCAGAGCTCACACATGCGCTAAACCTCGCTCTCCTTTTAAAGGGGAGCAGAACTAGTTTGGCAGCATGCAACACCTCTCACTTCATGTTTTCGGTAGGGTTGTGTTGATAAAAATGATGATTTTGCCCCATTTCTTTATTTTTTGCAATCCATTCCACTTCAAATCCCTAATGCATTGTTTATTGAAGTGGCGACATTGTTTCGAACCTTTCTTTGGAGAGGCCGTCCCCCTTGTATTGGCCAGGCCAAGTGTTGCCATTTGGTGTATGATGGTGGCATCGGGCGGTGGATATTCGTCTGTACTACTGGGCCTCTCAGCTACTAGTCATAAATGACTGGCGGATGAGTGGTTAGGATGACCCGGCATATCCGCTGGAACTCTTTAGCCCTAGTCTTGATGGGGTCATGCACCACTTGTACGGCAGTCCGATCCCTCTTACCATTCCGGAGATTACCAGTGTGGTCTTGTTGGCATGGAGGGGAGCCGCGAGGTTCATAGGCTGGGACAGACATCTGACACTACAGACTCCCCTTTGGAGGGGGCACTGGTTGGAGCAGGTGGCAAGCTTAGAGGGATTTCGTCTTTGGGACTCCATCGGAATTACAGTGCTTGGAGATGTGTGGCGGGGAACTACTATGTACTCCTCCACAGACCTCCAAGATCAGTTCACTCTTTCCTGCACTTAGTTCCACAAGTATTTACAGCTGCGTCATGTCCTGAGTCACTACGGCACTCATTAACAGCAAGTGCTGGATTTTAGTCCCCTTGAGACTTGATTGTTGATGGGGGGGCTGGGTAGGGGGGCATTTCCCAGCTATAACAAGCTCTTGTATGCAAGGCCCCAGAGATACTAGTCCCACTAAAACAGAAATGGGGGGGAAGGGTGGGCGAAATGGAGGAGATTGAGTGGTGAGAGGCCTGCATGGCCCCTAGGGAACTGACGATCTTTGCACAGCTCCGCCTGGTCCAGCTACACTACCTCCACCAAACCTACATGACTTCCCACCGGTTAGGACAAGCCGCTATTCCCACTGATTCCAGATGTACTTGCTGTCAATATCTGCTGGCAGACATTTACCACATGGTTAGGCAGTGTCACGCGATTATTCATTACTGGACATGTATAGGTACCGCTCTATCGGCGGTTCTAGGTACTCCAGTTGCATTGACTCCAAAGCTGGCCCTGTTGGGGATACTAGATGATCTGGGGGAAATACGAGGAGACAGGAATCTTGTGGGATTGGCAACCCTGGTGGCTAAGAGAGACATTGCACGGTCCTGGAACCAACCAAACCCAACAAACCTGAAGTTATGGCCTGCTGCCATGGATTGATGTGCCAAACAGGAGGAACTGGTATATGTGGCCCGGGGATGTCCACAGAAATTCATTAAGATCTAGGGGAAATGGTGGGATTATTACAGATTGTCAAATTCCACATTGGGATTGAAGACTTGAACTGTTGCCCTATAATTGTGCTTGCCTACGGGTGAGAAGGGATGGGGACGCGACAGGGGAGCAGTAGTTATGTTATTGTTATGTTATGACTCTCAGTCAATAAAACCAATAAAACTTGTTTAAAAAAAGAACTTCAGTAGTCAGGCTACACAGGGTAGGCCTGAAGTCATGTTTTCCCTGTCACTGTAGTGGATTGTACAGTAGGTGCTACAGACCAAAAATGGCATTTAACTTCCAGGCCCTGGGTGCACTTTCTTCATCATATAGTGGGGACTTGTAGGCGTGTTAAATCTGCCAATTAGGAATAAGGCAATTCAACCATGTTTAATGGGTGAGCACAGGCACGTTACTGTTAGTTAGCAGGGGTAACATGCACAGTGTTCTAAAGCCAGAGAAGCAGATAGGGCAAAATTCTGGGGGTGACATCACACAAAACATGCTGATTTCATATTTATAGCAAATGGACGTTTCATCCAGAGCGAGTTCCTGAATTATATTACTTAATCTCATTTACATTCAGGGGCACACAATATGGATTATGAGACTACCTAAGGGATACAGGGATAGCCCAGGGATTTTCTGAATAACTGAATAACTGAATTATTAGAAAATGACTGAGTGTGATTTCTTATGTTAAGGAAATTTGTGGGAGCAAGATCCTGAACCTCAAAATTCAGATGCCCCAAAATGTAGAACACCCAAATGTTTATCTTCAGTGGTTCTGCTCCAGCACCCTTGATCTTGCAATAAAGAACACCCTCCTCAACTTCAGGCCCAACATTAATTAGTAAAGTATTAAAATAAGTATTTTGGACCAAAATCAAGCAATACAGAATAATTGTTAAATGCCATGAAGACGTAAAAGCAGTATATATAATCAGAAATCAGAATACTTCTAAGTCCCACTGAATCCCAAAATCAATAGAGAATCAGACAGAGTCTCTGGAGGAACATGGAAAGTCTCTGGCTCACCCCCAAAACCTGTTTTTTTTTTTAGAACATTGTGAGAATAAATAATGAGCAAAATCTGCAGTCTCACAGTGGTATGACTAAATATAATACATTTCAGGCAAATCAGAAACTGGCACAAAAAATAAAGCACGTAACACTAACCCACTTTTAAGTAAGGCTCCAGCAGCTTCCACACTGTTGCTGTCCGAAGATGCACAACACAATATGATACATTAACTTCAACAATTACCCATACACCAATATTTCTTTGCAGGGCCGCAATGGAAATACAGCGGAAGGACCTTGGACTTTTGTTACTTTCAGAACATGAAGAAAAGTCACAATACCAAATAACCAATTACATCACAGTGTTTCTTGCTCTGCGAAGATAATGGGAGAGAAGACACACAGTGGGAGAGGGAATTAGCAGGGGCAGTTTGCATGGAACATCAGAACAGCATCCAAATTAATAAAAATGGTGACTACATAGGAATGTGGCACAACTAAATCACATTAGTAAACACACTTCTAAATGTCAAATCAAAATCATTCTAAGTGCAATGTTACTAGTTCATTGTCTATGTCTAAAATTAATCATAAAAGTCATTAATATTCCAAGTTGTTTTTTACTCAAAATGGTGCACAGAAAATTTCCACAACCCCCAAGATTATTTATAACTAAATCACTAAACACATTACAAAAACTTTATTAATCAGCCATCAGTTAGTAGACATCATCATCATCTTCAGTTGCTTTTGAGAATTCTCCTCTGCCATCTTCATTGAATTGCATACACAATCCTTCTCATTTTCCATTTCCATCTCAATTGCCCTTTTTCTCTTCTTCAACCCACCTTTACTTGTACCTTTGCAACTTCCAATCAAATATTCAGAAAGTTTTAACAAAAGAAACAAAACAATTGCACAAATCATTATAAATATTATTACAGGGGTTAGTATTATCTTAAAAGTATTAACTCCCAAATCACCCTATCATTCACCAGCCTTACTAAAATCCTTTCCTAGCTTACTAAACCAGGATCCTACACTTTCCCACAAGCAAGACTCTACAACAAATTTGTAATGTAAGATTGTATAATTCGACTATTATCTGGAATATATGCACACAACTCTTTGCCTTAGTTACCTTACAGACTCTTCATTCCTTTGCCAAATGAATAGATAATGCTAATCTATAATGCAGAACAGATTAATGCTAATCTGTTCTGCATAAGCATAACCATAGCTCTAACCACAATCATCTCTTCATTCGTCATTTTCCTTACACCAGCTATATCCACTGCCAATCAATCCACGAAGGTAGACAAATGTATAATTTTCACATCATTCATTGGAACACCTAATTAAGGAATTATAGCACCTAAAATATCTACGACTACCATACCAAAGCTCCTTTTCACTTTTCTTAAGTACAATGTTTCATCATTTTCACTCACATGATAGAGTCTAGGGAATGCTAAAGCCATATAACATGACCCAACCCAATTTCTCAGCAAATTCAAATAAGCATTCTTCCCACACACTTAATACATTCCTCTCAAGATCAGTTCTCCACCCAACAAATAATCTCCACTCACTTCATAGCTTCTTTTACACTGACGGTCTACCACAATTTCAACCTTACGATCTTTTGGAATTCTCCTTCGAATCAAATTCAAATCACCCATTCTCTCATGCTCCATTCTCAATTTAAGATGTAAATTCGATCTCCTAAAGTCATCCTATTTCTTTATCTGTTCATCCACAGCTTTCCTTCATCCAACATTCAAATTACTCACAATTTTAATGTGTCTCTCATTATATTCACTAATAAACTCTTTTTCTTTATTCAAACCATATACATACCCCCATTGGCCCTTTTAGAATCATGCTTAATTTGAGCACTTATGTTTAAATACTTAACATTAGGGCTATCTAAATTTAATTGAAAGATCTTCAATAGAAAAGTTAAAATCAGTCAAATAAGTAGAACGAGAATCATCATTATTAAAAACAGATACAAACACACTACAGGATAGTGGATATGACAACAGTAATTGTGAATATGTAACCCCTTCATCTACAGAGGTAGAAAGTAATGTACACATATAACAACCCCCACCTTCATAACTCGTACATACTCATGAATCATTCCAGTGTAAATGTTATCATGGAAACCTCTATTAAGCTTCTCTCTGTGTTCTAAAATTTAATTGTCTAATTTATTATTAACAGTGGTAATTCATTAGTTGGAGAAGCAATTCCCACTGGAAATAGTAAGCCCACCAACAGTCCAACTAAAACTACTAATATTGTTATCAGCATTGGTATCCCTATATAGCATCTGCTACATCTCATCTTCAAACTAAGACAGAAAAATGTATTGTGAAATTAAAAACTGAGAAGGACAAAAAGAAGAAACTTTTTCTTTAAAAAAATAATAGATTTCTTCCTGTTTTGTTAAAAAAATAATCAAAAATCAAAAAAAAATTAGTCTTCTTAAATGTTCATGATCTAATTTCAAAATCTTTTGTTAGAAATTTATCAGACTTTATTCAGTGATTTTTCTCAGTTTGTTCATCAATCAATCAATTAAGTGACTTGTAAAGCGCGAGTACTCACTTGTAAGGGTCTCAAGGAGCTGGGGGGGGGACTGCTGATCTGTCGAAAGGCACTATGGTTCAGTCGAAGAGCCAGGTCTTGAGGTTCTTCCTGAATTGAGGCAGTAACAGTGATTGCCTGAGGTGAAGAGGCAGGGTATTCCAGGTTCTTGCTGTGAGATAGGAGAAGGATCTTCCTCCTGCTGTGGTCTTGTGGATATGTGGGACAGCAGCCAGGGCCAGTTGGACGGAGTAGAGGTCTCTGGTAAGTGTGTGGAATGCGAGGCGGTGGTTGAGATACGCAGGTCCTGCGTTATTTAGGGCTTTGTAGGCGTGTGTGAGGAGATTGAAGTTCATTCTTTTGTTGACTATGAGCCAGTGGAGGTCTCTCAGGTGGCCAGTGATGTGGCTGCGGAGGGCGATATTGAGGATGAGTCTAGCGGAAGAATTCTGAATGTTCTGCAGTTTTTTTTAGTTTTCTGGGTGTTGCCGGCATAGAGTGCGTTGCTGTAGTCAAGTCTGCTGCTGATGAGTGTGTGGGTGACTGTCTTTCTGGACTCAGTGGGGATCCACTTGAAGATCTTTTGGAGCAGGCATAGCGTGTGGAAGCAGGATGATGAGACGGCGTTGATCTGGCGGTTCATGGTGAGCGAGGAGTCCAGGAAGAAGCAGAGGTTTCGTGCATGGTCTGTTGGGGGGTCCAAGATCAGCGGGCCACCAGGAGTGGTCCCAGGTGGAGGGGGTGGAGCCCAGGATGAGCACTTCGATCTTCTCTGAGTTTAGCTTGAGGCAGCTCTCCTTCATCCAGGTGGCGACAGCCTTCATCCTGTCGTGAAAGTTGTAGTTTTTCTCTTTATTTTTGGGGTTTTATAAGTCTCTTTCAATCTACTGAGTCTCTTCACTAGTTCAAGGTAGTTCGTATTCTGTTTCTATCTCACTCTCAGATTCTCTTGCAGACTTGGTCTAGCAATAATGCACCACTGGGTCAAAATCTTCTAATTATGTTGCCTCTTCTTCTACTTCACATACATTCACTAAATACACCCATTCTGGTGAAGCATATTTTCTATTTGGCACTCTTTTTCTCGTTGATCTCTTAGCCAATGGTGATTCACTGCCACCAGTTTCAGTCTCTGTTTGTCTCTCAAATTTCTCAACTGGCTCACAGTGTTTTCTTTTGCCAGTTCTCTGCCTCAGAAAATCTTTTCCTCAGCCTTGTTTTGTTCAGCAAACGTTTTTTATCAGAATCTCTTTACTGTCCAAGGAACTTTGACTTGAACTCGAACTTGCACTTGAATTTAAGGTTTGAGCAACTTTATCTTTGTCTGCTTTGTTCACTGTAAATCTCTTTCTTCCTCTGGAGGTGTTTGTAACTTTGATTTCAACTGCAACTTCTCACTAATTAGATCAGAGACTGATTTTTCTTGCTGCCATTCACACTTTTGACTATTACAGTGTAAAATCCCTTCACTCTGATTCCTGCTTTGAAACCGGGCATCAGGATTTTCAGATTCTTCATCAGAAATTTCACTAACCTGAAATTTGAATTTCTTCACTCCATTGCTCACATCTTCACTATTTTCTCAATTTTCACCCCCTTTGGATCAACGTTGCGCACTTGAGCTTGCCTTGAAGCTTGACTCTGTGCTCCACTTTGCTCTTGACTCTGTGTACTCTGTTTCAGCTACTCTCACTCTCTTTGTGAGAGCAGCATGGATCCACTGAAGCACTCCAGAGCATTTGACCACAGTGTTCACCATCAAGATGATTTGGAAAGGCCAGCGCCACCTCTCTTAAAGGTAGCTTTTTCTGATATGCTTCTGGACTACTATCCAGTCACCTGGATTGAGGTCATGGCTCTGAATATTCTTTGCTTCTTCTGATGCCACATTCACCTGAAGCCACATTCACCATAACAGTCAGACCTTTGCATTAATCTAATACAATGTCACCAGTTATTGAAACTAATGCAGCTGATGGTGCATGTGCAAGCCTCATTGCTCTTCCCATATTAATTTCATGAGGTGACAAACCAGTTTTTCTGTCAGGAGTACTTCTTATGCTCATCATAACAAGAGGAAAAGCTTCAGGCCACTTCCACCCAGTCGAAGCTCACATTTTTGCCAGTTTATTCTTGAGAGTTCTATTTGCCCTCCCTACTACTCCAAAGATCGAGGTTGATAACTACAATGGAACTTTTGATTTATCTCGAGTGCTTCACAAATAATTTGCAAAACCTTATTTTTAAAGTGTTTTCCACAATCTGTCTCAATTGAAGTTGACAGGCCAAAACATAGAATTTACTTTCTCAACAACAATTTGGCAACTATAAGGCTATTTGATCTCTGAGTGGAATGTGCCTCAACTCATTAAGAGAAAAAGCAAACAATTACTATGATGTATTTCAATACATTGTAATTTAGCATCTCAATAAAATCTGCTTGGAGTTTCAGAAATGGACCTTCTGATTTGCTAATATGACTCATCACAAACTGGGTTCTTTTTAGTTGATTATTCAATTGACAAACTAAGCAACGCAAGCAAACATCTTCAGCAACATTTCTGAATTTTGTATTTTCCCATTATTTTTTAAATATTCTTATTAGGCTATATCTCCCTGCATGGGATTTGTTGTGCAAGTCCGTTCACATTGGATATAACATGGAATTTGGTAATACATATTTATGTTCAGCATTCACATACAAATCCTGATAATTCTTTTTACAACCTCGTCTCTCCCATTTTCTTCTCTTCTCTTCTGGGGCATCATCCTGTAATTCCCTAGGTTCACCAATGAAGTCTAAAATGAACTTATAAAAAACAATGTACAGTTTCTCCATTTTGCACTATATTCACATTCGATTCATCATCAGTCTCATTTTCCTGCACAACTGTCTCATCTTGCAATGCACATTATTTTGCCATTTGGTCAGTATATTTGTTGCCAAATGTGACTAAATCCTTCCCATCCTAATGGGCAACACACTTCACAACAGCAATTTTTTAATAGGTGATCTAGAAGACATCATAAACCTCTTTGTGACCATAACTGACCAAAGTTATGCATAATCCCAAATCCATATTGACTGTGTAAATTGTCACATCCAAGTTTTCTGACAGGCAACAAGCTCTTGTCATTACAGCCAACTCTGCCACTTGCACTGTAGTTACATTCGGCAGAGAAGCTGCTTCCAAGGTCTCAGAAACAGTACATACTGCATAGGCAGCTCTCAGTGTGCCATTTTGGACTTTCAAACAAGACACATCAACAAATAAAGTCAGATCAGCCATTTTGATAGGAGTTTCTTTTATATCAGCTCTTGGTTTTGTGCATGACTCAGTCACCTCAATACTATTGTGCTCTGGCCCAATGTCAGTTTCACCATTTTCACTGTCTTCACACACTCTGTCTGAAACAGTGTTTCTAGATTTAGTGAATTACACCTAAGAGAGATATTCTCATCTGCTCATAGCTTGTCAGCCTGCTGCTAGTCATGTGCTATGTTCTTGTTCTTGTCGAAAGAATTTCAACCGAAGGTGGAAAATAGACAATTAGAGTATGTGTCATCACAATTCCTTACCTTTGCTCAATGGCAACCCAAACAGCTACAAACATTAAAAACAAAAAAAACATTTTATTCGCAATATAGCAGTATTCAGCAAAATTAAAATTAAAATTAAAATCATTACAAGTATAACTTTGGCAACCCAAGGGAAAAGTCATATTCGGGGAAGTAGCTCGATATTAACAGTTACTAGGCATTGCTTGGGGTTGACCCGACCGGTGAACCTGTGTGACCTCTCCACAGATTCTATGTATGTGAACGTGCATTGGCCCCAGGTATCCCTCTGGTTAGTCCCCCTGCTCCCTTGCTTCCTTCCACGGGCCCTAGATTTTGGCAAATTTCTTTGGGCATCCCCGATTGATATACCATTTGTGCCGCTAGCATACACCAGTCCATGTTCTGTGCCCATTGGGTCGTGCTGGGAGGCCTCTCGCTACACCATGCCTATATAATGTCCCTTCTGGCTACCATCAGTGCAATATTACAGAACAAGAGGGAGTACCTCAGTAGTGTCTGCTCCCCCTCAAATACCCAGGCACACCATCCGTGTCGACCGTATCTTCCACTGCCTCCTCCAGATGCCCCTGTATGGCCTGCTAAAAGGCCCCCATTCTCAGGCAGTCCCACAGGTATGCACCAGGGTACCTCTCTGGTTTCATCCTTTTAGGCATCTGTCAATAGGAAGTCCGCCCATGGCATGGAGCCTAGTTCTTGTGTAATATGCACTATGCAATATCTTGAGTTGTATGAGGTGAAAGCCAGCTCTAATCGCCACGTCCCTCAGGTATCTGCATGCCTCTGCCCAGTCCGCCTCCTCAATTGTGTCCAAGTCTAGTTCCCATCTGTCCTTCAGCTTGTCTATGGGCTGCAAGCAATTCTGGACCAGGGCGGCATAAATTATAGAAACTGCATGGCAGTGTAGGGGGGCAACCAAGAGTCTGTATTCTAAAGGGGTTTCTTCCGCAATCTGCTGTAGATGTCCAATGTGACTGTGAAGGGCATGCCTAACCTGTAGGTAATGAAATCTCTGGTAATCAGCTAGTTCATATTGCACTTGGAGGCTCTCAAATGACAACATACCAGTTCCCACCCACAGGTCCGAAACCTTGAAGATTCCAATTAAATCCCATTGTCGTAAGCCCTCCAGCCGTTTTAAACCTGCCAGTGAGTCCGAGTCCCATAGTGGTATTTCTGGGGTAATTTTCCCCTCCCATCCTGTCTCTTTGGTTGAGTTCTTCCATGTCTAGATCACTGTGGCCATGGAGGTCTGGCCCCTCATCACCGTGGCAGGACAGTAGAGTGCCCTCAGATAACCTCTCTGGAGCAGAGCTCTCCTCTCTGCCATAAAGGCCGGATCCCGCTGCTCCTCAAATGCCCAGACATTAATTACCTTCAGTTGTGCCACCCAGTAGTATAACTAAAGTTTGGGCAGTGCGATACAGTCCTCATATAGGCTTCTCATGAGAGTGTACAGCGCTATTCTGGGAGTGCCCCCGTCCCATAACAGTATCCTAGTAGTTGTCTGCACTGCATGGAAACATTCATCAGGGATTTTGTATGGCATGTTTTGTAATGCATAGAGGAATTTTGGTAGGAAGATTATTTTGTAGAGCTCTGCCCTACCCATCAAGGATATTGGTAGCTTCCTCCATCTCGCCACGTATGCTTTGTAATGACCAAAGAAAACTTCAAGATTCTGAGCATAGAAGTCACTGGGTGCCTTTGTGATGAATATGCATAAGTATTGATAGCGATCTCTCTTTGAAGTCCTAGATCGGGTTGGTAGTCTCCACCTGTTTTTTCCAGCTGCGGAAGATCAGGAAAATTTGTAGATTCCTTACTTTCGAAGCTCTTGTTCAGGTTGTTCTATCTATGCTCATTTCCCACATTGATTATGCAAACTCACTCTACTTCGGCCTCCTGGCACATTTAACAAGAAGATTGCAGTTGGTGCAAAACCAGGCAGCTAGATGGATTTACCAGCAGCCGAGATGGTGCCACGTCACTCCCTTAATGAGGAAGCTGCAGTGGCTACCTGTAACACAACACAGTGCATTTAAGATTGGATGCCTTATCTTTAAATCCCTGCATGACACTTGCCCTGAATTTGTCTCTACCCTCACCCAGAGGTACATCCCTGCTCGGAACTTGAGGTCACCCCATCTTAACCTCCTGGTTATCCCTACCTTTAAAAGGAGGAGATTAGGCAGAGCTAGATCTGCTGTTCTGGCCCCCCATGTTTGGAGTTCTCTCCCTTCTAACATCAGATCTTCAACGTGTTATCTTCAATTCAGGAGACTCCTAAAAACTTAGCTGTTCTCCCAAGCATATGAATGAATCAACGAGCTGCAGGCTACTCCCTATAACTAGCACCAAGAAACCGTATGGTGAACGTGCGCTCTACAAATATTTTTTAACATAACATTAACATTGGAGGCCAGACGTTGACAATTGCAGGGGGCAGTCGCAGTCCTCCGGTGGGTGCCAGCCATAGGCATGTATGCCACCGACTTATGCCAGTTTATATTATTTCCAGAGTATCTCGCAAAAATATTACGGATTTTCAGCACTGGGGAATGGGCAGCAGTGGTTTCACCAAATGCAATAACAGATCGTCGGCATAGAGTGAAATCACATCTTCCCAATCAGAGTCCCAGCGCAGACCCTGCAGCAGGGCATCCTTTCTAACCCACTCCATTAGGGGGCTCGATTGCCAACGCAAACTGTAGGGGCGATATCGGGCATCCCTGCCTGGTTCCCTTTCCCAATTGGATCTCCCGTGATAATTTCCCATTAACACTCACCCTAGCAAGAGGTGCCATGTAAAGCAGTCGGACCCAGTCCATAAACATCGAACCAAATCTCATTTTCCTCAGTACCACCATCAGCTAAGGCCATTCAAGCGAATCAAATGCCTTTTCGGCATCTAGTGATAAAATCACCACTGGTTCCTGAATAACACTTGTTCTTTCAGGTACATCATAAAGGCGTCTAAGGTTGTTTCTTGTAGCTCTGTGTTGCATAAACCCAGACTGGTCATTGCTAATCAACCTGTCACTCACCTCATATAGGCAGGATAGCACCTTTGCAAGTATTTTTGCCTCTAGATTTACTAGGGAGAAAGGCCTATGGGAGGCACAATTCTCTGGCTTCTTCCCCTCCTTATGTATTATGGCAATGTGGGCCGTTCGGATGTCTATTGGGAAACTCCCTGTGGCCAGCTTGTCCTGGTATATTTGAAGAAGCAGATACCCCAGTTGTTTCCCCCATGCATTTGAAAAATTCTACTGGTAGGCCATTGGGGCCCGGAGATTTCCTCAGTTTAAGTTGACGTATGGACTCCGCAATCTCTGTCACCTCTAGATCACGGTCTAAAGTGGCCTTTTCCTCCAGGGTCAGATATCCCTTAAACGCCCTTGGTCTGCCTCCTAGGGGGATACCCTCATCCTAAAAATAAGAAACTACTAGTAGATTTACTGACTTAGGTTTGATTTTGGCACAACAAGAATTGACTATGCACTGGAAATCAGCGTATGGTCCTCAAATTACTAGATGGCATAAAGAAATGGTTAAATGGGCAAGTCTGGAGAGTGCTGTGTTGTTTCATGAGCTTCAAAGAGAACGAGGGAAAATTGAAAGGGTTAAAGCATGGGAACACCTGGTTGATAGTTTGTTGGCCCCGGAAGCAGACACAGATTCATTGAATAGCTCCCTGAGTCCTTGCAGGTAAGGGAAGGGAAATCTAGTTTAATACTGCTAAATTGGGTGATAATGGGCACTACTGGAATAAACTTGTCCATGAAGAATATTTTGACACTTTATTTATGACTGCTTTTCTTGATTAGGGGTAACTGTGGGTGGGGGGATTGATGTTATAGTTTTATTGTACTAATTTTAGTAGACCTAAGATATGTATAAAATATACTGTAGCTGGAATATGCTTGAATGCTTGTGGATGCATGTCATATGAGAGATATTAATATCTTTTTTAATCTGTAAATTATAGTTATCTGGGTATTTATCCTTTTTAACCTATATTTTAATCTATTTATTATAATTATCTGTATACTTTTTTAAAGCAAATTACTGTATATGTAGTGTACATCATTTATGATCTGTTTTATATGCCTGTCACTATTGCACTAAGGTCTATTTAATGAAACTAATAAAAAGTATTTAAACTAACAGTAGAATCAATAGAGAATTGGAGAGAGTCTCTAGAGGAACAGGGAAAGATTCTGTCTCACGCCCAAAACCAGAGATTTTTATACACATTTTAAGAATAATGAATTAGCAAAATCTGCACACAATTCAGGCAAACTGGAAACCGACATGTAAGAATAAAGTACATAACACTAACCCACTTTTAGGGCAGGCTCCAGCAGCCTCTACGTTGTTGCTGACCGGAGATGCACAACACAATATGATACATTAGCTTGAACAATTACCCATACAACAATGTTTCTTTGCTGAGCCACATCGGAAATACAGCAGAAGGACCTTGGACTTTAGTTACTTTCAGAACATGAAAAAAACCCATTCACAGTACAAGCACTGTAAGGAAAATAACTAGTTATGACAGTGTCTATTGCTCTGTGAAGGCCATGGGGAGAGAAGACACGCAGGGGGACACAATTGGGAGGGAGAATGAGCAGGAGCAGTGTGCATGTAACATCAGAGCATCATTCATATTAATAAGAATGTGGCACAACCAAATCATAATAAAAAAACAAACTTCTAAATGACATAACAAAACCATTCTTAGTGCAATGTTACTAGCTCATCGTTTACGTCTAAAATTAACCAGAAAAGTCATTAATATTCAAAGTAGATTTTTACTCAAAATTGTGCAGATAGATTGCTGAAGTAGGTTAGAGGCTGAATAAGCAGATTAGCAGAAAATCCAAAATATGTTTCTTGAATGTGATTTTCCTGGGATATGAGTTATTCAGTGAAGGAAAGAGATTGGCACATGGGTTACTAGAGAAATGTGGGATGTTGGATCCCTTGAAATGTCTAAAGAAATTGCAAATAGTATTCTGATTTCTGAATTTCGAGTGAACATATCTCTCACATTATGTAGAGAGACAAATCCATTTACCAGTTAAATACACAAAAATTTACAGGGAAAGACTAGAAAGAAGAACAGACTCAAAGCCTTAAAGTCTTGCAAAAGGACATCATTGAAAATGCACGTTTACAAACACGAGGCAACAAGCATAATCTAGTGATAAAAATAATTGCAAGTCAATCAGGATTCAGATATATCATGTACAATCAAGGTTGAATACGCCAACTGCATACAAATCACATTTATATTCTGCTGCAGATGAGTGTTTTGCTCCGATAGAGAATTTTTCACAGCAGTTCAAACAGCAATCATTAAAGAGACAGACACACATTGCATAAGGTAAAAAAGAAAATCTGGTGATGCCTATACTGTATATGGGTGCTGCCACTAATGCAAGCATGCTGTGGAAGCATAATGTGCTTTGCTTGTGTGCTGTGTACAGTTGGTTGGGAATCAAGCCAGTATAGAGGTACAATTTGAGTATGATCGAATATTAAAGAAAACACAGAATTTTTTTCTATATCAACAAACAATTCCGAGACATTATTGTTAAGGCCATTGTTTGAATATTATGATGCCTTGGAGGCATGGCTAACTGGGCCAAGATGGCGGACGCTTCCTAAGCAAGCTCCGTGCAGCTGCCCCGTTATCCGACGTTCATCCTGGACACATAGCTGCCATGGTTTCAGATTGCTATGTGTGACATTTTCATAATTTCACTGTATTTATCAGTGACATTTCAACAACTATGTATGACTGACACTTTCTCACAAGCAAAATCAAGCAAAGAAGATGAGGGAAACAGAAATATCAGAAATTACAACCTCCCTCCTCCTTTGGAGTTCATGAGGGCCTATTTTTAAACACTGAAAAGTTTGCTGTCTTTGAGCACGGTACCGGAGGCAGTCAGATCTTTTGAGATCCTGCCTCAGCAGAGATGACTGTAAAAGATCGTCTGCTCTCCCAATGTTCACCATGAGGACAGGTAGCAAACTGGCGGCGCACAGAGAGCAGCATTTCACTGTTTGCTGGCCGAGGGGGCAAAGTACTATATGGTGAAAACTAAAGTGTACTCCGGAGGAGTCACTGTAAGTCAACTCTACTCACATGGTACTTGCAGCGGCGGACTCACTGTCTGCACTCATAATCTGCGCTCAGTCACCTGCAATGCACTGAATTTACATTCTCTAATTTATATGTACTCACAGACAAAAATCTGTGCATCGAAGTCTACACACCTGAGATTATCGAGGAATGTGCACTCATACTCCTGCCAACGCTGCACATGTGAGATTACCACGAAACCTGCACCTTCTCTGTATCTTGTGAATGTGCACCTGCACACATAACATCCCGTGTACAACAGTACACACACAGGATTATCTCTAAATGTGCACTGTACACACATACCTATGAGCCAGCACTCCCATATTGAAGCAGAGGCATTTTAGGCGGGAGACAACTAGTACAAGGAAGCCATTTTTGGCTTCAAAAACCGGGAGTCTCCGGCCTGAGAAGGGTCTGTTATTATCTATGCATATCTTACTCACCTCAAATGGTTGGCAAGGAATGTGCAACAGAAACTCGGGCTGATTGAAGCCTCCTAGAGCATGCAAATTACCGACTGTAGAAGTTGTGTGTAACACAATAACAAGCACATTGGTAAAAACACCTCTTCTCCTCCAAAACCATCTTATTTACATATTTCATCTTTCTGTTTACCTGTAGCTGCGCAGCGTCGCAACTCTACTAATCAGCTGAGAGCAAAGCACCTTAAGCTTTCCGAATCAGACACAACTATTCATCCGCAATCATCACGCGAACTGTCTTGTTCCCGGGGTCGCCCTGCACTCGCTGGTGTCCCTGCTGGGCCGTTTGGGGACAGTGACCACCCTTGCTGTGTGGAAACGGCGCCACGGAGATTGCATGACCTGTTAGACACGCAAGCCCAGGTCAGAGCCATGCCTGCCCGGAGGGGTGTCCATTACCCGGAGCGGGGGTGCAGTAAGTGGAGGCGCTGTGGGGAGGTAGGTTCCGCGGCTCCAATGGGATAGACGGCCCTGCCTGCTGCCGAACGTGACTTGCTGGGTTGCCGCGAGCGAGCTGTTGACCCACCTTGTCTCCCCTAAGCTGCATCTGGCTGCGGCCTCTTGATGACATCAGCCTCCCCCTTATTACCACACACCTGTTTCAACGAGCGGGAGCGCGAGGTACTTGGAAGCCATCCACAGCCGAATTAGGCTCAGCAGACACTGTGGTGGGCCCAGGGCAGGCCTGGATGCACGGGGAGATCCTGGGCTCCCACTGACGACCTGCACTGCGGGGAGCCTACTTTGCAATGCGGCTGTTGCACCGATGGCCTCGAATGACGCAGCCTTGATGGGGGATAGGGTGACCAACTGGCATGGGTGCAAATTCAGGACGGTAAGCTTAAAAATTCAGGGCAGAGGGTCAAAATTCTGGACAAAAATTCAGGACAGAAGGTCAAAATTCAGGACAAAACTTTGTGAAAAAAGGTACGTTTTACAGACACATCAGAGGAAGCTGCACGATAGTATAAAAGTAAGTAAATAGACAACCACTTAAGTACAAGTCAAAATAAGTTTATATTAGTTTGTGACAATCGTGCACTTCACGTTTATTTGGTATGCGTGCAGCTTTGAGCAACTGTGTAGGTGTTTTTGTGGTATTTCATATGATAATTTACATTCTGTCATCCATTAATTCTTTCATCCATCATTCAGTCTTTGCATCATTCATTCATCCTTCCATCTGTGTGCCCATCCATATCCCAAACCTTTTCAATCATTTGCAAACCTATCCATCATCTATCCTTCCATCCATCATTTCACTCATCCATCCCTTCATCCACCCTTTCACTCATCCATACATCATCCATACATCCACCTTTCACCCAGTCTATCCTTTCACTCATCCATCCACTCTTCCACCCATCCATCCATTCACTCATCCATTCAACCATTTACCCTTTCACCCAAGCCATCCTTTCACTCATCCATCCACTCTTCCACCCATCCATCCATTCACTCATCCATCCAACCATTTACCATTTCACCCATCCAGCCATCCTTTCACTTACTCATCCATCCACCCAGTCACTCATCCGTCCACCCTTTCACTCATCCATCCATCCTTTCTTCCAGCTCTCCACCCTCCCTTTCACTCACTATGCATTCTTTCACTCATCCATCTTTACATTCTTCTTTACACTCATCCATGCACCCATTCGCCCATCCATTCTGCCAATCATTCATCCATGCTTTCACACATCCATCCATCCATCCATCCATCCTCCCTTTCTCTCTCCATTCCCCTTTCACTTAGCCACCCATCCTTCCAGCCACGCTTTACCCATACACCCACCCACCCATCCACCCACCCATCCAGTTGCAGACAGAAGAACTTCACCCCCGCTGTAGTCCCTAAAGCAAGGGGTGGGGTGGGGGAGGGTTCACTATGCACCTGCACATAGGCAATCTGAAAACTTGGAAGTCATGAGTCATGCATGATGCACAGTGCCAGGACTTGAGGTGACTGTGCCATGGTGTTGTTTCCAGGTCTTTACGTGGGATGAAAAAACTGGGGGTCTCTCCAAGGGGTGTGTCTGATGTAATTAAGGGCTTGGCTTAAAACACCTAAGCTAAAAATATGTGCTGAGCATAGTGTGCCGCCCGACTGGTATTTGGCTGTTTCCATCATTGCATCCAGTAACATTAGACCTACAACAAGCCATGACTATTGGCTTTGTCAATGGATGTTAGTTGCATAAAATAAATAAAAAAGCAGCAACTATGGCTTCATTGTATATAATATTAACAATGCTTCAGCTCTGAAATGATGAGACTGTGAAAGAACTATAAGATCTTCTTTTTAACTTTTTTACTTTGTACACTGTAATCGTGGTACTTCTCTTCTACATATTCTTTTTGGTTGCCTGCTTGGTGTATCTTTTCCTTCTGTTGCAATAGTGTTTTGGAAGAATGCCTGGTAAAGAAAAGGGTCTGGGTCACCGTAAGTAATGGAAATCCTACAGTTTGTGTGCTGTGGTCCCCTTAAGTGCACCATGGACCCATTTGAAACATGAGCTAATCCCAATTCGTCCGCCAACTCCCACTTTGCAGCAGATTTGGGAATTTGAGTAAGGCATTGGTTGTGCACCCCACAGGTATTTATTTGCCTGCCTGATTTTCGCCAGGCAAACCCTGGCTCAAATCATACAGGGAAATGTGCGAAATCTGAGTTTCTGCACCTTGGAATCGGAAAAAACATGAACAGGTAAACAGTTATTCCTCATTCTGGGGGTCAAAACGTCAACACTGAATGAAGTGCAACATGTCACCCGACAAATGCTGTACCCCGTGTCACTGGTGTTTACTAAATGCTCAGCTCACTACACCTAGATTTGTGTGAGAATCAAAATGGGGTTCCAAGTTATGAAATTTCAAGTCAGCCTTGTACTGCTGTAGGCTATCTGGACTAGTGTTCAGTGTCACGCTCCATACCACCGCGTAAGAGGAGTCTTAAGTTCAAATGTCGTCCATCTAACCCTAAGAGAATGCCCTGCCCTAGACCGAGACTGGGGGAGGCCCACCACATGCTTTCACAGCCCAGACTGGCCCATTGTCATTCTGTATGTGGCAATCAGCCTGCATACAGAATGACAATGGGCGGGGTGTGGCTGCTCTTGTGCTTCGCAGATGAGTGCAAGGCGACCCCATCAGGGAGCTGATGCCTCTCGCAGGGGAACAGCTCTGCTCCCTGCAAGGCCCAAAATTACGGACAAAAGGCGTCCGTAAAAGGGATTCTTACGAACAACGGACGTGAGGTCCAATTTACGGCCGGTCCGTGAAATTTACGGACGGTTGGTCACCCTAATGGGGGATCATTACCAAGTTGGGCTCTGACCATGACGTGGCCATGCACGCCACGGCCATGCCCTGGGGCAACGGCCACTGACCTACACTGTCTGATTCACCAGCGCTTATGCCGCAGTTAGCTGCTTGCTTGTGACCTGGTGGGGGGCCTGTTTGAGGCAGCCGGGGGCGCGAGATGGGACGAGGCCCTCTCTCTGCCCCACGGTGAGCTGCGGAAAGCCCCCAGGGTAGTTGATTGCCTATTATACCTGTACTGACTTTGCCGCGGCCTGCTGGGGACCATCAGTGGATACCAGGGTCACGGCCTAAGCTGGATCTGATATCTGACCCCAAAGCACCCTCCATTGAACTCTCTAACCATCCTCCTCGCTCCGCCTTGGTGCCTTGTAGCTGCACATTTTTATCACTTGCTGCCCCGGCCTACTCATGGCGCTGGGGCTGCTCGTGCTGCGACACCCTGGAGAGTGAATAGATGTCAGCGAGCGGGCCCTTGAGGGCGACGCCGTTGCCCTAGAATGGATGCAACAATGAGTTCCACGCCGAAGACCCTGAGACCACACCTCAAAGGCATTGACACCCCTGTGTCCGGGGCTGCTCGTGCTGTGGTGCCGCTGCCACAACAGGTGTGCACAAGCGGCCCACCGCTGCAACAGCTTTTCCTATGCTCTACTGATGAACACACTACTCTGGTGCATTCCTGGGCTGCTCGTGCCACAGCACTCAATCAGACGCTAAGGCTCATGCAAGTGGGCTCTGTTTGACTTGTCTATGACCGACTTTTCCACACTCTCAGCCTCTCAGTGGCTCCAGTGACTGTGCTTCTACCAGCATTACCTCCGGCCCTGTGGAACGGCCCACGTCACACTGCCATAGGCCCCCCCAGCCCTCGGGTTGTGGGCTGGGAAGAGGAGCCTCTGTATGTGAATCGTCTTATCCGGGACCCCATCAGTCTCTGGAGCACACTGGTTAGCCATGGGTCACCTCAACTCCAGGACCCAGCCTGCGACACCAAGACATCATTGGCTCTGGAACGGCCACCAGGAGAATCAGCGGCGGCGGGCCCATCGGGCTCGGATGTGTCCTTGGCACTAAACTAGACATTGTGTTACAGGCAGTGTAGAAGATTTGAGCAACTCTCGAACAGACATGCTCATCGCTTGAAAGCAGAATTGATAATGTCACGGCAGACTTCACCTAATTACATGAAGACCATCGCAAACTGGCGGGGAAAGTACATGTTGCCGAACACACGTTAGCTGAACTCCAACTGACAACGTGTGAATCGGCGTCCCACCTGCAGAGCTTGCTAGACTGTGTTCACACACTGGAATGCAGAGCGGAAGTTGTAGAGGGCAGATCCAGAAGAAATAATATATATGCGTTGTTGGTCTGCCAGAGGTGTGCATGGCCTTGATGCAGTGGTTGACACCGAGACGTGGATCCGCGCCCTGCTCCCGGATTCGGAGCTCTCCCCCTTTTTTACTGTCAATTGAGCCCACCATGTGCCGGCTCGCCACCCGCCACCTGGAGCCAATCCCAGGCCTTTTTTGTTCTGTCTGCTTAATTACAAAGATCGTGAATCCATCTTACGTGAGGCACGTAAGCTGCAGGAAATGCGAGTGGGCAACGCCTCCTTCATGATCTTTCCTGACTATACTATGGCAGTGTAGCATCGAGAAGCTCCTGTCTTGCTGTTAAGCGGCGTCTCCGTGAGTTGGACATATGCTACTCGCTTTTATTCCCTGCTCAACTCCATGTGACAGCAGAGAGGTCCACGCACTTCTTTGACTGCTGAAGAGACATGGGATTGGATTGAGTCCACCGGCCTCACAACGACATGTGCTCCGCCTCATACGACGACACGTCCTGGGGGCACAGCAGGAGGTGGCCGTCAAAAGCACTGACAACGGGAGTACCTCCCTACACAGCCTGGCTTTGCACCAAACCTAGAGCAGGTAATCCTAGAGTGACAAAAGGCCTTGAAAATGGCATCCACGATGCAGAACCGTTTAGAGAGTCCAGACCCTGATGCAAGCTCTATGAAATCCTTTAGTGATGATGGCTACTCCACTGCATGGCCCTCTGAAACTGACTCATTGGCCCCACCTGCAGTCACTCCCCAGACTGCGGACGACAGTATATGATTAATTGATTTCTGTCGTTCATACATTTTAATCTGATTTATTGTTAACTCTCTTATTCTTGTATTGTATTGCATATGTGTACATTAACCTCTCTTACATTACAGCTGGTGCTAGCCCGACCCCTGGAGGGCACACCACCCATCATAACATGTGGATAGACCCTGTAACGTGGTACACGGCTGTTCTGTAAACATTTGCCAACTTAGTTGATGCCTCTACATCCTGCGAGAAAGGGGCATTGCGCTCTTGGCTTTTGCATCTCCCCCTTGCACTTCCACTAGCCAGCCTGTAGGGCCAGTATTTGCCTCTGATAGTTTGGCAGTTTGGGGGGATATCTGTTGTTCCTTCACTCCAATGTTGTTACCTGTTTCGATTTTCCTTCTTCCCCCAGTTATGACTGATTGCCCGGGGCTCCCCAGCCCCCCTTGTCGCCCTCGCCCACAGGCGTTAATACGCACTGCGAGGAGCCCTCCCCCTTGTGACATAGTCGCATGTGGGGTTTCATCAAGCTTCCCACATGACCCAAACTAACATCATCACATGGAACATGAGGGGCAAGCATATGCCCTCTCGCCGCTATGCAGTATACTCCTACCTTAAACGCTGATCCACGCACATTGCGCTCCTTCAAGAGACACACTTGACACTGGTTGAGGCTCACAAACTCCAGCTGAAGTGGCAAGGACAGGTGTTCGCTACTGAGTACTTCTCTTATGCAAGAGGGGTACTGGTCTGGGTGAAGCCAGGGGTCACTTTTATAGCAGATGACATTATAGTGGAAGCGGATGGCCAGTTTGTGTTAATAGTCGGTCATTTAGATGGCCGCTGCCGTCGCCTCCTCTTAGGGATGATATATGCCCCAAACACTGACCAGACCTCGTTGTTGCATACCCTATCTGGCAAACTGTCCTGTTGGAGCGGGATCCTGTGGCTCCTAGGGGACAATTTCTGTTCTGTTCTCGATATAGCTCTGGATCGCTCTTTCCCTCTCCTACCTCGCACTCTGGACCCTTTCAATGCACAGACATTAATTGACTGGCTCCTGCACTGGCACCTTACTGACATATGGCGAGTCTGCAACCCTAATAAGTGCATATATTCATTATACTCCTCACCACACAACCTACACGTTACACTTGACCACTTTGTTGGGTCAGCCAATCTACTCCCCACAATCCAACAAATATACTACTTAGGACGCACACACTCGGACCATAACCCAAAATTCCTGCAGCTGACATGGGGAGATAACTTACCTTTCCATACCCACATGGTGCCTGCAACCCACAGCACTTGAGGACACACCCTTCCGTGCATCCCTGGGTGCGGCCAGGGCAGACTACTTTGAGTTTAATAATGACACTGCCACTGATAAGCTGATTGAGTGGGATACCTTTAAAGTGACCATCAGGGGACACTGCCTGGGGCTGACCTGGAATGCTCGTAAACAACTAGATGGTGACATCACACGCATTGAGCACAAACTCCTGCACCTTGAAACACTTTCAGTAACTGACCAGACATACGCCCAACAACTGGTAAAGGCGCGATGCGAACACACCTCTTTACTGGAACGACTCCAATGTCTAAATTGGGCGGCCCACTCCTCATGCACTCATGCAACATCCGACCGCACAGGCCGACTTCTGGTGTGACTGATACGCCAGGATCAGCTTGTACAGCCCATTGTTCGCTGGCCTCATCTACGGAGCACCCCTGCACACCCAACACGAAATACATGCAGAACTGATGTACCACTATACTTTGCTCTGCACATTGATTGCAGACGTCAGCCCAGTTTGCCTGGACACCTTATTTTCCACACTCCATCTCTCCACCATCAAGCCTGAGCAGCGTTCGGATTTGGACGAGCCCATAACGCTATCTGAACTCCACAAAGTCATTAGAGCCCTAGCGACCAGCAAGTCCCAGGGACTGGACGGCCTACCGGCTGAGTATTATAAGGCCTATGCCCCTATGTTGGCTCCTCAGCTACTTACTCTTTATGAAGCATCCCTCTCAGCATATACCCTGCCTCAGCCATTGCGCAAGGCTCTGCTTATTTCCTTACCTAAACCCGACAGGGATCCCACGGCACTGGGCTGCTACTGACCCCTGGTGCTACTTAACACAGATTATAAAATCTTGGCCAAGGTCCTAGCTGACCCCTTGGCACCCTTGTTCCCGCTGCTGGTCCACACTGACCAGAATGGGTTTGTTCCAGCTTGTAGCACCTCATTGAACCTGCAGCCCTTCTTCCGGGTCTCAAAATACTCTGCTCATCGTTGACCACATTCTGGATGTTTGGCCCTAGACCTTGAGAAAGCCTTTGATTTGCTGGAATGGGGTTTTCTGCTTAATGCCCTACCTCACTATGTACTGGGGAGCCGCTTCCTCCAATTAATTAAATTGCTTTACACTGCGCCGTTGGCCAGAGTCATGACAGGCTCCTATATTTCAGACCCTATTTCGATAGACAAGGCCACCCGCCAGGGGTGCCTGCTATCTCCACTACTTTTCTCTTTAGCCACAGAGCCATTTGCCATGGCTATCCAGGCCCAGGGCGAGGAGTGGGGCATTGCACTGGGAGGCAAAACCCATACAATCTCTTTGTATGCTGATGACGTTCTCCTCTATATCCAAGATGTGCGATTGGAACCCCCTATACTAGCCCGGACGCTCACTGAATTCGCTGCCATCTCTGGCATGCAAGTTAACTGGGCCAAATCATGCTTGTGCTCATTTACGCCTTCGAACCCCGATCCCATATTTACCCTTAGCGGGGTCCCAGTAATGTCGCAACCCAATATGTTTTGTTGCCTAGGGGTCAGAGTATACCAACACCCAGCTGACTTATTGGATGGTAATCTTACCAGAGCGACAACCACCCTTAGATCCCAGATATTACTCTGGCGCACAATTCCTCTATCTGTCGTGGGTCACGCAGCCTTACTCAAAATGGTGGTCCTGCCTCAGCTACTCTATTTTCTTACTAATCTGTCCCTATATGTTGCACCTCCCTACTTTTGATTCTTTGAGGGAACCCTGCGAGAGTTCATCTGGAACAAGTCTCGGTGTAGGGTGGCTCTGGCAAATCTGTCCCTGCCTACAGATCAAGGTGGACTTGCAGTACCTAATATGGAACTTTACTATCTTGCATCTCAACTCCAGTGGGTGGCTAAATGGAAGGATGGATGCAGCTCTCAGACACTACCACGTTGTCCCCGGCCTGGACCCTTTCGGCGATACTCCGACTCTTTCAGCCCTGCATGCATATAAAGCCGCCAGAGTCATTGCTGCTCAGAGTGGCATATAGGTGCTACAGACGTAGCCTGTACCTTACAAGATTCAGTTCTCCATACGGACCAGCTTTGCCCTTGTAGGGCACGCCCAAGGGCAATGTCACCTCGCCTGAAGAACTTGCTGCTTGGCTTGATGGTGGTATACACACACTGCGAGAATTCTACTGAGATGGTGTGCTGGTATCGTATGAGGTATTGACAGAAAAGGAGGGGCTACCTCTGGGTCACTTTCTGCTACATTCCTCGTTGTTTGCAGCGCTGGGTGGCAGATGGGGGGACATGTTGAGGGAACCTTCCATGCACCTTATGGTGCAGTACCTTCATGTTATGGGAACGGGTCGGCATCTCACGAGATGGTTTGCAGCCTCCCTCCGCCAGCACACAGCAGTGCCTCTCACACCCCTGAGGCAACGCTGGGAAGAGGAACTGGCAGTGGGCTTCCATGTTGGAGGGTACGGGCCATGTCCCTCTGAATGCTCGCTTCTGCCTCATTCAATACCAGGGGCGGCTCCTCTGCTATGGCGGAGGAGCGTCGCCCCACTGCTTTCTCGCAGTGCGAGAAGCAGAAATATAAAATAGTAATAACTTTTAGATATTACCATTTTATGTTTGCATGTTGGGGCTGCTCTGCTCTCCGAGCAGGGCAGAGGAGGAGTGGTGTGCCCACTCCTGAGTGCGCATAGACTGTTGGTCGGCCCTCTCGGGCCACCCAAACCAGTCATGCGCACTTTGCCCTTCTCCATGCAGGCTGCCACCGATTTGGGCTTGACCAATAAGTAATAGATTGTAATAACCGAACTGAGAGTTTTGAACAAAATCCCTTGTAGGCACAGTTACCTCTTATTAGTTGTACTCTTATGTTGTCTCCTTTTGCACCACATGTGAAATTGTTGTATAATTGGCAATGTCTCTGAATCTGATCTGTTGACCCCTTGACCATATACATGTTTCTTTAAAAAAAACAACAAACAGATTTAAACAAAAATTAATATTGTGACGCCTTTTACACTGATGGATCAGCACCACCTGCAGTGGGCACTAAACAGCGGTACTCCACAGGTTTTCCTGCTGCGCAGAGTGTTTGAGAATTCAGAATTTAAAATAAAACTTATACATGGGAAGCCCTTGGGTGATTCAACTACGCAAATAGCAGAACTAAATGCTTTCCTCTCAGCTTTCTCAAAAATGAATGCTTTGGTTCCTACGATTCGCGGTGAGGTGTGGCGCAGTGACCAGAGCGGCTGACTCCAGAGCGCGGGGCTCACGGTTCGATCCCCGGAGGTAGCACAGCTCAGCATCATGTGACTCTGGGCAATAGCTCACTTAATCTCCCCGACGGTCCCCCCAGCGCCTGGATACCCTTAGTGGTGATACGTTTGCGTTTTACAAATGTGGAATTAATATTATTTACGATAAGCTTCATTTGGGGTTCAAGGGTACAATATAGATTTAAAACATTGGGAATCTAATGGTTACAAAGGATCATGAAGGAAAACAATAAGAGGTAAAACAGCTCTGGGCACAGATTTCGGGCTTCATAAGACACCTTCCACTAGTGTACATTTAGCACTCAATGTCCCACTAAAGACATTTTGCTGCTAATTAAGCTCCAAAATATGCCAATTGCAAAGAAAGATAGACCCAGAAATACTCTCAACAGTCCATTCATCACACAAGGAAAAAAAAACCTCCTCCTGGCTTTCCAGAGAAGTGCAATTACTTTCTGAGACAAGATGGGCTCCCTTGAGTCACAATCCCAAAATTAGGTGATAAAAACATACCCAATCGAACTTGCAAAATTCGATTAAGGCAGCTCATGAAGGAATAGGATCTCATTTACACTGCATGTTTTGTAGGAGCATTACTGGTTAGGAGATTTTGCTCTTCAGCCCTCTAGGTAAATGACTATGTTCCTGATTTACAGTTTGGCGGACAGACTACTCTGCCACAAACGTGACTGTGTACCCTGTACACCTAACACTTGGTCTGCATACTCAATTATAAGTCAGGGTCCCAAAGGTTTTCTGACAGCAGTGCCCCCACTGGTTCTGCCCTTGAAAAGCTTATCCCGATGGCCTGACACTACCTATGAATGTGGCTGTGCCACTGGCTTCCTTTGGTCTGGCTCTCCCTGCGCACTGCCTTGACTATCACTGCCCACAGCGGCCTACAAGGGAGAAGCACGCCAGACCAGGAAGTGGGCATGGAGACGTGGGGCTTGTCAGTGTGGACTTTGAGAGGATTGAGGGTAAGCGTGACTCACATAGAATCACTATACTGCTGGGATCCCGCTCTGCCCAGTAAAAACACAGTTTGGCACCAAGAGGTGTGAGAGGTGAGCTGGAGCACTGTGAGTGAGGTAGGTGGGAGTACTGGGCCTGCCGAACTGCCAGGCGCTTGCCTGAACTGTAGGCCAGAACCCTGACAAGGGTGGCAGCAGGGGAGACATGAGAAGCCCACCTCCCTCCCCCAAAGCGACATTTCAAGTACTGGAGTGGCTGGCTTGACTCTCAGTTGCCCTGTTAGTAGTGTGTTATACCTGCTGCTCAGCCAGTGTGACTGTGGTGACAGAATGTTGGAGAGTGGAATGTTGGTGAATGTGTGAGTCAGTTGGTGGATGGGCTGAGCAGCAGGAAGGCTGCTCCTGGTGGGGCTCTGCTTAACATCTTACCATCTTATCCTGAATAAATCTACTTGGAGAACTTACATGGAATTGGACCATCTTTTATTTACTACATATTTTGGCGACGATTTTGGAAAGATCTACGTGTGCAAGTCAACGGAAAGAGGAAATTTAAATCAACTGAATTTACATGAAACAAAGCAGAGGAACCTACTGAGAGAAGAAAAAAAATGTAAGGATATAGAACTTCCTTTACAATTTAAGCGTAATGTATTTCTCAGCTTTCTGGCAGCCTTGAGCCCCACCAGTGACCAAGAGACCGGTCGGCCCCAACCTGGGCCTGCCAGATTCCGCAGTGTTTCTTCATGGACTTGTTGGAGTGGAACTATTGACAGCCTAACAGCCAGGGCATGCTGAAACATTTTATATTCTCTCAGGCGCTTTGGAGTTGTGTCATGTTGAGTGTGCTGGGAGTGTCAATAGCACACAAGAGGAGCGTCGTTGTGCTGTGGTGCTATCAGTGTTGGACTGTGTCAATCATGACCTCGGAGTCACTGTGGAGGAGACCTTATGCCAGGGCACTTCGTTGTGGGACCGGATTGAGTCGATGGCAAAGTATACGTGTGGTGAGCTGCGAAGGCTATTACAGTCTTCATCATAACCTGGTTTGTCACAACTTGGAGTCTACTGTTTATTTCAAGAACTGTTTGTTTTTACCACTTTCATTAACGTTTTTTCGGTTGTGGGACCTTGCTGTGGCATGTTCAGTGGGCGGCCCAACTTTTATTGCACTGTGTGACCCTCGTCATGTGGACTGCACCGCGTTGTATGGCGCATGGGGAAGGGTGTGCCAACCTGAGGAATCCTGAGAAGAACAAAGCCGTTATTATTACATTTGAATTTTTATGGTTGCGCGCCTCTTACCTTAACACTGAAGCGCGTGGGGCAGTTCAACAGCGCACGTCGAAGAATCTTGCTGGGTCAAGAATCGGAGCTCAATCCAGTGATGACGGGCTTCCTACAGGTCTGTTTGTGCAGAGCTGTTTGTGCACGCTTGTGCCGTGAGCCATCCGGCACTCCCTATGCATACGCGCCGCCATTTTTTTTGTTACCGGAGGTCAAAGCCAGATATTTCCCTGAAATCTTTTCTTCTCCGTGCGTCTGCAAGCTCAAAGTGATAAGTCCTGCCTTTACCCTGACACATTCCAAGAATCTGCGAAGGGGAGCCTTAGCACCAGTGGCGATGTCCAGTTTGTGATTCGCAGTTTTCCGGTGCACTTGCAGTGTTGTGTTTCTCGGTTGGAGTCCAAGACGGAATACAATCTGACCTGTGAGAGTACTATTTTTGCATGAAGAAACTGGTGAGGCATTTCTATTTCCTGATTTATGGTTTCCTCAGCACTCTTCATCACAACGTGCAATGGTCCAATACCTGCGCTTACATTTGGTGTTTGGAGACATTAGTGATCCTCCTTCCTGAGACTACTTTTAAAAACTGGATGTTATGTGCTGCCATTTAGGAGGTGTTTTAGTTCGAACAGCTGTTTTAATCCTAACAGCAGCAAACGTCAAATTTAAGTGTGGTTTATAGCATTTTCTTCTACCGAAAGTTAAACCTGCTTATTTGTGTGCTTGATACTTAGTCTAGTGTTCCTGCTCAATACCTTTCTCTGCACTGTAGTGCTTGTGATTATTTTTCTTTAATATCTGTATGTCTAAGGTTCTATGTTTTACTGTTGGTTTCACAGAGGTTTTGAGTGTGCTTTGCATGTGCAGATTCAGTTGTGTGCTCACTTTATGCAGTCATGAGTTTGAGGTGTTTTCTTCATGAGTACTTGTACCATTATTTCTTTTAACAGTGAGATGATTATTTGGGATGGTGCAGTTTTACCACCCACTCTTGTGATTGTGTTGGTGTCTCCCACTATCATGTGGTTGTGGGTTGGTGCTGAAATACCACCCATCGTAGAGCATATTGTTGAAGAGTGAGTGTTTTTCTTATTTATTGTTTGTTTCCTTACTACTTTATTGGGTGCAGTGTTGTGCGCTATTACATGTTTCGTGTGGAGCGTTTTTCCACACATACCACCCCAACTTCGGGTTTTGGTGAAGGGCTGTGTTAAAGCCAGATTTGCAAAGAGCGTGCGTTTTTGCTAGTGTGTGCTGTTTTTCTATCACTACTTGTTTGGATGTAGCGTTGTGCTAGTGATTGGTGTTCTTTTCTGGGTTCGTGTGGACTTTTATTTCACACTTTCCACCCATGCTTCGGGTTTGGGTGAAGGGCAGCTTTGATGTTGTTTGTTTATCACTAGTCGTTGATGTTCTTATTTTTACTACGAGGATGGATGTGGAACTATGTTGTTCCTTTCTGGGTTTGTGTGGACTGTTATTCCACACTTTCCACCCATGCTTCGGACTTGGGTGAAGGGCAGCTTTGATGTCGTTTGTTCCGTGTGGGGCGGTCTTCCACACTTTCTTTTTGTTTATTTTAGTTGTTGTGGTTGGATGGTTTTCTTCTACACCTTGTGGTTGGCACCCTATTTTACTTTTCTCATGTTTGCCTGGCCAGCTAGCATGTTTTAGGTATCTGGGTTTGTTTTTGATTTGTGGTGTAGTGGTGCATGGATTTTGCTGTGGTAGAAAGGGAGATGGTGCATGAGTGTATTCTTACTTGTGTTCCTTTTCCTCTCTCTCATTTTTATTTCTTGTGCATGATATTTTCCATCTATTATCCTCATGCTGATGGTTCAGCTCATTGCTATGTTGCTTATTTGTGGCAATGGTTCTGATATCATTCTGTTGCATGCTATTGTTCCTATGTCATCCTTTGCTTGCATCAGATTTCATTGTCATTCCATTTAGAGTTCATTTGTAATTAATATAAAGATAGGAGATGTGTAATACCTGCTGCTCAGCCAGTGTGGCTGTGGTGACAGAATGTTGGAGAGTGGAATGTTGGTGAGTGTGTGAGTCAGTTGGTGGATGGGCTGAGCAGCAGGAAGGCTGCTCCTGGTGGGGCTCTGCTTAACATCTTACCATCTTATCCTGAACAAATCTACTTGGAGAACTTACATGGAATTGGACCATCTTTTATTTACTACATAGTGATCTGCTGGCTCTTGTCTGTCTATGCTGTAATGGCCCAAATAATTGGAAGAAGAGGGCTTCATTGCACATGTTCACCTTATCTGATGGGAAATCTGGCCATCTAAGACAACTGGTACCACAACCCCCTTGAGTCTGGGGGAATAATATGTGCTAATAGGTTTCAGATCATTGCTGCTGTCATGCACTGTGGTAACGACACATGTGATCTGTAAGACCCTGGACCTCCTTAAGGTTCATCTCTGATCCCCTCATTGGGAGCATCCCTATTGGTTACTGCATCATGGGCAAAACGGACCCTATACATACCAAAATCACCTTTGACGGCAGGTGGTCAGAAAAAATCACTACAGATGAAGGTGCCCCAGAACTTGGGGTGAGGTACTGCACAGAGATGTCCGTAACAAGGAGCTACGTACAATTGTGGTAGACGTGTGGAAAAATGTTGCATCTCATGGGCAGTTAGACCAGACAAAATAAAGGCTGGATAAACATAGTGACAGACTGGCCTAGAAGATGATACGGAATGCCTTAAGAAAACGGCGTCTTGCCTTGCTACCGATATTGCCAAAATTGCAGCAAAAAATTAAGACCTAGAACCGCGCTTATGGCGCAACAATATTTGCATCATTGGCTTGGAGGAGACCACGGAGACCAGAAGCATAGAGACCTTTGTCGAGAAACTATTTGGTAATATGATTGGGCAACCAAACTTCGCAGCGATGTTTGTCATGGAGAAAGCCCACAGATCGCTTGGCCCCAGGCTCCTGCTGGGTGCCTCTCCGTGCCCAATAATCGCACAGCTTCTAAATTACAAAGAGACGGACGCAGTCTTAGGACTTGCTAGTGGAAAGAGGCTCCTAGAATACCAGAGAGCTACTTTGTCAATATACTCTGCTTTTACTGTTACTGTGCAAGAGTCCAGGTGAGCATTCATGGAGTGAAAACGTTTCTGAGACCCTCAGACATGAGCTATGCAATGATCTACCCTGCCAGACTTAAAATACAGATTGAAGGCCGCACTGTGTACTTCGGCTGCCCTGAGGAGGCCATGAAATTCGCTAATGCCAAACTGAAGAAGTCCCACAACAAACATTGGCATGCTGCACAGAGTGGAGACAATCCTGATAAAGAGGCTGTGGGAGAGACAAGCAAGGTGGGATAACAAGGTGACGGGTTGAACAGCGATGTCCATGAAGGGAAGTGCTGCATGCTAACTTGAAATAGCAGACAGTTCCTCAGTGCTGGACAACGAGGGATCCTGCCAATGTGAGGGCTATAGTGTACAGCCCCACTGGATGCTATGCCTGTACTTATTGAAGCATTGATATTGAAGCATTGTTGATGGTCCTTTTATATATATCTGCCCAAGTTGACGCTGCAGCTGTTATATGAAAGATGCATGCTATGTTTTTCTCTTGTTTGTGACTCGGGTGGCTGGTGGCTGGCCATTTCTCCTTGTGTAAGTCACTATTTATTCTACTATGGGAAGTTGTAGGAGTTTATTATTTGAATTATGTGGATTTCAGTGTGGGTGGGTGGATGGGAGAGCTTCATGAGCAGTCAGTTGGGTTGGGAACATGTTTTTATTCAAATGCAGACAACACATTCCCACTACACATGCCCTGGTTACTGTACTTGGTCAATATTATTGCACCAACATTGATATTGATCCAGCGTTCAGGAATTAATACATTTTATCATCTGGACCCAATTCAATACCCAACAGTCCCTTTCACACTGGGTGAGTTTAAACCAAACTTACCAATTTGTTCATCTTATTATCCTTTTCTTGGCGATGTAATCTTTAAAAGTTAATCAGTGTTTGGCAAAATAATAATCAGAATTTCTAAATATCACTATAGAATAATCATTTCATACAGCTAAATAAATGACTTTAAGAAAGACAAACTCTTTATGAAAGTTAGAAATGCTTTATCTAAATAAATGTGAATTGCTCATCAAGTACAATACAGCTCAGATCATAAGTCATCATACAAGAGAAACATTAGCAAATAAACACCAATTGTACATCTCAAATGTCAGCGCAATGAGTGAGTGGATAGGCATAGAGACAAAAGAATAAAAACATTTGCAAAAGATTTTTTGCAAATTCAGAATATCATACTAACCAATCATAAGAGGTTCTAGAAATGTGAAAAGCTACCCTCTGGACATGAGAGTAAGCTAGGCCCCTCAAGAAGAGTTAAGGAGCAAAGTCAAGGAGTAAGGATCAGCAGAACAACGGCCAGCCCATAGAATTTAGGAAACAGCGTCACAGCTCTCTCCTCTCGCAAAATAAGAAAAACGCACTTGCTAACCCCTCCCTCTTACTACAACTAGTTATACCCTAAATTCACTAAAGGTCCAACCCTCATTGTGTCATTTCACATGAAATTGTACATTGTGATTGGTCCAAAACAAGGGGTGTTCAATCACACCACTCTCGATGTGTCTAACTTCATAATGTCCCATTGTTCTAACTTTGCACACTGTAATCACTTCCAACATAGGAAACTCTAGTATCTGGCTTCCGTGTTTCATTCGTCTCTCCATCTCACTCATGTATCATTTTGAATTACAAATGTCCTCATGCTGCGCTCGGCGAGGAAGTTTCGTTTCTTTTATCTCTTTCCTTTCTGCGCAACCTTGGCCTTCACCAGGAACTTGCGAAGGACACATCACCGTGCTCATTCTTTCTCCTCTCTATATTTCTAATATGCCATGTAAATTCTAAAATGTCTCTCGGGCCTTTTCTGCAGGGCAGTAAGTACACTTCTAAAGAAAACAAATACAAATGTTATTTATCATTTTATAAAACTCCACTATTTAACGCTCTTTAAATGCTTTTCATTTGCTCCCTTTTCCTTCGCGCTGCTTATTATTTTCTAGTTGTTAGTGAAAAATAAACTCTCGACTTTTGACTTATTTTCTACATTAGTCATATGCATTTGCAGCCTACTCTAACACTCCCAGCGCGTGCTTGCGCAGTTTTCATCTTTCCCCTTTAGTCTTGCACTGATAGTTTTTCACATCTTTTGGTTAGTAATTTACATACTGAGGAGTTAGATCTGAGCAGGTTTTGCTTCGTGAAAACCCTGCTCCATCAATATAGACTGCTTTTGATCCTTTTATGTACCAGTGTTCCTACATTGTAAGAATCGGAAAGATGTCGGGAAGATTTCACTATTAAATGGACTTTGGATTACTGCATCCATACCGCGTGTTCTTGCACTCTACCTTTACTGTGCGGACTGCATTGTATTGAGTGCTTTGGTAAAAATGGATTGGCAGGAGGTATTTACCATGTGAGCACTTTTGAATTCTGAATGTATCTCATCCATTCACTATACCCCTCCATGCTGATGTTCTTACGGATGCAGAAACACATCATAGCCACCATTTCTTTGTTAACATTCATATAGTCCATTAGCTCCATTCATGTGACCTGCATCATTAATGTGTTAACGTGGAACATACTGGCAATGCAATCCCATGAACTCCATAACATTGATGCTGCACTCCTACAGGAGACACATGTTGACACGAACTGACAGCCTAATTTTTCGGACCGATGGGGACACTGCAAGATTGCCCAACCACACTTCCAAATATCTATGCCCCTAACATTGACTCGCCTGAGTTCTTTGATAACACTGTAAGTCATCGTGGGCAACATCATGCTGACAACATTGTATTGGGTGGGGTCTTAGCTTTAGAACTCAGACTGGACAGCTCCAACCATCGAAGAGCGGGTGTTCTAATGATGTTAAAACACGCTCTGGATTCAGACGGCTTGGCAGAGGTATGGCGTGAATTAAAGTCCGACACGAAATTCTATTCTTTGTATTCTTTAGTACACGACACCAACTCCCATATAGACCTGCGGCTGCTTTCTAGAGAGCGCAATGTGAATACACAATCGCGTCTACCCACGGTAGTAGCTGTGATGGACCATTCCACAGTCTTTCTTATGGTGAATCTGCTGGACCCATGGATGCAGCAGAGACCGTGGTGCTTCCTCTCTGAGGCGCTATGGGCTTAGATTTTCATGCTGACATGGCAGCTGCAATAATATGATTTCTTTACATAAGTGTGGGGTCTGTTCTTGCCTTCTAGATGGTTTGGTAAAGTTTTGAGACTTGCGTTAAAAGGCATGTCAACGAGTAAGCAGCTGGAGTAGTCAAATCCATCCATACTCAGCTCACAAAACAGTAAGCCAATTGCTATTCACAAACTGTACTTCTAAAGTTACAGTAGCCAAAAAGGACTCAAAACAGTCTTAAATTACTCCAGCTCTGAGGTGAAGTAAGTCCCGCACCACACATGCCCAACCACTGATACTGTAACACTCTCCCATAGAAAACAATGCAGGTAGGGACTTAAAATAAAATCCCACAAGAAATAATGTTAAATTAAATTAAAATATTTAAACTTGTTAAAAATATCGCTACATTTTATTTAATGTTTTAAAAAAAAGTATCTTCAAATATTTTTTTTAAAAATGTAGCATATTTTAATAAATGTCTTTACATTTAAAAATTAATGGAACGTTTTTATTAAAATATAATTAAATAATTTATAATTACTAATATACATCACTTTTAATAATTTCTCATATAAGATAACATTTTTTACTTTTGCTGGGATCTGTTTATACTTTTAATTTAGTTTAGTATATTCTGTATAATTACATTTTGAATTAAGTTATTAATGCTGTAGCATTTTATTACTTTATTCTATATTTAGGTTTAAATTTCTTTATTGATTTTCAGCATATTCATCAGTCATACCAACAATACACTACGTGCATTTAAGTACTGCTGAAAGTCCAATCTAGGTGGGATGGCTTGAATGAAAAGAAAAAGAACAAATCCCCCCCAACCTCCCCTTCTCCCTCCCTCTGAGGCATGGAAATTTAAGCTATGTGCCCAAGGCCTCCCCCCTGGTCCCGCTGGTGCCGACCCCGAGGATCATGTGTCTGCTAGTGTTCCACTTCTCCTCGTGGTACTGCCTGCGGTAGGTCTGCTAGCCACAACAATCTCAGATATCTAGGGCATGTGAGCTGCCTAAACTCCGAGGTCAGCAGTGACAGAAAGGGCTTCCAGAGGTCTCGGAACGAGGCTCCTGGATTGGAAAGATAGAGAGAGATCCTCTCCATCCCGAGCGTGCCCCACAACCTATGGAGCCACCCCAGGTAAGTAGGGGAGGTGGCCGTCCCCAGTGAGTTAGAATATTTTGAAGGGCCGCCCCTAGCGCCAATGCAATATGCCGACCCCTTCGCGATCTAAGCGGGATGGTGAGAGGATTGGGAAGGCCTAGCAAGATGTATGCAGGGAAGCGGGGGATCTGGGTATCGAAGTGGGCGTCGATGTCATCTAATACCTGCGTCCAATAGCCCGAGAGTCTGGGGCATTCCCACAGAAGGTGGGTCATGGTGCCCAGTGAGCCGCATGCTCTCCAGCACTGGGGTTCTCGGGCCGGATTACCTCTGTGGAGTCTCTTTGGAGTGAGATACCAATAAGTTACAATTTTAGTTGCGGTCTCAATGTTAGATACGCTGCGTGCCGTGTGACGAGCTCTATGGTAGATATCCGACCACTACTTCTCCGAAAGCGTCCTACCCAGCTCCCCCTCCCATCTCAGCTGTCCAGACGATTTATCTGTCCTGGGGATGCGTCTGAGGAACTTGTAGAGTTCTGTTATCAGGCGTGAGTCCATATGTTTCGTCACCAACCATTTCTCAAATGGCGTGAGGGCCCTTTGAGCCCCGTCCCGAACCCCTGTCTGCATGACTCAGTGTCGAATTTGGAGATAGCAAAAGCGTTCCCTCTCCGGTAGGCTCTGTTGTGTACGGAGGTCTTCAAATGATAAAGGGCCGTCAGCGTCGAAGAAGTGTCCGATGGACTGGCGGCCCTCTCTTGTCCACTGAGCATATGCTCCCGTATCAAGACCGGGGGTAAATGCAGGATTGTGCACTATAGGAGTGAGCGGAGAATAGAACGTCGTGAGCTCACGGGATGTGGCCACTCTGTCCCAGACTGTTAGGGTAGCGTGAGTAACTTTCGAGAGGTAAAGTTTGCGGGGCCGTGCCTCTTTTGTAAGAAAAGGGACCCCCCCCCAGGGGTTGACTAGCCAAGGCTATGTCCATAAACAACCAGTGCTTCTCGGACTCTGGTCTTGACCACTCTGCCAGGGGTCTCAACTGTACCGCCCAATAATAGTCCTGTAAATTTGGGATTGCTAGTCCTCCTTCTGGTGGGGGTCTACAGCATAGTTCTCTACGTAATCTGGGTCTTTGGTCACGCCAGATAAAGCGCTCAAAGTCACGCTGCATAGAATGCAACGCCCCTGGGGGGGCAACGGGAGGGTCTGGAAAAGAAATAATATCTTTGGTAAGATTGTCATTTTTATCGCTGCTATGCGACCCAACCAGGACAGTGGTCTCCATCTACGGAGGCAGTCCCGTATGTGCCGTAGTAGCGTTGTATAATTCAGTGAGGTGGTGCGTTGCATGCTTGCTGCGTGTTGAAGGCCTAAGTAGGGTCTCCTGGGCCCATTAAATATGGTGAGTGCGTTTGAGTACTTCTGTTGTGTCTGGGGAGAGGGACAGGCTGAGAGCTTGTGACTTGTGGACGTTGACCCTGAAGCCCGACACCTGCGTAAACTGTTCCAATTCGGCCATAAGGGCAGGCAGGGAGACTCTAGGGTTTTCCAAAGTAGCAACTACGTCATCCGCATATACACAGATCTTGTGTTCCTCCCCTCCAAACACTACCCCAGATATCAAAGGAGCATTACGTACTCTTTGGGCCATAGGCTCCGTGTAGAGGGTGAATAGGAGTGGGGAGAGCGGGCAGCCCTGTCGCGTTCCCTGCTGAATAGGAAAGGGGCTTGAGGTGAGGCCGTTCACTCGGACAGAGGCAGTTGGATTGGTGTAACTGCTTAGGACCCAGCCTATGAATCTCTCTGGCAGGCCAAAGTGCCGCATGGTCGCTGTTAGGTAGGGCCAGTGCACCCTATCAAATGCCTTCTTGCGTCAATAGAGAGAATCATGCGTTCAATACCGAAGCGCTCAGCTTTGTTGATGATGTGTAGAAGGGGTTTGGTGTTGTCGGAGCACTGACGACTGGGCATGAAGCCCGATTGGTCCGGGTCTATCAAACCCGGTAGGTGGGGGGAGAGACATTGCGCCAGGATCCCCGTGAACAGTTTAAGGTCCACATTAAGGAGGGAGATGGGCCGATATGACGCGCAGTGCCGCCCATCCTTCCTTGTTTTAGGTATCACTGTGACTAACGCCTCTACCATCGTGGATGGGATTGAGGAGGAGAGCCCAACCGAGTTATACACCCTCATAAGTATCGGGGCCAGCATGGGGCAAAAGGTTTTATAAAAAAGGGAAGGGAAGCCATCCGGGCCCGGGGACTTAAGCAGTTTTTATTTGGAGATGGCCGAGATCATCTCCTCTAGTTTGATCGGGGATTCACACCACCTAGGTATTGGGCAGGACCATCGGCGGGTAGTTGCTTTGCTCCATATAAGGACGCATAGTACTGCCGAAAAGTTTCTGCAATGGCCTGGTCAGAGGCCTGCTCCTGTCCGGACTGGTCGATAACCCTGGGAATATTGGAGGACTGCTGCTGTGCCCTTAGTCTGTTAGCCAAGAGTCTCCCACTTCTGTCCCCCCAGTGTAGAAGGAGTGCCTAAGCCGCAATGCTGCATACTCTGCCCTGTTCATGTCCAGGCCTGCTAATTGGGTTCGTGCAGCTTTTAGCTGCCTCCAGCCCTAGGGGCGCCCGTTCTCTGGTGAATACGTTCTAACTCTTGCACCTCACGGAAAAGTTGCTCCCTCTTTTCTCTCTGAATTTTATTATCGTATGCGGTGATAGCGATAAACTCTCCTCTAACCACTGCCTTCAGGGCGTCCTAGAGTGTTGCTATAGGGGTGTCGGGAGTGTCATTCACCTCTAGGTAGTCTACTATTGCTTTTGTGATTCGTTGCACTACTGTAGGGTGCTGAAGCATTGCTTCTTTGAGACGCCAAAAGAGATGTGCGGGTCTAGTACCAGTGAGGGCCAGTGTCATGCTCACCACCGAGTGATCAGATAGTGAGCGAGTGAGTATCTCTACCTGTTGTACCTGCTGGGCAACAATATCGGTGGCTAATAGGTAGTCAATCCTAGCATAGGTCTTATGGGAGTGCGAATAGAAAGTTTACTCTCTGTCTGTCTGGTGGTGAATCCTCCATACGTCAGTCAGCCCTGCCTCGTTCAGCAGCCGCCTCCCCTCTTCTGTAAGAGCTCCAGTTTAACCATGTCGCTGAATCGATCTATCGACATCGTTACCAAAGGCCAAATTAAGGTCCCCCTCCCCAGGATCAGCGACCTGTCCGAGGATTTGGATAACTCTAGCACCCCCTCATGGAGAAACCCCTCCTGCCCCTCGTTCGGGCATATACGGTGCCAATAGTGAAGGTGTGGGAGCCCAATAGGAAGGTGTGAGCCAGCAGCCTACCCCTAAGTTCTGCTTGTTTAGGGCCTACTCTGCCATTAAACTTGGAGGAGATGAGGATGGCTACCCCAGCTGTTTTAGTGGAGTGGGATGAGAAAAGCTGCTGTGGGAACGCCCTGGCTCTCAATCTGTGTCACCAGCCAAAAGGTGCG
The DNA here is from genome assembly GCA_963921515.1 of Calotriton arnoldi. NCBI lineage: Eukaryota > Metazoa > Chordata > Amphibia > Caudata > Salamandridae > Calotriton > Calotriton arnoldi. The sequence continues at coordinate 582,896 of CAWUFW010010519.1, forward strand.
TCTCCGGAAGGAGATGAAGGAAGTGACCCATTTAGGGTCACTCGGGTCACTCTAGACCTCCGCTAGCCTTCCATGCAATGAAGAGTCGATGACGCAGTAGAGAATGCCAACAAGCTAGTTTATTCAGAATTTACACTGCAGTGGAGTCCAGCCTAACCAGCCTCTACTACTGGCTGACGCGGGACTGACTTGAACAAGCATAAAGTTACATTATGTATGTTGTGGAGCCCACAAAGACCCGCCTACTATGGAAAAACACTGGTAGCTGTCGTAATACAATGGGGGTACAGAACATAAGTTTCAATTCCGCAGCCTGGCACAAGCTATCTACTGCCCAAGGTCGTCTGGCTTATCCTCCCTACTAGACAGGTGGGAGAAGGCCTTGATGTAACAGTAGAAGAATGTACTAACAAGCAAAATCTTAGCATTGAAGAAACGAAACTTATCAAGGACTATTTCTCGGAAAGAAAAAACATAACAGTTTCGTTCTGTTTATAAAATGGCTTCTAACAAGACAAGATGGCAGTGCACATGTCAATCGAACAAATATAATGCCGGCATCCACTGACTACATATTTCACACAATATACGTATTAATGCATTAGTTATATCAATGCTAACATTACTTTGAGTATAATACGAATAATATAGTCATTTTCAGTTTTATTCTAACAGACCCTCCTTTTAGCATTGATTGATTAATGACAATCGTCTTTATTAGTGCCATCAGGTAGGGTCTTTACAATTCTAAGCGAAGAGTAGATATATTTTTATGTATATATATATATATAGATATATATATATACTAACAGACAAAAGATAGAACCAAAACTGATATTTAGTCATCAAAAGAAACTTTGGGGACAGACTCAACAATAGAAGGTGAAGAACCAAAAATCTCGCCATCCGTGTTCATTAGGTGGTCGACCTCCTGTTGGAGCATTATCTTTGTATTGGTGTCACGGATTGAGAATTTCTTAGGAGTTAAATAGGTGGTACAATAGGAGCAACATAAGGGAAGGCACTGAATCAAAACACAACAGCAGATCAGGATAGCTATAAAATATATTATTTTCTCTAAAATCCAACCCCAACCTCCAAACAGGGACCAGCTCCAATTACCACTCTGCATGCCTTGAACATTTTCTATAATGTCTAAAATATGTTTGGTAATATTTTTATCCATATTAGTGATACCTACTACACACTGATCTCCTATTACTGAGCATGCACCACCGTTTTTAGCTAAAATAAAATCAACTGCATATCTAGTCTGTTCAGAAAATATTCTCATGCTCTCTAATTGAATGGTGATGTCACACAATGCTGCCACGGTAGTATTGGACAATATCTGTAATTTACAGCCGAAATATTCCCTGGCCTTTTCAGTCCTACTCGTAGCCATGCCCCCTAAAGTGAAAATAGCAGACAGGATACAACCAAAAGTGATGCCATTACTGTAATTATTTATTTCTATTTCTGTTACTCCTTCGCAAAATTCTTTCGTAAGTGTTCTTTTAACCCATTTTATCTGTCTATGAGTGTATTTACAAGGGACTCCCAGAGGTAGCACCATACCAAGGGCTACATCATTGGTAACATTATGAACATTTGAATATGTTCCGTTAGTGAGGAAAAAGAATCCAGGGAGAGCATATATTGGTCTGTCATAATCCACAGCTGCATAACGAGGATTACCGACAACAGTTGTAGAACCCCTCACACTCTTTGAAGGAAAAGTCTGTTTAGACATAATTACTCCGGAGCAATTGATGTACAAAATAGAGTCAGTACTATTTAAAATGGGGCAACAAGCAGGATAATAACCAGCCTTTCGGGGAACCATCACTTGTTTGTAATGCCAGCCTACTAATGTGATGTTTTGCTCTTCAAAATAAAAATGATCACAATAGGTATTTTTGTCACAACCGGGGTACCCTGTTCCTGTGGGCTGACGATGATACAAACATGGCCCTGGATAACCGAAGCCGAATTCCCCTTTTACCTCAACGAAATTTGTCGGCTTGGAATATGTATAATTTATTAAAGACAGAGGATAAGCAGTCCATAGGCTAGTAACAGAGTCTGTAGGATAACAAGCAACACCATTACCGAAAAATCTTTTATGCGTATCTAGAAAAACATTATTAGAGAGCATTCGTTTTCGTCTTGGTGTGGAAGAAACATTATTACTAGAAACAGATGAATCACTTGCATGTTCTAATACCCAGAGAATCCCACCAAATATAATCATTAACAAAATAGAATGCAAAAGGAAATGTATCCTCCGTTGTCTTATCCAGAATAGTCGGGGGGAAACAACAAATTCTAATGGCTGTTCTTCATCCCTCATCGGCCTACCAAAAGGATACATGACAGCTTTATTCCTACAAATGAGAAGTTTCAGAAAAAGACTACTGAATGGAACCCACGGCGGAAAGGACACAAAAAAAGTAAGATCAAAAACAAGGAAAAGAAATGTATCAGGGTCTGTTACAAGCCTCCCTGGCAGGCTTCTATTGTTCAATCCTCGTTGGTGCTATGACGCACGGGTCGGTGGAGTCACACTGCTGCAACTCATCTGCAAATGTTCACGAACCTCAGGATAGGGTACTCTTCCCCCCCCCTCCGGGAAAACACCCTCAACTTATCCTGTCCAGTGTCACTGACAGTGCACCAATTATTCCGATCCTAACTGAAAGAAGCACACAATCAAAGGAACATGTTGCTACTCTTTATCCACGAAGTCCATCACTGCTACACTTCACTAATCCTTTGGTGCACTATCCTTCCGTCGAGGGCGCAAATGGTACCTTTTTACTCCAGGAACTGTTTCATCTTGCAACAGGATTTGAAATTCAGGTGTCGGAGAGCGAGGCTCAGGTTCCTGTCGATCAGGCGAGAAGGAACCCTGTGCAGTTTTAATTTCTGGGGGAACTGCTTAATCCAAATGGCCTCACTCTCGTCTTCAGTGTTGGCCCACATCAGCTGAGTGTCAGAAAAAGGCACGAAGCAGGGGACATGCTCTGTTTCATGGTCCCCTATTCCTTCTTGTACCCAACGATCATAAGGGAGGGGGAGCGGAACCCGTCGGCAGTGCATAGAGTGGATCCAGTGTTTCCGACCTTCCACTCTCACCACCGTCCTCGTTGTAAGGAGGACCAAAAAGGGTCCCGTCCACCGGTGTTCCAAACAGTTCTTTCGCTGAAAGTTCTTGATCAAAACGTACTCCCCGGGCTGTATAAGGTGCCCAGGTCCTTCTGGTGCTGGAGGCAGCGTCTCATGTATCTGTTGATGAATAGAACGCAGACTTTTAGTAAGGTCATACAGATAATCAATCAACAAAGGGTGCTCTATCTCGGAGTATTTCTTGGGTCTAGGGACGCCCCACACATTCGCAGGATGTCCAAAAACCACCTCATATGGGGATAGCCCTGTCCTAGTGTGTGCAGTCATTCTAGCAGACAATAGAGCAAGGGGTAATGCATCTGGCCACTGTAACCCTGTACTTTCTGTTATCTTAGCCAATTTTAACTTAAGGGTACCATTGTATTTTTCAACCAGGCCCGCTGATTGAGGATGATTCGCTGCATGAAATTTCTGTTTAATGTGCAGACCTTCACACACCAATTGAATCAATCTGGCGTTGAAGTGACTGCCGTTATCACTCCAGATCAAGCGGGGCAAACCGCATCGTGGGAAGAACTCTTTTAGAAGAGCCTTCGCCGTGGCCATGGCTGTATTTTCCTTTGTTGGGTAAGCCTCAACCCATTTGCTAAATGTGCAAACCACTACCAATACGTATTTCAAATTGTTAACCTGTTGCATCTCTATATAATCCATCTGAAGCACCTCAAAGGGAACAGAAGGTGGTGCGAAATTTCCAGAAGGTGTAGGGGTACCTTTTCCAAGATTGTGTCTCATACATATAATACAGTGCCTTACAAGGTGGGCAGCAACTTTCGAAATATTGTCATTCTGCCATACTGGATCTAATACTTTACAAATTCCCCTTGCGCTAATATGAGCTGGGCCATGTGCCATGCTAACTACAGGAAAAACATATGCATTAGGTAACATCCATCTTTGCTTCACCCCTATGTCAGTCCAGCACCCTTCATCATCCAACCGCCCTGTACTTTCCTGCCATACAGCCAACTCCTCAAGTGTCGCTTCAGACTGTATTTCCCTGACACTGTCCAGTGTATTTTCGAACATGGTAACATCCGGTACCCATCTAGCAGGGCCTGCCACAAACATTTTCGTCATCTTTGATCTAGCTGCCTCTTTTGCTGTTTGATCTGCAAAGGCATTTCCTCTCCCTACATTGTCAGTGATTGCTTTATGGGCACTACATTTCACTATTGCCAATAGTTTAGGAAGGGTCAAAGCTGTCAAAAGTCTTTCTATCAATGGACCATGCTGTATCTTGGTCCCATGTGAAGTCAAAAATCCTCTCTCTGCCCAGAGGCGTCCAAAGTTATGGGCCACCCCGAAGGCGTACTGGCTGTAAGTATAAATATTGACAGCCAGTCCTTCGCTTAATTCGCATGCGCGCAAAAGAGCTATCAGCTCTGCAGCTTGAGCAGATTGGTAGGGAACGCGCACTGTCTCAACTATAGTGCGTAGCGTAGTAATAGCATACGCCGCTGTAGTGGTGCCATCTGACAATTTGAAACAAGAGCCATCTACATATAGTTCCCCTTGCGGGTCGGATAAAGGAACATCAGTCAAGTCTACCCGTCCCTTCGTCTCTTCTTCAGTACGAAACAAACAATCATGGACATCTTGGTCCTTTTCGTCTGAAGGGAGGGGCAGTAACGTGGCTGGGTTCAGACTGGCACATCGTTTGATGACAATATGTGGTGCAAATAACGTTAACTCATATCCAGTAAGACGAGCACTGGTAAGGTGCTGCGTCTTTGTCATGTTCAAAAGTATATCCACAGCATGGGGTACCATTACTGTGAGATCATGATTGAGGACGAGCCCTGCCGACTGTCGTATAGAGACCGCAGCAGCCGCCGTGGCTCTTAAACAACTCGGGAGAGCTCTGGCGACAGGATCAAGCGTAGCAGAAAAATAAGCACACAGCCTCTGCTTACCACCAAAGGCTTGTGTTAACACTGAAAGCGCACACACAGTCGTCTCGTGTACGTACAACACGAAAGGCTTCCGATAGTCAGGCGTACCAAGCACAGGTGCAGAGCAAAGCACAATCTTCAATTGTTCAAAAGCATGCTGGCATTTATGCATCCAAAGTAAAGGTTCATGCACATCTTTAGTAATCAAATGAAGTAAAGGCTGTATTAGTAAAGATTAAGCAGGACTCCAGTGATGACAATACAAGGTGATGCCAATGAAAGCACGCACATCTCTCTGTGTCACAAGGACAGGCATCTTAACTATGGCATCAACTCGTTCGGGTGTTAACCTCCTACCCTCCTTCGACAGCAGGTGACCTAAGTAGGTGACCTGCTGTTGACAATATTGGAATTTGGAAAGGGACACTTTATGCCCCACCCCCGTTTATGTTTCAACAAGATAACAGTAGCGTCCCTATAACCCTGTTCAGTATCGGAGGCGATCAGGAGGTGATCCACATATTGCAATAATACATTACCTGCGGGAAGAGAGAGAGAATCCAATTGACTTTTTAAAGCCTGACTATAAATACTAGGACTTTCAGTATACCCTTGAGGAGCCCTGCAGAATTGGAAACTCCTTCCAGCTAGGGCAAAACCGAAAAGAAAGCATTCTTTAAATCTATTACAGAAAAGAACTGAGCTGTGGAAGGAACCATCGTTAAAAGAACAGTGATGTCTGGCACCACTGGGAACTGTGGAACAACTACTTTGTTGACCTCCCGGAGGTCAATTACAAAACGATAGGCATGAGGGTGGGTATCAGGTGAATCTAACGGTGCCTTCTTAAGAATAGGGAGTATAGGGCTATTGCATATGTTTCCTGCTGTCTTCTCAACCACCCCTGATTTAATCAGGTCCTGTATAATCTGCATCAATGCCTGTTCTCCTGCCTGTGATATCTTATACTGAGGAACACGAGGGAGCACAGCATTCTCCTTAACTTTTATAGAAACTGGTGGTATGGGTAGCAGCCCTACATCTGTATCCCCTTTTGCCCACAATGAGGATGGTACGTCTTTAAATTCAACTGGAAGGGGTGCATCTATTGACAAACACTGTTTCGCCTTAGCCACATTAGGTCCAATAGTCATATACACACCATCTGGGGAACAGGAAATGGTAGCATGTAACTTTTTGAACAAATCCAATCCCATCAAATTCTCGCCACAATTAGACGTCAGCAAAAATGGAGAGTCCACAGTAAAAGGACCCAATGTTAAAGCAAGGGGTGTGGAAATGGGGCTCACAACCGGCACGCCTGAAATGCCTACCGAAACATTATTACGGCCAGACAGAGTTGCCCCAGGGACCAGTTTATGTGAAACAGAGCTATTCATCGCACCTGTGTCCACCCAAAATTTCTGTATGGAGCCATGCAAATCTGCTGTGACATAAGGACCTCACTGATCTACAGAAATTTGGACTGGACCCTTACCCTGCCCTTGGCTGTCCTAGCCGTACAACACTCCCGCAGCATCGTCCGTAGCATAGTCATCATGATAGTATTGTCGTCCCCGGGGATCATCAAAATAATTCGAATCAGAACAATCCCCTGAAGGCACACCCACTTGCCCTTCTTCCCTATTAGCCTCATAATGGCCTCTTCCTCGCGAACCTCGCCCTCCAGGAACCGCAAGCTTTTGTAACAAATCTGGGCACTCACTCCGCCAGTGTCCCTCCTTTTTACAGTAGGCACACTGGTTTAACCCCAAAGGTGCACCACCTCTACCAACACCTCGGCCCCTTTGAGTCGGACCACCGCCACGTCCCCTTCCAGACCCTCTAGCAACTTGCTGCAACAATACTTTTGTTTTTAAATCCTTACTCTTCTTCTCTACCTTGTCTTTTTCTTCGCTTTCACGATGCTCGTAATACTGAGCCATACTCAATATAACTGAAGGGGAAGAGGTAGTCCAAGTACTCTCTGAGGCCTGTAGCCGCGCCGCAATTTCCGGAAGCAAATTTGTAACAAACTTATTAACAAACAAGCGAATGCCCCCTTCCACTGACAAGTCCTGCCCACTGAAATCCAAGAAAACCCCTTCAAACCTTGTAAAAAAATCTGATACACTTTCCTCTTTCTTCTGTCTACATGCTGTTAGCTTGTCCCAATCAACCCGTCGAGGTGGGATAAGGGAATGCATATACGTAATAATACGATTCGGCAAAGCCAGAATCTCAGCCCTAGGTTTTTCACCGGGCTTTCGCTCTGCATCCCACCCTTTAATCTCGTCCCACGTACCGCCTAGCTCCACCCTATGGTCTTGAGTGTGTACCTGTCTCCATATATCCACCAGTACTAGTAACCCAAAACACCACAATTTACTCCAAGACATCTTAGCATCAGACACTTCCACTCATCACACAGACATGCACTCCCTCACAATACAAACAAAGAGCTCCCAAGCAGCAGTCCAAAAAACTGCACCAAAACAAGACAGTCCTCAGACTGCACCAAAACAAGATAGGCTCTAGCCCCAGGCCTTTTCAAGAATACTGAATTACCAGGTGGCCTGGCGGAACGTTTTCAAACGCCCCGTATCACAAGGGTCCGCAGACCTACCAAACTAATCAAGACGGCGCCGCACTTACCTAAGCTCACCTGGTGCACACAGGTCAAACATGATTATTCTCCACTGCCGACTCTTCAGACCTAAACAGTCAGATCCAAGGGCTTCGCCTCTTCAGGACCCCAGCCGAGATGACCACTAGACGAGGAGCTGCCCGATCAGACAGGCGGGGCAGCTGCGAGAACTAACGCTCGATCGTGTGGGGTACCCCGATCCGCCCATCCGACCAGACGCAACCCTAACCTCTGAAACCCGTCTACGGGCGAGATGGGTCACCTGGTGGAGTCCCTGTTCGGGCGCCAACTGAAGGAAGTGACCCATTTAGGGTCACTTGGGTCACTCTAGACCTCCGCTAGCCTTCCATGCAATGAAGAGTCGATGACGCAGTAGAGAATGCCAACAAGCTAGTTTATTCGGAATTTACACTGTAGTGGAGTCCAGTCTAACCAGCCTCTACTACTGGCTGACGCGGGACTGACTTGAATAAGCATAAAGTTACATTATGTATGTTGCGGAGCCCACAAAGACCCGCCTAATATGGAAAAACACTGGTAGCTGTCGTAATACAATGGGGGTACAGAACACAAGTTTCAATTCCGCAGCCTGGCACAAGCTATCTACTGCCCAAGGTCGGCTGGCTTATCCTCCCTACTAGACAGGTGGGAGAAGGCTTTGATGTAACAGTAGAAGAATGTACTAACGAGCAAAATCTTAGCATTGAAGAAACAAAACTTACCAAGGACTATTTCTGGGAAAGAACAAACATAACAATTTCGTTCTGTTTATAAAATGGTGTCTAACAAGACAAGATGGCAGTGCACATGTCAATCTGACGAATATAATGCCGGCATCCACTGACTACATATTTCACACAATATACGTATTAATGCATTAGTTATATCAATGCTAACATTACTTTGAGTATAATACGAATAATATAGTCATTTTCAGTTTTATTCTAACAGAGACATATATGTGCATCTGTGTTTTCTAGGAATGAAAGGATGGCCCACCTTTTAACCGGATTGTTGAGACCTTTTACTTTGAGCGAAACTATCTTAAGGGAAGGCTAGGCATGGTATAATGACCGCAAAGGCCGTCTACTTTGCGAGCAGTCGGGCACTCTGTGATGGTGATCTAGCTCTGGGAGGGCCTCTTCGAGCGATAGGCAGCGTATCTGGAGGAGGAGGAGGACTAAGTAACCCCATAACATTGCAATCAAAAAATAACAGTAACTGACAAACAGAATGATAGTCCTGGGTTAAAAAAACCCATGAGAAGACATGAGATGTCAGCAAGACCCATTCCGTCCCCCCGCCCCGCCCAGGCCCTTTCAGTCAAACTGACCGGGAGCTCTATAAATCAAACCCTCGGGTCCCAGGGCCAGTCCCAACCTTCGCGGTCATGCTGCACCATGGGGTCTCTCAGTCTGGGTTGCCAGTATCTTCTTCCAGTGAGGCTATGACTGCCTTCCGCTCTCTGGCAATAGTCTCTGGGTCCGGTCAAAGGGCCGTGGGGTTTGGCCCACTTTCTGCCATCTCTCCCCTCTCGGGAGTCTGTTCTTGGTTTCGGCCTGTGTGGGATTTCTTTGGTCATCCTCTGATAAGTTCAGCAGCTGTTTGGCCTCCTGCAGCGATCGGATGTGGTGTGTCTTGTCATCCCATTTAAAGATCAACCTGAAGGGATGACCCCAAGAATAGGGACCTCCGTGGAGTGCAGGTGAGCAGTGATCGAGCTGAACTATCTCCTCTTTTGCAGGAGGCCGCCAAGTCCTGAAACAAGAGGGGACGTGAACCCCAGAACTCCCTGGGATGATTATCTCGAGCCTCTCAGAGAATTCGTTCCTTGAGCTGAAAATCATGGATGCACGTGAGAATGTCCGCCGGGGGGGGCCGGGGCCGATCTCTTCGGACCCACTCAGTGCATTCGGTCCAACTTGATCCGCTGGTCCGGCGGGGCTTCCAGGATGGAGCGGAAAAGTTCCTCAACATACACGTCGATATCGGGCCCCTCTGCCCCCTGAGGGACACCCCGAATTCGTATGTTGTTACGCCTGGAGCGATTTTCGAGATCCTCTGTATGTGCCTGGAGGTTCAGGTGCTGGTCTCTCAGGCAGAGGATCTCCTGTTGAAGCTGGTCTATCTCCTCTTCCCTGGTGGAGGCCTGTGTCTCTAGAATGTCCACTCTCGCTCCCACCAAGTCCAGGTCCCTCCGAACCTCCCTAAGCTCTTGAGCCAACTCCTTTTTCATAGTGTGCAGATCATCTTTCAGAGAGGCGAACAAGGTTTCAACGAAGGAACGTGTTATTGGGGCCTCCGCATCTCCTGCCTCTGGGTCCATGGAGCTCCCCAGCACAGAGGTGGGCGCATCTGCATTGGTGGTGCTGGACTTAAGGAGGAGTTCCTTAACAGAGCGTTTCTTTTTGTTTTTATTTGACGCCTTTTCCAGACTGCACAGTGCCCTCCACTTGGTCCTCTAAGCACGTCTGTGCCTTGCCGGCTTCTGTGGCGTGGTTCTCTGGCTAGTACTGTAGCTCTCCGTATAGTGCGCTGTGTCTCCTAACACCTCTCCTCTGTCTGGGAACCCCTCGGGGCGCACTAAATTCGGGTATAGACCTCTGGGGCCTACTCCGCCTTCGGGCTTTTAGGACCTCCCGCCCAGTTCAGGCTGTGGGTGATCGATTCGGCCTCTGCGGTCCTGTTCGCGAATGCGGGGCACCAACACAGTGGGGTCCTGGTTCAGCCTGCCTCTTAGCCCCTCTGGACCAACACCAGACCTGCAAGTCCCGTTCGACCTTCGGCTCTCCCGGCTGCTGCCGCACCGAGTCGAATCTTATAAGCAATTTGGGTCCGACCAACCCCCAATCGTAGTCGAGTCTCCAACACCAAGGGAGGTTGCTTCCTATCCAATTCTGTGCCATAGGGCCAGACCGGGGGAGCACTCCTCACACCTCCCCCATGCGTCCACCCTCGGACTTCTGGGCCTGGCTCCTCCAACTTAATCCTTTAGGCCTGGCAGGTCTCCTGCCCCTCGAACTGGGAGCCACGAAATGCCCGCGGCCAGCAAAGTGTCTTGTCACCCCCTCTCTCCAGGCAACACTGACCTTATCTCCAAAGTGTCCTCCGCGGTGGGGGAAGCCCGGCCTGTCTCTCCCGGTCTCTGTATCACTCACGACCTGGGCTCCGGCCGGTCCCACTGCTCCAGGTCGGTCCCCCTTGCGCCGCAGGCCCGCCGCTCCACTGGTGGTGATCCTGGGCCCAGTCAGGTCCGGGCCTGACGGCCGCCGCCTGGGGGAGAGCGCTCAGCCGAGAGGCCATGCGCCAGCTGGCAAGATAAGGTGATCACGCAGCCCCGACCGGCGCTGCCTGCGGCGACCGGGCAGCGGCTGGATCTATCTTCTTAGCAGTCGACCCCGTCCGGTCTAGGCTTCGCCCAGTTGTGTGTCGTAGGGCTTAGTTAGGGGGAGGTACTCCTCACACCTCCCCCTCACGTTCACTCTCGGCCACCTGGGCCCAGCCACTCCGCCACAGGCCTATAGGCCTAGCAGGCCTCCTGCCCCCGGAACTGGGAGCCGAGCAGCGCTTACAGCCGGCGGAATATTCTGTCGCTCCCTCTCTCCCGGCAACACTAACCTTGTCACCAGAGTGTCCGCCGAGGGGGGGGAAAGCTACGCCTGCTTCTTCCGGCCTGTATGCCTCTCGCAGCCCGGGCCTACAGCTGTCCCCACCGCTCTGGGCAGGCCACTCGCACACTCCGGGCCTGCCGCACACTTGAGGGTGATCCCGGCCCAACCGGAACCGGACCGGACCATCGCCGCTTTGAGGGAAAACCGCCCAGCCGAGAGGCCACACGTCGCCCTACTCCGACCGGAGCTGCCTGCGGTGACTGGGCGGCAGCTGGATCTCTTCTCCCCGCGGCCGTCCCGACCGGATTTGGCTCCACTGGCCCTCAGAGGTGTTGGCGGGGGAGGGGAGCAAGGCCCCGGGACTCCTCCGGCTCGCTACACGAAGCTATGTCAGGGGGGCCCAGTCGGCGGGACAGAGGACGAGCAGGCACGTCCTATTCGGTCGCCATCTTGGCCACGCCTCTTTATTCTAAATTTAAAATAAATATATACAATTAATTCACAGTAATATTTAACAAAAAAAATATTTCTTTTTTTTTATCAAGTTTAATACACTTTTAAAATGTTCCCTGTACTTTATCATAGGGAGATCTCCGCCAAGGAGGAGCACCTTAATAAAGGCTAACTGATTTTAGAACCTTTTTTAATTTCAATGAATATCAAAGAAGATTAAGCAAACATGACTATGCATATAGTCTCTGTGCAAGAGTTTGAAATGTCACCATTTACTACTCATGCAAAACCAAGTATTACCATAGCTGGCATTACTACAAAAGAACTAAGTACGGTACGGGTGGTACTTGGCGCCGAAGGTGAGGGCATAATTTAAAACTTCCTGATCATCTACAGTTTAAACCAAGCCACTGAATGATGTCTTACCCTCCTGCTCCGGCCACGCTGCTCCGAGCTCAGACTGGAACTCACCCCTGCTCCCGGTACTGTTCAGAATGACAAGAGAGTGCCGGATGCAGAAAAAGCTGCACAAACCGGGCTGAGAGACACTAGCATTCTGTGAGCAAAAAGAGGTAGACTATTTCTGGCTTAAAGATTACTAAATAACGTAATGACGACATAAAAAAAATAATATCACAGTACATGTGACTTAAATCAGATGAAATTACTGTGTAGTCTCTCGCCCAGAAGGCATCAGGAGATATGATGATAAAGTAAGTCACCTGAGGACTGTTGCATGCCACATGCTAATTAAACCATCTATTCCACAGGACTTTCTTTAGAGATCAGTTCTAGCCACATTAGCACAGGAGTTCAGCCAGAAACAGGTGACTGTGATGGGACTAAACCTCTCTAGAGCGCCACCACCAAAACCTCTATCTCTGCCTGGTCGGATGACCACAGATTGCTTATTTATATTTTTGTTGTTTTAGAAACTGTGTAGAGAAGACTACCTACAAATTACTCTCAATTAATTTTATGCATGGAGATGTGCTCAGTCTTTCAGGTGATATTTTGGAATACAGCTGTTTACATTTAACACAATGCCTCATATATACAAATCCATATATAAATCATTTTCTAGAAGGAAGAGCTTTAATCTGTTCATCTGTAGTGTAGCATCAGCTTTGCCGTGGTGTTTTACTCCACTCATCTCATTTTGAGCAGCCAACATTATGGACAATCAGGAGGTTTTTGCTTTATTGGTTACGTTGGACTTAATACATTGTCTGGCCAACAACCTCTCCCTTGTCGCCCGCCTCTCCAGTATGTGGGTAGAAGCAAGGGGGCTTTTCATCTCAGGCCCCCACACTTTGAAGCAGTGCCCTCCTGTACATTAGATCCTTCCCAATCCTGCTTTCCTTCGGATAAGCTTTAAAAACTCACCTCGGCCTCTCCATTCTGGATTACCTCTGTTGGCCCAGGTCCCAGTCCCTGGACATTGAAGTGCAACCCGTGTTTTGGTCTAACTGTGCAAAGAGACGATTCATTTAAGTCTGGTCCAAAATACAGATATAATAAATGATTAAATCTTGCCATCCACTAGCCAGGTACCATTGTAGCTTGTGCAAATTGTGAAGTGAGTTAATCGCCGGATAGAGGAGTGCCTTCATCCTACAATAGAAGGCGCGAAAGGAGATGGCACAATTGTTATGGCGAAATCCTATCACAACCACAGGCAGACAAACTGTGGTCAGGAATACACAAACTTTGGAACCCTCCACCGCCTGATGATTTGGCATCCAATTTTTTTTGATTCTTCAGGGAAATATTAACAGAAAGAGGAAATCACTTTAGACCCATACCATGCGTTGTTGCATGCAATGTAAGATCCTCAACGAGTGGCCTATGATCAGTCATAATAAGTGACTATCGGGAGATCAAGAAAACATTGCTGTCTACTAACAACACATTGAGTCACATGTAGAAGCAATTATCGATGATTTGTGTGGTAATGCGGCTTAAACCCAGACAATGGAAGACTAGCTCATAAATTTGAGACAAAGTATGACCTGGGAGAAGTTGTTGACGTAAAATGCAATGTATACTTCAACTGCTTTGCATACAAATTCAACAATAATAGTTGTATATGAATTTTGATGTGGTCAATGTGTAGCTGAGGTTTTTTCAATAGGAGTAAAACCTGTATCTCGCGGAAGCCTGGTAAATTATAGTGCGCTTATTGAAAAACCCCATGGGTATACTTAGAATTCCTGTTGGTAGCCTTCCCTTCCATTGTTTGGTTGTGTAGCCCTTGATACCACCTTAGGGGGGCATATAAACCTGAATTGCTAGATAACGTTTTCTTTGCCTGAGAGCACAAATAACCCTGGTTTGGCTTCAATCTTATTGGCCTTCGCCGGAGAAGTGTTCCTTTAGGCCCTAGATGCAGCAAACTTATTATACCTGTCTGGGCATATCTCTTTAAATGGGACCATTTGGTGAATGATGTCACAATAGATCTCACATTCTGACATCATCAAACAAAGGAATATTCTAGAATGCCTATTGGTGGTGACTGTTAGTGATGCAGGACTGGGCAAACCGAACTCTCCAATAGATGCCTCCTTTAAAGGACAGAGGTCGAAAAGCTAGTGAGTTAGGAGTGAATTGCTATGGAAGCTGCACAAAGTGAGGCGCTCTGTTGTCACCCGCCTAATAATTAGGAACATGACCACCATGTATGCCACACTGTGCATGACACATTTGCACAGTGCCTAATTAACTCAAATGTGCATGGAGAAAGGAACAGACTGGTCAGTGCTAAATGCTGTTCGAATACAGCACCGTGCTGAATTCAGGCTAGATCAATACATTGGCCTCTGGTGTCCAAATGACCCAGTTGTGCATTATAGGATGAGGTTCATTCTTTAAGTCATATAGTCATAAAATGGCAAATGAGTAAAAATTAAATGCTCAATGAAATCCTCAGCTCTAGATTCTCCAGCAATCTCAAGGGCGCCATTTTGTTCAGTGAGTATGTCAAACTACATCTCTGTTTTACTGGCGGCTTCAGTTCATGGTGAGTTCAACCAGAGCGAGGCGTCAGTGAACTAAAACAGATTGCAAATGAAAGCTCAGCAGGACCCACAATAATGGCTTGTTTTGTGTAATCCTCAAATTAATTAGAAAACAAGCTGCGGCAGCTTGTGCTTTTGTTGTCGCAGGTGCGACAGACACTCATTTGTCTGAGTTGTATCTCCATAACTGCTGAAAGTAAATAGAGTGTAGGTGTGATTGTGGAAACGACTAAAAAACATAAACTTTAGCCTTAATTCATACATGGAAGGCACGAGCAGAGCGGAAGAGTACTTTAATCCACAAATATACAGCCCTCCTTTTCAGTGGCCTGGGAA
This sequence comes from Calotriton arnoldi, assembly GCA_963921515.1. Classification (NCBI taxonomy): domain Eukaryota; kingdom Metazoa; phylum Chordata; class Amphibia; order Caudata; family Salamandridae; genus Calotriton; species Calotriton arnoldi. The sequence goes on from CAWUFW010010519.1 coordinate 598,047, forward strand.
ATGGACTGACATTTAACCTGCTTTCACCAGTTGTTGTATTCTGGTGAAAGTAAACAGGTCCTGCAGTCTTCTTGTGAGCACACACTGAGAGCCTAAGCATTGAATAGTGCTTGTGGTGACAGAGGGATTGCTGTGAAGAAGAGGCAGAAATAAGTGCTGCAGTCCTTGAATGAGAAGGCAAAGTATGGGCCATAAAAGTACAAAGAACAACAATTTTAGTTGTATAGCCCCAACTCTGCCCCAAAGTTAAATCGCAGTGAGGAAATCCTTGCCACCAGACTCTGACATGTATTTGGCAGCAGTAGGTTGGGTCATATGTCAATGATGAGCCAATTTGCATTGATCAAGCTCTTTGAGGTCTTGAATTTGTTGGAATTTTTTGGTTGATGTGGGGCTTTACATCTTTCCTTGCACCCATCCATTAATTTCAGGTGGGACGAATGAAATTAATGGCGTACTGTTTGCTTAATTGCACTGTCTTTTAATCATTTTACATCATTTTGTTTAGTGGTTCAGCTCGACTGTTGTATGCTGTGTATTTGTAGCAATGAGATAGAATTAAGGTTGCTATCGTTTCAGGATTATCAAGGTAGAACACCTTTATATCACATTTCATGGACAGAACCTATGGGTTGTATTGCATTATTTTGTAGCATTTGCATAGCACTTAGTACTCCTATGTGGGGTACTGAAGCAGTTTCCCACATGGATAGCAAGTAGTACGTGTAGGATGTGTGGATGGATGGGCGTTGTTGTTTTTTTAACTCAAGTGGGAAGTATTTTCATGTCGTGTGTGACCACCACCAAGGTACAGTTATCATTTTATGGGACACAGCGCCTGGTGGGGAAAACGGCCTTAGCAACACGGGCTCAGCCACACATGCCGTTTCCCCTCAAGCCGAACCACGCATATGCCTTAACAACGCATATGTGTAGTTAAGGCAATGCACAATCTAGATGCAGAGCTGATGGGCGGGCACAGGAAGAGGAAGGATCAGGAGAGGTCGCAGTGAGGTAAGTGGGTCTGGGGCCGGAATGGGGGGTGGGGGTAGTTTTTCGGGGTGGGGTCGTTTTTAGGGCTCAGGAGGGGGTCAGGGTTGTTTATAGGGTGATGGAGCTCGATGGTGCTCTTTCATTTGTAGGGATGCATCATAATCACAGATAGTCCGCATCCACATATATTCATTTGTCGTGATAACAATTGGTTATTAGATCATATTTAGTAATAACATGTGAAAGTGTAATGATAGAAAAGTATTGTGCCATGCAAAGAAACAACGTGGCATTTGTGTTTTAATATTGTAACCCTTAGTATTAGATGTCATTTGCTTAACAAAGTTGCTTACATGTAATAATGCATTTGATTTAAACGTACACCATATTAAAGTTGCACGTAGATGTGACTACTTGTGCTTAATGTGTAGGATTTCATAAGTTGCTTGCAATGAAATGCATTTGATGTGTTTATGTACAATGGTGTAGAAAGGCTCAAATGTAATGTTCACTTATGCATGTATTTGAAGGGCCTATGTGTTTCATTCTTATGTTGGCCGATTTCTGTAGGCCTGAAATGTATTTTCCATGGAGGCTCTCAGGTTAGGCCTGCTATGAATTTCATGTGCATGTTGAATTTGTTCTGTTCTCATGTTTCTGTTGCAGGTGGAGAAAGTAATCTTTGTTAGTTAGAATAACGCCTTTTGTTTTAGGAGTTAAGCTCGGGGAGGAGATGATACTCTGTGTAAGGAAAGCTGATAATTGGGAGACAGTGTTCTTTCTCACTGAGGGAGGCCTGGGAATCAAGGTCATCGAGCCAGGAGCTGGAATTCGACACCAAATGGAAAATCACCCATGAGAAGTGTCCAGTGAAATGAGGTGATCTGTGGGCGTGTTCTACGTTCAGTGTTTTGTATTAGGGACAGTGCCCCGGGGTGGAGTCAGGAGAGGAGGTGAGGAGATCGAAGGAGAGAGAAGGAGCATCTTAGAACGAGCTCCATAGCTTTGGCTACTTGACCCATACAAAGTGAGTGTACTTCTTAGGAAGTCTTCACGCGCTGACACCTTTTCCTGATCTTGCCTGGGGAATGCTAAGTAGGGATGTCACAGTAGTGTTAGTGTAGGGACCGACTAATGCTTTCTATTCATGAGCCACAGATGAAGTCTGATCTTGATGTGGGGGCAATCATTGCCTGCGTTCTGCTTCTGGAAATTGTTATTCTGTTTATGATTCATTGCATAAAACTAGCTCATAGGTTTGGATTTGTATTAGTTCCTATGTATTTCTACAACCTCGTCATGAGGTGCTTGTACATCCAGTTGTTCTTGGCTTTGAAATAAACCCACTAACTTGGAATTCGGAGTCTGTGATTCTTCAGAGTCATGGTTCTTAAGATTGTTAGTTTGCTTTAACGAGTTTATTTCTCCCCTCTACATTTCTCAGCAGGTAACAAAGGTCCATCTGCCAAGAGTTCCACAGTAAATTGGTAGAAGGGACCTCGGCCTTAACAGTTGGTAGCAGAAGGAAGGTTACCTCTGCAGTGAGGGGAGAAGCTAGGAATATTAGGGAACGTTTAGTCATAGAGCCCCAAAAAGCCCAAAGGATGAAAGCCCAGAGGATTGAAAGTGGAGGACGACGAGCTTTGGCGGAGATTGACGTAGAGTGACGGTGCGGCAGGAACAGCAGTTCACGGTGGAGTGTGAATAGGGATGGGTGTGTTAGATTGCAGTGACAATTTGATTGTGTGATGTCTTGCGAAGTTGGGTTGAGAGTCAAGTGATTGTGGTTTCGGGCCGAACGCACGCGGTCCATGTGATACTATATGTTTTGTTTTGATGTCAGGCTCGACGAGTAGCCTAAGATCCCGGGAGAGGTTTGTGGTGTAGAAGACACCAGTGTTGTAATTGGCTGACCAGTGATTGTGGGAGTTGTGAGGCGTCATCGACAAACCCACGGGAGATAGGGAACGTGTGTGAGAGAGCTTGAGAGAGTCGCGTGGGAAGCTATTGCACAAGGGCGGACCACAGCGATTCGAGTGACTGACGCAGGTCGTGGGTGTCACGAAGTACCTGAGGACACTAAGAGAGAGGGAGACGGTGAGGACATATTCCCCCCTTACGTCACTCCTCTCCTCTATCTTTCCCCTTCACAGGATCCGGCCGGGAGCAATCAGGATGGCGCCTTTCGTTACAGCAGTTTCCTAGGCTACCGGACCCCTCACGTGACGTCGTCACATGAACCAATGGTCGACGAGGAAGCCACCGAGACGGCCTTGATAGGCAGCGTTCCCGATGACGAGATGGGATGTTCCTGGAGAGCGAGGAAGGACTTTGCGTCCAAAGTGGAGAACAACTCAGAAGCAGACGAAGGAAGGAGGACTCCGGTCGTGGTCCGAACAGCAGAGGCGAATTCCCCGAGAATCGAAGCAGAGAGGGAGCCGGACCCCATCCGGCACCACGAAGTGACCCGCCGCGCTCCAGGAGGAGCGTGGCTATCGGAGGTACGTGCCCGTTTCCGGGGTCTCTTTCAAAGGGGGCCTGGCGAGGCAGACAGTCCTCTGGTGCAGCAGGGGAGGGGTCAGAGCTTGTCTAAATGCTAGAAAGAAAGGCCAGATATTGCACAAAGAGAAAGTATTTGGCACACGCATAAAACCCTGCAAAGGCAGCAACACTGGTGGCGGCAAATAGGTGACTGTAATGCAACCCCTCACTCCTTTTCCCTCATTTAAAACGAATAGGGGCGGAATCCTCATACATACCTGTTTTTCTTTCTCAGAGGAACGACTTGAGGCCAGAAAGAAGAGGATCAAGTCAGCAAGTTCCGACTCTGATAACCACAGGAGAAAGCTATATTCTATCCCTGTGTTATGCAAAAATAAAGAACTGTGTACACACGTGCCATACGTATATTGTTGTTTCTCCAAGTGCCACAGTGGGTCATGTGTGTGAGCGGATTTGAGCGAGTAGATCCTATCAGTTATTTGTATGACTGTCCGGCCGTTCGTGGGCAGAAGGTTTGAGGTGGCTGTCCGGTCGTTTCGCGGACAGTTGTCAGTGGTGAGGCAGACAATTACTTGTGAGGCTGTCTGGTCGTTTTGTGGACAGACAGTCGGTTATGTGACTGTCCGTCGTTTGGTGGACAGACAGTTACTTGTTTCTATGAATGAGGTGTGTGAATGTGTAAGGAAAAGATTGCTGAGTGAGGAGGAGGAGGGACGTCGGAGTGTGCCGCGCTGAGATAGGTCGGTTGGTGTAAAGCCGCGCTGGGATTGGTAGATTGTCATCAGGAAGTAAAAACTAAAACATCTTGTGGGGAAAAAGAGTCAATTCAATCATGCGATGCTTTAGGGTGTTACGTGACTTTTGTAGGGGAGATAGAGGAGTAGTAACTCGAGTGGGTGAGGAAGCACCACCCGAGGACACACCAGCACACTATATGGCCATGAATGTAGGACTCCATACCATAATTTGGCTTCAAAATTGACATAAGGTTACTGAGAAGGAGGGAGATTTGGCTTTCCCACTTTACGGTTCATTTAGTTTAGATGTGTTGTATCAGTTAAGGGCAGTCATGGTTTCATTGCGACCTCCACCCAGACCGACACAGTTTGAGGCACTGGACGCATGGATAAGAGCAGCACATGCGAGGAAAAGGGAGGGACGTCAAGAAAGAGTGAAAAAGTCGATGAGGGCGTTTCAAGACGCACAAGGGGATGCACTGTGGAAGAAATGGAGAGTAGATACCATTGAGGGAGAGAGGCTATTCCCACTGTTAGTGAGGTAGGAGATGCCCAGAAGAGGAAGGAAGAAGAAGATGATAGTGACACTGATGATAGCTTGCTGGATAGGTTGCTAGCAGAGTGTCCGCCTCCATACAATCCAACTTCGGAGGAGGGAAGACAAGCGCTTGCGGAAGAGACAGGAGAATCGCAGACGAGTCCTAGTGCGAGAGTAGTGGGAAAGATTTCAACAGGAACGGAGGGATTGGGAATGCAACCATCGAGGAGTACAGAGACGAGTGGAGCTAATGCTGTTACACGGTTACCGGATGCCCTTACGGTGCCGGTCACCATTGGTCCCATAGTGTCAGTATACGATCCAGGTCAAGCAGAAAACAGTGGTCAAGCACAGTCACCAGTGTTGTAGGGATTCTACACATACACAGAGCTATGCACAGGATAATAGGACCTCGGAGTATAGTGGTGAACCAACCATGCACCTTAGTACCCACAATCCCAATCCAACTAGCTTTAGCGTCTCATTAGCAACGATGCTACCAATGATTAGACAACCCAGAACACGGTCTCTCTCTCAGGACTCGCGGGAGCAAGGACACCCTTTCATAACTCACTCATACCTGTCCACAACGTGCGTAATAAGAGACACTGTATAGTTTAAAATGTTTATTTCAACTACCGTGTTCTAAGATACAGTACACGTGCCAGTACTATCAGCATAATGCATAAGGATAAAATAATAAGCATAGTTACAATTCCATAGAATACAAACGGGGAAAGCATTTCATAAAGCAGTGGATATAGGGCTAAATGACCATACCACCCTCCCCGTGCTAGTAGCTAGTTTATTATAAAAACAGAAGACCTCTGGGCATTGTCAGGCGGACCCTCATACCTCAATATCTAGATGCAAGGTTTACATCATCAGACAAGCACAGCTCTTCTCTCTGGAAAGGTTTTTCTCCAAGTGCCTTTAACAGTGAAATCACAATATTAAAAGCACACGAATTTCTCCAGTGCAGCTGTACTTAGTGTTATGTCTAAGTGCGAGGGACGGGCCAGATCAGCAAGAACAAGGGACGTTGTTTTTCGACCTTGTACATGTCGTGCAGACGTAACCCAAAGGGAACAGGAGAAAAGGTGAAAGGCAGAAATGCAGACAGTTCTAAAATAGCCGGGCAGAAGCAGAGGCTGGAAAAACAAAGGCACAAAGTAACGTGCGCAAAAAAGGCACCATGACAGTCAGGCCTAAGCCAACTTAGCAAGGCAGACCATGAGGCCACAAACCACATGACACCTTCCCCTGGTCAGTCCATTGGCGAAGACATAGGACGAAGACAGAGTTCAAATAGATGGAGCAGAACAGAAACGTCTGTTTCGGAATAGTCCCCATGAAGGACAATGAATGGGAGAGGAAACAAAATTGCAGAATAAAAAAGTCCAGTGAGGCTTTGCGCTGAAAGCGTAGGCCCCCTTAATCCAACAAGGTGTAAGCGCAGAAAAACACCACACCTTCCAAGAGGACATCGTTGGAATCGTCCGAAAAAAGCGACGCCATCCAGTCCAATAAATCAAAACTGCAGTCAAGTTCCTCGCAAGAGGGAGCAGCGAACAGCATTGCGGGACAACTTGCGTGATACTCAATATAACTTTGTTGTAGGAGATTCTGAGCAGCCGCCCAGATATCCCATTGTGCCAAAACCCCCAGTGCAGCTGCACGCGCCATGTAGCCTGCACCGGAACACTCCCGTTCATGGGCCTCTAAGGGACCCACCAGCAGGACAAAATCCGGTCGAGACAGAGACGTATTGGAGAGGCAATAATCCAAGGACCACGAGAAAGGACATCTGATGCAAGACATCACAGGTTGCACGCAAGTGAAATACGCAAAGCGAAAAGAAAGTCCATAGGACACACTGAGCATCGCCAATGGCAGGATGCCGAAGCCAGCGAGGATGCGCTCACGGAGCATCTGGAGTCGAACTGGGTCGAGAAGGGCCCTAGGAAGTGCAGCCATTGCGTAGTAAACAGACCAAAAGCAATATACCAGTCGCTAAGGCGAGGATCAACGGAGAGCCGCCAAAGACGCTGGAAAAAATGGAATGAATAAAAGCCGGTATTACACCAAAGATAGTTTGAAAGGAGGTAACAAGGCCAGAGCCCACAACTTTAAAAAAGTGCACCAGACCTTCGGTGCGTGATGCATTAAAAACACGGTGAATCAGTTCACCGAAATGTTGTGGGAGATTTGTGTTCAAAAGGGCCTGTATTTCACTGTGGGTACTAGCCACCTGGAGGATGAATGTCTCCCGGGCGGATGTGAGCATAACCTCCTGGTTCAATAATAGTGCCTTTATTCTGCTCAATTTATTGAAGTCTGCCTTCAAAGTAGGAATGGAAGGCCAAATGGAACTATCTATGATGTCGTGCGGGGGAGGAAAAAGCACATTTTTGCAGCAGACAACCCTGTGGGAAACTGTAACAATATAGGGTATGCCGGCCAGCATGCCACAGCAGTCCTGATTATTCAGAAGCAGATAGCTACCATCTGCAAGCACAGTGAAAGTAGGAGATATAGCAGGAGCAGGAATGCCATTTAAAACACAAGCAAGATTCGGAGCCGAAATGTTACAAGCTCCGTGCAATTTAATGTTTTTGCAAATAAGGGAATGACCCACAGTAGAATCGCATGACTCCCCTGTGAGAAAAACTTCCTTTCCGTCCCTAAGGCATTTATACATGAAAGGCAGGGACCAAAGTTCATGCAGGAAGGCACTGCCCAAGGGCTGAAAGCGGCCCACAGGATAATGTTTCATGCACAAACTAAATTCAAATAAAGAAAAAGGCAAGGCGATAACCCCGTGAACTAGCCACACGGCAGAATCCAATTCCGCCACAGAGAATGGTAAGGGCTCTATTTTTTCGATATATAACAGAGTGTATGTTGCATCTTTCATGGACATGAATTGCTGTTTTTCAGTTAAATTAAAAGGCAGGAATAAGGCAGAGGTGTTCAAAAAGTGCCAAGGAACTTTACCCATTTTAAGCGTTTGCAAAGTCCATGCAAACTGCATCACTGAACGCAATTGATTTTGACCATGATATAACACAGAGACATCATCTTATACAATATCAACAACAGAGGAAACAATATTCTCTAATGTGTAAATGCGGGAAGACAGGGTATTAATACTATTGTCAACAACAGCAAGCACCTTTTCTAAATTTGCTTGATCTATTTCCCGTAGACGGGAAGCAGCTTCAATTTGCGAAAGCTTCCAGAGTTCATTATAAGTCTCATAAATGAACCTCTTAGGTCGAGGGCCACGAGGACCGAGAACAAAATCGGACAGATCAATGTTGCCTGACAGCAGGGATAAATGCTGTTTCACAGAATCTAATGAAGAGTGCTGCAACCACTGTTTACATAATTTACCCACAGAATATGTTGTAACAGTACGAGAGTCAGAAAACTTCTGGTCTGGCCTATCCTGTTTGTACCCAGGAGTTGAGTCATGAAAACGCAGTTGGCAGGCATCTACTGCCATCGGCCAAGCCAACCAGGGTGACTGAACAAACGTAGAGATATTAAACGAATTGTTCTGAAACAAAGCTTGCACCGATGTAAGGGAGATATTGAAATGCAAGCTCTCGTTAGGAGTGGAAGACAATACAGGAATGGAAAGTGCATTCAATTGTTTGGAAGTAGCCAAACCCCAACACGTTGTTTGATAAATTGTACGATTTAAAAACAAAATTTGGGCCGGAATGAGGCAAGCACGGTGCAAGGCTTCCGTGCCTTGCACCTGCCATGGTTTGGAGCCCCAAATAGATTTCAAGTCAAGGGTGTCCTTCCAGTACTCATAACCACCCACAGCTAAGGCGTTCAAAAAGGAACCTGAACATAGCAACTTGGTGTGGGTCAACATGATTTTCTGAGTGGACGAAGTGTTTAATTTAAAATAATAGGACCCAGGGTTCGATCTATCAAAGTCTGTAAAATAAGAAAACTTATTTCTAAGAGTCTGGGAGCTACCTGGCAAAGGGGTCGGACAATGCTCCCATTGGGTGTAATTAATAGGACCCCGAAGGGTACTTGGTTTATGGAGAAAGTGGTTGCCCCAATGCTGGTAACAATATAAATCGGCATAACTTGCAGAATTCATGTACAAATCTTCAGCATTAAAAGCAGCATAATATTTTAAATCAGTAAATAACGATTCAACTGCATGCACATCCCAATCGTCAGAATGAATATTACTTTTAACGACATCACCCATTGAAACACGGAGGACATTTGGTACATTAATAATCTCGGTTGGTCTAAGAATTTGGAAATTTTCTGCATCCCATACGATGCCATCAGCGACTGGGAAAGCTGAAATGTTCACAAATGTGTGGTCACGCTTCATGATGTGAGATGAAGAATGCGGAGCCAAAGTTCCAGCGACACAGTTCACAGCAGAGCGTTCTGGTAAATAGTGACCATTAATGAGTAGAAAAAATACTTTGACAAAGCCAATGGACATGAACAGAAAAATCAGAAATAGCACCAACCAGATGTATGTCCATGGAGGGATCAAAAAATTGTCTCTGAACCAGGATACAAAAATACTGAATCTGGACGGGATAAGTGCTGAGGTGGAATCCGAGTCAAAGGAATAACGCGTTGGGCTCAGTGGCGTTGTTGGTAGGTGAGCCACCGACTCGGTGGCGGGGTAGGTATACTCAGTCTCCTCGTTGCAGGGGGAATCCGGGTAGTCGAGTAAGCGATCAGGCAAATCTACCATCTCGATAGCAACATCAATGACCGTTCGGGCTGGAGGGCCACAAACATTTGTCCGGGAAATGACTGGACAAGAGACCGCTGGTGTTACACTATTCAGGATTGGCCAGATGTTGTAGCTTGACATTTTCCACTGAGATGTATCTGTTCTCTTTGCGACCAGGAAGCGGTGGTAAGATGACTGTACGAGTACCCTTCAAGCCAAGGACTAGAACCGGTGCACGATAAGAGGGGCCAAATTCTTTTTGTTCTCCACCTTCTCTCGAACCAGATCTCCAATCTTCGGAAGCCAGCCGGCAACCGGAATCTGCAGCGCAGCGTCTGTGGCTGAAGGTAAATGTTCGTTTGCAAGTTTGTCTCGGGCTTCTTGTAAGTCCTGTAACATAGTAGAATGGTTATCTACATCAAAGATGGCGGATTGCGCCGCCATGTCTAGACCATCAAGGTCAGGCACAAACATTCGTATGCCAAAGAGCATTTCGTATGGGGTCCGCCCACCCAGAGGTCTTCTAGGAGATTATTAAGTGCACGTTGTACGGTATACAAGTGGGCCAGCCAGTTCCTGCCAGTACCTAAGACTCTAGCTGTCAAGGATTGCTTTAAGTCACGGTTCATTCGTTCAACAATCGAATTGCCCTCAGGCCGATATGGAGACGAAAATTTCACCCGCACCCCCAGTGACCCTATTGCGTCCTTGTACGCCTTAGAGGCGAATGCCGGACCTTGGTCAGAATGGAAGGTGCCACAGGCAAAATTCCCACAAAGACACGCAAATCCCTTATGACATTTCGAGCGTCAGCACTCCGTTGTGGCCAAACCCAGATGAAACGTGTGCACGAATCCACTGCAACCAAGATGTACTTATATGCAGTGTCAGAAGAAAATGGACCGCAGTGATCCAGGTAAACACACCGAAAAGGTCTGTTAGAAATGCAGAGCGGTGTCTGTGGTGGCCGTGTAACCGTGGAAGGCTTAATTTGCTGACAAACGTCACAAGAAAGCACATAAGTACGGGTCTGTTTATATAAACCACGCCACCAGTAACGCTGCTGCAAGATGGAAACCGTCGCAGACACGCCAGCATGAGCCGAAGCCATGCCTTCGTGTGCGGCCGTTATCAAGGAAAGTCTGCGGTCCGCATTGGGAATCAGCCGATCACCAACGTCCGGAATTTTTACGTAAGGAGCCTGTTCGGGACCTAATTGATAAGAGTATTTGGAAGGGAAACCCCTGGGGTAATTAGCACCTTCCTTTGTTGCAGCAATAGCTGCCAAAATATCATTATCTATTTTAGTCATGGATCTTGTAACTGCTGCTACTGTGCACGTGGCTACTGCTGATTTGGCAGCTTCATCTGCCAAACCGTTACCGACAGCGTGTGCGCCCACACGCTGGTGGCCCAGAGTGTGAATCATCTGTGTGAGAGGCAGACGTTGTTTCAGATCCGCCACTCAAACCCAAAGCATTTTATGCTTAATTGTGCTGCCTTTTGCATCTCTATAGTCGTTTTGCGACCAAAAGAATAGATTGTCATTGAAAGACTGAACACAGTAGTAAGAATCGCATACAATAAGTGTTGTCACATCTGGATTTGCGAACTCAAGCGCGAGCACCAAAGCGCGCAGCTCGGCCAATTGTGCAGTACTGTCTCCTAGTGCCTGAGTGTGCACTACAGTCGATTTGAACTCACCGTTCACCATGGTACCTGCAACAATAGCACATGCTGCTGAATAAGCATGCTTGGAACCCGTGGCCGGTATAGATAATACATTCGTATTCCTCAAGCGGTAGCAAAGACAGAGGAGGAGGATGAACAAATTCATACTGTAAAAACTCCTGTGTCTGAAGAGAAGAATCAAAGATAAAAGTGACATCCGGGGACGTCAAATGTGTTGCCCATTGTATCCAACGGGGGTGCAAAGCCTTAGAGTTCGGTACACTTGCTTTCGTCACTGCCTCCAGGGCAGGATATGGTGTTACCACCAGAATGCGTTTTCCCTGTGCCAGTGCGCATTCCTTTAGAATCGCCATTTGCACTGTAGTCAAAACTTTCTCAACAGAGGAGAAGCGCATTTCCGCGGAAGTGTACAGATGTGACTTGTATGCAATCAGTACTGTGTCACCTTCGTTAAAGGTTAAGTACGTGAAACCCACTGCCCCCGGAATGATTCTAATCACCAGGTTTGTGTGGTTGTCACGAGTCAACAAGAATTTAGATTCAAGTAGGTCTTACGGCAAAGACTGCATTATAGAAGAATGCTCGGGAAGCCAGCATGACTTCGAAAAGTTAGGTTGTATCAAGGCATAAAGTGGCTTGATACGCTGGGTATATTCGGGAATGTAAGTACGCCCGAAGTTTAGAAAACCCAGTAAAGACTGAAGTTTCTTCAGAGTGGTTGAAGGGCACAAGAGTGCACATTTCTCAAAAAAATGGGGGGCTAAGCCCTTACCTTCATTGTTGAGCTCATAGCCCAAAAACAAAACGGTAAATTCGGCAATGTGAGATTTCGCAAAGTTAAATTTGTAACCTAAAACCGCAAATTCAAGAATAATGCGGTCCACTCGGGTAAGATGTGGGTATAATTCGTCGTCTGTCAGATAGATATCATCGACGTACGAACACGCATTTGGGTCTATGCCGTCTAACAAAGAGACAACACGGGCGGCGAATACACCCGGACTGTTCTTGTAGCCCATGGGTAAACGCCGAAATTTGAATTATTTACCACCGGAGGTAAAAGCGCTCCATTGGCTGCACTCCGGGGACAAGTTGTGCGTGTAAAATCCATTGGATAGATCGTGTCGTTTTATATTTTTTACGAACAAGACTGTCTACAAGCGCAGAACTGTGTGTATTTTGCACCGCAAACGTCCGACAAGGAGAGTTCAAATGTCGGTAATCCAAAACTAAGCGGTATGATCCGTCGGGTTTAGAAACCGCGAAAAGGGGATTATTCATGGGTGACACGCATGTTTCAATCACTCCTTGATATTCTAACTGTGTCAGAATTTCGGAAACAGGACCTTTAACTTCCCGCTTAATGGGATATTGGGGTTGTGGCTGTGGCAGCGACCGCAAAGGAATTTCATGGGGGGGAGAGTCTTCATCCCAGCCCACGTGGTTGCGGTATAATGCCGGAGCCAGGGACGCAGCCCACTCAGCTGCGAGAGCCTCCTCTTTGTCCTTGGGGACATGACGAGCAAAGCTCGGAAGGATTACCTCCTCCCTCTACGGCGCAGCAAGTACGAATGGGGTGGCCAATCCGCCTCTGCCAACAGAATGTCGTAAGAAGAGGTCAGATTCTCCCAAAAATCCCTTTAATAACACGCTGTATGTCACCTTCAATTTGAATGACAATATTATATAGTCTGTCAGGGGTGCCACTCTGGTGTCTGCTGTCTCGACAGTAATGAATGTATCAGTTGCTGTCGCCTCCACATGAGGACGTAGTGCCTCCCGCACTATGGTAACTTCCGCTGCGCTGTCTAGGAGCGTCACTGCCCACGTCCAATTCAGAAGTCTCGTTCTCACCGTTTGTGGCATACCTCGCTGTTACAGCTGCAACTTTTTTCTTCTGAAACTGTGGGCGAGAGCGTTGAAATTCTTCTGGTTTCCCTCGGACTTGTTGTCGAGGTTGATCTCGTCCCTGTGGAGCCTCTCGACCCCTGCCTCTATCCTGGTGTTCTCCTCCACCAGCCTGTGACGTTGTTGGTGCCTGTGAAGAATGAGGAGAACGCGAATCAGGGACTTGAAATCTCTCTGGAGATTTAATTCTCGCCCTATCGCGCAATTCATAAGTGCGTTCAGAAGAGACGGAAACCAGGGAAGCGCCTCGCGACCCTGGCTTTTTCTGTTGCTTACCCTGTTTTTTCAACCTCCAGCTCTTTTTAGTAAAGAACGGTTTCTCATCTTTTTCAGATTAAGTTTTTGGTTGTTGTTGCGATTGTGTTTGCGGTTTAGCAAAAGGCTTGACTCCCAGGCTATTGCAGCCAATTGTTTTGTAAGCCTGTGCAATAATTTTCGGTAATTCGCGCGGCTTGTCCGGTTCTGGGATCAAAGCCAAAGCATTAGCTACTTGAAAGTTAAGTGCATCGCCCTTGACATTCGCAAGGATCAAATCAGCTACTACATCGAACACTCCCACCAGTCTCATCCCTAATTCCACAGCCGCTTCAGGGCCATGCTCATCCTGCACTTGTTTAATTACAGAGGGGAGAACCGTCATGGAAGGAGTGCCGAAACACTTCGCATATACTGCTGCGAATACCTTGCCCCAGTTGTTACATTCTGTCAACTCGGGGATCAAGTCTTTTGGCAAACTAATCGTCACAATCCTGTGTTTTTCCACAGGAGAAGTGTTTGGAAAAACTGCCTCCAGCTGGTCAAATTTTTCTGCAAGCCAATTAGGCAAATCGTCCTTATTTTGTAGGCGCTTGCCCATCACCGAATTAACCATGACGGGACTTATGGTTACACCGCCTGGTCCAACTGGATGCGCCGCAACTCCAGGCGGGGCTCCCTGTACTGTACTGTACCAAAGCTCTGTGCACACGTATCAAAGACGTATGCAATTCACGCAGTTCAGCAACTGCTAGCGTCATATAACGCGGATGTGGGGTATACCCGGCCAAAACTGGCCAAGTGGCCCCTTCAATCGATAAGGGGCCTAAACGAATCGGGGTAACTGGTTGGGGGAGGGCGCCATTAAACCAAACACGGTGTTGCCATGCCGTGAGCGGTACTTCAAGATTTCGATAAGGCCTATAAATTATAGGAACAGCTGTGGCGGTATATTCATGGAATACATTATCCGTCCCATCCACCGCCGGAAAGGTGACCCAAGAGTAAAACACCTCAAAGTGGTAAGCTGGATCCGCTTGTACCACAAAGATCAGATCGACACCCGCGTCAGGCACTCCATACACTGTCAAGTGAGCCCGGAGCGCTGCGCGGCTATGTGCCGTAATTTGGACAGCCATTTAAGGCTAACAATATTCGACAACCTAATATGAGGCAGCACAATATAGGGTTTTATTTAAAAACCTTTTAACAACTTCAAGCTTGAAAGAACCTATAAAAACGTCAATATAGGAGGTATCACCCTCACACACGCTTCCGGAAGCGTCTGCGAAGGGGGTGTGGACAAGCACAAGTACTACTCAAGCGTCTCGCAGATAAGCAGCCCACTACGTTGGTGTCGCCATGTTGTAGGGATTCTGCACATACACAGAGCTATGCACAGGATAATAGGACCTCGGAGTATAGTGGTGAACCAACCATGTACCTTAGTACCCACAATCCCAATCCGACTAGCTTTAGCGTCTCATTAGCAACGATGCTACCAATGATTAGACAACCCAGAACACGGTCTCTCTCTCAGGACTCGCGGGAGCAAGGACACCCTTTCATAACTCACTCATACCGGTCCACAACGTGCGTAATAAGAAACACTGTATAGTTTAAAATGTTTATTTCAACTACCGTGCTCTAAGATACAGTACACGTGCCAGTACTATCAGCATAATGCATAAGGATAAAATAATAAGCATAGTTACAATTCCATAGAATACAAACGGGGAAAGCATTTCATAAAGCAGTGGATATAGGGCTAAATGACCATACCACCCTCCCCGTGCTAGTAGCTAGTTTATTATAAAAACAGAAGCCCTCTGGGCATTGTCAGGCGGACCCTCATACCTCAATATCTAGATGCAAGGTTTACATCATCAGACAAGCACAGCTCTTCTCTCTGGAAAGGTTTTTCTCCAAGTGCCTTTAACAGTGAAATCACAATATTAAAAGCACACGAATTTCTCCAGTGCAGCTGTACTTAGTGTTATGTCTAAGTGCGAGGGACGGGCCAGATCAGCAAGAACAAGGGACGTTGTTTTTCGACCTTGTACATGTCGTGCAGACGTAACCCAAAGGGAACAGGATAAAAGGTGAAAGGCAGAAATGCAGACAGTTCTAAAATTGCCGGGCAGAAGCAGAGGCTGGAAAAACAAAGGCACAAAGTAACGTGCGCAAAAAAGGCACCATGGCAGTCAGGCCTAAGCCAACTTAGCAAGGCAGACCATGAGGCCACAAACCACATGACACCAGTGGTAGGAGAAGGTATCAGTTCTGGTCCTCTTTTGCGACCTATAGAGACTAGTACTCCATTGCCAGCCACTGCAGATTCTTCTAGAGGGCATCCTGAGCCTAGAGCGGTAAGATCAGTGTCGTTAGCAGACTCACGTTCTGATTTGAGGATGTGGGAACCCCCAGTTAGAGGTCACATGGGGAGAATGACAGAAGGAGGGACTGATCAAGGAATTTCTGGGATTCAAAATGTCCCACGGTCCATAGTGGAAGGGAGTCACCGAGGAAATCAGAGCAGTGAAAGTGGAGAACTAAGCAGTGCATCGAGTCAGGGAACGATTAAGGCTGATAGGGCCAAAGTGCTAGATGTGGCGAGGTTGAAGGCAGAAGTGGATGAAATGATAATTGGAAATTTACCTTTTGAAAGGATGGAACTTTATGAACAAGATGAGCTGCTGTTTGTGGCAAAGGATGTGACCCATAAGGCAAGGAAAGCTCATGAGAAACTGACAGAATTAGCATGAAGGTATCATGTAGACTTGTCCAAGACGAAGATGTTACAGGGAAGTCATAGGCTAAATTACAGTGATCAAGAATTGGAAGAGAAAAGAGTTATAGGGTTGAAAACACACATTCGAGAATTGATTGTAGGAATACGTGCATGGAGCATGCTTGACAAGTGAGAAGAGAGGTAGTCCAAGAAAAAGAGTATCAAAAAGGGTATAGGCGATATGCCGCCTCCAGGTGGAGGAACAGCAGGAGTAGAGGCTTACCCATTGCGAGAGGTACAGAGTGGAGGGTATGTGCATGGGCCTTGGAGCAGGGGTGATTTGGCTGCATTCACAAATTATTTTCCTCGGCTGAGGGAGAAACCTGTTGAGTGGTACAAGCAAGTCGATCGGTTTGTCAAGATTTCAAAAGTATTGTGGATTGATTGAATACATTGTTTAACATTGTAGTCCCAAGTGATCTGTGGTCAGCTTGTAAAATTGCTGTTGAATGGCCAACGTCAGAACCAGAGCGAGATCCTGTTATGCATGGTCTTTCACCTGTGGTTATGAAAAAGTTCGAGCAGGTAATCACATGGTTACAGTCTAAAATATTGCAACAAGATATTGATTGGGTTAAGATAGATCGAACTACCCAAGAGCCCAAGGAATCGGTCCCTCCTTATTACGAAAGGCTCTTGCAAGCCTTCAGGCAGTACAGTGGATTAGATACACTAGATTCCAAAGACATGGGACAGGTCGTCTCCAAATTTGTCCTAGGGTTAAGTCCAGAGATTAGCTTCATGATCCAACAACATTTGATCTATTGGCAGAACAAATCCGTGGATGAGATTCTACGGTATGCCAGGTACTGTAGTGATGAAGTAGACTCAAAGCATAGGAAGCTCAAGGATAAGCTGATGCTGGTCCAGATGAGGAATGCAGATAGGGTGGACCAAGCACAGCCAAGCGGAGGAACATTGGGACGAAGGCAGAGAAAACAACCAAGGAGGGGCCCAAAACACGTCAGGTCAAGGAAGGGGAAACCTGTAGACCCCAAGACAGGGATGGACATTGGTACTCTGAAGAAGACTACTGCATGTCATTATTGTCACAAAATCGGGCATTGGAAGCACGAGTGCAGGTTAAATCCCGCTAATCAGGTCCAAGATGAGGAAATAGTGCAGGTACCTGAGACAGTAAATACAGCAGTAAGATCCAGGTCTGTACAAGGGGGGGGTTGGGTCCACAAGTGCAAGTTTCCCAACCACCAAGAATTCCACAAGGGAACCGAATGTACCAGCAGATGCCATTCATCGAGGCATTCGATACATTCGATTCAGACCCGTTAAAATGACGGTGCCTGAGGGGGGAGGAAGACTGTACCCTTGGAGCAGTCTTGGAGGTAGACCAGAGAGGACCGTATGTAGAGGCAGATGTTGACGGTCACCCCATCACTGCGATTTAAATGGGCCGGTACTGTCCGGTACAGAGTACCGGCACTTTTTTATTTTGAGAGGGAGAGTACCTGCACTTCTCAAGAGAAATGCTATACTTTTAATTGGAGAGTACCGGCACTTCTCAGAAACAAGCAGGTACTCTGCTACAGAGTACCTGCACTTATATTTTTCCATTTCAAGCACTGCCTCATCACCTTTTGATTGATTCTGGTGCTACCCGTTCTCCTGTAAGATCTGCAGTAGTCCCAAACCTACCCCTACGCCTCTCGGGACAATCGATCCAAGTTGTAGGAGTTGCAAATAAGAGAATGACCAATCCATTGACAGATGAGATACCTGTGAGAATAGGAACCATTCACGATCGACACCAATTTGTGGAGTGCGATTCGAGTCCAGTCTGCTTATTGGGTCGTGATCTCCTGTTTAAATTGAACTGCACCATCTATTGCACGCCCAAAGGAGTGGTGTTGCAGACTAATGATGATGACATTGCATTCAAACTGGCGAACCAGAATCTCTGCATAGAGATGTTCCCTGTGTTGACAGTCGAGGACTTACCACTCGATTTGAGGGATTCCGTCTCTTTGGAAGTATGGGATTTCACAGGCGAAGAGATAGGATTGATCAAAGGGGTTGAGCCAGTTAAGATTCAGGTCAAGCCAAAAGCTGAATTCCCAAGAACGCCTCAGTACAATCTGACGCCGGAAACAGTGACAGGAATCAAGCCTGTAATTGAGTCCATGATCGAGCAGGGAATTTTGAAAGAGATAATGGCGACCCATGTAATTCCCCTATAATGGGATTGCAGAAGCGGAGTGGAAAGTTTAGAATCGTGCAGTATCTGCGAAAGGTCAACACGATTGTAGTTCCATGTTGTCCTGTGGTACCGAATCCATCAGTGATCTTATTTCAGATACCATGTGAAGCTGAGTGGTTCACAGTGATTGACCTATGCCAGGCATTCTTTTCGATACCCTTGCACAAGGACAGACAATTTTTGTTCGCTTTCCATCTGGAAAATCATGTGTTAACATGGTGTTGTATCCCACAAGGGTATACAGAGAGTCCATCGATTTTCAATCAGATTTTGAAGAAGAACCTTGAGAGTCTCGTATTGCCACAGAATTCAGTTTTCGTGCAGTATATTGATGACCTCTTGATTCCGTTCGAAATAGAAGATGCTTGCAGAATTGATACTGCTGCCTCGTTAAATCATCTAGCAGAGAACGGACACAAGGGGTCCCCGAGCAAGCTACAGTACTGCCTGACTGAGGTTCGGTATTTGGATCATCGAATTGAAAAAGGCAAGAGGAAGGTGTCACCAGACCGCATTGAGGCGATCATGAACATGACTGTGCCTACAACACAAAAGGAAGTCAGGATGTTTCTGGGAATGGTTGGGTATTTCCATCAGTGGATTCCCAACTTTTCTTTGAAGGCGAAACCTCTGCAGAGGCTAACGCACAAGGATGTGAGTGATCCGGTACCATGGGATAATGACTCTTTGGTTGCCTTCTTGGAGCTGAGAGAAAGCCTTTGCCACTCTCCGGCTCTAGGAATGCCTGATTACAACAAGTCCTTCTCACTGTTTTGCTGTGAGCGAGAGGGTTGCATACTATCAGTACTCACACAGACTCATGGGGGTGTCCGTAGACCAGTTGCCCACTTCTCAGCTACCTTAGATCCGGTAGCTTCAGTGTTGCCCGGTTGTCTCAAATCCGTTGCTGCAACAGGTGTCAGCATTGAAAGGTGTGAAAGCATTGTGATGGGTCATCCACTTACTGTTTATGTTCCACACTCAGTTGAGCTTCTGATGACGAGAACAAAGAAACAGCATTTGACAAATAGCAGACTCACACGCTATGAGCAGGTCATACTTGCCTCAGAGAATGTGACTCTGAAAAGATGTTCTGTATTGAACCCCGCTACTTTGATGCCTTTACCAAATGCTGATGATGAAGATTGTGAGGACCATGACTGTCTCGATGTGACTGAATTTTGCACCAAACCGAGACCTGACATTGTCGATGAACCTCTGCCCCAATCTGATGAGATCTTCTTTGTAGATGGTTCATGCTTAAGAGACAATGTGGGTCATCTGAGAGCAGCATTTTCTGTATGCACCATTTCTGGAGTTGTGGAAACTGCTTGTTTACAGGGAGTATACTCCGCACAAGTGGCTGAAATCATTGCTTTGACACGTGCCTGCTTGGTTGCTGATCAAATCCAAGTCACCAGCTACACCGATAGCCAGTACGGATTCGGTGTGGTTCATGACTTCGGACAGCTATGGTCACAGAGGGGATTCCTAATGTCATCGGGATCTCCAATCAGAAATGGGGAATATGTGAGGAAATTGTTAGAAGCTTTCCAACATCCAAGAGAAATAGCTGTGGTTAAGTGTGGAGCTCATGGCAAGGGAAATGATTTTGTGACTCTAGGTAACAGATACGCAGGCGAAGTTGCACATTTCTGTGCCGAACAAGGGTGCATTTTCACGGGAGAATATACTGGAGAGAGCACAGAAAGAACCAAGCTCAGCATGATGTTAGCCATAGCAGACACTTGGGACGAGCTCAAGCGCCTGCAGGGAGAAGTGTCAGGACAGGAAGAAGCTGGTTGGATCAAAGCAGGTTGTGAGAAAAGAGATGATGGTATTTGGGTTTCAACTGATGGTGGAGCAGTGCCGCCAGATGATTTACTTTGCTTTGCTTTAAATCAAGTACCCCAAGATAAACTCCATTTAGCTGCACTAAGAAAGATCTATACGTGTGCCCTAGAAACCGAAGTTAAACAAGAAGCCTGGAATGACTTACTTTCGGTGGATGTCCTTAGGAACAGCGCCAGGTTTTGGGAGATAGTAAACAAACCTTTTTTTTCTGGCATTAGCAACTCCCCGTTGGAATGCAATATCACGGAAATTCAATGGACCACTCATTTTAAACTTACAAATGAGGGTCAGGTAGACGTGGGACACCCTACCTTTTCTGTTCAAAGTGAGGGTTCACAGAGATTTGCTTTTAACGAGGGAGAAGTCGGGTTGGCAATTACGCAAATGACCAGTAATAAGGCTCCCAGACCGGACGGTGTTCCGGCTGATCTATGTAAAATGAATGTGACATTTTGGGCAAAATTTTTAACAAATGTTTTTAATGGGGCAAGTTAGCATGGGTTCCCGAGGTCTTGGTCTCAATCTACCATCATTCCGGTATTTAAAAAGGGCCAGAGGGACGACCCGCGATGTTATAGGCCCATGTCCCTGATCGATTAAGCTGTGAAAGTAGTGGGTAGAGTGATTCTCAGCAAACTAACAGATTGGCTAGAGGAGAGCGGAGTATTGTCAAACCTGCATTATGGTTTTAGGAAGGGCAGGAGTACAATCGATCAGTGCCTAAACTTACAGCTGTTAGCTGGAAAATACACAGTGGCCAATGCCGGGACATTACATCTGGCCTTTATGGACCTGTCCTCGGCATTCGATCGAGTCAATAGGGTGAAACTATGGGTATTACTAATTGACATGGGCATGGACCGCTGTTTAGTTGACTTTCTGGCGGACCTGCATACAGATCTCTATGCGAGGGTGAGATTTGACCAGAGGGGCAACTATACCGAGCACTTTCGTATTGGAAGAGGTGTCAGACAGGGCTGCATTCTAGCTCCCCTCCTTTTCACTCTATATATAAACAATCTTGAATCCTCCCTGTGCATAGCCTCTCAAGATATACTTCGAGCGGGGATGCGGGCAATCCCTGCTCTTTTATACGCAGATGATGCGGTTCTTCTAGCCCGCACAGCAGTGGGGCTCCAGAGACTCCTGGATTCTTTTGCGCACTTCATGAGTTCACTGGACCTAAACGTTAATATAGCCAAATCGCACACCATGGTCCTGGGTCAGAAACCTAAAAAGCTTAAAACATTCCACTGCCAAGAGTCTGAATTAACAAGGGTGACCTCATTTTCATACTTAGGGGTTCTGTTTGATGAGAAGGGTTCGTGGGTACCGCAACGGAAAGCAAAAAAGCACGCTATGGCAAGATCTACAGCAGCTCTCCTTGGTTTTGCACAGAGACTTGGGGCTAAGCCATTTGAAGCTATGCTCAACACTTATAGATCAAAATGTATTGCTATCTTGAAGTATGGGTCTGCAATCTGGGGCTATAAGCCGGTGGAGGATTTACAAATAGTTGAAAAAAAATTTTTAGGAACTTGCTTTCAGTTCCTCAATCCACCCCTTCGTACATCATCCACCAAGAACTAGGTTTTAGCTTTGTAACCGATTTGATAGGTCTGGCTCCTCTTGTATGTTGGTTAACAACTTGGATTAACCCTGAACTGTTGATGAATAGAGAGATTGCTCTGGATTGTTTATCTTTGGACAGATCCAGCTGCATCCCATGACTACAGTATGTTAAGTCGATAACTAAGAAATTAGGACGTCCCGATCTCTTTGACTCTCCAGACAATGTTAGGAAAGAGGACCTATTGTGGGTCAAAAAGCATTTTTCAAACTTAATGTATACTGAGAGAGAGGCTAAAGAGATAATGAAACCTATGGTACGAGCCTACCTTTTGTTAAAAACATCTCCATCGACAGAACCGTACCTGAAAGTAGTAACAAAGCCATACCATAGCTTCCTTTAAATCAGATTCCGTTTTAATCTTCTGCATTGTATACTGGCTGAACCGCAGGAGTTGGAGCAAGGTGAAAGATCTAGGTCCATGTACATGTGATAATTTTTCTACCCAAGACACCATGCACTTTAATATGTTCTGTGATCATTTCCATGAAATCCACAGAAAGTTTTTATTGCTAATTTTAAAGGGAAAAGAGTTTACTCAAGTACGGCCGGCATTAGTGTATCTTCAGATGCTGAATGACACTTGAGAGATTTTTTATATTGCTAGTTTTTTAGTCGCCGCCGTTAGGGAAAGGAAAAGAAGGCCCATCATGCCCAGTAACGCTGCTGTTCTTTTAGATTCATGTGGAAAGATGTTTTAATTGTTTGCCTTTTTAACCTGAGGTGTACATGCTTATGCCATGAGTGAATAAGAATTATCATTTAAATGTGTTGCATCTCCTGCTTTAGAGAATTTACAAAGACACTTTTGCTCAGATTTATACCAATCAAATTTAATTTTATGGTGCCTAAGATTATTTTAACATGTTTCTTGTTTTAGGGTGTTGTATATGGTATTATTGTGTACTTTTATGGTTTTTATTAACCGAATAAAGTGGATTTGACAGACTGACTGACTGACTGACAATAAGATTAAAAGGTTGTCAACTATTGTGGATAAGTTGTCAGCGAATACAGCTCAGTCTTTGTTGCTCGTAGATGGAGAGATGGTGTCGATAAGAGCTATGGTGATGCAGAACCGCCTTGCTTTGGATTTCTTGCTAGCAAAAGAGGACAGAGTCTGTAAAATGCTGAGGGTCCAAAAGTGCTGGTCTTATGTACCTGATAATAGCAAGGATCTGAAGAAGTATATAAGTAACATCACTGAGATTCACCATGACGTGCATGATTGGGCCACAGATGGTGTTTGGGACAAGGTTGTAAAAGGCTTTAGAAAGGTTGGAAGTTGGTTTGCCAACCTTGGAAAGGGAATTCTTGGTTACATCTTGAAGCCCATCATCATAGTTGTGGTTTGTGTGGTCATCTTGTTGGGACTGATAAAAGCCTACAAATGGCATAAGGCAGGTCAGGCTGAGAGATCTCTTAGGGAGCGTAAGAGGAGAATGGAGAGACTGCAGGACAGTCACTATGAGAATCTCAAGACCCTAGAGAAGTTCCGACAGGGAAGACTGGCTACAACTTCTGTTTAGGTCAGTTCTTTCTCCAGGGAGTTGTGATTTATCATGATGACACTTGTCATCAGAGGGGGGGACTAATGGAGCGCGATTGTGCTCTTTCGTTTGTAGGGATGCATCATAATCACGGATAGTCCGCATCCACATATATTCATTTGTCGTGATAACAATTGGTTATTAGATCATATTCAGTAATAACATGTGAAAGTGTAATGATAGAAAAGTATCGTGCCATGCAAAGAAACAACGTGGCATTCGTGTTTTAATATTGTAACCCTTAGTATTTGATGTCATTTGCTTAACAAAGTTGCTTAGATGTAATAATGCATTTGATTTAAACGTGCACCATATTAAAGTTGCACGTAGATGTGACTACTTGTGCTTAATGTGTAGGATTTCATAAGTTGCTTGCAATGAAATGCATTTGATGTGTTTATGTACAATGGTGTAGAATGGCCCAAATGAAATGGTCACTTATGCGTGTATTTGAAAAGCCTATGTGTTTCATTCTTATGTTGGCATATTTCTGTAGGCCTGAAATGTATTTTCCCTGGAGGCTCTCAGGTTAGGCTTGCTAGTAAATTTCATGTGCATGTTGAATTTGTTCTGTTCTCACATTTCTGTTGCAGGTGGAGAAAGTCGTCTTTGTTAGTTAGAATAACGCCTTTTGTTTTAGGAGTCAGTCTCGGGGAGGAGATGATACTATGTCTAAGGAACGCTGATAATTGGGAGACAGTGTTCTTTCTCACTGAGGGAAGCCTGGGAATCAAGTTCATCGAGCCAGGAGCTGGAAGTCGACACCAAATGGAAAATCACCTATGAGAAGTGTCCAGTGAAATTAGGTGATCTGTGGGCGTGTTCTACGTTTCAGTATTTTGTATTAGGGACAGTGTCCCAGGGTGGAGTCAGGAGAGGAGGTGAGGAGATCTAAGGAGAGAGAAGGTGCATCTTAGAACGAGCTCCATAGCTTTGGCTACTTGACCTATGCAACGTGAGTGTACTTCTTAGGAAGTCTTCACGCGCTGACACCTTTTCCTGATCTTGCCTGGGGAATGCTAAGTAGGGATGTCATGGTAGTGTTAGTGTAGGGACAGACTAATGCTTTCTATTCCTGAGCCACAGATGAAGTCTGATTTTGACGTGGGGGCAATCATTGTCTGCATTCTGCTTCTGGAAATTGTTATTCTGTTTATGATTCATCACATAAAACTAGCTCGTAGGTTTGGATTTGTATTAGTTCCTATGTATTTCTACAACCTCGTCATAAGGTGCTTGTACATCCAGTTGTTCTTGGCTTTGTAATAAACCCACTAACATGGAATTCGGAGTCTGTGATTCTTCAGAGTCATGGTTTTTAAGATTGTTAGTTTGCTTTAACGAGTTATTTCTCCCCTCTACACTTCTCAGCCGGTGACAAAGGTCCATCGGCCAAGAGTTCCACAGTAAATTGGTAGTAGGGAACTCGGCCTTAACAAGGGCATGGAGCAGATTTAGGGCTCAGGGCAGGTAGGGGACAGTTTTTAGGGCGTGGGGACAATTGTTAGGGCTCAGGGTGGGACGGGGGAAAAGGGACAGTTTTAAGGGCTGGGGGCAGTTTTAGGCCTCAGGGCCGGGGGGGGGGCTGGGTCAAGGTTCTTTAGGGATGTAGGAGACAGTTTTTAGGGCTTAAGGCTTAGGACGGGGGGCTGGGGTCTGGTCATTTTTAGGATGGTGGGACAGTTTTTCGGGCTCAGGGCGGGGTGGGGGAAAAGGGACAGTTTTGAGGGCTGGGGGCAGTTATAGACCTCAGGGCAGGGGGGCTGGGTCGGGGTACTTTGAGGATGTAGGGACAGTTTTTAGGGCTCAGGGTGGGGTGGCTGGGTTCGGGGAAGTTTTTGGAGCATGGGTTTAATTTTTAGGGCTCAGGCCACAGGGAAAAGGGACAGTTTACAGAGCAGGGGTATGATCTTTAGCATGCATGTCCCTTTATCCATCATATCTTTACCACGAAATTGCTTGGTAAAGGCATGCATGATAAAGACGCGGTCGTGGTTGAGACCGCATGGTTCAGGCATGCATTGTACCATCATACAACCATCTGGTGGTGTGATGGATGAGATTATATGAGGGATAGACACACAAATTATACCTGTAATAAGAACTAAAACATATTGGCAGCTACACAGCACCAGCAAAACCATGGGTCAGTAGGATGCTGTGATATCAGAACTCAACTGTAATAACTTATTGCAGTTGAGCAGCTTCGTCATTTTTTTATTACAGGAGACTAGGTGAATCACAAGTCACCTGTAATAAGGAAATTAAAGAGGGCTTTATAAAGGCAATATAGGACCCCATATATTACATAGTTGCTAACTGAGCTTCCTCTCAATATTTGGACTCCCTTGCTATATCATTCTCTCTTACTACACATGCTAGCAACATTTTTTGCCTGTTCTCATAGACTGACTCGCAGTAAATGCAAGTAGACATTTTCCCATTGCAATATTCGATTACTCAGAAGCATCCCATTTATTGCTGAGGAAAATGTGGTAAGCCTAGATGCACTAACACCATTGCTTAATTTGAGACTGGTGATTTCCAGTGCTCGGCACCGGCACTTAATTGTCAACACCGGCACTTATAACAGTCTGCCACATGGTGGTGCTGTTTGCCCAATTCAGAGACAAGCACAACAACAATAGTTTATTAATTCAATACATATTAAAATAACCAATACCTGCCGCCCAAGCCATTCTTATAGCTTTGAATGCCTCGAATAGTCCGAGCTGTCACACTTGTAGGAGTGTGAAGGGTATCAGTTGGGTTGATACTGTCATTGGTAGCGCGGACAGGTGCAAGCTGCAGTGGCCTCCTGATGAGGGCCCTGACACTATTTTTTTTTTACAAATTAAGCACTGACTGACACGTTTCTTTCGGCAGCAATTCCTCTCTTCCTGCTCATGGAATGAAGGTGGTTAATGTTTGATGATGTGGATAGTTTTTTCGTCTTCAGCATAAGGACCTTTGACACTTGCTGAAATGTAGACTTTCAAGAACCACATGTCTTACAGCAAGCGATCAAAGCTTTCCAGTCTCAGAGAGCTTGGACTCCTGAACATAGAGGGTTTCTGGTGAAAGACTCTCTTTTTTCCAAATGCAGCTTTAATGATGCAGTTAAAAGGATGTTTTTTCTCAGAAATGTTATAAGAGACCTTCTATGTCGCACCACTCCCTCTCCAGAGAATCATGCAGGCTTCCAGGCAGGGCCCTGTCCTGAATGTTCCCAGAATCTGGAATATTTTATTAGGAAGCTGTGAGACTGTATTGATTCTCAGAAAGGCCTGCGCATCAGCTCACATAAGATGTTTGCCTGAAGACGCCCAGAGGTCTGACAAAGGAAGCCTCCAAAAGTGAGAATACACAAATTAACATTTGGAATAAGAAACTAGTAGGGGTGGGAAAACTGGCATATCACAGAAGGATGGGGGCACCTGCAGAATGTGAAGAGGGCCACCGAGTCTCCCATATCGCACTGATATTCATTAGCCTTGGGCTGAATGGGGCCCCCATAAAGGATTAGGACCCCTGAAGGCTTGGGCCCCACCCTGCGCCACCCCGGCGGGAGAGTGAACGCTGCTTCTGATTACATGGGGCTATCCGATGACAAAAGGGATCAGAGAGTCCACAATTTCTAACAGTGCACTCAACTTTCCTCATACAAACATCCACACAGTAGCGGAAAATATAAATGACAGATTATAATGGGAGAACGCTGCCAGTTTTTCAGGCTGGCTATACATGCCTTCCGGGGACACCTATAAATAAATGGCGAGGATGGCTTTTGCATTTGTTGCCTAAGTGGGAAGGGTATGCCCAGACGTGGGTCCCGTGCTCGCTACGCCACCAGATCCAAGCTAGCCAGGCTGATGAGGGGTGTTACCCCGAAACTGGTCCCAGGATGCTTGTTTCTGGTCCAGGAAAGACCTGGCCAGGCAGTACGGGCTGGACTGTTCCCATGGGGAACAGGGTCAAGACTGATTTGCATATGGCTGGGTCTAAATTGGAATGGCGTGGCATGCAAAAAAATGATGGATTTAACCCAGATCTGTGACTGGGCGTGAATGTTTGATTAATTCAGCATTCCGTCCATCATCTGTTCTTTTTGCATTTGTCGCCATAAGTGGGAAGGGTATACCCAGACATGAGTCCCGTGCTCCCTACGCCACCAGATTCAAGCTAGCCTGGCTGATGAGGGGTGTTACCCTGAAACCGGTCCCAGGATGCTTGTTTCTGGTCCAGGGAAGACCTGGCCTGGCAGCTCGGGCTGGACTGTTCCCATGGTGAACAGGGTCAAGACTGATTAGCATATGGCAGGGTCTAAACTGGAATGGCGTGGTGTGCAAAAAACACGATGGATTTAACCCAGATCTGTGACTGGGGGTGAATGCTTGATTAATTCAGCATTCCATCCATCATCTGTTCTTTTTTCCCAACTTACCCATAGTTTGAAAAATGTTTTACAGTTTAAAACTACTTTTTTTATTTTCTTTTTTATATTGCTTTAAACATTTTCTATTTTAATATGCCCCTGGCCTGCCGCTGGAACTTCTCCCCGGTACATTCTCCTGTCATGGGCGACCGGAATTGCGGTTATAGAAGGAGAGAGGACTAGACACATGGGGTGACATGTACGCAGACTCGCAATTGCAAACATTCGAGGACCTGGTAGACACACATGACGTACCGCAAGGCTCCTTTTTATTACATGCCTTGCTCATGCGTCACGCTCTGCGAGCGTGGGGCATCGACCGAGTTGAGCCTGCTACGTCACACCTGCTCCAAACACTGTTCACGCATGGACGAGGTGGACATGCTGTAACAGCTATCTACACCTCTCTTAGACTCGACGACCCACCGGCATTGGCAGCATTGCGCGGGTACTGGGATGCTGAACTATCCGTTACCCTCTCAGACAAGCAGTGGCTGCAATGCCTCAATTACCCAAAAACCATATCAACCAACGCCAGATTGCAGTACACTCAATTTAATTATTTGCACCACACGTACCTCACACCCCACAGGTTGGCACGCATGTACCCCGCAGTAGCGGACGTATGTCCTAGATGCCAGGATCAGGGAGCAACATTTACACACATGGTGTGGAGCTGCACCGGTATTCAAGCATTTTGGTCTGCGGTGGCCACTGTGCTTGCAGAGGCGACAGTCACACGGATAGAGGCGGAACCCTTTCACTTTTTGTTGGGCGTCATGAAGCGCAGCGCGTCTCGTAAGGGCCTGAACAAGTTTTTAGATCTAGCCCTGGGTTTAGCCAAGTGTAAGATAGCCATGGCATGGACACGCGTGGATGCTTGACCTCCGCAGGGCATTGTATCGGAACACACAAACCAATTGGAGGCCGCAGCGCGAGCAACGGCGCCCCCGCACCGGACTCCTACACAATGGCAGGATTACTTGTCCGTGATTGAGGCTAGGCTGCCCGTAGCAGCCTCTCCCTCTTAGATCCGCTAACTAGCATAGGACCCTGTGTCTCCTTGGACTCCCGGGATCCATATCAATACATGAGTACACATGCTGGCGACCACAGGCACTTTAGTCCTCTGCACCTTTCTTCCCGCTTCCTTCCCACCCCTCCTTCTTCCTCCGCATTTCTCCTTCTTTATCCCCTCCCCTGCTCTCCCCACCCCCGACACATTCACTAATAGCGATTTACCACACCCCTGCAGCTCAACGTATGTCACCCACTGATATATCAGATCGTCCAACACAACTACACTGGCAGCTACACGAGGAGATCGTTTCTTTTTTTTTTTTTTTTGTTCCTCTTGTTCAGGTTAAGGTTATTTTATATATGTATACGACTTGATGGAGATATGACCCCGAGGGACAATGGCGGATTCTCGTTTGGTTATCCTGATTTAGCTTAACGATTTATACTTGTTCTATACCGCAGAGTGAAGCGGCGAACCAACCAACAAGGTGGACTTTAATGTACCCTAGCTGAGTCTCTTTCCCTGCACCCCACCCACGCCACTCCGATTATTGTTATTTGGCAATGTCAGTGTTGTATTGAATCATCATGCAAATGTTAATGATGGGTTTTTTTTCTCTCTCTGTCAAAATCAATAAAGATCATTTACAAAAAAATAAAACATTTTCTATTTTATTATTTCTGTTATTTTTGCACAACTCTGTGTGGAGATGGTCTTCCATGGCCCTTGAAAATCTGCCTCTATTAACTGCACCAGAGGCACCTACTTTGTGACAGTGTATGTTCCAAAATGCTGCATCTTGTCATATTTTTCTTCCTGTTCTTCATGCGGCTCTTTCTGCGGAGCAGTTGATTCTTCTACTACTTGCTTCTTCTGCATCTCTGCACGAGCTATGCTGTTGGGGTGCATAGTCCTCAGGTGTTTCCACATCTCGCTGGTTGCCATGGAATATTGTCCAGGCTTCCATCAATGCAACACTTGCTTGCACCAAGTGTATGTAACCTCTTTTGCGCTTATTTTATTTCCCCAGGTGGAAGAACAAAACAACTGCAACACCAGTGATTTCTTTGCAGGCCTTGCTTGCTGTGGTGATGCAGAACTGGAGGACACAACAGTAATGTTATCATCCTCAGATGGTGCACCTGTAATAGTCCTGGTGGATAATGCCCTTGGTGCTTGCTGGTGTCTAGTTTTGTCTGCAGACATGATGGCTTTAGATTGCATTTACACCAAACTGTCTCTCTTAACCCCATTCCAGTAATGATGGTCAGGAAAAACATTTGAGGGTCTTTCTAAAGAGTTTGGGCTCAGTTTTTGACTAGAGCCGTGAGTGGCCAATCTAATGAGCTCTTTCGTTTTTGTTTATTTTTTTTACCTCCTACAGAGTACTGCAGTACTCCCGCAGGACACATAGGACCAATGAGAGGGTACCGAGGGAATCGCATGTGAGTTTTACTTCCTGTTCCGGGTCCTTGTAAAACAGAGTTGTGCTTACTATGAAGGGGTGATTTTTTTTTCACTTTGAGGCTGCATGTTTCCTCACAGACTCAAACAAACAAAATGTCTTTTTGGGCGGTATCGGATATCTGATCTGATATTGGTTCTGCCGCACCTGTGGCTTATAATAAACTGCCTCCGATTGACTGATGTCATTAGTTCATATGATTGTATGTAATAGTAAAGTCATTTCTCATTAGTTCATAACAGTGTCTTATTGCATGTTTAACTAGCTTCTCCCTCTTGGCAGCCAATTAACATCGGTCTTTTAATTGTACACCAGTGACTCTGTGCCTTACATTTTTTTGTGAGTACTTTTTGTTATTTGGGGACATAAAGACAGGAATGGCTTCTGGAGAGGAGAATCTAGTACCCCAGCTACCTCATCATGTGGATGATGATGAAGGAGAGAGCAGATCCATACCACAATATGTGGTGTGGGAATTTTTAAATGTTGCTTAGGAGCAAAAGGTTTCTGCTCAAATTTTTACAAGCAAATTATGTATAAGAGATTTTAGTTGGGGCAATAGAAATAAATATAGTTTTGGCATCAGTGAGATTCACTAGCATTTAAATACTTGGCATCACAAAGAATTTGCATCAGCCAAGGTGTACCATCCACATCTGCCTCATCTTCGGTGCCACTGGAGCTGTTAAACCTGGATCCATTAAGCCAGAAGAAAATTTAAGACCTGTGGCAAATGACAATGATGGACTCTATGCCACCATGGGCCTCTATTGCATTGTTTGTGGAAAAATAATTTTGCTCGTTGAGGAGAGTGGTTTTACAAAGCAACAATTGATAATTGCTCACAACAACACATGCCAAAAATATAATTTTTTTCTTATCCCAGTTCCTGATTTTTTCCTCTTTTTGTTCTTCCCCCCAAAATTAAAAAAAAACAACAGGAAAATGAACACCTTATTCAAAAAATACTTTTAAAAACCCCGATTCAAATAGAAAAAATGTTTATGTTGTTTGTTATACCTGTCTTTTAATGTTAATATTGCCTTAGAGACCACCATAGCAGATTACACTGATCATTTAAGGTGCAGGCCACTATTACAGGCCCAACCTAGTGAAGTCTATAACAAGGTAGCAGCACTATAATGGCCACAATAGCCAGCAAGCTATATGTCCCATGTAGATAGAATGTAATAATATAGATTTATAGCATGTCATACCAGCTATACCAACCATTAAAGGCCCAGTCCAGTGTTATAAACCTGAGCCAAAAGTAAAAGTCTGTAACCAGTGAGTGGGACTTATATGGCTGTAATATCCACCTACAGATGGCTAGAACGCTATTAGAGCATTCAACCCCATGAGGGCAGAACTTTCCAATACACCCTTATAACCTACTGTAGCACATTTTAGCACCTGTTAAAAGCCCACTCCAAAGTTATACCCCCAAGCCAAATGTGTAGGACTTTAACAAGGGAATGGAAGTTTAATGACCAATATAATCTCCTATTGCAAATTATTACAGCCTTGTAGGCTGTTGCCAAGGGCTACACCAGTTGTTAAAGGTCCTGAATCAAGTTATAGGCCTGAGTCTGCGGATCGGGCCTTTAACAAGGGAATGGGTCTAATTACTGGTATAGCCCTAGTCAAGTAAGGCTATTAGAACATTCTACTTGTTAACGGTAGAATATTCTAAATTAAAAAGGGAGAAGCAGAAAGGCAAGCATGAGACTGTTAGAGCAAAAGGCTAATACCAACCATTATTCCTCCGAGCCACATCAGTGTCTTCAACGGAGCTCCCAGCATTTTAATGTTCTAAAAGGTAGTACAACATTTTACCCCATAAGGAGATAGTCTGCTAATTAAGAACGAAGAGGGTGATTAAAAGTTTAACAGACATTGTACTCTGTTGCAAAAGGAACAGAGTACCTTCTCTGGGAAACCTTTGGTGCACCCACCTCATTTAAAAATGTGTGGAATATTAGCATTCCATCGACAAAACTCCCATCAGCTCTGTAAACAGGATACTTCCTTTAATAACCAGATGAAATTTGGTCCATGTAGGGAAGATAGAGTTAAGTCTGGCGTCAGGGACAGGAACAAAATAATAATGACCCTCATATCCTGTGAGAAAGGTTCTAGGCTAGGCGGGCCAATTTGTTTATTTAAAAGAAAAAAACTCCTTTGAAGAACAGGAAACGTTGGAAATTTTGGAAAATACTGACAGTTAACCATCATGTCTCACAGTACTACCTGTCAATTTTTTACTAAAATTAACAGGAACTGCAATGACAGTAGTTAATCACAATATAGACAAATGCGCATGGTGTCAAGAGACATTTCTAAATTTTATGGATGAGATATGTGTTAGGGTGACTGAGTAAAGTATTCAATTTGTGTGACAGAGATTAAACCATTCGCCAAAGTCTAAATTAAGCCCAAAGATGTTTCAGGGGACAAAGGGGTTTCTAACCCCTCACAGCTCTAAAATATGTATAGTATTTTGTGCTGGATGAGTCTCTTCCAGTACAAAAGGTATGGTGCACATGTCTTAGACTCTCTTGCACTATGGTGCAAAGATGTGTGCATAGTTATAGGCAACCTGATTCTGAATCACTGCTTGGGAGAGAGCTGGAATGTGCCAGATCTCAGTAGTTATGACATATTCCACCCTCTCACTCAACGTAGGGCAGTAACTTTAGCTGCTGCGCTGTATTATGTAATTACTTTGGTAATCTGCACCTTTGTGTCAGTGGTATTTTGTACACCACAGTGAAGAAGTGTAAACCATTAAATAATACTTTTTCTACTGAAAAGGATCGTTTCTGACTTGTTTACTCATTATAACCATATTACATATATAGTTTTAATTGTGATACCAATGATCACAGCCGGACTGGGAACAGAAACCAGCCCTGGCAATTCCGCTCGACCGGCCCTGGGTGGTGCTACTGAGGAGTGCTGGCCAGGGGGGTGCTAGTGTCAAGCACCGCTGCTCGTTTTGTTAGGGGGTCGATATTGCAGCACTGCTGCCAAACTGGCCCCCAGTAACAAAACCGGCCCCCAAAGGTCACAAATCGGCCATCACCCTTCTGGCCCAGCGGGAAAACGCCCAGTGCCTGCTACAGCCAGTCCGGCCCTGCCAATGATGTAATCTGTTTGGGTCGGGATGGTGATATACCAGATACATCTGAGCATGTCTTTGGGGGAAATCCGCAAGCCCTAAAGCCAGTAGGCCTTAAGGATGGTAACGATTCACAGCCTAATTTTAATATGATCTCCTGGAATCTAGCCGGGATAAAGCCCAAGTTGGTTGATTCTGATTGGTTGTCCTACATGGATGAGTGTGATGTTTGCATGTTCCAAGAGAAGTGGGCTACGGAGAAGTTTTATTTAAATGGATTTTCCTCTTACAACGTTGAAGCCAAACCCCCGCAGAAATCGGGGAGGGCTAGCAGAGGGTTATTGATTTTGATTAAAAATGACTTCCCGGGTGTATCCACTCTGTTAGAGGTTAATTGCCCTGACATAATGGGGATTACAGTCATATTGCCCACAGGAATGTGACTGGCTTTTATAAATGTATATGTTCGATCTGTTCCAACTCGCAGTGAGTCCCCTATTCGACTACTTTTAGAGGAGATAACTGAGCCCCTTCCGTTTAACACAAAGATAATAATTGCAGGAGATTTCCATACATCCTTTAAACCTTCCTCTTACATTAATGAACTATTATAGACATAGGACGAATTGTGGAATAGCCCCCTTTTGACAGGGAAACTCTGAAGCAATTTCTCTGCTACTGCGTTAAAATGAGCTTCTATGACAGTTGTTGGAGGATGAAGAGCATGCAATGGGTGGACCACCTCTGTCCCTGCAAGGGCAGTCACATTTAAAAGAGGCCTTCACTCCAGTGTTATTGATGATGTTTTCTTAGATGTTAGACTATGGCCACAACTGGGTGATATGAGAGTGGACCCTCGTGAGGATAGCCAACATAATTCTCTGATTTTAACTTTGACTGGGGAAGCAATGTGAAGGACGAAAAAAGGTGACTAACACCATAGTGCCTGAACCCATTTTAGTCAATGTTTGCCGTTGTGTCTCTTGGCCAAATGTGTTGTCAAATCAGAAATTACACTCAGAGATTTATGCCTTGTTTGTGGCCTGTCTGTCTGATTATGTAGGCTTCCCTAGCTCAGCCATCTCTATACTAAACATCCATAAGCAGCTTTTCCACAAGCTACCGAGTATTTTTTTAAGGAAACTGATCAAAAGAAAACTCATAGGGGTAAGGTGGCTAATTGGTATAACGATAAATGTAACAATGCCAAACTGGCGCTAATGCTGGCAGTTAAGTATTGCAATCGAGTAGGGATTATAGAAGCAAGACGTAATTATAATCTTGCTATGAGCAAAGCCAGAAGGAACTAGGACAGTAAGACCCGGCGCGACATGCTCGCAGCTGCCAAAATGAAAGATAATCGGTCCTTCTGGAGAATAGCAGCGCAGGCCCACACAGATAGGATGAAAACATTTCACCACCATATTCAACCCGAAGATTGGGTGACCCATTTTTCTATGTTATATGATGGAACAAAAATCAATGATTCCACTTTGAGCTCTGCCCACGTATTATCTTGTGCGGATATGCTCGCAACTGATCTAGAAGTAGATGATCGAACAGCTTTTTCCCTTGAAGATACTGGAAGAGCTATTGCCCTGCTAAAATCCGTCATGGTCCCAGGGCCAGATAAAATCCTTGGTGACATGTATAAAAAAAGAGCCCTGGATTTGGACTTGTTATGTAAATCTATTATCTAATGCCATCTCCGCTGGCGGGGAAATCCCTGACTCATGGAGGGGGCAGAGATAATTCCGATTTACAAGAAGGGTGATGCCTGTGCCCCCTCCAACTATAGGCCAATAAGTCTAATTGACAACCTGCAAAAGATCTTCGCTAGGCAGATCTTAGATAGACTACTAGAATAGGTGGAAGATGAACAAATGTGATCTCCTCTTCAGGCAGGATTCCACTCAAAGACTAGACCAGGTCTTCAAATTCGGAATTCTTTATTGGAAATACATTTTACTTTGGCGACAAAAGCTCTATGTAACTTTTGTTGATCTTAGAGCTGCATTCGATCTCATCCCAAGAGATAACTTGTGGGGAGTATTTGCAAATATGGGTGTCCCAAGAAATCTGATTCATCTCATTATAAAGCTCCACACTAAGAACTATGCCCCAGTGCGCTGGGAAAACAAAGGCGAACTAACAGATTGCATCCCCATTAAGTGTGGAGTGTGCCAAAGGTGCGTACTTGCCCCTTATTCACTCTCTACATGAACGATGTAGTGAAAGCACTCATGGATTGCAGGAATGGTTCACCCACTCTGAATAATAGAAAGGTTCCTATCCTTCTCTTTGCGGATGATTCTCTCCTCATCACAAAAACACCTATGGGGCACCAAGTCCTCATTAATACATTTCTGGACTTTTGTAGGACCAGGGGCTTGGAGCTCAATGCCAACAAAACCAAGTTTATGGTGTTTGGGCCGGGCGCTCCCAAGAGTCTAGCCATTAGAGCTGGCAACGAAGTACACAAAAGAGTACATAGTTTTGACTACCTGGGGGTCAGACTGACAGATAAATTCAAATGGCTAGCCCAAACCACTAAGAGCAGGCGGTTAATCGAACATAGATCCAATGTCATCTTAAGGTTGTACAAAAAGACAACTTCTCATTCGTTATCACCGGCACTGGAGGCTTATCGGGTCAAGGATCAAAGTGCTGCTCTTTTTGGTGCTGAGGTTTGGGCCTCAGAGATACTCATCAATTAACCTCTGAAGAGAATAGCTTTGCTTGGCAGCTTGTATCTCTGCCGTCCAGCGCCACTTTGACCCCACTCTTTTTCGATCTGGGCCTGAAAACCAATATTAATATACCACAATGTTTTTAATTTTGGGGAGCTTGTAGCAATTAATCAGGGTGATACAATTTTGCAACTATGATATAAATAGTTTTTATGAGTCAGTATTGTTTTTATTTATGACTTATATATTCTAACTGTTTCTTTGTTTGTATACTTTGATGGTGACTAGAGAACCGAATAAACTTATAACTACTACTATATAGTTTGTATATCATCTGTTGAAATAAGAAATTCTAATTTTGTTTAGGAACAAGCTACTGATTTTTTTAATAACCAAGTGTTCCACATCATGTGATAGCCAAATTCAGTCAAATTTTATTTATTCGGTTACTTAACACCATAAAAGATGCAAAAATTTAAAACAAATTACAGGATAAGTTCTCATGATCTTTACATCAATCTAAAAACATGATATCACCTAAATAACATTTAAAAGGCTTCCTCTAAAAAAACAACTAATAAATAGCAATAATTCTTTAAAAAGCCCAAAAAAACCAATAAAACAATCAACTATATTAACATCCACTTCACTATGTACAGTGTCATAATGGCCCTCATTGCTGTTTAAGTCTAACTGACCCCACTAAAAAGCTACCCACATTAAAACATACAAATTCATTCTGTAGCAACTGCAAAAAAGTTAAATACGGGTCTGACTTGTGTGAATTTGTGCACTCTCAACAAAGGCAAGATGTATTTTCAAAGTAATCTATAATGATCACAAAACATTACAAAGTGCACAGTGTCTTGATCTGAGAACAAGTCCCAACTACAAGGTCCAAGCTTATCAACTTTATTCCAAAGCAAAGGTTCTTCTAGAAGCCAATGTAGTAAATTAAGTCTGAATCTTGTTAAAAACTAACGGTGGTGAGGGTGTGTAACAAGAGTAAGATAGCGCTCAGTAGTCAAACAAGACCTCAGGGGGACATATGTATAGACTGTAGGTTTACTCATTACCCTACTTTCTAGCAGATGTAAATTGTCTCTTCACTCATAACAAGTCTCCATGGACGCTCTGTTCAAGCGGACAATAGAGATTGGGCGTCCTAGGTTAGAGAATGAAGTTATATTATAGCTGAGCCACAGAATGCTACTGGCCCTCTCTAATTTCATACAATCAATTAAAATCTCCAAGTTCAGACCCAACTCGCTATTCAGCCATATTGAAAGCCATCTAAGCCGGGGTTGTAATGCTAATAGATTGGAGATGTAACCTGACCCTAGTTCCTCATGTAGGATAGAAGAGGACGTAGATTGGGGTAAAGAGA
The DNA here is from genome assembly GCA_963921515.1 of Calotriton arnoldi. Lineage (NCBI taxonomy): Eukaryota > Metazoa > Chordata > Amphibia > Caudata > Salamandridae > Calotriton > Calotriton arnoldi. Next base: position 635,563 of record CAWUFW010010519.1, read on the forward strand.
GTAAGCTCCTCTTAAATTTATTTTCTTCTGTTTGCAGCACTTTGTCCTCTTTATAGCCCCAAATATCACTGCCATAACTCGCCATGGAGATGCATTTCAATTGATACATTTTTAACAAGGGACTGACAGGCTTTGCTCCCAATCTGGAAGCAAATTCAAACACCGAAGCAATCGCTCGACCATGGTATTTCACTTAGCTCTAACCATTGGGCGCATGAACCATTTTCGTCAAATAAAACCCTCAGATATGAAAACGCCTTAACTCTAGTTACATCAAAACTCTCTAAAGTGCATTTCCTAAGGGCTCTTCCTCTAGAGCACAACATAATAATATGGGATTTACTGTAATTAGTACTCAGATCCAAACAATTCATAAAGCTAGCAGAGGACTTTAAAAGTTGCTGCAGACCTATTGCAGTTCTTGCTAGCAACACCGCATCATCAGTGTATAAAAGGGCTGGAATAAGACGATGACCAGCACATGGTATATCCTTAAAAGCCTCAGATAATGTTGGGCCCAGGTTGTTAATATATAATGTAAATACTAGCGGGGCCAAGATACCACCCTGTCTTACCCCCTGTTGGACCCTAAATGGTGGGTATAAACTCCCATTCTGATCATATCTGACAACAGCGGACATGTCCCTGTGTAACTCACGAAGGAAGATCACTATGTCTCTATCACAACCAATGTTAATGTGAGCGGACCACAGCTTGCTCCTATTGACTTTGTCAATAGCTGACGTGAGATCCAGAAAGGCAAGATGTAGCGAGCCCCCTTTGCGATGGTATATTTCCCTATTAACATCTCTAAGTTCAGACATTGATATATAGTGCTCCTTCCAGATCTAAAACCATACTGCAAATCAGACAATACCTTGTTAACTTCTAACCACGAAGTTTACCTATTAAGTATAAAACGCCCCATGACCTTGACCACTGAATCAATGAGTGATATAGGCCTTTAACAGCGTGGATCATCTCTCTCTGCCGGTTTTTACACACTGGTATAATCACTGATTCGGACCAGGATGGTAGAACACCCGCCTTATATGTTGCATTAAAACATTGGTCAAAATGTTGGCCCAATCAGCACTATCTGTTTTAAACAGGTTGGTAGGAACTCTGTACGGGCCAGGGGCCTTATTTTTAGGCATATATGCGATTGCCTCATGTACCTTCTCCTCAAGGAAAATCAAATTAAACTTGCCACTAGGACGCTCCCTGTTTGAGACTAACACTTTAATTGTGCCAAATCAGTATATCCCTTGGAAGTGCCATACCCAACTATCGGGGGCAATGTGGCACACTGCTATGCCACTAATCTCTCCTGTAAAGAATGAGTGATTGACTAGTTCCCAAAATCTGGATCTGTTTTTTAAAATATTAGTCTGAAAGAGTTGGTCCTAGGCATCACTTCTCATTTCATTTTTACGGTTGGCAATAGCCGCTTTATATTTCTTTAGACAGAGAGTAATCTCTGTTTGATTTCTCTGAGTTTTCTTTAAGGTTACCAACAAGCTATGGTGAGCCTCTACATTTGTGATCGAACCATCTTTTGTAGGTTCCCTGGATTTACCACCCTGCAGACTAAGCTCTTGGGTACTTTCCTACAAATCCTGTTAAAGGCTGTTAGTAACACTTCTGATTGAGTGAAAGCCAGTAAATAAATCGTAATGCCCTGGCCACAGTCTCAATTAAGTGGGTTATGGTCACTAAACACGTTCCAGATGACCCTCAATTGCTTGAGAAAGTGTGATAAATGAGCGGAGATAAAGATGTATTTGATGATAGAATTAAAATCTCTGCAACTAACTGTGGGGATAACCTCAGAATGTCCCAATTAATGTTCAAGTCTGGAAGTAGTACCAAGTTGTGGTTGGCCAAAATGGAACTAAGCAGGTCCCCTTGTTTCATATGTTCAAAATGCCCATAATCAGCTAGAAGAACCTTGTTAGTGAAATTTCAAAAAGGATGACAAGGGTGAATATTAAAGTCTCCTAATAAGATCACAGTGTAAGGGGACTGTTGTTTACCATCATACGCATCTCAAAACTCCTTTGAAGCTACTAGGTGCATAAACCTGTTGGTGGGTAAGAATGAGTTATAAAAGTTTAGCGCTAACATTTAAAAAAACATTTTAAACTCCAACCTGACCGCCAGCAGATACTGCGAGCCAGTGTCAACTTGTGTCGACTTAAACAAGACATTTAAGGTCACCCAGGTGAGTAAACCTCCCCTAGCCCGTAGGAGAAGGAAGTGCAGGAGAAAAGAAAGAGATAAACCCATGAAAGTGAAGGGAGTTCGCTTTTTCCCAGGTTTCTTGGAGTCCTACGATGTGATACCCTTTGATAAAGTTGCACCATCTATCGTCAGTTTTCTTGTTATTTAACCCCGCGATGTTCCAGCTTAAAAAAGTAATTATAGAATTAAACTTAGGAGTTATATTAAGGGATTGGATAGGTGATAGATCTACTATAACTTCCTGTAGGGGAGGGACATTTCTTTCCAAATTCAGTAGTCAGTCATTACAATCCAATACGCTATGGGACTCAAATCCATTAGTCAGCTGAGCCGTAGAAACCCTCTTCTAGGTACCTATCTGTCTTCCTGTCAAATTCTGTTGGTCTCTGATGTTAGGGTTATAATGCAATGGGCTGAGATTCGGTGGGTAAAAGTAACCTAAAGGGAGAACTTTAATCCTAGATGAGTGGGGGGGATATTGCATGTGCAACCTTCCATATTAGGTGTCCTGCCATGTCCAATTTGTTAAAGTTGACAATAACGCAATCCCTCTCCCAGGGTTTCTCCCTGTTACTCACCCACTCAATTCTTCTAACCATGTTGATGTGTGCAGCCAATGGATTCCCATCCCCCAGCTGTCTGTTGCACCAATGCACCACTTTATTTCTTAATTGGTGTGTTGATTCACTTAAACCTGGCCTTTAAACTGGGACATTAGTGAGGACCACCACCAAGGGGCCAGATTCTAGGTGGAGATTTAACCTATGTTTTGGAGGCTGAATTCTACCTACTCTCTCCATGGCTTGATCCTGCCGAGTGATGGGGTCCTGAGGGAGGCAGGTTTTTCTCACCTCGGTTATCACACCCATTTCCGTTCTGCCCTAAGTTTGAATGTTGTTAGTTGCGTCTGCCTTACCCTGCCTGTGACTAACTAGCTAAAATCTGGCCATTATTGGTGAGGTTTCTGCCAGATAGATTTTGCCTGGCTGTAAAGAGGTGCAGGAGTTGTCAGCCCTTGGTTTGACTGTCCCTGACACTACAAAATTCAAGATTTGAGATTCCAAAGCGGACATCTTGTTATATAAACCACCTGTTGTATTTTTAACCAACAACTTAATTTTCCCATAACAGGCGTTCAACCGGGATTTATGATGCACCTCTATATCTTCCAGCGCATGTGTTAGGGTCATATGCAAGTCTTGGATCTATGGCTTCTTGACTACTGAGCGGGCTTTGGTAACCTCCCTAGAACAAACCTTCCCAGTAACTTTCTGCTTTTTTACTCCCATTTCCTTCTTTTTCTTCTTCTTAGTGGGCTGGTCCGAATCAAAAGAGGAGGCACCAAGATCCTGATGAATATCCGCAACCATAACAGTAACCCCCGCCTGGGCCTTCACCCTTGGTATAGAACTCTCATGTGATAGCCATTTCTCCCTCCCCTTCGACCAGATGATGTTCTTCTTGCATTACAGTTTTTTTATTTGTAAAGTATTTGAAAGAGACAATTATAACAGTATTTAACTATTTTCACGTTCTAATTTACAACCACAGATTTTAGTATATGTACATTTAATAAGTATACTGTCTTCTGTAGTAGATGGTGTTTCTAATTTTTGTTCTATATACTGAAAACTAAAAAAATAAATGTTATAAATAGATACACAAAATGTACTATTTACACATTCGGAATATATCTAAGTACTGTTAACATCAACAATTTAAAAAACTATCATGACATTATATAACATTCTTTACTAGTTGTTTAGTAAAACTCCACAAATGTTATCATTTAAACTGTCGTGTAGTTCCTATAAGACCTATATAGGATATGCTTGTTTAGACAACATACACTGCGGGACTGGTGTCCAGACTGATTCCAGACACCCCCACCGGGTATGTTGGCCTGTGTGCCAGCTAGCTCGCAATGCCACTATAACCTCCTCTTACCAAGGAGAGAATAGTTCTTGGCAACTATCGAACATGACAACCCTGATCCCTCAGGACCGTGGAAACAGTAACTTACTTTTCGCTCAGTCACTCGTGCTCACTTACTCACTTGTTCTCAGAGAGATACACAGAATAAACGGTTGGGACGTTTTCAATAAGTATTTATTGAACAGTCGTTATTCTAGCGTAAAATAAGTGCACTGAAATCACCAGTAGACAGTAGCATTTATAAATGAGTAGCAGCACTAAGAAGGTAAACAGATGGTAGGTTGCTACCATTTTGCTAAAATCATAAATATAGGCGAGTATATAAAATACATGACAATAAAATGCGTACTCCTACGATGCACCGTAACTAGATGTACCTTAGTGTACCTAGCATGTGAGTAGGTGTAAAGCCAAGAATCCCTCTAGGATAAAGCCAACCCCATTACCTGATGTTAGCCTGCGGGACCCCGTTCTGGTCTTGAGCTGAACACCCCGCAAGGGATGTCAGACCACTGCGAGCTGGAGTATCTGTATGCAGGAACCTCAGCGTCTCGCGTCAGTGTGTCGGCATGGAAGTCGTGATCTCCTCTCTCTAGCTCAGCAAGATGTGGTGTTTATATACCCTAAGGCACGGGTACTCATAGTACGGCCCGCGGGCCGCCAGCGGCCCGGCAAGCCTTCCTTGGCGGCCCGCGGACCTTGCAGATATCCTACCTGTGTTTTTTTCTTTTTTTTTAAGTGTCAGCAAACACCGCCGGTTGCAGCAGCGCTCTATGGGGGCCGGGCGATTCTTTAAAGACCATTCACTTGTTAATGAGGCTTTGTTGTATTTCACCTCTTCTCTGAGTGGAGATGCAGGGGCGCTAAGAAGAGGTGAAATACAACAAAGCCTCATTAACAAGTGAATGGTCTTTTAAAGACCTGTGAAGTACTCGGGTGCGGCTGTGTGTGTGCCCGGGAAGCTGTCTCAGCCCGGGCTGACACACACGCTTGGTGAGGTGACAGAGGGTGACAGAGAGAGGGAGACAGACAGAGGGAGGGAGACAGAGAGGGGGGAGACAGAGGGTGACAGAGAGAGGGAGACAGAGAGAGGGAGACAGAGAGAGGGAGACAGATGGAGACAGAGAGAGAGGGAAACAGAGGGAGGGAGACAGAGGGAGGGAGTCAGGGGGAGACAGAGGGAGGGAGAGGGAGGGAGACAGAGGGAGACAGAGAGAGGGAGAGAGAGGGAGGGAGACAGAGAGGGGGGAGACAGAGGGTGACAGAGAGAGGGAGACAGAGAGAGGGAGACAGAGGGAGACAGAGAGAGAGGGAAACAGACAGAGGGAGACAGATGGAGGAAGACAGACGGAGGGAGACAGAGGGAGGGAGACAGAGAGGGAAACAGAGGGAGAGAGAGGGCAACAGACAGAGGGCAACAGACAGAGGGAGACAGACAGACAGAGGGAGACAGACAGAGGGAGACAGAGGGAGGGAGACAGAGGGAGGCAGAGGGAGGGAGACAGAGGGAGGGAGACAGAGGGAGGCAGAGGGAGACAGAGGGAGGGAGTCAGGGGGAGACAGAGGGAGATAGAGGGAGGGAGACAGAGGGAGACAGACAGAGGGAGACAGAGAGAGAGGGAGGGAGACAGAGAGGGAGACGGACAGAGGGGGGGAGACAGAGGGAGGCAGAGGGAGACAGAGGGAGGGAGAGGGAGGGAGGGAGGGAGACAGAGGGAGGGAGTCAGGGGGAGACGGGGGGAGACAGAGGGAGGGAGAAGGAGACAGACAGAGGGAGACAGAGGGAGGGAGGCAGAGGGAGGGAGACAGAGAGAGGGAGACAGAGAGAGGGAGACAGAGGGAGACAGAGGGAGACAGAGAGAGAGGGAAACAGAGGGAGGGAGACAGAGGGAGACAGAGGGAGGGAGTCAGGGGGAGACAGAGGGAGGGAGAGGGAGGGAGACAGAGAGAAGGAGAGAGAGGGAGGGAGACAGAGAGGGGGGAGACAGAGGGTGACAGAGAGAGGGAGACAGAGAGAGGGAGACAGAGGGAGACAGAGAGAGAGGGAAACAGAGGGAGGGAGACAGACAGAGGGAGACAGACGGAGGGAGACAGACGGAGGAAGACAGACGGAGGGAGACAGAGGGAGGGAGACAGAGAGGGAAACAGAGGGAGAGAGAGGGCAACAGACAGAGAGACAGAGGGAGACAGACAGAGGGAGACAGACAGAGGGAGACAGAGGGAGGGAGACAGAGGGAGACAGAGGGAGGGAGACAGAGGGAGGGAGACAGAGGGAGACAGAGGGAGGGAGTCAGGGGGAGACAGAGGGAGGGAGAGGGAGACAGAGGGAGACAGACAGAGGGAGATAGAGGGAGGGAGACAGAGGGAGACAGACAGAGGGATACAGAGAGAGAGGGAGGGAGACAGAGAGGGAGACGGACAGAGGGAGGGAGACAGAGGGAGGCAGAGGGAGACAGAGGGAGGGAGAGGGAGAGAGGGAGGGAGATAGAGGGAGGCAGAGGGAGGGAGTCAGGGGGAGACGGGGAGACAGAGGGAGGGAGAAGGAGACAGACAGAGGGAGACAGAGGGAGGGAGGCAGAGGGAGGGAGACAGAGAGAGGGAGACAGAGAGAGGGAGACAGAGGGAGGGAGAGGGAGACAGACAGAGGGAGATAGAGGGAGACAGAGGGAGACAGAGGGAGACAGACAGAGGGAGACAGAGAGAGGGGGGAGACAGAGGGAGGCAGAGGGAGACAGAGGGAGGGAGAGGGAGGGAGGGAGACAGAGGGAGGGAGTCAAGGGGAGACGGGGGGAGACAGAGGGAGGGAGAAGGAGACAGACAGAGGGAGACAGAGGGAGGGTAGGCAGAGGGAGGGAGACAGAGAGAGGGAGACAGAGAGAGGGAGACAGAGAGAGGGAGACAGAGGGAGAGAGAGGGAAACAGAGGGAGGGAGACAGAGGGAGGGAGTCAGGGGGAGACAGAGGGAGGGAGAGGGAGGGAGACAGAGAGATGGAGAGAGAGGGAGGGAGACAGAGAGGGGGGAGACAGAGGGTGACAGAGAGAGGGAGACAGAGAGAGGGAGACAGAGGGAGACAGAGAGAGAGGGAAACAGAGGGAGGGAGACAGAGAGAGGGAGACAGACAGAGGGAGACAGACGGAGGGAGACAGACGGAGGGAGACAGACGGAGGAAGACAGACGGAGGGTGACAGAGGGAGGGAGACAGAGAGGGAAACAGAGGGAGAGAGAGGGCAACAGACAGAGAGACAGAGGGAGACAGACAGACAGAGGGAGACAGACAGAGGGAGACAGAGGGAGGGAGACAGAGGGAGGCAGAGGGAGGGAGACAGAGGGAGGCAGAGGGAGACAGAGGGAGGGAGTCAGGGGGAGACAGAGGGAGGGAGAGGTAGACAGAGGGAGACAGACAGAGGGAGATAGAGTGAGGGAGACAGAGGGAGACAGACAAAGGGATACAGAGAGAGAGGGAGGGAGACAGAGAGTGAGACGGACAGAGGGAGGGAGACAGAGGGAGGCAGAGGGAGACAGAGGGAGGGAGAGAGGGAGGGAGATAGAGGGAGGCAGAGGGAGGGAGTCAGGGGGAGACAGGGGGAGACAGAGGGAGGGAGTCAGGGGGAGACAGGGGGAGACAGAGGGAGGGAGAAGGAGACAGACAGGGAGACAGAGGGAGGGAGGCAGAGGGAGGGAGACAGAGAGAGGGAGACAGAGAGAGGAAGACAGAGGGAGGGAGAGGGAGACAGACAGAGGGAGATAAAGGGAGACAGAGGGAGACAGACAGAGGGAGACAGAGAGAGGGAGGGAGACGGACAGAGGGAGGGAGACAGAGGGAGGCAGAGGGAGACAGAGGGAGACAGAGGGAGGGAGAGGGAGGGAGGGAGACAGAGTCAGGCAGAGGGAGTCAGAGGGAGGGAGTCAGGGGGAGACAGGGGGAGACAGAGGGAGGGAGAAGGAGACAGACAGAGGGAGACAGATGGAGGGAGACAGAGGGAGGGAGACAGAGAGAGGGAGACAGAGAGAGGGAGACAGACAGAGGGAGACAGAGAGAGAGGGAGACAGATAGAGAGGGAGACAGAGGGAGGGAGACAGAGAGGGAAACAGAGGGAGAGAGAGAGAGAGGGAGACAGAGGGAGGGAGACAGAGGGAGACAGAGGGAGGGAGTCAGGGTAGACAGAGGGAGGGAGAGGGAGGGAGTCAGAGGGAGGCAGTCAGAGGGAGACAGACAGAGGGAGACAGACAGAGGGAGACAGAGGGAGGGAGACAGAGGGAGATAGAGGGAGGGAGACAGACAGAGGGAGATAGAGGGAGGGAGACAGAGGGAGATAGAGGGAGGGAGACGGACAGAGGGAGATAGAGGGAGGGAGACGGACAGAGGGAGACAGACAGAGGGAGACAGACAGAGCGAGACAGACAGAGGGAGATAGAGGGAGGGAGACGGACAGAGGGAGACAGAGGGAGGGAGACAGAGGGAGGGAGACAGAGGGAGGGAGACAGAGAGAGGGAGACAGAGAGAGGGATGGAGACAGAGAGAGGGAGACAGAGAGAGGGAGATGGAGGGAGACAGAGGGAGGGAGAAAGAGGGATGGAGAGAGAGAGGGAGACAGAGGGAGGCAGAGGGAGAGGGAGACAGACAGAGGGAGATAGAGGGAGGGAGACGGACAGAGGGAGACGGACAGAGGGAGACGGACAGAGGGAGGGAGGCAGAGGGAGGCAGAGGGAGACAGAGGGAGGGAGAGGGAGGGAGGGAGACAGAGGGAGGCAGAGGGAGACAGAGGGAGACAGCGGGAGGGAGTCAGGGGGAGACAGAGGGAGGGAGAAGGAGACAGACAGAGGGAGACAGAGGGAGGGTAGGCAGAGGGAGGGAGACAGAGAGAGGGAGACAGAGAGAGGGAGACAGAGGGAGAGAGAGGGAAACAGAGGGAGGGAGACAGACGGAGGGAGACAGACGGAGGGAGACAGACAGAGAGGGAGACAGAGAGGGAGGGAGACAGAGAGGGAAACAGAGGGAGAGAGAGAGAGAGTGAGGGAGACAGAGGGAGGCAGAGGGAGAGGGAGACAGAGGGAGGGAGACAGAGGGAGACAGAGGGAGGGAGTCAGGGGGATACAGAGGGAGGGAGTCAGAGGGAGACAGAGAGAGAGGGAAACAGAGGGAGGCAGAGGGAGACAGAGGGAGGGAGTCAGGGGGAGACAGAGGGAGGGAGAGGGAGACATACAGAGGGAGACAGACAGAGGGAGAGATAGGGAGACAGACAGAGGGAGACAGACAGAGGGAGACAGAGGGAGACAGACAGAGAGGGAGGGAGACGGACAGAGGGAGACGGACGGAGGGAGACGGAGGGAGGGAGACAGAGGGAGGGAGACAGAGAGAGGGAGACAGAGGGAGGGAGACAGAGAGAGGGAGACAGAGAGAGGGAGACAGAGAGAGGGAGACAGAGAGAGAGAGGGAGACAGAGGGAGGGAGACAGAGGGAGGGAGACAGAGGGAGGGAGACAGAGGGGGAGACAGAGGGAGGCAGAGGGAGACAGAGGGAGGGAGACAGAGGGAGACAGAGGGAGGGAGTCAGGGGGAGACAGAGGGAGGGAGTCAGAGGGAGACAGAGAGAGAGGGAAACAGAGGGAGGGAGGCAGAGGGAGACAGAGGGAGGGAGTCAGGAGGAGACAGAGGGAGGGAGAGGGAGACAGACAGAGGGAGAGAGAGGGAGACAGACAGAGGGAGATAGAGGGAGAGAGACGGACAGAGGGAGGGAGGCAGAGGGAGACAGAGGGAGGGAGAGGGAGGGAGGAAGACAGAGGGAGGCAGAGGGAGACAGAGGGAGGGAGTCAGGGGGAGACAGAGGGAGGGAGAAGGAGACAGACAGAGGGAGACAGAGGGAGGGAGACAGAGGGAGGGAGACAGAGGGAGACAGAGAGGGAGACAGAGAGAGGGAGACAGACGGAGGGAGACAGAGAGAGAGGGAGACAGAGAGGGAGGGAGACAGAGAGGGAGGGAGACAGAGAGGGAAACAGAGGGAGAGAGAGAGAGAGGGAGATAGAGGGAGGCAGAGGGAGACAGAGGGAGGGAGTCAGGGAGAGACAGAGGGAGGGAGAGGGAGGGAGTCAGAGGGAGACAGAGAGAGAGGGAAACAGAGGGAGGAGACAGAGGGAGGCAGAGGGAGACAGAGGGAGGGAGTCAGGGGGAGACAGAGGGAGGGAGAGGGAGACAGACAGAGGGAGAGAGAGGGAGACAGACAGAGGGAGACAGACAGAGGGAGACAGACAGAGGGAGACAGAGGGAGGGAGACAGACAGAGGGAGACGGACGGAGGGAGATGGAGGGAGGGAGACAGAGGGAGGGAGACAGAGAGAGGGAGTCAGAGGGAGGGAGACAGAGAGAGGGAGACAGAGAGAGGGAGACAGAGAGAGGGAGACAGAGAGAGGGAGAAAGAGAGAGGGAGGGAGACCGAGAGAGGGAGACAGAGAGAGGGAAGGAGACAGAGGGAGGGAGACAGAGGGAGGGAGACAGAGGGGGAGGCAGAGGGAGGCAGAGGGAGACAGAGGGAGGGAGACAGAGGGAGGGAGTCAGGGGGAGACAGAGGGAGGGAGGCAGAGGGAGACAGAGGGAGGGAGTCAGGGGGAGACAGAGGGAGGGAGAGGGAGACAGACAGAGGGAGACAGACAGAGGGAGAGATAGGGAGACAGACAGAGGGAGACAGACAGAGGGAGATAGAGGGAGGGAGACAGACAGAGGGAGACAGACAGATGGAGACAGAGTGAGGGAGACAGAGGGAGGGAGACAGAGAGAGAGGGAGACAGAGGGAGGGAGACAGAGAGGGAAACAGAGAGAGAGAGAGGGAGACAGAGGGAGGCAGAGGGAGAGGGAGACAGAGGGAGGGAGACAGAGGGAGGGAGAGGGAGGGAGTCAGAGGGAAACAGAGGGAGGGAGACAGAGGGAGACAGAGGGAGGCAGAGGGAGACAGAGGGAGGGAGTCAGGGGGAGACAGAGGGAGGGAGAGGGAGACAGACAGAGGGAGACAGACAGAGGGAGACAGACAGAGGGAGAGAGAGGGAGACAGACAGAGGGAGACAGACAGAGGGAGACAGAGGGAGGGAGACAGAGGGAGACAGACAGAGGGAGATAGAGGGAGGGAGACAGACAGAGGGAGACAGAGAGAGAGGGAGGGAGACGGACAGAGGGAGACGGAGGGAGAGGGAGGGAGACGGACAGAGGGAGACGGAGGGAGAGGGAGGGAGACGGACAGAGGGAGACAGAGGGAGGGAGACAGAGGGAGGGAGACAGAGAGAGGGAGACAGAGAGAGAGAGGGAGACAGAGAGAGGGAGACAGAGAGAGGGAGACAGAGGGAGGGAGACAGAGGGAGGGAGACAGAGGGAGGGAGAGAGGGAGACAGAGGGAGGGAGACAGAGGGAGGGAGACAGAGGGAGGGAGTCAGGGGGAGACAGGGAGAGGGAGGGAGTCAGAGGGAGAGAGAGGGAAACAGAGGGAGGGAGACAGAGGGAGGCAGAGGGAGACAGAGGGAGGCAGAGGGAGGCAGAGGGAGACAGAGGGAGGCAGAGGGAGACAGAGGGAGGGAGTCAGGGGAAGACAGAGGGAGGGAGAGGGAGACAGACCGAGGGAGACAGACAGAGGGAGACAGACAGAGGGAGAGAGAGGGAGACAGACAGAGGGAGACGGACAGAGGGAGACAGAGAGGGAGGGAGACGGACAGAGGGAGACGGAGGGAGGTAGACAGAGGGAGGGAGACAGAGGGAGGGAGACAGAGGGAGGGAGACAGAGAGAGGGAGACAGAGGGAGGGAGACATAGGGAGGGAGACAGAGGGAGGGAGACAGAGAGAGAGGGAGACAGGGAGGGAGGAGGGCGACAGACAGAGGGAGACAGACAGAGGGAGGAGGGCGACAGACAGAGGGAGGGAGACAGATAGAGGGAGGAGGGCGACAGACAGAGGGAGACAGACAGAGGGAGGAGGGCGACAGACAGATGGAGGGAGACAGATAGAGGGAGACAGATAGAGGGAGACAGAGGGAGGGAAACAGACAGAGGGAGACAGAGGGATGGAGACAGAGGGAGGGAGAGAGAGAGGGAGAGGGAGGGAGACGGAGAGAGAGAGAGGGAGGGGGAGAGAGAGAGAGGGAGGGAGAGAGAGATAGAGAGAGGGAGGGAGAGAGGGAGGGAGACAGAGCGAGAGAGAGAGAGAGAGATAGAGAGAGATGTGTGTATGCCGGGTCTGGTGGCTCAGTGGACGAAGGCGTCCGCTGCAGGGGCCTGTGTTCAACCTCATGGTCATAGTTTTTTTTTTGTGCTCTGGCCCCGCCCCCCTCCCCCACTGACCCCGCCCCCACCGGTTCGGCCCTCGGCCACAAACCACATTGTAAATTTGGCCGAGAGAAAGTTTGTGAGTACCCATGCCCTAAGGTATCCCCAGGGGTTCTACCTTGCTGTGCCAGTGTCGGACTTAGGATGACGTCGGTAATTAACTTTATACACAGTTATTATGCAGGAGATGATGGTCCTGCTGTGATTCCAAGAAACTAAGAATCCTCATGCATAATGTATGAGGCCAGTGTCCAGGGAAAAACCCTACGCACTTATGTGTAGTATCGTAACTGGGTAAAAGGTCAGTCCTCTAAATCCGTTATGTATGTAGTATAGGAGAGAATGTAGGTGAAGGATTATGATGATACCTAAACCTATATCGGGGTACCTATATGAAAAATAACAAAACAAGGTAAAAAGATTTGTTTCTCAGTGAGTGCTATGTCAACACTTGTGAGTACCTGTATGCCTTCAGCACTTCAAACACTTCAAAGAATGTTTATCCTCATGGAACTATGGGGAACAATTCTTAGGATTATTTTTTTTTAAAACATAAAAGCTGTCCATGTTAGTATGTCAATCACAATGAGCAGATATTATAGTTAATTACATGGCATACCTCATGTGTGCTATGCTTTCTCAGGCAGAATGACAACAATCATTCAAAACATTTACAAACTTTACATATCTGAAACTTGATCTAATAAACTACATGTTATATTTTCTAGAACGTTGGTTCCAGGATTAATAGATATGAGTTGTTAAGTATCTTGGTAACCTCTCCTTGAATGTTAGACAAGTGTCATTACATTCAGTCCAACCTGACCTATTTTTCAAACGCACTTTGTACCTGATGTAATTGTCTCTACTTCATGAAAAATGATGCTGACTGTAGTGTACGTTTTCCTATATATTAATATCTGAGCATAGGTAAAGTTGGTAATATCAGTATTTACTTTAGTGCCATCTGGTCTACATCTTTGTAGCATTAGGATGACATATTTTCTAGTATCCCTAACAACTAAACTTGGAAGTTCTTCTGCTCTACAATTAGGACACCAGATGTTTTGCACAGCTTTTTTCAACATCCTAACAAATGACACTGATCTACAATCTGATATGGTTAAATACACAAAACTCTCAGAAACAATCTCAGATCTTAAAGAATGGTGACAGTGTCTCGAATACCTATCATGGAATGAGATGCATGTTTATAAGCTTGAACTGTCCTCGTTAACGTTGACGGTGCTCTACTTAGCGACTTATCTGTATTCTCCTCAGTTTTGTGAATAAGTGGAGTAAAATGATAAATAACATTTACAATTACATTACAGTAGCAGTTTACACCAGCTAAATTTGAAAACTGAGACCCTACCATATCCTTTATTTCACCCAATTTCAACTTTTTCTGTTGATGCTGCTCTGCCATTCTGACTTGTATGCCTTTCTTATCTATTGTGCTTTTCTCAAGTTTCCGTTTGCAATTTTAAGGAATTGGGTATTGAATCAGATGAGGAGCAAACAAACTTCTCAAACTATTGTACTTTCTGAAACATAAGATGTCTGCATTTATTTTGCTCTCTTCAAAATCGGTACAGTCCAGAAAGTGACCTAACTCATGACAGAACATTCGTTCTCTATAAACTTTTTGGCCTATATTTATCGTTGCTGCATCCAGACTTCGGGGGAGACTTACTAAGGTTCTGCATTGGGGTAATGTCACTTTTATGGGGCAATCCAAAGTAAATTCCTTTTTGCAATTTACTAATCCACACAAAGCCTCTTTGCATGCCTTAGTAAATAACAAAGTGACTCAGTGCAGTGCATAGCAGTTCCTTATGTTTCTTTCCATCAGGGAGGCATTCCAGGGGTGGAGCATGGCTGTTCCCATACAGCTACCGATGGATTTTAGAATATTTCCAGATTTACTAAAGCTAGTAAACTTGGGAATGCATCAAAAACGACTCCTCCCGGAAGCAGGCATAACGAGAAGAAACATCTTTATTTCTCTCCATTATTTAATCTTTCTATGCGTGCTTCATTCTACAGCACACATTGAGAGGAATATGCTTTTAAGGATTGTTTTTGTGCAGCAAGGTATCCAATGGTGCAAGAGTGCCTGCATTGGCACTGGGCAGCGTCAAGTGCCCCAGTGGAGGGAGAGAGGTAAAGAGCGTTATATATAAGTAGATACTACACTTTTCAGTTCTAACCCATTCACGCAACGCAGCTTAGCAACTTCCCTTGCTGCACTGAGTTCCATAAATTCTAAGTAAATCTGGCCCTGAATCCTTAAGTTCTATGTATGGTGGCAGCATAAGCTAAACACAGAGGAAATTGCTCTCTGCACACATACAGATCTTTCAATAACAGGAATCAGTCATTGCACCTAGCTATTTGTTTCAGTTCCTCTATATGGTCAAACATCACAAAACTAAATCTTTGGAGCTACGTGTTGAAGTCTACCACATTTTCCATTGTTCAGTTCACTAGGCACTGCTCTATATTCAAACTACAGTGCAAAATAATCCTTAAAGTTTTACAAAGGCTCAGTGTTTTTTCTAAACCAGCTTCATGTAAAACTGACTTTTCTAGGTCATTAAGTTTCTTCACCACTTTTTTACATGGTTGGTAAGTTTAACCTTTGATGCTCCATCTTGTCTATCGAATAATTCCCTGCCTTTCTAACTGTAACATTTCTATATTAAACTGTGCAGACTCATCCAACGTTGGCATGAGGCACACAATTGTAAGTTTTCTGGAGCTTCTCCATTACACTTCGAGGTGATTTTTATCTGGAAAGAGAACAGCTAATGTACCACCCTGGACTGGCAATTTAGATTCCTGACTTACGATACCTATTATAATGTCTCTCAGCATGCTGCATTACTTCACTTCAAAGTATACAAAAAAGTGAGGGATGGAATGCTTGAATTAATCTCAGTCACTGGTAATTACTCCAGCCACATCCCAATCCATCATTATTTTGCACACCATGTCACTTCAGTTTTGACCCAGCTAAATGCAAATCAGTCTTGACCCCGCTCCATTCGTAACAGTCCAGCCTGAAAGGCAGTCAACGGGTCATCCTGAGTGTAATAAAGGTAAGATTTCATGTAGTAAAGAGATGGAAAGGATTGTAACAGGTTCATCTCCCAATGTAATGCCCCTCATCTACCACAGCTTCCAGAGAACTGACCACAGTTGAAGCCTAACATTCAACAGAGTTCCATGGAAGAATTCACATAAGGCCAGAGATACATCACCATCCTCCTTCAAAAGTCCAAAGCCCTTTTTTTCATTTCAATGGCTCGGCTACCCTAAAAGTCCCAAAAACAACCAGGACATAATCATAACAAACAATGTTGTCTCACTTCCCTTAAAATCAACTGCATAAAGCCATCAATATGCAACAAAGACACTTTAATCAGGTGCAACACTCAGAGCGGTCCCTGAAATGTTCTTACCATCCCTTCCACAATCCACCTGACCATCTCCTCTGCCAAGGGCTCATATCCACAGATTAAAGCTATGCCAGCCAGCTTATCTGAAATTCTTATTGCTGACAAACATTTGTCAATTTTTACCTTGAAGGCCACTACATAATCTCTCCTTCGCTGAAATTACCCTTCACCAAACGACCAGTGTGTTGCCCCAGAAGTCAAAACTTCCAACCATGCCCGCTTGGGCAATGGTGCCAAGGACATTTCAATCAATTGCCCCACTCTCTCCTTTTATCTGCCACAATTCAGTTAGTCTCAATGGCTTCCAGATATCTGCTTCCGATGCCAGACCATGGAACCTCCTCCACTGCAAATGAGATATAAGCATCCACAATTTAATTGTCAACTGCTGGTACATGTATTGCACAAATGTAATTGGCGGACAAGCCTTTTCTCAATGGGGCCTGTTTACCCCTACCTTTTGCCTGGCTGTGGTTGCTAAATCTGGCTCAGGTCCAGTTCGCCACATTCTTCATCTTGCCTGAAGCTTCGCACGCCGTTGCGCGGCCCTTGTGCTGGAAGGGAGGGAGGGAAGTGCGGGGGGAGCCAGAGCCCATTGGGGAGAGATGTAAGTCAGGAGTTAGAGACAGCGGCCTTTCGGTTAGTTCAATTTTGGTGGCCACCACACCTATGGCCCTCTGTAGCATCTTATCAATAGAAGTAGGGGGCAGTGATGAAGTGAGCGGTGGGGTGGGGACTTGCTTTTTGTCATTACAGGCTCGTTTCCCCATTCTTACTGCCGGCGCCCTGCCCCAGTTGGATAGCGCCTCCGGGCACGAAAATAGCCGCGTTGCAAGGTGGGACCAATAGTCTGCCCCCCTGTTGCCTCCAGGAGCTGAGGAATAAACTCACCAGGGATCGCGTAGGATTACTCAACACTCAGCACCACAAAGACACCAACAGGGTCACCAGCATCTTGACGGGACCGGCCCCCCTCTCAATATGCCCCAGGTCAGTAATAATCCTCCTCCTACCTGGTTCGGTAGCAGTGATAGAGTCCACGAGGCTGTTGGGTGAGAAACTTGCCTGGCACAAAGTACAGCACGATGGCACTCCCAGCACTCTCCCGACTCACTAAATTTCGTGCCTCAGGTCGCGACTCCGCGGGCCAAGAGGAATGGCCCAGCCTCTTCCAGGCTCTGACAGGCACAGATGGGCTTGCTCTTGGCCCGGTCTTCGCCCAGGCACGCACTCCGGGCACGTCCTGCGCAGCGGGAGCCCAAGCCCGGTTAAGTATGCACCTTTGGGCGCTGAACAGCTGTGGGGACGTTGGCGGCTAAAGCAGCAAGTGCTGCCGGGGCGTGTAGTCCAGCCCCCACCTCCACGTACCAACAACACGGCATCCCGCGCAGCGGGTGCCCAAGCCCGGTTAAGTTTGCACCTCCAGGTGCAGAACAGCTGTGGCAACATTGGCGGGTGAAGCCGCGAGTGCTGCCGGGGTGTGTAGTCCAACCCCCACCTCCACGTACCAACAACACGGCGTCCCCGTGACTGAAACTGCAAGACTGGATGCTTCACACCACACTTCGAGCAGTCATGTCTGAGTTTACAGTACTCTCTTCTTTTTGTGTACTCTCCATCAGTAGCAGCCCGTGGTGGGAGTGCTGCCGGGCGCTGACGTGGGGCAGGGGGTAGTAAACTATGGATTACGGCTGATTAGAGTAAGTAAACATATAAATAAATAAAGCGAATTTCTGCTGCGCGCTGCATTGCATTTGGCGATGCAGCGCGTGCAAGATTGCTTTTATTTATTTATATGTTTACTTACCTCTAATCGACCGTAATCCGTAGTTTACTACCCCCACCCTGCCCTCCCCCGCCCCACGTCAGCGCCCGGCAGCACTCCCACCACGGGCCGCTACTGCTCTCCATAGTACACACTAGAATAAACTAGGAAAACAATCCTCAAATTAGCAACAGTCACTAGAATCTTTGACCTTCTTGACTGCAACAGTTCTTCTTCCTTGAACCCTTCTTTTGACATCCCTGTGTAACAGTTTAAAAACTTAGCATTTTCCCATTTCCCTTCCTTTTCTTTGGTGACTGTCATCGGATGTGCTCCCAGTGGCTTAGTCATTCCCATGTATATAACGTAATGTAATTTATTCATGATCTATTACTTAAATTCCTTACATATAAACACCTAAAATCAGATTTGGCAATGTATCATATTAAAACACATTAAAAAATAAGAAGAAAAACTCTTAAAACTGAAGCAAGATTGCTATAGTGCTTTACTATTCCTTCCAACTTTGCCGTTGAGGCCTAAGGCTTGCTGGTTGATGTTGGTGATTTGATTGTTTTTGGCAGGGCAGCCCGAATTGCGTCGATTAATTCCCCCAACCTGGCCAGTGTCTGTGTTGTTTTGGAGGAGAAGCACAGATCGGAAACTTCTCTGCAGTGTCTAAGGCCATAGGTCCTGCATAGCGGGGTTAGCAGGTGGCGTTGTTCACTTGCCATCTTTGGGCAGCAGCACAGCAGATGGAACCAGGATTTGCGTCCATAACTGCATAGACAACAAGCGGCTGAATCATCCCGCCGTTCTCAGTATGGATTGAAATCAGCGATGGGCAGAGCGAGAAGTCTCATGTAGGTGATTTTCGTTCGTGCCTGGGCTGTCAATGCTTGCTCAAAGTAGGGCTGGGCTTTCCCCAGGATATAGGTGGCATCCAATACGGTGACGTTAGTTCTGTGGCTTTTGAATGAGAGTTTCTTGACCTGTAAGTTCACTGTTTTTTCCCAGCTATTACCGGGATGTCTCGATTATGCAGATTGCAGACTTCAATTTCAAGGAGGCATGTGGCCACTGCCAGCTGTGACTGCCATGGATAGCCTCCCTCTTCAAAAATTGTTTAAATTTGTGCTTTGATTGAGGGGTTTGGGGCTTGCAAGGTACTGATGTCATATTTTATTAGGTTCCCTGAGCATGTAAGATACGGACAAATGAGTCCCAGCTCCAACCTCACCCTAGCTCTCCTGGCCTGCCGGGGAAGAGTTAAAAAATTATAAGCGGAGATTTGAAAATTTGTGAGATACTTATTCAGTGCTCCGGGGAAAACTAGGTGACCGTAGTTGGAGGAGGGGACTAGTTTGGCTCTCAGGACTTTTAATATGGGTTCCGCGGTTGGGCTGTGTAGCTGTTGGCTTAGTCATTTCAGACTGTGGATGATACCGGCTCCCTTGCTTCTGAGTTGTTTTAAATGGGCCCCTAGTTTGGCCCCATCAGAGAGCCAGACACCTAGGTAATTATAACTTGTGCATGATTTTATTTGCAAGTCGCGAGTTGCCTTTGAACTGTTTTCTTTCGTGGATATTTCCCAAAGATGACTATCTTAGTCTTCCCCTGGTTCACCAAACGTTTGTTGTTTTGGTTATACCTGTAGAGTGCATTGAGGGCTCTCTGTAATACAATTCGAGAATGATCCATTATTACAATGTCATCAGCATAGTGAAGGATTTGGAGCCGCACTTTCCCCATCCTCGGTGTAGGCTTTGCCCAGATCTGCCGTATAGAGGTTGAAAAGAAGAGGGGTGAGAACATTGCCTTGTTTGAGGCCATTGTTGGTTGCCACTTTTGCTGTTGCGGTTGTTGTGCTAGTTTTTATTCGAACCCACATCTCCTGGTAAAGTGCAATTATAGCCTTGAGTTGCTGTTGAGGGATCCCCCAGGTGACTAGTTTCTCCCACAATATAACTCGGTCCACCCGATCGAAAGCTGCACTGTAATCTACAAAACAGCAAAATAAAGGTAGATGCTTCTGCTGTGTGGCGTGGCGTGGCGTGGCTTGACAGGTGACCCAGTGGTAGAATGTTATCCATGGTGGAGCTTTCGGGCCTGAAACCGGATTGGAAAAAGGGGAGAATGCTGTTGTCTATTGCCCAGGCTTCCAGTTCTTCCATTAATATTCGGCGTATGCTTTTGCTTCAAGATCTAATAAAGCAATGAACCAGTAGTTTTCTGGTTTCGTTGATGGTGGAATTATTGAGGTGGCATAAGCGTAACTGAAAAGTGGTGTAAGCTGTCCTGTGCAATAAGCTTGTGATGATTTGAATGGGAGACATCCATTACCACGCGGGCATTGCATCGCAATGCCTTTACATCGCGGGTATTACAACGCAAGTCGTTACAACGACTTGCGCTGGATGGCGCTCTAACCTAAGGAATAGTATGATTTACTATTCCAACACCTTCCCTACTGTACGTAGACTGGTGTTGGAATAGTAAATCACAGTAGCGGTCCGTGGTAGGAGTGCCGGCCGGGCGGTGACGTGGGGCGGGGGAGGGGCAGGGTGGGGGGTAGTAAACCACGGATTACTGCCGAATACAGGCAAGTAAACATTTAAATAAATAAAACGAATTTCGGTGCGCGCACTGCATCGCATTTGGCGATGCAGCGCTCACAGACAATTGCGTTTGTTATTTAAATGTTTACTTACCTGTATCCGGCCGTAATCCGTGGTTTCTACCCCCACCCCACGTCACCGCCCGGCCGGCACTCCTACCACGGACCGCTACTGGTAAATCATACTATTCCTAAGTCCAGCGCCCTCCAGCGCAAGTCATTGTAACAACTTGCGTTGTAAAAACTGCGATGTAACGTACCGAGATCATTTTGATCGCGTTGTAACGTCACATATTCGATTTGAATACCACGGCTGGGACCTCTGAGATACAAGTTATTTGGGGGGCCAAGCCAGGTGCAGAGGGTGGTTGGTGGGGAGGAGTGTATGATGTGCTCTGGTGGTTAGAGTACAACCGCTTGACGTAATTTACCCACTCTTGGTCCGCCACTCCATTCTCCTTTGTCTGACCTGTGTTGCTTAGGTGGTTGATGTGCTTCCAAAGTAGAATATTTCCCATTCTTTGAGTAGGGTGAAGATTTTCAGCCATTCTGCTTCAATCATCTTTGTTCTTTGCTGCCAGACTTTCTTTCTGTGGGCCGCACGAAGAGCGGGGATTGTTTGACTTTGGGGGATTTTGTTCCCTCTTCTTCTTGCCTTCAGGGCCTGTAGAAGACTCTGTTTGTTAGTGTATAGTTCCTTTGGATTGATGTGTAAGGGGGACAGATGGGTGTGTATGGCCCGCATCGAAGGAGTTCCGAATCTACCCCCTAATGCATGTTGAAGATCTGCTAGAAGAGCCTCCCAATGCTCCGGGAAAGTGACTATCCCTGATGCTATGGGGGGGTTGTCTCTTTGATTGTTATCCACTCAGTTAGTTTTGTACCAAGATTTGCAGACCATTTTATTCTGCTGAGGACCTTGTAGCGCTCTTCCCCGGTTGGATCCCCTAGTGTTTGGAGTAGTGGAGCGGCTATACCATCTAGTTGAAAAGTTGCCCTCAATGGTCTATGGTCACTCTTTTCCCTGTTGTCGACTTCGAAGTTTCTGAGATATGGGGTCAGCTGACCAGAGATGAAAATGTAGTTGATTGTAGATTTATTCCTGAACGAAGGGAATGAGGTCCATTGTGGGTCCTGGGCCTCTTTGATGGCATGCACGGAGGCTAAGCTGTGACTGTCAAGAAGGCGCTGCAGTGGGGTTGCCACTGTTGGGGGCCGGGAGTATTTTTGAGGCTTTCCCAGCATCCGGGTGTTTAAGTCCCAAGCGATTATTGGGAGATATGAAACATGTTTGTTTAAAAGTTCTTCGATTATTGTTACCAGTGATTTGAATGACTGTTTTTTCAGGTGAAAGGAGGGGTTGACATAGCAGTTGATTAACAATAGTCGGATTGAGTAATTGTCGCTTTTTTAGCCCTCTGGTGATTAGGGCTTGCAGAAATGACGTGCTGGTTGGAATTACCGTGGTCTCTATTCTGCGAGCGTGATTGATAAAAATGGAGAGACCGCCAGATGGCCACCCAAAATTGTTACGTTTTGTATCTGTGGTGTGGAACTCGTAATATCCTGGGAAGGCTGTTGTTTCAGTAGCCAAGGTCTTCTGTAAACAGAGAAGGTTACTTTTATGAAGCTAATCTATTGCAGAAGTGGTCCCAAGAAGTTTTTAAAGGTCTGCCACGTTCCAGGATGTAATTTACAGTTATGTGTAGGATCCGAAAGTCCTGATAGAGTTCTTTTGGCTGTTGATCTTTATTATGTTAGTGGTGCCATCGTGAGAGACTGCTGTCCAGTCAGTCCCTGATTCCAGGTTCGATGTTTGACGCAGGCTCACTAGGAAATACTGTCCTTTGGTCGTGTGTGCAGATTATTCTGTATGCTTTATAGGGCTTGGGCGTTGTTGTTAAATTATTTTCCTGTTGGTTGCCATCCGCAGCCCTCCGGACGGAGTAGACTTCATTCTTTAGCGAGATTGCTTTGAGCACGTGTGGGTATTTCTCTGGTGCGGGGCTGTGATATCTATCCCCCATTTTGCCAAAAGGGATTGCTCGTTTATCGTTATCGCCTGATGTGAATGGCCGCTAAGCCCTATCAAAGTGGACTCGCCATGGGTGTCCCATGATAGGTTCAGAAACTTGACCCAAACAAGGTCGTCCGATTGTATATGGGCCAGAGTGGGGATGTGCTCAAATAGATGAAGTATATTGCCCCTATTTAAGATATCAAAGTGTCCCTTGATGCAGTATCTGGGGGTTAGAACTACCTCATGTGTTGTTTTTGTGATATAATTCTCCGTGGGTTGGGCTCTGTGTCCCGGCTTAGAAATGCTTGAATTGGAGCCAAATCCTGCCTCTCAGTGTCTGGCTTTTGGGTGGGGCTTGAGGATGGTGAGGCATTTGACTCGCAGGATGTCAGGGTACCCAGGAGTGTGGAACCCCAAATGACACACGCCCCAGGGTTTAGGCCAGTTTCCCCAAACGAGCAAAGGTTGAGTAGTTGAGTCAGGCTTTACTGTTATTGGCAGAGGAGCTGGTTGAATTTCAAGAACCAGGCTTTTTGGCTTGTCCAGTTCCCCCGTTATGATTTCTGTATGGGGAAGAATTTTGATCACTCGTTCATTTGTCTCTATTGTTGTTAATTTTTTTGCGGCGGAAATCGGATAGGTCTGGACTTTGTCGTCTTTTGCTTGTGCTGGGTGGTCCTGAATTGTTAGCAAGGATGCAACTCTTTTGGACGTTTTGGCCTTTTTATGCTGTTTCCTTAGTTTTTCCTTAGCCTTCCTAGAGAGCGGCACTTCTTGCTGTTTCTGATTGAGTGAATTGTCCTTGGTGTCCTCTACTGTAGATGAAGTTCTGGTGCTGAGGCTTTGCCCCGGTGAGCTGAAGGGGAATTTGGTGCCTGATGTTTGTATTCGGGTTAAATTGGGAGCCAACTGGATTTGTTGTTGAGCTTAAGTTGCAATAAGCTGACAAGTTGCTGGTCCCGGAGCTTCCAGTTGTCCCCTTAATTGTAGCTACCAGGTCTGTTAGTACTTTGGGGAGAGTTGCCCATTTGTCTATAATTGCTGCGCACGAGCAAGTGCAAGACCAGGTTTCTTAGTATCTGCAAAGTTTGCTCTCAATAAGATCTGCCTTGCTGCTCAGGGCCACTAGATGTTGTGCATGTAGGAGGTCCATTTGTTGCTCCATTTTGGTGGATTGCCAAAGTAGTGCTCTTGAAGTGGTGTGATTTGCTTCGATGATTGTAATTGGGTGAGGGTCACTGGTTGTATCACTGTTTTGGGTGCATTGGATTGCCTGATTTCTTCAGTCATTCTTAACAGCTTTGGGGTAAGCTCCAGTGTTCTTTCTATTTTTGTCTCCAAGTTTTGTAGAAATGTTGTTGAGAGATTCACCAGTTCTTGTTTGAAGTCTGGTGCTCCTATCTTGATCGAACTAGCGGCTAGTAGCTCAGGGGATCTAAGTTGGGTGGAAGTCTAGGGGGAAGGTTGTTATTGATGATGTATTTGGGCTGCAACTACTTGCTCCCATCTTTCTAGGGCAGGGGAGTTGATGATGGCATGTGGATCCCACGGGATTGTTGGTTTGTTTATTGGGGGATTACCCAACCTTGTGCTGGCGGTGAGACTGCCTGAGAGGGGATCCTTCTCAATTTTGTCAGTAGCACACGCTGGTGTTGCTGTCAATGCAAGAGGTTTGCCACCATTAGGGATGGGTTTTTGTAAAAAGTGTGTGATAAGTCCTGCTGTTGGAACCTTTTGAGGTGACTTCAGAGTGGAGGTTGCCTGAGCTACGTTCCGTGCACTTCTAAGATTTCGGGATATGTCTGAAGTCAAGGAGGTTTTCCCCTCAAGGCAGATTCTGACCATGTTGGGGGCTTCTTTTTGGTCATCCTGCAGTTGGGGAGTGTATCTTGGCCTCCACAGAGCACCTTTTTTTGTGACTCCCTGAGGGATCTCGGGGGTTTGGCTTTTGGGAACCTTTCCACTTTTTATGGGGGAGGACTGAAATTGCTAGCTGGCAGTAACGACAGTGTGAGTCTCCTACCTCCATGAACTTGCTTTACACTAGGGAGGTGCTCAGAACTCTATTGAGGGATGTGGCCTCAGGCTGCAGCAATGACTTCCAGGCTCCGGTTCTCACCAGGGGCCGTGAGAAGGTCTTTCAGCTTGTGGATCCCCCCTCCTCTTTTCACCAATAGAGCGTAAAGACTCCAGCAGTCCTCGGGCCCCCGCAGTCCTTTCTTTCCGCGCTTCCTCTGGAGAAAATGCTCCCATGGAGTAAGGGGTCGTAAAATCCTGTACTACCACCGTTGGACAACCACCGCTGCAGAGTGGGGTGGGGCTGGGCCAGCTTCTTCCTCGCACACCTCCCGTCTGCCTCACTGGGGGTGCTGCTGCTGGCTAACTGTCCCTGAGGCAAGGAAAGGCAGAGCTCAGCCCAGCCTAGCAGCCCCAGGGCCCCCCACAAGCCGCACCCGATCCTCTCCTTGCCGGGCCGCCTCTGCGGGGGGGGGGGGACACAGTCCGGAAGGCTGACGGCTCCCCAGCATCTCGGGACAGGGTGGGGCAGCAGGTCCACAGCTGGTGCAACAAGGCAGGACCCGCAAGCTGCACACGGTCTTTTTTTTTCCTCGCTGGGTTGCCAGCGGCTGCCCTTCGGGAGGAGGGGGGCACAGGCGGTCACCAGCAGGGCAGTTGTCCTCAGTGGGACAGGGGCTAGCTTTGCTCACCCTCGTGTCGGAGTCGGATTTGGTGTCTGACGTCAGACTTCCAGGATCCGCAAACTGGTAAACCGCAAAACTGCAAAAAAAACTGATTTTCCGCCTTCTCTTCTCTCAGCCCTGTTAGTGCTTAGAAGTCTGTGACATGACGGACGTAAGTGTCTGGAAATCCCATGTATGGCATTTTCTTAGATTTAACCTCCTCTTTATCTTCTGGCTTACAGGTCAACCCTCATGCCTTAATTCACAGTTTTCAGCTCCCCTCCTTGCTATATCCAACCTCCTTAACACTTTCATCTGTTCTAATCCCTTTATCCAAAATATACATTTCTTTACTCAAATGACACTGTTCAGTCGGAACCTTTTTCCCGTCACCAACACTCCACCGCCAACAATCCTTTTCTCATCCCCTTTCCACTCCCCATAACTGGTCTAAAAGTTGTAGCCTGTGTTCTAACTGTGATCATCTTGCTATCCACCCCAACCACACCACCTTTTCACAGTAATGGCCCTCCGCCTCCCTCCACCTGCAAAACTTCACTCTCAATGTCCGTATTAGAACGTTGAGGCCACCAGTTGCCAGTCAGGCTTTCTTCCCACCATCGCCATTCCGCATTAACCCCTCCACCCAACCCTTCCCTGGTATCTGAACATTTTCCACTTCCACATCAACAAGTTCCTCATAGTCCTAAAACTTGTCGTCCATCCAAATTTCAGGGTCCATGGTCCTTTCAAGGCTGCTAGTGCTAGGCCTCTCACAATCACCTGCTCCACCATCTCTAGCAAATGTAACATTTCACTGACTGTTATACATCAGGGTGGCCACACAACACCCTCCCGCCTGCTCTAATGTGGTCCTTCGCTGGCTATGGGCAGATGCTCTGGACATACCTTGTCTTCCGACCGATGTCACATAGCCACACTCGATTCTCCTGGCTCCTTTGCCTTGGTACACCCTGCATGACTCCACTGACCTCCCCAGTCCCTATCTCCCAACTGGTCACTTGCACTACCACTGTACTCCTCTGCCTTCCAGTCACACTTCTCCTGCTCATCCTCATACCCATACCCACCTATCTGACCCCGGTAACTCATGCATATTCATACTTTTTTCACCAGAAAACCCCACAAAGCCACCTTTGTCAACTTCTTCCTCCTATACCTGTTTCCATTCTGTCAAGCCTCTCCACCAACTCCCCACCCAACTGCCTGCACTCCCTTGCCTGCCCGTCTGACACCAGAGCACTCTTCATCCTTGCCCCTTTCTCCATCTCTCCATCTCTAACCGCCCTCTGCCTGTCCCATCCCATATTATTCTCCGTTATCATCTCACTAGCTACCTTTGCCCCTATCTGGCTTTGTATTTCTTCCCAATATCTCCCCCAGTTCCCTCATTACCTGGCAGTATTCCTATGAACTAATGAAGCCCTTTCCATATCCTACCTCAGCAATCCTTACAAGTCTTGGCAATGTAACTGATGCAATATGTTACTAACTATTGGAGAAAACTCTATTGTGCCTCCACCTTTTTTCTTTCCTGCTGCTCCGCATCTTGAATATGCATGGCAGCTCCAACTATCCCTACTTATCAACCGGCACCATGTTGGCCTGACAAACTGTTGCAGTGGTTGCATCACCTTGCAGCCAGAGGCAAGCACTACATTGTCCCACTCTGTGTCGTGCCCACTCGCAAGGACCGCCATAGTGCATACACCCTTAAGACTAGAGGCACCAGTAATTATAGTACAAATTTGTGCAGGTCTCGCCAAGCCCAATTCAGGCCACTGCTTCCACAGCTGTCTCTACATATTTTTCTAGTGGTCTTGTCTCAGTGAACTCTCACCCTGCAGCTGCTGCCTTCACATGCTTTTTTAAAGACACAGTTGAAGCACGCACACACTCAGCAGCTGCTAGTTTGAGATCCCAGTGAAATGCAGATAAAGCCATCCAGACCTTAGACTCCATCACTAACCTCTATTTTGGTGTTCTTGGAATTACCCTGCAGCCTGCATTGTTCTCCCAGTATGTTCCACAGGAAGTTAGGTGAGGAGTCTCTTTTCAGACCTGTTCGAGATTGCTACCTTGTGAGTTTTTCCCATCCAGTTGTTCCAATCCGAGATGGATGACACAATGAAATATGTGGTCATTTCCTGTTTGGAGTGTACAAAAGTGGAAGCCAGCGGAAGGAAGGTATGACGCAACTCCTTCAGAGTCATTTTTATTGTGCTTGTCGCCAAGCTGTTTCTCTTTTTGTCCCATTCTTTTTTTCTGCAATATTCTTTTCCTGGAGTTCTCAGCCAGAATAATTTTCAAGCCCTTCTAGAAGACCTTATTATGTGCTTCACCATCTTGAGTCTTCTGTCTCTTAAACTACCTGGGTGTTTTTCAGCCTTCTAGACATGTTCCTCCCATTTGCGGCTTTTCTGGAAGCACCAGTCGCCCAATGTATTTATTTATGAAATGAAATGAAATGAAATTTGTACTTGTAAAGCGCACTTATACCCCCAAAGAGGTGTCCTGGCGCTGTACGCATACCGCTGTGGAACCCTTCCTGGCTTTTCCCTGTGAAATGTCCACTCCTGGGCACCCCCAGGGTGAAGCCAGGCATCCCAGCGCTGTTGGGGCCGTTGTGGAGATTAAGCAAGCTATTGCCCAGAGTTGCAGAGTGGGACCCATGATTAGAATAGGCACCGAGGCGAAAATTATCAGGTCCGAGGAAATTGAGCCCAAGACCCGCCGAGGCGGGAATTGAACCCTGGTCCCGGGCCAGATCTCTGCATCAGGGTCTGCCGCTCTAACCATTGAGCCACACTGTGGCTACTGGAAGGAGTTGCCATTAGCTGTAGCAGTCTAATCAGAAGAAGGAACCATCGTGAGTCCAGCGTCTTGCCCCTGACATTCTGCTATGCGCACAGCCACCGTCCCAGTGGGGGCAAGTCACTCTCCCTCCTACCTGCCCAGAGCCACGATCTGCTCCAGTTAAAGCTGGCGCGCGCATCCAGCTTACTAATAACTTTCCTCAGTGCTGCCCTTCTCCCGCTGCTACCTGTGCTCCCTGGTGATGTGTTCGGCCACCTGCCATGACCCACCGCCCCTCCACTGAGAGAGGCACGTGTCTCCTTTGCCTTCTTCAGTTTAAAAAGCTGTGGAGGAGAACAGGCCAGAACCGTGACCGCCCCCCATCTCCTGATTGTCTCGGAGGCCTACCCCTCTTGGGCATCCATGCTTGGTCCAACCTCCCGGTGGCAATCATATCTTCCCAGTCTTGGGCACCGAGGACTTTCTCACCACATTATGCCCAGAACTATCTATACTGACCTAACTCTACAAACCCGTCAGTAACCCGCTAGTCTTACCTACATTTGGCCTAAACTACTGCAGCCATCTATATGGTGACCGTCATGCTGCATACTTTACCAAAAGAGGACCCACTCCGAGCCAGCATATCTCCTAGACACCCCAGAGGCCCCCCACCCAGCCCCATCTGCTGTGATACTTGCATCCTGCCACTCACTCCGTGACAGAGCTTCCGGTGTTCGCATCTCACAAGGCCCCATTTGCATGCTCCACCTTGAATGCACACCCAAAATTACTTGAAAAAAGATTGAAGTAAGTGCAGGCAGGCAAGGTGGGAAAGTGTCTCAAGCGCCCCCCATATGTTCTGGGGCATTATGGGATGGGATTTCTCCACATGGAGAAGTGTTTTCCATGCAGAAAATAAAAATACACTCGTGCAATTGCACAATTTCCTTAAACCTATGTATTATTCGCTTGTGGCTAAACAGAAGATAAAAGGTCACATCAAACAGTACAAATGCCCAGAAAGGTATCTTTGTTCTTGGGTTGCAGGTGTATGCCTGGCAATTTTTGTGAATTTCCATAAACGCTTAAATCCACGCAAGTTATAGGCGTAAGTGTGCAGGAGTAATGTTTATTTTTTTGTGTTAGGAACCATCCCTGTATATTGTTAATGCGCTTTGACCTGTAGTGTATGAAAAAGCTTCAGACATTCTGGAGAATGCCTTTCCACAATAAAGCACTTTTAGGCCTCTTTCAACCGAAGATCAGTGGTAAAATAAATATACAACTTAAATTAAAGAACTTCAGGGGTATAAACATTAAACTTTGACAGCTCTTACATTTACAGTGCAGGATATAAAACCCACTGTAAGAAATTCCTAGACATAAACACTGATTTGTCGCTCCCCAGTCAAAGCTTAGGGCTTATGTCAGGCAGTTTATAGCCCTTTTTCTTGAGCTTGATATTTTTATAATAGAAGATTTAGTGCAATTGATGCTACAATTAGTAAAAAATAAATTTCATGACAATATGAGTCATTTCATTCACAGCAGATGAATTCTTGGCATTTTCATCCTAACAATGGTGATTATCTGTGTTTCGGATTACTGGTGATGGCTGCACAGGGATTTCTACTGGATTTACTCGTTGCTGAATAGCCATTGAATAGCCATTGAAGGGAAACCTCAGTTGTTTTCCGAATAAGTTGTGAGACTGCATTCCCAACATGTGCTGCAGTCCCATTTTATTTCAGGGAGTAATTGCTATTTGTTGATTTTTTATGTTTTGTGTTAAATGAGGTGTCAGATCAAATGTTGGCCTAGCAGTGCACCAACTCTTTTTATTTTAGAAAGTATTGTGTTACTATAACCTGTTTTATATAGTGCTTCATACCCCACCTTTGCTGTTTCTATGCACTGGAAATAACAGGTATTAGTACTATCCAATTTAATGCTAATTAATTTATTGACCTCCTTCAAACTTGTGACCAGCAGACAACCACATGTCTAAACAGTGAAAGACTAACGTTTTATACCTCCAAAATGGACACCACGTTGCATCACGTAAAGTGGTCGCCAACTTGGAAGCCTAAAAATGCATTCCCAAAAAGGCCGTCTGTGGCTGTTGGGTTTGCCAATGCTAACTCAATTGAGTAAGCGTTAGCAAACCCAATAGCGGCAAGCAAAAAGCATTGGCAAAGTAAGACAGACTGGCTTTATCAATTGATGTTTACTTTTGTGTTTACTGTTACCAGCAGCAGCCTTTTGGTAGTAACCTCATTTGCAAAAAAAGCGAGCATGTGTGAATTTGGCTCAGCTAATGGCAGATGCTACTGCAAAAAAGTTTGCACTTGACTTTGTTCCAGCACTCTAGTGTAAGTGACTCTACACGGGATGGAGATGAAGCTGGTGGTCCCTTTCTTGAATTGTGTCAAGTTTGCTGCTGGCCAGTCTGCCAGGTGAATTTGTTCTCCAAAGGAAACACAGAGAGGTTTATGCTAAGGTCGGTGTAGGGGTCCGGATGTGATTTCCACCTCCCTCGACGATGATCTGAAGAACATGCCCTTTTCTGAGTACTGATAAATATCTCAGGAGTAGAGCACGGTGTTCAAGGAGTTGTAGTAAATGGTCTCATGAAGTGGAATCTGTAAGCGAAGCAGTTTCATAGAAATTAATCAAGCATTGTCACGTACGGAAATGTGTGCAAAAGGGTATTGTGTGAAAGGGAAGGCAACTTAAGAAACATGTTCAAGGTGAAATATGGCATTGTTTCTACCTGAGCCTAGGACACATGACAGCAGCTCTGGGATTTCCAAGCTGCTGTAGCTGGAGACGAGTAACAGTTGCAACTTGCAGCTGTTTCAGTTTGTCCCATCAGCTATGGTTTTGCATAAAGTGTTGCCTAGCAACACACCATTCAAGACCTCTCTTGCCCACATTCCACCAGGCAGGATCATACTTCGCCTGCAAGCTCTGGGAGGACTGGGCAGCTTTGAGATGGAGCTACCAGGAATGCTGTCAGTAGTCTGTGCCTGTTTTCATGTGCTCCTGGAACCCAGGCCCTTTGGGAATGTATGGAGTGCTCATGGACATCATTAAGGGGCTTCCAGTATTCACAGCTCTGACCCCTGGCTTGCCCCTTGCATACCGTGGCACTGTGTTTGCGACCCCGGACCTCAGAAGTGATAAAATCAGTGCTAACAACAAAGCAGAGACATTGCACTCCTTATTTTCTGTCCATTTTTAAGGTGAGCCTAGCGGCAGCGCGCATGCACTGCTCGCTCTGCGAGGCATGCTGAATTGGAGTATGCACTGGAAGCCCCCCCCACTCTCCACCTATATTTGTAATTGGCTTGTGTCATTGTCCTTCGTAAATGCTGGCTTCTGATTCGTAAAAAGGCTTGTTAGTCCCTCCTTGGTACCGCCTTGTCTGCATTTGTTACCTCCCATAACGACTGGACCTTTTACTTGGCTTGTTACACACTCTGCATTATAAGTCGGTGAGCACTATTTTGTTTATTGACACTGATGGGGACAATGGCGGCTGCTTTTTGTATTTGCAGCGCACCCACACAGGACAATGGCAGCCGCTTTCCTTATGGAGCGATATGCCGCTCTAACTTGCATGCTGAGTGCAGCGCCCACTTTAAGGACACTGCGCTCTGTTTATTTATTATTTTATTTTTTTTACTTTCATGTTGAGCGCAGCGCCCACTTCAGGGACACCGCGCTCTGTTTCTTTTTTTTTTTACCTTTAATAGTAAGCGCGGCGCCCGCTTCAGGAACACTGTGCTCTGTTTCTTTTTTTTTTTTTTTTACTTGCATGCTGAGTGTGGCGCCTGCTTTAGGGACACCACGCTCTGTTTCTTTTTTTTTTTTAACTTTAATGTTGAGCACGGCGCCCGCTTCACGGACACCGCGTTCTGCAATACAATAGGTATTGCTTTTGCCAAAGTTTGATCTATTGGTATTGTAAATGACAATGCCTTTTAATATTATAAAAGGCATTACCGTTGACAATGTCAATAGCTCAAAATCTCGCAATTGCGAGACCTATTGCATTGTAAATGCTTGTTCATTATAGTAATAGTAAATAATAGTCTATTATTCACTATTAGTGTAATATAAAAGGAAGCACAATTAGCTAAAACGAGACCTTTGGTGGAGGCTAAAGTAAGTTAAAAAAAAGATTTTAAATGTATGATGTGTGCGTGCTTGTGGGTGAGAGTGTGATTATGTGAGAGTGAGTGTGTGTGTGTGTGGGAGAGAGAAAATGAATGTATGCTTAAGTATATGTGTGTTTGTGAGAGTCAGTGACAGGTAGTGAGTGAGAAAGTGTGAGATTGAGTGTCAGTTGAAATGAGCAACTACAAGTGGGTGAGAATATATAAGAATGAGTGTAAGGGAGTGTTATAGAGTGGGAGTAAGAATGAGTGTGAGTGAGAATGAATGTGTGAGTATGGTGGTATGGTTGCAAGTTTGTCATGGACCCAAGTATACTGAAGGTAATTCTTATCTTATAGAGACACCTGTGGTAAAACATTTGTGCTCACACACTTGAGACAATTCTTATCAGGGCAGACACCTGTGACAATATACTGGCACACTAGAAGTAAATCTTGGCATAATGGACATCCATGTTAAAATACTGGTAGTGGCATACTATAAGAAATTCTTGCCATTTCAGATACCTGTGGGAAAAATACTGGCACTAACACATTTGAGATCATTCTTGGCATAAAGGAGGGTAACCGAACATATGGGAGGGGGCAACCATGACAAATTGCTGACATACTGAGGTAATTTTTGACAGAAGGGCCACATGTGGTATAAGGATGGCATAAATAATAAATTATGGCATTGGCATATTGGGGACACCCATGGCATATGAAGGGCACCCATGGCAAAATGCTAGCTCTGCACGATGGAACTAATTTTTGGCAAATGGTGGCCCCCACAGCACATTTTGAAAAAATGCAGTCAGTTCTGTGGAGCGTCAAGTTTCATTGGCTTGGCACACCATGAAAGGATTTGAAAATTTAGGGGCATATTTATGAAAGAGTTGCATCGTCCTTGCACCACGCAACGGGGCACAAGAGGGCCGCAACTATTGAGTTTGATTTATCAAGCCGTGCAAGGCCACCTTGCGTGGCTTTGGGTGGCTCGATAAATCTAGAGTAACGCAACGCGGAGGAAATCACTGCGTTGCATAACTCTGCCCCAGGGAGGCATTCCATGGATCGAGTGTGGGTGTTCCCACGCATCCACCCATGGATTTTGGCGCATTTACCATCAGTGGAAGACCTGGAAATGCATCAAAATTCTGTGCCTGACCCAGGTCAGGCGTAACGAGAAGAAATATCTTTATTTCTTCTCGTTACTTCCTCTTTCTATGTGTGCTGCATTTTGCAGCACACTTAGAAAGAGGAAAATGCCTCATGGGACTGTTTTTGTGCAGGAAGGTGCCCCTTCCTGCACAAAAACAATCCTGCTTACAACGCAGGCACCCTTGCACCATGGTGCAAGGGTGCCTGCGTTGGTACTAGGCAACACATTGTGCGCCAGCGCTAGGAAATTACAGGAATGCGCCGTATATTAAGTACGGCGCATTCCTGTCCTTTCCCTATCGCGCGGCACAGCAAGGTGACTTGCTGTGCTGCGCGATTATTTGTTAAATATGCCCCTAAATTAGTGCCCTTCCAAAGCTTATGTCATTTTAGAAAATTTATGTGAAACGTGTGCTTTAAAATACACGATTTAACCACATTCTTATGGAAATTTTCTCATAGGAAGAAACCCCCTATTAGAGGCCTGTTTTGTTGATTTTCTTGCTCACTACTATTGAGGGCAAGTATTACATTCCAAAGTATTCAAAGATCAAGTCAGCACCATAATATAGGTGGTCTCTTAAATACACCTTTGCCTGTGCTGTGATATACTAATCATGCAGTTATAATGGAACTTCATCAATGTCAATTTTTGTGAGGTCTTCACTAATAAGGACATGTCACATGACTACCTGGGGGAAAAATCAGGGTCAAGGGTCACTTCCTATAATGTCTTTAAAGTATAGGGTATGTGATGTCACTTCCACTACACCTAGCATTTTGGTGAACTGACGCCCATGCCCGTAGGGTTGCAAAGGGACCTGGAAAATTGCTGAGGGCATGCCCCCATAAAATCAAACATGTAGGCCCATGCAACCTGAAGGACTCATGTGCATTTGCAACATGTAGATGTGTATGGCACTCTTCTCAGACTTGATGGATTTAATGTTTTATTACTGACAAAGAATGCCGTGTGCTGCTCTGAAAATTCTAATTATCTTGCAAACTGCCTTCTGTTTTCTGCTGTTGATTGATTTGTGATATAGATTAGACCTGGTCCACGTTTTTGGGCTTATTGGCCAATGAGGGCAGAAGAAAGTTGCTATCAATCATATGTCAGCAATTGTGGGAAAAATATCAAGCAGTTGTGTCTGCAATAACTCTCCTACCCCTGCATATATATCTGTTTGAAACATGCAGGAAGTGATTGATTGTTGGCTTTAATGGTTACAATTTTCTACATAAATGGGTCAGGGCAAATGGTCACATTTAGTAAAGGCATCACTATACTTAAGAAAATATTTCTATTACATTTTTTGTTCACTAATATGCCCTCACCACTATTGTTTAAAAATGTGGATGTGCAGCATACTGATAAGAAAAAATACTTTTCTGAAACGCACTAAGCAAATTGGAAAAGAGCTGCAACAAAGGGGTTGTAATAATAACATCCCGAATGGGGCTTTACCATGAAGAGAGCCTAAGTGGCTACAAAGGCTTAGGGCCCATGGTCGTGTTCACTAACACAAAACCATTCTCTGGGGTTCAACGTCAACTAAAGTAAATTGACCCCATTTTTACACCACTTCGGTCAGTCCAAGAGAAAGTAATAATCTTCCAAGTACAAGAGTACATTGAAAAGCAAAATTACTGTCACCCTCGGTATACTAGACAGTGAAGATCCCGCCTTATTAGTCTGACTAGGTCATCAAACAGACTTTTATTTCATTGACCAACAGGCACACCTCAATATGCGTGCCACCCACTTGGGCCAATGACGTAGCAAGTGTGTATGGACCCTGGTGCAAGAAAGGAAAATGGCCCCTGTGTACTGGTTGGATAGTAATATACAGCCATAATTTTGATACAGTTTACTCCTAACACTGGTTAATATACACATTTATCAAGCTAACTACCCCCAAAATAAACATGCAATATAAAAGAAATACATAATTGGTAATGTGTGATATTATCCTATACTTCGATTTCTGGGTTCTGGTGACATTTATAACGAACCCCTCTGCATTCTTCCTCGTAGTTTATGATGTCGATAGACCACCATCAATGGCAACATTGCATATGTATTAGACAGCGGTGGTAACCACATTAGGAGTTTCCATAGGAAAAGCTTTTGTTCTTTTATTAATAACTTTGGCGCCGACATATCTTCACAAAACTTTCCAAAAATGTCACCCACCTCAAGTCCATCGTTGAAAGTTTCGGGGTGATCTGTCAAATAGGGGCTGAGAAAAAAGGGGGTGCAGTCCCAAAACACTTATTTTCCACATGCAATTTCCATAGGGAAAATTGAACAACGATACAGAGAAATCGGCTGAACAGAGGTTTCTCAAATTTAGCAAAAAGCTAGATATTGATCGAGAAAGTGTGCTTTTTGTGATTTGGTGAAAATCTATTTAGCCGTTTTACAGAAAGAAAGGTTAAAAAAATTGTGATATCTGTTGCTGTGGGACTTCAGTGGGAGTCAAATGGGAAAAAACAACAAAAAAGAATTTTGGTCCTGCAGGACCGAGCAATGTTATGCGCAACAGCAACATAAAAGAAATGTGTTGCGGTCGCCATTACAGGACTCTGGGACTCAGTTCCCAAGCACAGAAAAACGGATAAAGAAACATTTAACGGGGCCAGGATTGGGGTACTAGGATCCCCTAGCTCTTGTGGGGCCAAAAAAAAAAAAAACATTTTTTGGTTCATTATGGCCCTCTGGAACTTTATAGCCCTCTCATGTAAGCCAGTGAGCCCC
Organism: Calotriton arnoldi; assembly: GCA_963921515.1. Lineage (NCBI taxonomy): Eukaryota > Metazoa > Chordata > Amphibia > Caudata > Salamandridae > Calotriton > Calotriton arnoldi. Next base: position 671,494 of record CAWUFW010010519.1, read on the forward strand.
CTTCCCCCCTCCACTCTGCCCTCCGTTCTCTGTGAGCATGCATGTCTCTGGCCCCTTCGTTGGTCCGTTGTGCTATTTCTACCACCTCCCTCCTTCCCTCCGTAGTCCATTGCGGTACTTCTGACTAAGCTGGTCTTCCCTCTGTGATCAGCTTGCTTCCCCTATCCATGCCGACCTGCACTCTGTGGTCAGCTTGCTGTCCCTGCACCCATGCCCCTTCTCCTCGCTCTACGCTCATGAGGTGGTGGTTTGGCTACATGCAGCAGGGAATTGGGTGCAGGAGGGTGGCTCTGAGGGCATTCGGTGTGCGGAATTGCATCAAGGGTGTGCTAATAGGTAATTGTAGTGATGAAGCAGGCACGAAGGTGATGATTTCACGTCTTTATTAGTAGTAGGCTACACGGCAGACAGGAGACATAGGAAAATCTCCATCCAGCTCCAACTGCTCACCAAACCTTTTTGAATTCATCAAACCCAGCAACAAGGCAACCATAGAACATTCTAACTAAAATGACATAAGCATTAGAACATTGAGCAGCAACATAGGGCGACAGCACTAAGTAAAGTATTGCAGAGAATACAACAAATCCTCCTTTCTCAATAATACAAAAAAACAACAAAAATAAAAAAATCGAAAATGAAAACAAAAGAAAACAACATGCCAAAAAGCATAAGAAAATGTACAGAACAAAAGAATCTAAACTCGGTATCTGCTGGGAATAGTTCTAGATCTCATGCTTCTCCTAACAGGAACCTCAGGAGGCACAAGAGCATCATGACTTAAAGAAGAGTCAGAAACACCAAGTGGTACGTTCCTGACTTTAACAATCTTACTTACATTCCACCACTTTCCTCCCTCAACTTGAACAGCATTCCTCCCCACTCTGGTGACAGAGATGGGTGCTCCAAATTTTCTTTGTCCCTTTTTAACATGTATGGGAGATTTTACACGCACCAAATCTCCCACGGCAACAGGAACAGTCTTAACGGCCTTCTTTTTGTCATACCATGACTTTTGTTTGGACTGTGAAATAGAAACATTTTCTCTGGCCAAATCCATGAGACATTCAACATCAGGTATGGTCTTAACCCATTTATTCATCCAAGCAGGTTTAAAGCTAGTGTTGGCCCCCCTTCCCCTTAAAAGTTCAAAAGGAGATACTTTGGTCGTAGAATGGGGAGTCGTCCTATAGAACCAGAGCATGCGATCTAAGGACTTCACCACATCACAATTACTAGACTTGGCCCATTTGATACAGTCACCCACCACTCTGTTCATGCGTTCAACGAGACCGTTAGACTGGGGGTGATAAAGAGAACTCCTTACATGTTTAATGTGAATCACTGACAAAATATCGAAAGACATATTATCGAGCTACAATTATATCGATACAAAATTATCGATAACATTAATATCGACATCATATACCTATTTAAATAATTACAAAAATATCGAGGATACAATATCGAAGTAAATAAATATCTATTTCACAAATATCGCTAACATACTTAGCGAAATTCTAAAATATCGACCTTCATTAAAATACATTAACTAGGTAAAAAATATTGTACACAAAAATATCGACAACACTAATATCGTAAAATTAAATATATCGACTATATAAAACTATAATAAATATAAAAATAAAACAACATAAAAATAATTAAGGGGCACATTACGATACCCGGCGTAAATAATTCCGCCAGGCATGGAAGCGGCAAAAATCCGCCCGCACACACCGCCTGAACACCGACCACGCCATTACGATTACACAAACCGAATACCGCCATCGGCGAAAAAGCACACAAAATACCGCCCGCCAACGTCCGAGTCGGAGACAAACCGCCCGCCACGGACGGAAACACGCACGACAACACAAAACCGCCCGCCCTCACGGCCGACACACCGCACGTGAAATTACGATCGCACCGACATGAGCGCGGAAAAACCACAAATATACCGCCCGCCAGCGCAAACAACGCCGATGAGAATCGACACGGCAGAAGCCATGGCGCCAACGTACCTGCACAGAAACCATCCGCACACAAAACCAATAGCACACAACATGGCCAACAAGTCCACACAGCAAGGCACGCACAAATACACAAGCACAGTACACATCCCGAAAACACCCCCCGGACAAACAAAAAATACAAAGGCCAGAACCCCAGACACAACACACCTGAAAACAACAGACCATGAGGACACACCCACATAGGTGAGTACAAAAGCAGCACTCCCACAGACCACAACCCCTTGCTACATTGCAAACCAGAGAGGAGAGGAGAGGACACAGTGACACAGCAAGGACAGCAGCACACCACAGAAACGCACACATCACTACCACCACTACCACCACCACCACCACCACCACCACCACCACCACCACCACCACCAAACACCGGCACCACAAACCCCCTGCACATTACACAACACACACCGCACCAGCACCACAAACATCATGGCACCACAAAGAATGCCCAAGTTCACGCCCATGGAGCTGACGGTCATGGTCGACGAGATCATCAAGGTGTACCCACAAATCTATGGGAACATGGTCCAGCACACACCACTAGCCACCAGAAACAGAATGTGGAGCCGGATCGTAGACCAGGTCAATGCAGTCGGGACCCTGCCCAGGAACAGAGTCGAGATCAACAAACGTTGGAATGACGTAAAGAGCCTGGTCAAGAAGAAGGAGGGCAAAAACAGAGAGCTGGCTGCCGTCACTGGCGGAGGGAATCCTGCGCTCTTTAAGACCTTCAAAGCGTGGGAGGAGAAGGTGCGAGTCGTAATCCATCCGGAGATCCTCGCCGGATTAGCAGGGGAGTGGAGGCTGGTAAGTACAAACTAATGTATACCAGCACACCGCTATGTACTCACATGCACTACCACCATGCCACAGCTCCCAGGGACAAACACCCCCATGTCCAGCACACAATACACAACACATCACACACACATGCAACAGACACTACCACACACAGCCCAAACAGAACAACTGTAAGATGCGTGGGGACATGTGTACACTAAGCCAGCCACGTAACCACCAACAGGTCCCCAAATATGCCAGAAGCGCCACAACGAGCACCCACCACACCCATGTGTCCGCCACAGCTGCACTAACCGACAAGTAACAGGTAAGTGGCAGGAACACAAAGTGCAGTGGGTGGGACGGTGGACAGCCCAAGTACAACACACACCAGGCCCCAGTCCCACAGCACAGCAAGGAGGAGCATCCCCCACACCCCACAGCCACGTGTCAGCCACCGCAGTGCACAACGACAGCCGAAAGGCAGACATCACGGTCCACAGCAATCGGTGTCAGTGGGTATCCAGCCACCCCCACGACCCACAACACCCTCCCACCCCCACAGACCTGCAACATGGAGCACCCCCGCTTAGAGCCATGTGGCATCCAGTACAGTGCACGCACGAACAACTTGCAGGTGGGAAACTGGACAGGGCTGGATTACTGGAGGCATGAGGACCATAACACGACCAACACATGGGACATGTCACGTAGCAGACGAACACGCAGCACCGCCCACCGTCACGAACAAGTGAACAATGTGCACACGGACATGAACAACAGACTCACACCCCACATGACCCATCACAGACATAGCAACACCCAAGGAGCCACGTCTGCATGCACAAGCCACACTGAATATAGTACCACACGGCAGCCACTGTGCAACTCATCACACACAACCGAAACACCATTGAAGTCCTGTCCATGTAGCCCCAACTGCCTGTCAACCACACACCCCACAACTACGCCTATGTAAGACAAACAACACTAGACGCAACAGAGCGGAACAACATAAATGCACACGAACACCACTGAACCCATCAAACACACAGACACACCATGCACAAACAACATACCATCCATCCCATCCGTCAGCCCCAGTCTCATGAAAGGCATGTCATCCGCACAGCTGCCACACATACAGCAGTCACGCTAAGATACATGCCCATGACCAACCATGTGCCAGAAGTCAATGAAGTGCACGACACACTGTGAGCAACAACACACAACATGGGCCACACCCCCCGAGCACTGCAGTGATGCACATGGCACAGGGCAGCACGCACACCAAGGAGATGGGACAACTGCAATACGTTGGCTGGCACACAACCATCACTCACTCATAACGATGCGTCCAATGCCATGTCCAGTAATCACAACAGACAGCAAATATGCAGGCCATGTCAAGCATGCACACACCTCAAACCATGCACTGTCATGCTGCCACAACACATGTCACGTTCGGCACCCATGGCTCACAGCATGTACCCCAAAAGCATATTCCCTCCCAAATGCGAATCTGGGGCATGGCCCCCATGTTGCCATATGCGTTCCTAAGCGTTCCATTTGAACCCCAAAAGCATATTCCATCCCAAATGCGAATCTGGGGCATGGCCCCCATGTTGCCATATGCGTTCCTAAGCGTTCCATTTGAACCCCAAAAGCATATTCCATCCCAAATGCGAATCTGGGGCATGGCCCCCATGTTGCCATATGCGTTCCTAAGCGTTCCATTTGAACCCCAAAAGCAAAGTACAAACCAGACCCAGGATGGGCCAGGAGCCCGCATACACCAGAGTCACAATAAGTAGGGGCACAGCAACACACCCATCGGCATGGCCAATCCGTCCCATGCCACATGTGCACAGCACACAGTCCCATTGCCAAGCACACACAACTACAGATGCTACAGCCACACACACGCCTCCGGGAAACCCATGTACGAGATTGCACGAACTGTCAATGTCAGACGACAAATACATACTTCGCCAGGTGCAACACAATAACAAATCTCATTCTCTCCACAGGTGACGAACTGCTGGATGCTGGGGATGGAGCCAGCAGCCAGCACAGCCAGCCTACAAGCCCCCAACGAGGACACACGGATCTGGAGGATCTGTCCTCCTCTTCGGACACGGACAACCAAGCAGGCCCATCTGGTGTGGCAGGGCCCAGCCGCTCCCAGGACCCCTCCTACCCACCAACCCATCATCCAGGGCTGCTGAACATTCACAGCCCCCTGCTGCCACTGTCGTTGCGGCCACACCCACGGTCATTGTGGCCACTACCACTGCCGCAACCGCCACCATCGCCGCACCGACCACCACCGCCGCCACCACCGCCACGTCTTCGCTGGCACCAGCCCCAGCGCAGGTGGTGGCCCGGACGACTGGATCCACCCTGGGAGCCACAGCGAGGACCGTGGTGAGCAATGTGGCTAGTGGGCAGGCCGGTGGCAGCAGGACTGGTAGGAGGAGCAGGGTCAGGGAAACGCCAGCCTCCCCTGGGAGCCATGCCCTGCCTCACATGGCCAGAGCCCTTGGGGCCTATGAAGAGGCCCAAGGACAATGGGTCCGGTCTGCCTCAGACACGCGTGAGGTGCTGGGGGTGCTGAGGTCCATGGACGCCCGTATGGGCCAAATCGTGGACCTCATGGGACAGCTGGTGGTGGCGGTGAGGTCACAGCCAGGGACAGCAGCTCCCCTCCGCCACCACCTGCCGGGGCGCAGGGTGGAGCAGCAGTGTCCAGTTCCCCTGCGTCCACAGCCAGTGATCACACCTCAACCACCAGCATGTCGCAAGCAGGCACCCCCCCGCAAACTTCCGTCCGAAGAGGAAACAGATCTCCCGGGAGGACTTCGCACGCTCCAGTCGCAAGTGAGGCAGCCAGCCAGCCTTCCGCCAGCCTTCCTTGACCAGCCACTGCATTGACTTGGACTACGATCCCACTCCACACAGCCATCTGGATGGCATGTGTGTGTTGGACTATGCAGAAGACAAGAAAGGGAGTGTTTAATTAAAAACATAAGAAAAGAATCATTTCCTTACATGCATATGGTTGTTGCTTGTATTTTTATTCTCAATAGAGATGTGAACGATAGACTTGGATAAAAATAACACTATTCCAAGATGGCCGCTGTATATACAATTGTTGGCCCCAGGACCAGCAGGGAAAGTAATAGGGATATAATCCTATATTAAAGCCGAGTATATCCACATTAGGTCTCTATATTACTGAAACCTCGATTCAGAGGATTAATATTACGCAGTTAAAATAATCGAGACTAAGTCACGTTTGGTAGTCGACGGGACTGCAATAACGAACATATTGTTATACCATTGCTGATCGGATTATTATTATTTTCTTTCTAATCACGATTAAGGTTCTATAAATAAACACATAAAATGTTGTAAGTTAGTACATTTGAAGAATTATCGAAATTGCTTGAGACGCGGCACATCACGTGACCGGATCAAGGCAAATAAATAGAACACCTCGGGTTCTGTTTCTCAATATGCTAACCCGGAAGTCGTTGATGTCGGAGCAGGGAGGCCGTAGGAACTTGATGAGGTAAAGTGAGCAGGATACCTTGGACGTGTGTAGTATGATAGATCTTATGACTGTTTTTTCTAATAAGTTAGCACGAGTTATGATCATGTGAATAGAGTTTGCGGAGGAGAAAGAAGTTTCTCCATTGTATGTAGGAGCGCGGAATATTGCAGATACGTTAGTCCGCTGTTTAGTCCCGCAGATGAATATTTACTGAGTTGAGCACGGTGTTGAATTTTCGCATTGAATTCTCGCGTGATGATTGTTTGAGGGGCTATTACTATCTGAGGAGTATCAGCAATTTGGAACTATTCAAAATGATACATGCATACAAACTAATATACTTAATGTAGCATCCGGATCGAGGGAGTAAGAAGCAATAGTTCAGACATGTCCTTCTGTTGAAGAACACTTAACTTGAGACGAATTAAGCTTGTTGCGAAAACTTCTTCGTAGTGATTGCGGGTAGTTCGCAGCTTCGCAATCAATACTAATGAGTAAAAATATAAATTCAAAAAAGTGCGTATACTAATATATTGAGCCCGATAGTTGGTGCCGTGTAGATAAACGTAGTTATTTATGAACAAAGAATTGATATGAGGCATTTGTCTCCCCAACATAATATGGTACAGGAGGAATATGGCCATAAGATTATAATATACTATTGTTTGTTGTTGTTTGCAGAGTTTATCCTCCAAACCGTGAAGAAGATAAATAGCAACATTATCAGGTACACTAAGTCACTGATAGAAGAATGTGGCCAATCTTGAGATGACATAAATAGCCTTATCGGGACTCTAACATGTTGGTCTTTGTGAATTACTTTTCTCTTTCAGTTCTTTCTCCGTCTAATTTTAAAAATTCGGAATAAAGACAATCAGTGGTATCTTTATCTGATACTGTTGTTGATTAACTATCGCTGGTAAGCCTAAGTGATATATACATTATTGTGAAGCATTATCAACACTGCCTAATGATACGGATAAATCTCATAGCTTTTGTATCTGTTTCAATAAAGGCCCAAGAATAATATAATTCTTTCGATTCATCGGTGGCTCCACACAACGCAACTATTAATTATGAATACCATATAAAAAGGTATGCGTTCAGTCGTAAACTTAGGTATTTTGGCTCAATTTTAGATTTAACTTTGCCATGTTTTTGAATAAATACCTCGTGTAAATGATACTGTGTTTGAATTATAGGTATTCTTCCAGTTCAATTATACCACGACGAAGGCTTTTTGCCTAGTTAAGCATCAAGGAATCGCCTAGCTTTAAGTTAGGTATGTGTTTATTATGATTGATTTTTATTTGATTTTTATTTGATTTTTAAATGTTCGGACTATGTGTGGTACCAAAGAACGGTTAGGACATTAGTGTCAAAAATATGTCAATAATATTTAGAGATAGACATGAGAAAGTAAAACCTGGGAGTTAAAATTATGTGTCAACATAGTGTAAATTGTCCATGACTGTGTGTTAGTATAGCATTGTATATTGTTATTGAAATGTCAATAAAAGTATAAATATTAATATACTGTTAAAAAATTGTTTCAGAAAACTCTGTCCTGAAGAAGGTGTTTGCATCAAGATACACCGAAACGCTGCGTCGACTTTTTTTGTGTAGTTTTCGTTAAGACTTTGCACCTTGACATTGATTATTATATTTAACATGATGTTTTTATTCAAATCATGAAATGTTTTTAATAATAATTTTTAATAACAAATTCGAATAAATTGGATATTTTGAATTTTTACTCATTTGATTGGCGTGTATTTTGTATTGATTGAATGTGTTTATATGCAATGAGTTATGCTATATGAGTTTTTTGATACAACACATGATCCGGACAACCATATTAGGGACTGTTTTTTTGTTTCTTGTGTTGGACTATGGACATAGAACCAGTGGGTACACCCTGATCATCACGCAGCCATGACCGACAGCTCATTGTCACTGCACGCACCACTTTTGTCATCACCTTACACACAATCACATGTCACAGTTTGTAATAAATGCACCTTTTTCACTAACTGCTGTTTGTGCCCTGTGTCTTATTTGTACGGAATACAACGGCCACCTTGGGCGGAAAGGCACCTGATGCGTGGCATGGCATTTGAATCCGGAGGGCCTGTAGGGACCTAGGGGTGGGAGACAGAACAGGAGCACATTCAATGAGTGTGTCACACACCCATCACACAGTACATGTCAACAACTACAAGCAATGTACACACATCGCACAGAGCAATAGGGCACAATGCCACAGCCACCAACAGTGGCATACTACCCTGGCCATGGAGCGTTGACACACAGCACGCAGTGAACAAACGGCCACCCTGACACAGCACACACACACCTGCACAGATACAGCCACATCAGCCGTCGTACATGGACACTCACCGTCAAGTGAAGTAGCGGGCGATGAGCTGCTGCCGCACATTACCAGCTTCCTCCTCTCCGCTGTCCTCCTCACTCGAGCTGTCCTGGTCTGCGGGCTGGGGCCCTGGTTGATCTCCGTCATCCACGATGAGGGGGATCTGCTTCCGAATGGCCAGATTGTGCAGCATGCAGCACGCCACCACTATCCGGCACACCTTCTGTGGGGAGTACGCCAGCGCACCCTCGGTGCGGTCCAGGCACCTGAACCTGGACTTGAGGAGGCCAGAGGTACGCTCGACCACACGTCTGGTCCTCCCATGTGCCTCATTGTAGCGATCGTCTGCTGGGGTGCGAGGATTCCTCAATGGACTGAGCAGCCATGCCCCATTCGGATACGCAGAGTCACCTGGGTGTGAGGGACACAGAGAACCGTTGCTAATCCAACTGGACAGGGGACAGCATCGCACAGCCAGCACGCTACACCACTCCACATACTCACCGACAATACAGGCACGATCCTGTTGCATATTGGACATCAGTCGTGGCAAGATGCTGTTGCGCATTATGTGTGCGTCATGGGCCGAGCCTGGGAACTTTGCACACACGTGGGTGATCACCATGCCCGCAAGGCACACCACTTGCACATTCAGGGAGTGCGTGTGCTTCCTGTTGCGGTACAGGTGCTCAGTGGCCTGTGGTGGAACAAGGCCGACATGTGTGCAGTCAATGGCTCCAACGACGTGTGGGATTCTGCCAAGGGCATAGAATGCACCCTTCACTGCCGCCAATTCACGAGCCCTGGGGAAGCGGATGTACCTGTTCCGGTACAGCATCATGGCTGCCAGTACATCCCTCAGCACCTTGCTGAACATGGGCTGGGACAGCCCTCCTCCAAAGCCCACTGTGTGCTGGAATGACCCAGTCGATACAAAAGGGGATGATGGACGGAACGTTTGAGCCAATCAAACACTCACCCCCAGTCAACTGATCTGGGTTTAATCCATCATCATTCTTTAGCTCACTCCACCACCCCAGTTCAGACATGGCCATATGCAAATCAGTCTGACCCTGTGCCTCATGGGAACAGTCCAGCCCGAACTGCCAAGCCATGTCTTCCCTGGACCGGAAACAAGCACCCTAGGACCGGTTTCTGGCATTTCAGCCGTCATCAGCCAGGCTTGCTTGAATCCAGTGGCAAAGTGAGCAAGGGACCCACGTCTGGGCATACCCCGCCAACTTAGGGCGACCAAAGCGATACAAAGGGGATGATGGACGGAACGTTTGAGCCAATCAAACACTCACCCCCAGTCAACTGATCTGGGTTTAATCCATCATCATTCTTTAGCTCACTCCACCACCCCAGTTCAGACATGGCCATATGCAAATCAGTCTGACCCTGTGCCTCATGGGAACAGTCCAGCCCGAACTGCCAAGCCATGTCTTCCCTGGACCGGAAACAAGCATCCTAGGACCGGTTTCTGGCATTTCAGCCGTGGCGAAGAAATGCATGGCGGCCATCACCTTAGCCGTGGGGGTGACAGCAGTCGGATACACCCTGCGGGGACGGAGATGGGGTTCTAACATGGCACACAGTCGATGCAGGGTTGGCCTGTCCAGCCGAAACTTCCTAATAACCTCTGTATCGTCCATGTCCGCCAGCAATTGGTATGGGCGGTCAATGTTCGGTCTCCGCCTAGGGACAATGGCAGAGGACACATGTCAAAGCAACACGACACATAGCAATTTCGCATACACATCACTGACATGACTGAGTAAGCACAGGAGCCACAGCCCAGCTGTGAAGCTGGGACGGCACGGCCACAATACACTTACACAGGTCTCCCAACAATGGCAATGGCTAGTGATACAAACCACTGCCATGTGCATGCACATGGGGATCTAGGCCCCAATGACTTGCGGGGCGTGCTGATGGGGACTGACTGCATATCCGTCAAGCGGCAACGCCATGGCAACATGAATGTCTGCTGAGCATGGAACTGCTTCCGCGGCTGGATGAGTATGGCACACGCAACGACGACGATGTGGGCACAGGCTGAGCGGCCAAAACAAGTGGAACCTGTGGCACGAGGGGATATGAGACAGTAGTAGGTGTCAGCACTGCACCCTATGTACAGCACTGTATGGATCACACCTCCCGAAACATTGACAGGTGTCCACATTGACAGCCCCATGCCAAGACGGCTGTGTGCTTGCAGTCACACGTCACAGGTGAGAGGTTACATTGCACGTGCCAGGTGGCAGTCGTACATAGTGGGAGCTGGCATGTGTGTGCATGTGTCTCCTGTTCAGGATCCACCAGATGGGCGCTGACTCTGTACTGACCATTGGACACAGCATGTTCCGTGGAAGGCTTGTGTGTGTGGGATGGTGGCACTGGATGTGCCGCCGTTGGGTGGGGGGCCATGCACAGGGCGGGTACGTCGATGATTGCGCATTGTTGGTCACGGTGGGTGTACCCACTAAGATGTGTTGCCCTGTGTTCAATTCCTATGTCCGCATGATGATGGACTGTAGATGTGGGCAGACTACACATTGGTCGATGTGCTGTCTATATGCATGTGCCTTCACACCAGGCACAGCTGCCCCTGCACATGTGACCCCTGCTGGACTCGCTGCTGGGTCTGTGGAGCTGATGCACCTTCTGCGCGTGGGCGGACAGCTCTCCTCACTTCCCTCATTGCGCATGTCATGACTTTGCCGCAGGTGACATGGATCATGGAGGGCCCACATGTACGCGTGGGTAGGCTACACATGATTGTACACTGGTCGCCACCCCCAGTCAGTGTTTCGAATGGGAAGGTTGTCGTGCTGGTGGTATGTTCGATGTGGCGGATGGGCGGGCCTAGGTGCGGGCTTACATTCCGGACATGGGGGGTAGTTGTATTGGCGACTAGTTGCAGTACACACGGGACACGTCTCTTCCTTTCCACATCTGGGTCATCCCTTGTACTAACTGACAGTGATACAGTCATCTTCGCCCCAGCCCTCATGTCCTCCCCTCGCTCCCCCAATATGCATGCTCACCTGCGAGGCTAGCGCTTGCACAGGCAGCCCCAAGCTCGCACCAGAGAGGGCAAGGAGTGTATGTGTGGGTCCAGTTGCACGAGTGGGCTGTCTCAGGGTATGATGTGTCGCGGGACGCCGTCCACCTGCGTGGTGCCCCAAATGGTGACCCGGCCTGCATGGACTATGCATCACAGTCTTCGCCTTCCGGATCCGCCACCTGCGACACCCAGTGGCTGTGGCTGCCCTTGCGGCCAGGCCGCGTCCGTCTGTGACTGATGGCCCACACATTCACTCTTTGGCCTCTCTGGGGAGGGCTCGGGGGTGGTGGCGCACGCGCTTGCACTTAGTCGCAATGGCATGTGGCGTGGTTGGTATAATGGGCAATGGATGGGATGGTGCGAGCCACCTCCCGTGACGTCAGTGCTGCTCGTGCTGTGGTGCGTCCCCTACACTTCCATTTGACTTGTGCCATGCTAGACGTTGAGGTTCTATTGCCTGCGTGATATGACCAGGAGGAGCGCGAGGAGACCTCTCACACACCATGCTCCACTGCCATCCCGTGCCCTGTATCGCCTGTGCGGATTGACTATGTTGGGGTTACACCTGGTCGACTGGGGCTGTGTGTGCCTTGTCAAGGGGCATGGCGGGCGCACAACAGGATCCAGCTTGTCCACAGAGGGTGGGCTGAGGTGCGCCTGGTACCGCTTTGTACGTTTGCCCGGCTGCTGTGCACACACGTGTTCACTCCCCCCCCGACAGGTGTTCTCTCACAATGCCCAGGGAAGCGGTGGTGTACTGTTCATGACCCCTCCCGACACGGCGTGCTCCAACTTGGCATGTGCGCATCTACCCGTCACACCCACCCACCTGAGCACTGCGTCCATACGACTTCACACGACACATGTGTGTCTTCCACAGTTGTGCTACTCATTTGCGTTGACATCCAATACCAGTGGACTACATGGTCATGTCACGACTGCCGTGTACTGCACATACTCTCATCCTCTCTCATTCGTACTTGTGAAATGAGTCAGCGGAGACAGTTTTGGTTTCAAACATTATATTGAGTCTTCTGTCCTCTGTGATGCAGTATAGTGGACACTACTGGCAGCGGAATACATGTTGAGGATATACTGAGTATGATTGCAAATGGGATAGGGTGTGGGGTTACATGTGATTGGCTGTTGCATGTGGGATGTGGGCTTCAGAGTTACATCTGCTTGGCCAAGGCTGTGCTAATGTACATTTACGTATAGCTGTGGAGCTGCGGACTTTGACACAGACGGTATACATGTAGCCTACCAGACCGCTTGGCATCATGGGCACAGTCCATCTCAGTTCCATGTGACAGGTTTGCTGCGGTTGTTCCTCATGCACGCGTGCATGTGTGATGACATCAGGGCATGTGCTTGCGTGCATGCAGCGGCGTGCCACTTGTTGTTGCACTGTGGTGGTTACTGGACATGTCACAGTCACTGGGGTCGTGTTGTTGTTGTATGCACTTGTCGTCCATGCAAAGGTCCTGGTATGGGATTCCCGGGCGGGGGTGGGAGGGGTGCAGCACCCACAGACTCCAGGCGACCTATTCATGTCCACTGAGCGGTGTGTGTGTCCATGGGCGCTGGATCCATGTCGTGTCCTGGTTGTTCGTGCAGTTCCGTCCATGTGGGTGCGATACACAGAGCCCATGCCACTGCCTCCCACGATGCATGCGGTGTTCCTGGATGTGATGGGGAACAGTGTGCATGTCCCGGTCATATCCGATGTCATGGCGATGTCGTTGATGGTGTGGTTACAGTTGCCGGTCGTTTGGTATGGCTGTTGTGGTGGTGACTGGCCAGTCCGTGCGGAAGCTAAGCATGGGTGCGGGGTTGGACATCATAGGTCACTCGGGAACCTGCGTTGTGGTCCGACGTATTTACAGGTTGTCAGGTATGCGATGCCGTCCAGCAGGGCTTCCATGTCATTGGTGGTGTACATGTTTGCCAGCCAATGAAGCGGATGGTGGCTGTCAAGGTGTTGTTCGTAGGTTGTCCCTTGGAGGACCATGATGGGGCATGCTGGGTGACATTCGATGTAGCTGTTATCGATGATCCGTCGTGTGGAGGCACAGTGGTCCCATTTCAGTGCGGGTGCGATGTTGGCCACATACGCCATGCCCCCATAGGCAGAGCAGGCCCTGTCGTGTGCGTCCAGAGGAGGAGTAGTGGTAGCAGGTCCGCCTTCAGACATGCCGGGTTGGAGAGGCATATCTCGACGGGATGCTGGTAGGGACACCTCCGACAGTAGAAGACGGGCATGACGCAGCTGAACAATGTGATGCGGTAAGTCAGTCGGTAACTTACGTTCAGCAGGGACAGGAGATCGCATCCCAATGTATGGCACAGGTTGGTTTTGTACAGCTTGAGCTGTTCGGCGTAGTTGGGTAGGTGTGTTGCGGTTGCCATTTCGCAGCGGTTCGTTGAGGTGGCGTGCTCCGGCTGTGTGTGCAGTCTGCAATGTGCACGCTCCGGGGTTGCTGTGAGCTCTGTGTAGTCGTAGGGAGACAGGACTTGTGTTCTGTTGGCTTGTTTGGAGGACACGGGCCCTCTTCCCACATGCTTCTCAGACAGTTCAAGGTCAGTGCTGTGTGACTCCTTCCAATTAACTTGCATGTGGCCGACATGAGGGAGTGTTTTCTTCTTTCTTCCCCGTCCGTTGTGTGCTTCTGTGATATGCGCTATCTGCCCTGTGGTCGGTCTCCTCGGCATGCCTGTGTTGGTCTATTCTTGGACAATGGCTGTATTCACCGGCTTCTGTCGTAGGGCTGTGGTTTCGGAGTTGGAATGGAAGGTCATTCAGTGCTGTCTGCTCTCCCTTGTGTGGGCGGCAGGCTGCCTTTCCGCTCTGCGTTGGGCCTTGTGTGTGAATGTTATTCTTGGGCCACCTGTTGTCGGTCCCCGGGCTCTTTGGTGTTCCGTTTTATTTGTCTTGTTCATATGTGCAGGGTGGTATGGGTGTTTCTGTGTGGTACTGGCGTTCCTCTTCCCGAAGGGGCCCTGCTTCTCCTAGTTGGTGTTGCCGCCGCTGTGTGCTACGCCATGTTTGTTACACTGGGGTGTGTCCTGCTGTTGCGTGTCTTCACTGATATGTGTGCGTCGGTTGTGTGGCGTTGGGTGTTGTCCGTGAATTGGGCGTTGAGGACATGTCTGTGGCCGGCCTGTCACGTGTCATGTGCGTTCGGGGTGGGGCTGATGTGTGTGCTGCTTGGTTGGGTCCCTGTGTCTGTGTGCGACGCATGCATGGCGCTGCGGTTGGCCTCTGCGTTGTGCGCATGTGTGGCGGCGTCATCGGCGCTTTGGGGCCGTGACGGGGTGGTTGGTTCCTAGTCCCAGGTGGTGTGTACACATGTGTTCTGCGATGTTACGATTTGGCCTGTGTGTCATATGTGGATGCGATGGTGGATGTGTAGTGTACACGCGCTGGTGGGGGTTGTCCGCTTTTTCCGCCCTTGCACTGTGTGCGCTGTTTGCGTGCACTTGTTGTGTGTGTGCCTACCTGCGTCTCCGCGGTACGTTGCGTCCTTGGTGGTGCATCAGCAGGAGCATGGGGACGGCCTGCAGTGCTGGATTCATGCTCAGGGGAGCCGCTTCTTCGTTGTCCGTGCTCGGCGTCCGTGTTACCGCTTCGGTTTGTCGTACGGTATCTCTTGGCCGTGGGAGCCGTTTGTTTGCGGCATCGTAATTTATGCGCCGGGCGGGACGTGTTTCGTCGGACGGTGTGTGTCAGTTGAGCTGCGCCGCTACATGTACGGGCGCACTTTGATGGCGGACGGTGTTGCTGGCTTGCCGGCGGTGTTTGGCCTCACTTTTCGCATCGTAATTGGGCGGGCGTGTGGACTGCTGCGTGCCGGCGGTAACTGGTGGTTTTTGCATCCGCCAGCACGGCGGTTGTGCTTCCGCCCGCCATCGTAATGGGCCCCTAAATTACTAAAACACAATACTAAATTAATAAATGACAATAACTATTTTACTACACTAAAAAATTAATTAACACAGCAATAAAATTACTAAAATATTATTAACAACATTACTACATTAAACATTAATAATATTAAATATTACTATTACAATTCAATTATATAATATAATACATAACAAAAGCTATTTAAAAATATATACAAAATTATACATAACTTACTACTAATTAGCGTTTTCCTTATTTGGAAACTAACTACCAAAACATTTTAAAAAAATACAAATTAACCAATAGAAAAACTGCAAATTCAAACTAACCAATAAAATCGAAATTACAACATCCAACACACTATATAAACAGTTAAACTTCATTCCTATTCCACACCAAAAAGAAAGAAAACTAAAGAAGGAGAAACTCTACAGGAATTCAACTACAGATATAAGAAGATCAACATATACCCAATAATTAACTCTATCAAAAGTAAGTAAACTAAATTAAAAGAAATAATACTAAAAGTAAAAACTTTAATCAATAATATACATAACCTATAAATTAATCAATGTCTTCTTTCTATTTTATATTACCACTACAGGAAACTCTAGAGGAAACTAACAAACTACAGAAAAGCCCCAAAAAATATACAACTAACAAAGTAAGGGGTCATTACGA